>CP126891.1:48305000-49505000 GCA_030440675.1 Furcifer pardalis
ACTCATCATGGAGCTGACCTTATGGGCCTGTGACTTTTGGGACCCTCACCACAGCGTGATAGTAAGAACTGCTCGTGTCAGTAACTTAGTCTGTTGGTGTTCTTCGTCCTGGAGTATTGCTTCTACCAAAGAGCTTGCTTAACAGCTGTTCATGCCAAAGGTTTGGAAGCATCTGCCAGAAAACCAACAAGGACTTTGTGGGAAAGCTTACTAGGTAAGTGGAAGAGAGTGAGCTGGGAATACTCTCTATGAACTGTGGACTTTGTGTATCTATGCTTTCCCTGTTATGCTGAAGATAAGCCTGTTATGTTTTTGTCACCATTGTAAATAGTTTTGCCTGCACCTCACCTTGTGAGTAAAAGTTCTTTCAGTTTGCCTCACAAGAACTGTATGCCTGTGTTTTCTTTGGGCACACAAGCTGCTAGTCACCAACACAGAAGGCAAGGGTGCGGCAAGGGCACATTCTGCTGTTAAACACTCTGTCAACCCTGTCAGGTGATTTTGAATTACCTGCTGCAGTTCCTCTATTTTGACTGGTCACCATGACACAACCACAAAGTATGTTGTTACCCACATGATGACTCCCTTTGTATCATTTTGATCTTACTTTTAATTAATATGGCTACATATTTGATATAATAAATAAAAATGAAAATCTACTCTCTCATGATCCCCCCTTTATCCTTAAAAGACAACATTTCCACACACAATTGTTTACATATCTTCATATAAACTCTTACTTAACAGCCTTGGGTATTCAGAGACATTTAGGCTTACAATCTAATTTACAAAAATCCACTTATTTGGCCATTGAATACTTGATCAAGCTCAGCATTATCTCAGCTTCTACTTCAAACTTATGCTTCAAAGTGGTACACTATTTTTCACATATATATTTCTATCCTGTTCCTTTCTTTCTTCATTTGTGTCAGATTCACCACCAGCATATAATGACATAGAAAGATAACATATCTAAAAAACAAAATAGAATTAAAAGGGGCTAGATGACATCTACCCAATCTCAGGCCACATCAGCAGCATTTCCTCTTGCCAACATAAGGTTCTCCTCAGTGCACGTTGAGGGGCATTGTATGTGTTGTATCCTATGGAAGATAGTTTGTACTTCTCCGCATTCACCCAGGCTGTCATCTACAGGGAAACCCCACTTTCTCAGATTAGCCATTGATCTTCCTCCCCTTGCACACAGTCTATTTAAAGCTTTCCACACAGGCCATAGTTGTTCTTGGCCAGGCAATAGGGAGTCATGTGGTTCTCCCCAGTTATCTGGTAGCTCCTTGCTCGCCTTCCATTGTTCTAAGGCAGTCTGTAGGGGCTGTTTGTTCGGAGGGGCAGAAGTTGTGAGGAAGCACAGTTGTCACGGCCCCGGACGACTGTTGCCGGGCGGAGACGCCGCCGCGGCCACCGCTCCACCCGCCCTCCAGACTTAGGGCACCTGCCCTCAAACCCCGCCTCCGCGGGGGTTTTAAAAACTGCACAGCGGCACGGCTGCCTGGCCCCACCATCGCCGTCACGGCTCCGGACGTCTGTTGCCGGGCGGAGATGCCGCCGCGGCCGCCGTTCCACCCGCCCTCCAGACTTAGGGCACCTGCCCTCAAACCCCGCCTCCGCGGGGGTTTTAAAAACTGCACAGCGGCAGGGCTGCCTGGCCCCACCATCGCCGCCACGGCCCCGGACGACTGTTGCCGGGCGGGACCGCCTGACCCCACTGCTGTTGTGGCCACCAGCGGCAGCAGTGGATGGTCAGTACCAGGAGCAGGGCTGGGGGAACGGATGGGAGAACCTAGGAAGGACCTGCCAGCCAGGAGGGGGGGACTGGGCGCTGTCTGTTGGGTCTGAGGGGTTTCATGGGGCTCAAATTGGTGTAGTGACGGGCATGGGGTGTTACGGCGGGTACCAAGGGGCGGGCCGCACTCGGAGAACGCGGGCCAGATGTTTGATTGCTGTCCCGTGTTCTGGCCCCTTGGCTACACCTCTAGGTCCTGTGCAGCCGGTCAAGAGTGACCCCTCCTTTAGGCTGCTGCTGGTGAATGCCAGATCAGTCTGCAACAAGGCCCCTCTGCTTGCTGATACGATCTTGGGGGAGCGGGCTGATCTGGCATGCATCTCCGAGACCTGGCTGGTGCCTGAGGATGGGGTACCCCTGTCTGAACTCTGCCCGGCCGGGTTCGGGGTTTGGCACCAGCCTAGGGAGAGGGGAAGGGGCGGTGGAGTCGCCATAGTAGCCAGGGAGTCCCTGGGAGTGGCCAGGGCCACGGCTCCACATATTCCGGGTTGCGAGGCCCTGTTCTTGCGTGTGGGCCCTAAAGGTCAGTTGGGAGTCTTGCTCGTGTACCTGCCTCCCTGCAGAGTAGCAGACTCCCTGCCTGAGCTCCTTGAGGCGGTCTCCATGCTGGCGTTGGAGACCCCCAGGCTGATGGTTCTGGGGGATTTCAATTTGCCATCATTGGGGATCGGCTCGGAGGCAGCTCGGGAGTTCATGGTTTCCATGGCAACCGTGGGCCTGACCCAGGTAATTCAGGGTCCTACCAGGAGCAGTGGCTACAACCCGGATTTGATCTTTTTGTCGGAGCTATGGCAGAGTGATCTGAAAGTACAGAAATTAGACATCACTCCTGTGCCATGGTCAGATCACTATCTGGTGACTCTGGACTTCCTGGGGGCGAGACTCCACTGCAGGGAGGCAGGGCCGATTAAATGGGCCCGCCCCCGGCGACTAATGGATCCAGAAGGATTCCAAAGGGAACTGGGGTGTTGCCCTCTTGACCTGCAAAGTGATTCGTCCGAAGCCCTTGTTGCCTCCTGGAATAGGAGAGCGACCGCAGCTTTGGATGTAATTGCGCCACTACGGCCTCTCCATGCTCGTGGGGGTCAATCTGCCCCTTGGTTTACAGAAGAGCTAAGGGAGCTGAAACGAGCTAAGAGACGCCGAGAGCGCCGCTGGGTGAAGACTCGGAGCGAGTCCGATCGAACACTGGTTAGAGCTGCTATTAAAGACTACCTAGTGGCGATGGGGGCAGTGAAACGCCAATATTTCACCGCCCTCATTGCCTCCGCAGATAACCGCCCAGCGGCCCTGTTCCGGGTGACCAGGTCCCTCCTTGGCAAAGAGGGGCCAGACCCTGGTTGGCAGGGATCTGCTGATGCTTTTGCGGATTATCTAGCGGGGAAAGTCGCTCAGATCCGCTCGAAGTTTAATCCCGGCGTGGAAGGTACCGAACTGGGGTTGACCAATGCACAGTCTAGCCACGTTATCTGGGATCAGTTCGAGCCAGTTGGCCCTGAGGAAGTGGACAGGCTTCTTGTATCTGTTCGCGCCACGACCTGTACACTGGACCCATGCCCTGCCTGGCTAATTAAAGCTGCCAAGACTGTGGCAGGTGGCTGGGTCGAGGCGATTATTAATGCTTCATTAAAAGAGGGGCATTTTCCAGCACCATTTAAACACGCTTTGGTGCTTCCCCTCTTAAAAAAGCCGTCCCTCGACCCTATGGTAATCTCCAACTACCGTCCAGTGTCCAACCTACCTTTTTTAGGTAAGGTCCTGGAAAAAGCTGTGGCGCAGCAGTTACAGGATGTCCTGGATGAAGCGGATTATCTGGACCCGTTTCAGTCAGGATTCAGGCCCGGATATGGTACCGAAACTGCACTAATCGCTTTGGTGGATGATCTCTGGAGGGAGCGAGACGGAGGGGAGCCGTCTGTCCTTGCTCTCCTCGACCTCTCAGTGGCTTTTGACACTGTCGATCATGGCATCCTTCTGGGAAGGCTCCGGGGCTTGGGGATCCAGGGCACAGTGCTGTCCTGGTTTTCCTCATTCCTGAGGGACAGGACCCAGTCGGTGTGCCTGGAGAAGGAGAAGTCCAGCCCTAGGCCCCTGCAGTATGGGGTGCCGCAGGGCTCGGTACTTTCTCCTCTCCTATTTAACATCTATATGAAGCCGCTGGGTGAGATCATCCGTTCCCATGGGGTAAGGTATCATCAGTATGCTGATGATACCCAGTTGTACATCTCAGCCCGTGGGGACCCAGGCAGTGCAGTGGAAGTCCTTTCCAGGTGCCTGGAGGCTGTTAAGGTCTGGATGGGGGAAAACGGGCTACAGCTGAATCCCGGCAAGACTGAGTGGCTATGGGTAAGGGGCCCTGCGTTAACACGGGAGTTGCCAGCTTTGGTTCTGGATGGGGCAGTTTTGCCCCAAACAGACCCGGTGAGTAATCTGGGGGTCCTCCTGGACTCACGGCTACTGTTCAATGAGCAGGTGGCAGCCGTGGCCAGGAGGGCTTTTGCACAACTTCGTGTAATACGCCAGTTACGCCCGCTCCTAGACCGGGACGCCTTGCTTATGGTCACGCACGCTTTGGTCACCTCCAGACTTGATTACTGTAATGCGCTCTACATGGGGCTGCCTTTGGTGACCATTCGGAGACTGCAGCTGGTCCAAAATGCGGCAGCCCGGGTAGTGATGGGACGCGGGCGTTATGCTCGGGCCTCACCACTGCTTCGGGAGCTGCACTGGTTGCCAGTTTGTCTCCGGGTGCAATTCAAGGTGCTGGTCATTACCTTTAAAGCCCTATATGGTAGTGGGCCAGGATACCTAAGAGACCGCGTCACCCTAAGAACATCTGTCCGTCCCACCAGGGCGGATCGGAGGGGCTCTCTTGTTGTTCCATCGGCTAGGGAGGCTCGCCTCGCTAGCACCAGGAAGAGGGCCTTCTCTGTGTTCTCCCCGGCCCTCTGGAACCTCCTTCCAACTGAGCTGCGCATGCAGACAGAGCTCCTGTCCTTCCGGAAGAGCTTAAAGACCTGGCTGGCAGGACAAGTGTGGGGTTCCAGGGATGGGGGATCCCATGTGGGGTGGTTAGTCTAGGGATACGACCCTTTGACGACACCCCCAGATACTGTTTTAGTTTATGAATTTTAAATTTTTTATACTGATGTGTTTGGTTTGTGCTGTAAGCCGCTCAGAGTCGGGCTTGCCCAATTGGGGCGGGTTAGCAAGTATGAGAAATAAATAAATAAATAAATAAATAAGCCATGCCTTGATTTCAGTCTCAGCTTGGGTGGTTGGTGATCAAAGAGTTTCCGAGGATTTTGCTTTGACCCACTCTTTCTGAGTGCCTTTCCCAGAGCTTGCTAATGATGGAACACACGTTCTAGGGGTGACAAGGGGTTTAATGGTGCCCGATGGGTATGGATTGGCCCATGGGCACCATCTGTCTGGCTTATGGCTGCAGCCAAAATGTTGTCTTGAAAGGAGATTGCTTGGCACAAGATGAAGGGCAGAAGGTCTTCTTGTATTTGTGATCTGGGTCGCTGCTGCACACTCACTCATAATTTCATACAGTCCCCTTTCTTTCAATTCAAAATTTGCATTCAAAAGGTACCCTTCACGAATTACAATCTAAATGTGGCTAAAAATATGCACTTTAAATGTGCATTTCAATGTGTGTCTCCTCTCAAAATTGAATTTACACGGTGATTCTCTGTCACAGCGTGTTCATAAAGGCATAGAGCTCGCTGTCTGCTGCCAAAGGCGAGGTGGAGATAGGAACAATGGGGACTGCCATTCAATGCAGTGGAAGGACTGTCTCTCCTCTCACGAACCAGCTTGGGTCTTAAACTAAACAGTAAGTAATTTTCTGTACAACAAACCTATTTCCTCTTTCATAAGAGGATGTCCCCAGAAATATGTGGCTCAACAATCAGACTTGGAGATAAAGGATGTGTTAATCTACCACAAAGCAAAGCATGCTAAATGAAAAATACGGTAGTGAGGAAAAGCACATGATATGGCTATAAGATTTTTTGGACACTTGAAACAACTTCTCCTCCTCCTACAAGACCATTTTGGATCTCTTTGCAGAGATGCATTTTAGCTATAGTCTAAGATGTTTGGGGAACTGTAATAAAAAGCAACTTTTCTAAGCATAGGGAAGGCTCTCAGTCAGGTGCTGTTAGTGTCAGGCTACAAGCTGATCCTGTATCTAGAAGTAGTGTTCATTTAATGTTTAAATGTACCCCCCACATAGAAGTCTGTCCAGTAACTGGAATGTAAACATCAGCTTCCTTTGCTAATTAGATATCTGAGATAGGCCTAACAAAAGAGGCTACAGTCTTGGAAGAAAAAATTGTAAGAAGAAATGCATATTTCCCTGAACATTAGAATTTACCCTGGCATATCCTAGTGCTGGGTCCATTGTTCCTTGCCCAAAATATCGGGTACAACCAAGAAACCTGATGAAATTGAGGAAGATAGCCATACCCCAATGTCTTCTAGGTTGTAGAAGGCTTTGGGGTATGAGAAATCAGTTCATGTTCTAAATTGGTTCTCCACCCCTGCTTAATGAGTATCTCTGGCAACTGTAGATTTCAGAGCACTGTGCTAAATAATAAAATATTTAATTTTTTCTTCCCACCATCTGTTTCTTTATCTTTTTTAAAAAAAATCAAAGGCTGGTGGGAATATTTTATATACGAAGTTTGACCCACCCCCAGCCTAGTTTTCCCAGATTAATTAGCAATCAGGCATCTGTGTTTACATCCACTGAGGCCTCAGATATTGAGATGTTGAAATCCTTTGTTTCCACTGTCCCATTTAAGAAATAAAAATGACAGAAAGGAAAATTTATGTTCAGATAAGAAAGGAATGAAATAGCTGATAATTTGGGAGCTTATATAGATATAGTTCCATGTTTGTTTTCATGCTGTTATCCTGATGTATATTGTTCTGCAGGCATGTTATCATTTGGTGGCTAAAGGATTGCATAGACAATGTCATATTAATTAGTTATCTAAATTAATATGAGTGTGAGGGAAAATTGTTTTCATGGATTACCTAAAAGAGGATGGACAGATTAAAACAGTTTGTCTTAATCTGGTCTGAAGTTAGAGGCAGAACTGAAAAGAGGTTTTCTTTGTAGGCTTGTTTTGTTTTTCGACCAGGGCGTTTGTAAAAAATTTAACAAGAATCTCAAATGATGAGGAGATCCCTTGATAGTATGGAAATCATAGGGTTAGGACGACACTGAAGCTAGAATAAACAAATTTCTGAAATTACAGTACAGTATTGCAAAATAACTATTTTTAAATTTTAAGTGCTACTGTAGGGTTTGGTAAAAGGCACCCCCTGACCCATCCCAACCTCTCCAACTCTCCCCAAATATGTCCCAAATGGTTCCTTTATAAAAATAAAACCAATTTTCTTAGGCTAACAAACTATTCTCCAGTCCCCTTGGATAAAGCTCGAGAGAAGCACAGAAGTTGAAACAGAAGTTCGTTTATTGAAAAAAAGATCACTACATGAAGCCTGTGACAATGGCCTTTACCTAAAGTGGAGATATGTTGTCTCACAAACAAGTTAGACATTCATACACCCTTGAGACAGTACATGCAGTAATTAACACATATGTAGTATGGTGCTGAGGCATGTGGAAAATGATTGGGCATTACCTTTGGAGAGATTTAGCAAGACAGTGGAGCAGGATAGGTGTTTGTCTGGAGCACAATAGGTGTGAGACTGTTTTAGGGAAAGGTGATAATTACACAGGTCTGCCAAAAAATAATAGGATATTTTTTGTAAATTTCATTTATTTATTTGTTCATATTTCTCCACATAATAATAAACACCACATGACAATAAGACACAAACAATACCTAAAAACTTCAAAACTGTTAAAATTAAAATTTAAAATTAAAATCTAAAAAAGATTAAAATCACACCAAATGCTACATCTTACTAATTAAAAAGTAGAAGGAGAGAGGTCTATGCAATCCTTTTATATGTTTTCTAGTGTGTTGAATCCAAAAATGACCTTGATTTCCCCCCATCACTACAGGTGTGTGTGGGGTTTTTTTGCAAAATATGAGGGTTTTGCATTAAAAAAGCATGTGGTGAGAAAATCACTATTTTATTACATATCAGAAAACAAAACAAAACAAACAAAAAAAACAAAACACTGTAGCACTTTAAAGACTAACTGCTATATTTTTATTGTTAGCTTTCGTGGATCAAGTCCACATCATCAGACCTTGATCCACGAAAGCTAACAATAAAAATATAGCAGTTAGTCTTTAAAGTGCTACAGTGTTTTTAATTTTGTTTTTGTTTATTTTGTTTTGTTTTGTTTTCTGATATGCCTGAACTACAGACTAACACGGCTACTATTCCAAAATATTTTATTACAATGAACGAAACATATTATTTCTTATAATTAAACAAACATTTTTTTTCATAATATATACTTAACATTCCATGCTCACTCTTTTTGTCTGTGAAACCTTTTCTTCTTCTCTTTTATGCTCCTCTGAACACGCTTTTGCTTTTCCATTTTCTGTTTCCCATTTGGGCATCCAGCAGTAGACAGTTAGCATACTGAAGGTCTGTCTTTCTTGGTAGCGTCTCTGGATATCATGGACATCCTGGTGAAATCTTTCAACCTGCTCTTCACTGTATGCTCCCAAGTTTTCAGGAAAATAGTCGACATGGGCGTGTAAGAAATGAACTTTTAAGCTCATCTTGCATCCTTGAGCTTTATACGTGTCCCCAAGATCTTTTCCCACTGAAGTAGTCCCTATTTATGTACTTGCAATTTCTTGCTTTCATCCTGCTAGGTTGGCTGGAGCTGGGACAGAGACGAACGCTCAAACTGTCATGCAGTACCCGGGTCTTGAACTGCAGACTTGCTGGAGTAAGCCCAGTAATGATGACTCCTGGCTGATCAGAAGAGGAAATAATCAATTGCCGCTTATGTAAACAGAACCAACAGTGGAAAATACAATGCATCACGAACAAATTACAAGAAAGGCATAAGTATAGGTTTTGTGTCTGTACTGGCTGTGAGCTGAAAAAAAAAATCAATCGCCACCTTCAGCACCCCTGTTGGCCTCTGATAATAATGAGTGGCTATGAGGCACAAGTCGCTTTAGAATTGAGTTTTTCTTGTCCCTGTCTTTCTTTACAGAATAAACCATGTGGGATTTTACTTTAGTTCATTACTGTTTTTTGGGTCTCAGCTTTTGGAGCTGAGATCTCCAGAGGTGTGTGAGCCTTCCAATCAAGTAGCCCGGATTTGGAGGTTTACTCTGATGACACCACAACTCAAAATGAGGGTTATTCAGGCGTGTATAGATGATGCTAGTGGACATCCCATGTTCACCTTCCGATTCATGAAAGACTTTCTGCATTCTCTCACATAGCCAGAACTTTTTGAAATGTGTCATCACAGGCTCTGGTCCTAAAATCTCTTGGATGGAAGGCTTCTGATTAGCAAACTCTCATCACCCTAAATAATATGCAGTCTAGTCAATCCTTCCTTCCTTCTGTCTATCCATCCCTCTCTCCCCTCCCTCCCTCCTCAAACAGTGGTTCCCAACCTTTTTGTGACCATGCCCCACCTCAGCCTCTCTAAAATCCTGATGCCACATTGAGGCAAAATAAAGGGGATAAACCTGCACCGAATGCAATGTATTTTTGGCAGTATGACTGAGTTGTAAAAGGGATGGCTGGCAGACCCAAGGACCTTAGTGTACTTGGGTGATATATGTATTATGTTTTTTAAAAAAGTTGTAATACCATGCTGAAGAGGACAATGGTTATAAAATGTGAAAGTATACACTATATATGTATATAAACAGTATGGTTAAGATATTGATTGTATTGAAAATAATCGAATTATTATGTTATTGTATTATGTTATATTGCTTTGTATTTTCTTTTTATTTTCAGTATTGTAAAGATATGATTTGTAATTGTTTTTTGTTTTTTCTTCTTCTCTTTAATACTTTTTTCCTTGTTGTTTGTTAAATTCTAATAAAAATACTTTTAAAAAATCCTGATGCCGCCCTGCTGTGACATATCATTCTTATTATTCAAAAAGTGAACTCCTATTCATGTAGAGCAGGGGTACCCAACCTATGGCCTGCAGGCCCAATTAGGCCCCTGCATATCATTAATGCGGCCTGTGGTGAACACCTGGGCTCACTGCAGACCACCCCCTCCCCCACCACCTGATGCCAGCGGCGGTGGCAGCGGAGGCAGCAGCTGTGCTTTGTCCAGGCTGCTCCGAGCACCCTCTCTGGCTCGGTCCCATCCCCTCTGCAGCCTTTGCCAAAAGCCGATCGCCACGTCGGGGAAATTTTCAGAATATCCTGTACAGTATTTCAAAATTTGTGGTGCTGGGAGAGGCCCCTGACGCGCTTGGGATGATGTCACCACAGTGCACCAGGTTTACCCTTCCAGTGCCATCAAAACTGTCAGCAGCAGGAGCAGGCCGTCTCTGGCCCACCCAGCTGTGTGTTGGGGGCAGGATCAGTCCACTTAAAAAAAAGATGTTTGGGCACCACTGAAAGGCCATGAACTCTAAATAACTCATTCTCAACTCCCCCCCCCCTAAAAATCAAATTGCCCCTGTTGGTCATGCGCCTCATGTTAGGAACAAAGGTTCAACAATGTTATGTAATTTGTATGAGCCACTCCTATGAAGCACCTCCTCAATGGTAATATGGCCACAATATCGAATCTTTAAAATCTAGCTTAGCCATGTTTAGCCCTAGCATTATCTATTTGTACCCTGACCCTGAACAACTAAAACATTTGTGCTAGAAAAGAAGCATATGTGTTATGGGAGAAACCAGAAATGAAGAGAAACGGTTATCATTTGCAAACAGTTCCCCTTGTTTCTAATTGCTTTGTTTATTCCTCTGCTATCTCTTTAACTTGAATGTCAATTGATTTTCCCATTGTCAAGAAGAACTCAACACCAGCAGTTAAAAAAGTTTGAATGCTAAGCGGATTTCATTCTTATACAAGCCTCTAGAACAATGTTCAGGTTTAAAATGTTATCAGTCTTGCTGAAGCACATAACAAGCTTGAAATGAACAGTGCGGCCCTTGGAAGTTCCTTCTTCCATCCTCTCCATTCTCTCTCCCTTTGCAGATTTAATTTAAATTACAAATGCCTACCATAAAAATATGCACTCAATAGCACTTATATTATACACTATTATTTCCAGAGTGCAGGAAAATGGATGATGTAGATTGAATTGCATGCTCTTTCCTTCCTCTGTAAGAGTTCCCTCCTCCCAAAGGCAGATTGATGATGGGTAGTAGCACCCTGCAGTCTGGGGGCAAAAATGTTCCCACTTATAAGAAAAAGGTTGCATGAATTAAAAGACAGTTGTATATTAATTACATATCTTTCGGTTTTTTGGGGGGGACTTAATCTGTCTGCATTCTTGAGGGTACACAAACATTGACATTGCTGTTAATGAAAAATGCATATAATGACAGGATGCCTCAAACCTACACCAGATGAGAAAATATAACTTCTTGTTGGCATTGCTACACCTAAGACGAAGTAACAGCAGACAAAGAGAGAACTACCGGTAAGCAAGCGAATGACCCTCGACATCCTCTGAACAGATATGTCCCTCAGGTCTGCTGACTCAGATCCAGAAAAAGCTTTATGGCAAGAACAAACATTCTTGATGGTATGCAAGAGGGGGAAAAATCAAATTAGAAGATGGAGGAAGGAGCTCAATTTTTTAAAGTTTTAACTATTGTATGTCATGGACTACCCATTATGCTAATGGGCTCTGTAAGCCGCCCAGCGTCAGGTCTTCCCGAGTGGGGCGGGGTATTAAATACAAATAAATAAAATAAATAAAATAAAGGGACAGCACTGAAGGAGGAGGATCTGGCTGAGGAACTCAACCTTCCCTATATGTCACTTGCAGGATCTTGAATACACTGAAGGTTGGAGCCCCTAAATCAGGAGTCCTCATCCAGGGGCCATTAGGTCATGTTCCCTCAGACAGCCCTAGTGGGCCGGACGGCCATTTTGCTCTCCCCCCACCACATGGTGGAGGCAGTGGGGGGGCCATATGAAATGGTGCCATGGGCCACATCCGGCCCACAGACCACAGGTTGAGAATCCCTGTTAAAAATCTAAGACTGACATGCTCATGTGGTAGACAACTGTGTGAGGCAGAATCTGGCTCATTTACTGGCCTGCTGATTGCTGCCAGAAACACACATCGATGAGGCCTTGGGTTTGGCCAATGACAAACTGAAGAAAGTGGCTTCATTTTGGCAGTCCAGGGTTTGAGCGGGACACAAATGAAGAAGATCTGTCTGCATTGTGTTATGTTTATAATTGTTTTAACACTTTGCCCATATCCATAGATCCCAAACCCCTATTTGAAAATTTGAAGTAGTGTTTCAGGCCAAACCTGTTTTTTTTTTTTAAATTGCTATTATTTATTGGTATCATTTCTAGCCTACTACGCAGATGGAAAGAGCAGCTTGCATTTCACTAAAAGACAAGATAAGGCCAACTCCTGCCATCAGCATTACAGCATGGCAAGATGGAAAGACAAGATCATCCACATTATGGTATTTTCAATCACTATGTATGGGTGTGAAAGCTGGGCAGTAAAGAAAGATGACAGGGGAAATTTAATTCCTTTGAAATACAATGCATTGAGGAGGGCTTTGTGGATATCCTGGACTGCCAGGAAGACGAGCGTGTGAGTTTTGGAGCAAATCAAGCCTGAAGTGTCTCTGGAGGCAAAAATGATGAAACTGAGACTTCAGGCATATCATGAAAAGGCAGGATTCTCTGGAAAAGGCAATAATGCTGAGAAAAGTGGAAGACACCAAGAAGACCAAACATACGATGGATTGACTTCACAGGCTTGAGTTTGCAAGAATTGAGCAAGACTGTTGAAGACAGGACATTTTGGAGGTCACTTAGTCATAGGTTTCCATCAAAATCTCCCTTGCACAAAAGCCAGCCATATCCAACTCTAGGGAGTGGTGCTCATCTCCATTTACAGCAGAGGTTCCCAACCTGCAGTCCGTGGGCTGAATCTGGCCCACGGTGCCATTTAATATGGCCCCCACCCCACCACGGGCATTCAAGAAACAAAATGGTCACCCTTTGAGGCTGTTGGGACAAAATGGCCACCTCAGTCCAGCGTTTGAAGTAGACTAAGAGAGAGTGACCCAGCCCTTGGCTTGTAAAAGTTGGGAACTCCTGATTTAAAGCCAAAGAGCCAGTGCTCTCTGCATCTGGAGACATTTCCGTGGTCATGTGACAGGCATGACTAGTCACAGGAACACAGGGAATGCTTTTACCTTCCCACCGCAGCAGTACCTATTTATCTACTTGCAATTTCTTGCTTTCTAACTGCTAGGTTGGGAAGAGCTTGGAGAAAACTCAATGGCATGTACGAACAACAAGATTGGAAAAAAGGGAGTGAGAAGCGAACAAGATTGGAAAAAAGGGAGTGAGAAGCGGAAAGAAATGCAAGAAAAATCATGCAAATTCTTTAAAGTAATGATGTTTTCCCACCGTGGGCAATGGCTGCTGGAACACATTTAGGGAGAGACAAACCCCATCGTAAGTAGCTTCTTTTCCTAGCAAGGAACCTGCTTCCTTTTTCTCTAGCTTTTTGCAGTGGCAAAATTACTCCTTGCACAAGTGGAAGAAAAGCCTGAGACTGAGGTCAACTGCATGGGAACATAACCTTTGGCCCAGCGCTGAACGCTGGTAGTTTTACTTTATTTGATTTTAATTATCTACATTATTTTATTCCCAGACAAACAGCGTGTGGTATAATTTCATTTCAAGCTTTTTTATCATCATAAAATCTCTCTGAGTTAGATTAGTGGGCGAGGAGGAGACTGAAGGTCAAGCAAGATCCCAGCCTTGTCTTTAGAAACAGAACTTAGTTGAGAGATAAAAGGACATTTATTCATCCTGCCAGGAGAGTTCTGAAGTTCTGTGGTTCTAAGGAAATACTGTATCCTGTTTTCGGCTTCTAAATGCAAGTGAGTGTCTCACTTGGTTTGAACAAAGATGGCAATTTTTTTAGACATCTGTATCTTGACAAAGTTATTTTATTTATTTATTTATTTAATCTACCACCCATCTAACATATATGTTCTTCTGGGCAGTTCACACAAGTTGTGGAGCAACTACATGTATTTAAAGCCAAACCTCAAAAGATCTAATATAATTCCTAATGAACATAAGTTAAAATATAAGATCAAAACCCAATAGAAGTAATAAAGCATAACTATTCAGTCTTCTTTACTTCCTCTTTCACCACTTCAGGTGTAGAGGGAGATACAAAGTTCTTGTTCTTGCACTTCTGGTAATCACTGGAGGGGTGGAAAACTGTACTTGATATACTTGATAAAGTTACAATATTTCCTCAATTGACTAGACTAGGGATGCCCAAACTTTTCAGGCCACGGGCCAGTCACGTGGTTCAGGGGTGCCCAAACTACAGCCCGGGGGCTGGATCTGGCCCCTGATGCCAATTCCTCTGGTCTGCACCACCCTCATCGCTCCCAGAAGCAGAAGTAAAATGCGCCCATACGGGCACGTTTTACTTCCGCTTCTGGGAGTGGCAAGGGTGGTGTGGGCCAGATGAATTGGCATTGAGGGGCGGATCCAGCCCCCGGGCCATAGTTTGGGCACCCCTAGACTAGACTACCAAGGGATGCATTCCTGCTGGTTGCAACTCGCTGCCACGCTCTTCTTCTCCAAGTTTGACCAAAACTTTTCATGATTGGGCCTTCCCATCTTTTGGGGGTCCTGCCAAGGGGTCTTTTTACTCCTCTGGGATACCACTTGGTGACTGCTGTTGTCCAACGCTCATCTGTCATTTGAGAGATGTGTCCAGCCCAGTGCAATTTCCATTTATGATATTCAACAAACAGCTTCGTTGATTCCGCTTTGTTCTCATATCTGGGCATTGGGGATGTGGTTGTGAAGCAATACTTTTAGCAGTGATATTTTCATGGCTCTTATGGCTCTTGATGGTTCTTCTTCCTCAGCCTTCATTAATTACCATGTTTCACTCCCATAGAAGACCGCAAGTAGTACTGTCAAATTAAAAAGGTTTGCGGCTGTTTCTTGAGTTACAATATAGTTACAAATAATTAGCTGTTTGCAATTGATTCCTTCTTGCTAGTAGAAGTAGGATTAGAAGAGTTCTTACATGACTTTGTCATTATAATAATCCCCCCCAACAACAGGTAAAGTTCACCCTTGCTTGAAAGCCAGTCATATCTGACTCTAAGGTTCGGTGCTCATCTCTGTTTATAGCCAAAGAGCCAGTGCTGTTTGCATCTGCAGACGTTTCCGTGGCCATGTGGCAGGCATGACTAGACATTGGAGCACATCAAATGCTGTTACCTTCCCTACTGAAGTGGTACCTATTTATCTACTTGCAATGTCTTGCTTTTGAACTGCTAGATTGGCAGGAGCTGGGACAGAGATGGAAGCTCACTCTGTCATGCGACACTAGGGTCTCGATCTGCTGACCTTCCAATCATCAAGTTCAGCATCTTAACCACTAAGCCACCACAGTCTCCACTCATTGTTATACTTGCTTATATGACATAAAGTTCTCCATATTAAAAAAAGAAAAGCTAGGAAGATAAGAAGTAGCTGAACTGTCTGTGTCACTGGCTGATATGTTAGAATAAATAAAGCTTTAAATGACTTCTTTTGTTTTTGAAATTTGTGTATATGCTATTTTCATCTTTCTCATTTCATTACTTGCTCAAGGCTATACCGAACCTTTGAGGAAATTTTACCATGATGCCTGCTTTACACCTACTCCCCTGCAACCCTTCGGCGGCTTGGTTCTTTAAAACAGTGACTGCCATGAGAAACCACTTTAGGCAAACAAGACATCATGCCATCCCGATAATACTTTTTTAACAATTTCAGTTTGCCACCAATCCCCATGACATTCACTTGTACATAAAGGGAAAATTAAACCAGCTTTATCATGTGAAAGCAAAACTGGTACGTGTGAAGTGTTGTGAAATAAAAGAGAGTTTCAGACACTTGTCTTCAGTGTTCTGCTTAAGGAGCCAAATAAACACTGAACATGCCAGTAACACAATACCTGGAGCGATAAATTGAATCCATTTAAAAAAAAAAACCACGGTGTTTAATTCCAACCAAATTCCCACTCTCTAGACTCAATCGTGTTCTACAGTAGCCAATAGCTGTCTTTCAGCTCATACCGACTAGGATGTGTTGTAGATAGAGACTTTTTCTGGATTATAACTTTCAAAACTGGCTGGCACAGATACGAGGAGTTGT
Organism: Furcifer pardalis; assembly: GCA_030440675.1. NCBI lineage: Eukaryota > Metazoa > Chordata > Lepidosauria > Squamata > Chamaeleonidae > Furcifer > Furcifer pardalis. The sequence continues at coordinate 48,321,145 of CP126891.1, forward strand.
GGTCCAAAATGAAGAGCAAAATCCAAATTAGAAGATGGAGGAAGGAGCTCACTGGGGAAGGAACAACATTAAAGGAGGATATGGATGAGTAACTCAACCTCCCCAGCGATGGAATGTAACAGGTTCTCACCAGTTCGCCAGAACCGGTAGTAATTTTTCCCAGTGTCCTGGAGAACTGGTACCAGCTTTTGTGGGATACCACCTTCGGGGCTTAACTTTTCACTGGTTCCCCCACTGGGTGTATTTTAATGTATTTTTATTTAATTAATTAATTAGCTAATTTACGGGTTTGTGTTATGGGTGGGTGGGTGGGTTGAGGTGTGTGTGTGTATGCTTATTTTTATTTTATTTTATTATTATTTTGTATTTTTTGTATTTTTTTCTTTGGCCCCACCCACAACAGCATGACATCATGATGTTAGCTCCACCCACACTGATGACATCACGGTGGGGTAGTAAAATTTTTGAATCCCACCACTGAACCTCCCCTACTTCACCTGGAGGATCCTGAAGAGGCTAGGGGTTGGAGTTCCTAAATGCAAGACCAATGTGCTCAAGTGGGGGCTGTTTGTAGACAGCAACACACTGTGCGAATGTGGAGAGATACAGAATCCGGCTCATTCACTGGTCTGCTGGTTACTACCAGAAACATATAGTGATGAGCAGTGGTGGGCAGTAACAGGTTCGCATCTGGGTAGCAAAAGTGGGTGGTCTTTGGGCAGGGGGGTGGCAAAATTGAGTGGCCTTTGGGGGGGAGGGGAGTGAAATTGGGTGGCCACACCCACCTCCCTGCCCTGCCCAGACTAACACAGCTACCATTTAAAAAGTTTTATTCTATGCAAGCATATCAGAGAGGAAACAAACAAACAAAAAAAAGACAAAAACCTTGTGGCACCTTAAAGACTCACTGCTGTATTTTAATGTAAGCTTTTGTGGATCAAGTCCACTGGCTCTTTGGCTATAAACAGAGATGAGCACTGAACCCTAGAGTTGGTAACGACTGGCTTTCGAGCAAGGGCAACCTTTACCTAATAACAGAAGATCCCTGATTGGTATTCACATTTGACGTCAGGTTTTGTCCCAGCAAGTGGTTCAAGGTCTCCCTTGCTCAAAAGCCAGTCATATCTGACTCTAGGGTGCAGTGCTCATCTCCATTTACAGCCAAAGAGCCAGTGCGGACTGTGTCTGTAGATGTAGACATGGCCATATGGCAGGCATGACTAGATTGCCCACGGTGTAGGCTCCACCCATGATGTAGGCTGTGCCCACAATGTAGGCACTGCTCACAACATAGGGTCCACCCACAACATAGGCTCCGCCCACGGCGTGGTAGCGAATTTTTTTGCTGCCCACCCCTGGTGGTGAGGATTTAAGTTTGGCCAGCAACAAAGCCAAGAAGGTGGCTTCATTTTGGCAGCTTAAAGTCTTACTCGGACATGAAAGAAGAACCCCAAACCTCTCTGAAATTCAATTCATCCCTATGTGTTGAAATAATTTCCCAAGAATGAACACCAGTGTACTTTTTGTGTGTGTGATGTACACACCCTAAAGCAGGGATTCTCAACCTGCGGCCTTTGGTCCAAATGTGGCCCATGGCATCATTTCATGTGCCCCCCCTCCACCACAACCAGAAGTGCTATGTGGTGGAAGAAGGGCAAAATGGGTGTCTGGCCCCCAAAGCTGTCTGAGGGAGTGAGAGCCGGCCCCTGGCTTAAAAAATTTGAGAACTCGCGCCCTAAAGATTACGTAGCTTAAACTGTCCATCTTACAGGTCTCTGTCCAAAGCCCTGAAATTTTATAACCACCTGGACATATCTAGTAATTTTGCTTTGTTGTGATTCATGGATTCTTTCTGCTGGGAGCTGGAAGACAGCAAACGAAATGTAATTTTTTGGGGTGGGGGAAAATGCTACCATCTGGTAATGAACCTGCAGAGCAAAAATCAATAAAAAAGAGTGAGAGATGGGGAAAAGAGTGGGAGGAAATAATTGGGGGGGGGGAGAGAAAGAGATTTAGAGAGGCTGTGAGCTCATCCACAGGGGTTCAGCTGCTGCTATCAAACACTCTTGCCTTCCCTGAGGAAGAAGGAAGAACCTAATAATAAAGTCAGTTTCAGGACAGGTGAGGTATTACAGTACTTCTGTAATAGTTAGCCTACTCATAATATTAAAGATCTATGGTCTAAAGTCCCTAAAGTAATGCAGAGAAATCACTGGAAGAAAGGGGACATTTTTAAATGTAGCCACCATCTCTCCTAAAACTCCTTGCTTAAAAAAGCATGCTTGCAAACAAACAGCAGCAGATGTTTTCAGTGAGCACACCAGGTTTTATTTTTTTTAAAAAAAAATAAGTTATGAACTGTTGAGATTGAGATTGTATCACCCAATGACAGGCTTTCATGGAAGGCCTTTGTAAACCCAAGGGTTTTGTGACATTCCCATCACCCCCTCCTCCAAGTTTTGGATTGGATGAAATCATATGTACTTGTGCTGAGAAGTAGAATCTACTTGTTTAATGAGAAAGTTCTCCAGTTAAGCTTATCAACTAGTGAGATTTATATAGGTAAAGGTAAAGGTCACCCTTGCTTGAAAGTTAGTCGTGTCTGACTCTAAGGTTCCGTGCTCATCTCTGTTTATAGCCAAAGAGCCAGCGCTATCTGCGTTTGCAGATGTTTCTTTTGACATGTGGCAGGCATGTTTAGAACCCAGAGTGCATGGAACACTGTTTACCTTCCCACTAAAATTATTTACTTGCAATTTCTTGCTTTCAAAGTGCTAGGTTGGCAAGTGCTGGGACAGAGATGTGAGCTCCTGTGCAGTACTCGGGTTTGACCCACTGACCTTCCAGTCATCAAGTTCAGCATCTTAGTTTTGGTACAAGAAGACCGAGGAGATAGGATGGTAGGTCATGGTGTCCCATTGTAGATAACAACATGCTATCATTTACGCTTGTAAGGACAACCTGCCAATTAGTCCAATTAGTAGATATCTCTACATCTCTTAACAAGGGGCACAGAGCCAAAGAGGATAGTTCACTGCCCCGCGCCCCCGCCCCCCAGTATATAAGAAGAAGTTTTAGTCCTTGGATTTTGGAGTTCTAAAGGATGGTAGAGGAAATCCTCTGGTACCTACTCTGGGCTCTTGGTAGCTGAAGAGAGGGGAGAAGATCCTAGCTTGGGTATGCATTGCTTGATTATGCTCTTGTTTTTGTTTCTTGTTCTTGCTTCTAAAGATGTGCTCAGTAAAGCTCTATTTTCTCAAATAGTAACAGCTTATTGTCTTCTGAATCCTAATCAGGTCCCCAGCATCACACAGATCTCTCCATAACAGAAGTCAGGACCAACTTTCATGCACAGTCATTGAGAATGATTTCATAGCTGCCTGACTGTATGTAACTCAACAAGGAGTCCTATGGCCCCTTAAAATGATAACAAGCTCTATTAAGGATGCACTTTTGTGGGTTGTTCGTCTTTAAGGCATCGCAGAACCCCACAGTGTCCCCCCCTCTTCTTCTTCCATGTCTAGGCCAGATGTGAAACTGCCAAAATGAAGCCAACTTTTGGTGAGTCCATTCTGCAGTTCCTTTTGCCTGACCTAGTGTGAGAAAGATTAGCAGGCAACACAAGGTTGCCGTTGCCCAGGGTACACCCGGTTGTGGTTAAAAAATAACACAATCTTTGAGGAGGCTCTTTATGTGTACCTGTACCATGAAAACTGTCCAGAGAATATAATGCAGTGGCCCTTCATCTGCATTCCACATCGCAGTGTAACCCCCGTACCACTGATCCAGTTCTGTGAGTCCCTTTCTGGTTCTGAGCCCTTTGGGCACACAAAATCCTCCTCCTCAGCCCCAGGCCAGGAGGGATGAAGTTGCTGTCCTCCATCAAGATGGATTCAAGTGGGGCTATTTAATCCACTTGGGGACCATTATCACCCTTCCCTGTGGACTTTGCCACCCAACGCTGTGAATCCTCAGGGTTGTCAGGTTAGTTCACCGCCACCTGACACTCAGTGTTGAGTCACTGGCAGTAGGGTCTACTCTATGACCATAGCAGGATCACCTGGCCAGACTGTTTTTGCTGCAATATGCTAACCAGTTTTCTCCAGTTTCCTTAGCCCAGTCTTTGCTCCAATGCCCACTCCAGATCTACTGGAATTATGAGAATAATATGAAATTATTGTTAAAGTCTGTATACATAGCATTGGATTACCATCATTCCCATGGGTAAAACTGAAATTGTTTAATTGATTGAATTAATGTTATTAAATTTTAATTAAAGTACAAATTACATTTTAAAGGCTAAAAGGCAACATGCTATGATGTTTTTTCTCTCCTTGTGTGTCTAGGTCAGTTGTAAAACTGCCTCAACGAAGCCACCTTTTGGTGAATTCATTCTGTAGTTCCTTTCTCCTGACCTAATGTGAGAAAGTTTAGCTGGCACAACAAGGTTGCCGTTGCCCATTGGGGTATGCCTGGTTGTGGTCCAAAAATACCACAGTATTCTGTGTACCTTGCTATGGCGTTCAACTACAATTAAATAAGTTGTTGCATTAAAGCAAGTACTGATGGAAAGCCCTGAAAACCATTTAAATTATAAAAAGATTTTCCACCTTTAGATGATGGTCTCACATTGCATGTGCCTCTTTCTTCCTTGATAAGCATACACACTTCCCAGCTGGACAATTTTTTTTATCATGGCATAATATAAAATGAACAAACAAACAAGCAGAAATATCCACCCTGACTTATATTTCAATAAGCTTGTTAATCTTTAAAAGTGTCACAGATCGCTGATCTTGCTGTAGCAGGACTAATATAATAGTCATCTCTCCGATATTTCTACAAGCAACTGTATTTGACGTCTGGCCAGGATATCCTGCTATGGTAATACAGTAGACCATTCTGCCAGCGAGTATGCAGAGAGTAAGGTGAAGACTAGTTGCCTTGGGTGGGGAATTCCACAGGGAAAGAAGAGTGATAATGGTCCCCAAGTAGACTGAATCCCACTTGACTCCCTCTTGATGGAGGGCAGAAGCTTCATCCATCCTGACCTGGAGCTGAGGAGGAGGACTTTTGTGTGCCAAAAGGGCTCAGGAGCAGTAAGTGACCATCAGAACTGGATCAGTGGTACTATGGGTGTCATGCTGCGATGCGGAAGTCAGGTGAAAGGCCACTCCATTATATTCTCAGGATAGTCTTCATGGCTGATCACCACGAAGATCACCAATATTTGGAGTTGGCTATGGTACAACAACAAGAGCAACTGTGTTTAGAAGAGGGACCATACAAATCATCCCAGCTTAATCCTCTGCCGGAAGTCAGGGACTGACTTTGGTACAAATGCAAACTTCAGCAAGTGTTTATTAAACAAGATTAAATTTAAAGGTTACTCTATTACCATAGCAAGATAACCTGGCCAGACTTTGCAGATTGAAAGCCTGCACTTTTCTTTCTGGTGAGTTCCCATGGAAATGATGATGATGATGATGATGATGATGATGATGATGATGTGTGCGTGTGCATGCACATTTGTGTGCACGTGTGTATTTCTGTGCATATGTGTAAGTATAAATGGTTTTGTGTGTTAGTTCCAGTGATGGGATGTAACAGGTTTGCACCAGTTCGCCATAGTGAAAAGTAGAGACATCACATTGCAAACAAAAATTCATCTAGTCAAAGCAATGGTATTCCCGGTGGCAATGTATGGTTGTGAGAGCTGGACCATTAGGAAAGCTGAGCGCAGAAGAATAGACGCCATTGAGATGTGGTGCTGGAGGAGAGTTTTGAGAGTCCCCTGGACAGCAAGGAGAACATATAGGTCAATCTTAGAAGAAATCAACCCTGACTGCTCCTTAGAAGGTCAAATTGTAAAGATGAAGATGAAGTACTTTGGACATCAAATGAGAAGAGAGAATTCACTTGAGAAAGCCTTGATGCTGGGAAAGGTGGAGGGCAAAAGAAGGGGGCGGCAAAAAATGAGATGGCTAGATGGTATTGTAGACACAATGGGCACAGAGCTGAGCAAGTTGAGGGGGATGGTGGAGGACAACAGGAGTGCCTGCCAGACAGTGGTCCATAGGTTGCGAAGGGTCGGAATCAACTGTGTGACTGAACAACAGAAACATCATACACCTGAGTCTTAATTAACATCAATCGCCTGGGAGGTTACACATTATACTTAAAGTAAGAGACATAGAATAGGTCTAATAGGTCACCCAGGATCATACAGGATACATGCAAGAGTAAAAGGCAACAGAAGCTCAAAAGAATGTGCTACAGCTGACATAGCCAAAGCAGAAAGAGAAAGAGAGAGAAAGAGAGAAAGCGAAAGGGTCCAGAAGGATTTGTCCTCCCTGGGGCAAAGGGCACACACTAGATCCCTACAGCCAGCTACCTCTTTGAGTCACTTTCCTAGTAGCCTCCGAAGGCCAAAGTATCTGTGAGGAGGAGACCTTCCAAGCACTGCTCTCACAGGATTACATCTGGCCAGAATCAGCACTGAGTTTCTCTCCCTTCTTCTTTCTCTCCCATTCCCCAGCCTTTAAATCTAGTGGAAGTTTTAATGGCTCCCTACAGGCAAAGCTCCATCTGTACCCTTCACCTCTGCAGCTTCCTCTCATTTCAATGAGGATAAATGCCACTAATGAGCTTTGAAAGGCACCGACTCAGAGAGAATGTGGAATGAAGGAGGGGAGGTGGGTGGGGACTTTGCTAAGACAGAGCTTTCTCAGAAGAGAGGGAAACACAGGCATATGGAGTGTTCAAAAGAGAGCCATGAAGTCATCCTTAGGTTGGGATTCTAGGAAATGGGGTTAAAAGAAAGGAATGGCTCCCATCTTTGAGAACACCAGACCAACTGTTATAATGGCAGGTTCATTGTCCTCCTTCCAGAAAACCTTATGTGCTAGCTGCTCTATTCTGTTGTTGCCGCCGCCACCCTTCTTTTTCTCCTTCTCCTTGGTCTTGCTGCATGCTCTCAAGTTGTGTCTGACCTATGGTGGACCTTATGAATGAGAGATCTTAAAAATGTACTGGCCTCAACAAGCCTCATCAGCTTTTGTAAACCCAAGTCTGTGGTTTCCTTTAGAACATGGTTTCTCAGCTTTGGTCACCCAGATATTCTTGGACTTCAGTTCCCAGAAGCCCTGATCCGTAAATGTGCTGACTTGGGCTTCTTGGAATTGAAATCGAAGGACACCCGGGGGACAAAGGTTGAGAAACCGTGCTTTTGCTGATTCAATCCATCTCATATTTGGTTTTCTTCTTTTCCTGTTGCTTTCCACCTTTCCCAGCATTGTTGACTTTTGCAGAGAGTTTTACCTTCTCATGAAGGTAGCTTTTACCAGTGGTGGGCAGCAAAAAATTTCTGCTACCACACCGTGGGCGGATCCTATGTCATGGGCGGAGCCTACATCATGGGCAGAGCCTACATCGTGGGCGATCTAGTAATGCCTGCCATTTGGCCATGTATACATCTGTGAACCGGCAGCACTGGCTCTTTGGCTGTAAATGGAGATGAGCACTGCACCCTAGAGTCAGATATGACTGGCTTTTGAGCAAGGGAGACCTTGAACCACTTGCAGGGACAAAAACTGACATCAAATTTGAATACCAATCAGAGATCTTCTGTTATTAGGTAAAGGCTGCCCTTGCTCGAAAGCCAGTCATTACCAACTCTAGGGTTCAGTGCTCATCTCTGTTTATAGCCAAAGAGCCAGGTGACTTGATCCACAAAAGCTCACACTGAAATACAGCAGTTAGTCTTTTAAGGTGCCACAACGTTTTTGTCTTTTTGTTTAGTTTCCTCTCTGATATGCTTGCACAGAATAAAACTTTTTAAATGGTAGCTGTGTTAGTCTGGGTAGGGCAGGTAGGTGGGCATGGCCACCCAATTTCTCTCTCCCCCCGCCCGAAGGCCACCCAATTTTGCCACCCAATTTTGCCACCCCCCGGCCGGACGGTGTGTGTGCGAACCTGTTGCTGCCCACCACTGGCTTTGACCTACAGAAGCTACTGGAGGAACAGGAACAGCCTCTCAGCTTCATCATTTTTGCCTCTAGAGATGGTTCAGGCTTGATTTGCTCTAGGACTAGCTTGTTCATCTTTCTGGCAGTCCAGGGTGTCCACAAGTTTCTCCTCCAGCATCACATTTTGAACAATCAATTTGTTCCCTTTCAGATTTTTACTGTCCAGTTTTTCACATCTGTGCATTGTGATTGGTAATACAAGAGAGTGGATGTTTTTGGTCTTGGTCTCGAGTGACACATCTTTACACTTGATGATCTTTCCTAATTCCTTCATTGCTGTCCTTCCAAATCTCAGTCTTTTTCAGAGGTCTTGGCTGCAGTCCCCCTTTGGATTGCTGATTGAACTAAGGCATACAAAGTCTGTCACTATTTCTGTTTCTTCACTGTCAACATTAAAATCGTGTAATTCCTTTATAGTCATGATTCCTGTTGTCTTGATATTGTGCTCTATTCTAGTGCACTGGTTTCGTAATCCTTAATCTTTGGTTATCTTCCATCCCACCAATTTCTTGACGGACGGATAGATGGATGGACGGACAGGCAGACGGACTAGACAACCAACCAACCAGCCAGCCAGCCAACCAACCATTTTACCATGAACATTTTTTCCTGTGCCACCACAAAATGAACATTTATATGTGTATAGACAGTATTTTCTTACATCTATCATTTACTGCCTGCTTTCAGGACATAAAAATTCCTGTGGTACTGCAGGAAGGAAATGCAGCAGCTGATATCTTTAATAGTCTTGTAGACTACAATGGAAATTCAATATTCAGAGCCAATAATTTTTTAAAAACCTCAGTTATACTTTTAGGAATGAATATTATTGCTTTGACTGAAATATAAACAGATAAAACTGATAATTTCATAACTTTGTGTTATGAAAACCTTGCAATAAGCATAGACAACTAAAACAAATGATTTCATAATTTCCTATAGTATCTATTAGGCAGTGGTGGGAAGTCAAAAATGTTACTACCCCACCGTGATGTCATCACAGTGTGGGTGGAGCTAATGTCATGATGTTATGACATCGTAGGTGGAACCAATGTCATGACATCATGATGTTGTGGGCAGGGCCAAAGAAAATAAATAAATAATAAGAAGAAATAAAATAAAAATAAGCACACACATACACACACACCTCAACCCACCTACCCTCAACACAACCAGTTCTCTAGGATAATATGCCTTAATGTAAATATAAAACACCTGTACCTCCTTAAGGGTTCTCCAATTGGAACAGCAATTGGAACAGCACAGGTGTAGCTTATTGATGAGGTAACTCCAAGACTTTGCTTAAAAACCCCAAGCCAGGCCACCAGGCGTGCCGGCCGCCAGGCCTTTTTAGGAACTGAGGTAGTATGTCAATATAGGTAAAGGTATTAAATACACATTAAAGTACACACAGACACACCACATCCAAAGGTGAGTCACCCTGGAGAGAAGGCTATACGGAGCTTCAGGCTAGCAGCTTCTCTTCCTCCTCCCCGCTTGGGAGGACATCAAGGAGGCCGTGCATACGCGCCAAGCACTGTATGCATGCATGCACACCAAGTGCTTGGTGTGCATGTGCAGTGGGGGAACCAGTGAAAAGGTAAGTCCCGAAGGTGGTCCCCCCAAAAGCTGCTACTGGTTCTCCGGGACACCGGGGAAAGTTACTACCAGTTCTGGTGAACTGGTGCGAACCTGTTGCATCCCATCACTGCTATTAGGGTAAAGCCTTCTTAGGATGGTTTCCAGCACATATGCTTAAGAAATACACACAATCATACAATTGCAAATTCTGAAGAATAATTGAATTTCTATTCCTGTCTCATTTTGAATGAAGAAAGTCATTAACTTTCCTCTGAACTGTGAACATGATGCAACCCATCCCCCCCCCCCCCCGGTTAAAACTGGTTGCAAAACTGTGATGATTCTGAGAGTACATTTTCAACCATAGGCACAGCAAAAGTGTGCACAGCAAAACAGTGTGAAATTCTGTCCTGTGCATGTACATTCCACCTTGTAGGGGAAAAATGCCAAACTTCAGGGTCCGTGGGTACCCAGACATAGATGGGGCTATGCTCATAAAATCCAAACAAAGGCCAATTTTAAACTGCATTCCGCATACCCACTATAGAGGTTGGCCCCTTTGGAGAGAATGTCTTGGAATTCCATACCTTACAAGGCATTTGTGGAAAGAGGAGAAGAACAAAGACCATGAGGCTGACCCAGAGGAAGGGGGAGAGAAAACATCATTTAATTTTACAAGAACACCAAATAACGCTGGTGGAAGCCACTAGAAGTGTAAGAGCAAGAACCTTGTATCTCCCTCAACACCTGGAGGAGGAGCAAGAAGGAGGAGGAGGAAGGAGGAGGAGGAGGAGGAGGAGGAAGAGGCGGCAGCGGCGGCGGCGGCGGCTAATTAGTGGATACACAGATAGGCACATGAATTCATTATCAGGATTGTTTTAACATAGGATCTGAGGGACCTCTTATTTAAAGGACCTTCTTCTTGTGTTTCAAATTATTCTACTCCTCTAGTTCTGTCTCTCTTACCAACCCTCCCTTCTGCGTAATCCCCCCAAGCATTACTTTATGAGTCAGAAATCAGTTGAGGCCTCAACCACCTGTGACTGGAGACAATAAATTGATTTCCATCCTTCCCTTTTCTCTCCTTTTTCACCCCTCAGTGCAGCTCTGCCTTCTGATATATGACATTATTACAGACGGATGCGTTTTTCATAATTACTGTTTCAATAGAATATTGATTTCCTTGTAGCCCAGCCCTCCTGGCCCCATGTGGTCTCAGTTTGTGATCTGGTTGGGTGTCTTCTTTAAGGTGATGCTTTGGCTGCCATGGAAGTTCAGGAGTTTGGTAAGGAGTGTTAGTGTAGGTTTCGGCTGTACATAATCGACTGGCGGAAGCATGGAAGCTGCAGCCAGCAGTATAGGATCTCCACATATATTGGAGGTTTATTGTAACCCAATAGGGCCACGTTGGGTTAGTGGTTAAGACACTGAGCTTGACAGCTGGAAAGTTGGCAGAACATCAGTTTGAGACCCAAGTGCTATGTGATAAAGTGAGCTCCCATTGTTTGTTCTAGCTCCTGTCAACCTAGCAGTTTGAAAGCAAGGCATTGCAAGTAGATAAATAGGTACCACTTTAGCAGGGGAGGTAACAGCATTCTGTGTTCTCTGGTGTCTAGTCATGCCTTCCACATGCCCATGGAAATGTCTGCAGATGCAGACAGAACTGGCTCTTTGGTTGTAAATGTAAATAGCATTGGACATGACTGGCTTTTGAGCAAGGGAGGCCTTGACCTTTACTATTGTACCCCTGCATGGTCATGCTAATATTTATGATGATGATGCAGGTGTAGCTGCTTGAACATTGGAGGACTTCAGCACCCTTGAGTGGGATAGAAAAATTGAAAAAACAAATCATTTAGAGGAATTGTTTTCCTGGACTTTGGTTTGATTTCGCGTTTGAAAGATTAGCTGACAAGGTTGCCCGGTTGCCTCCACAATCTTCCTGGAGGCCCTTTCTGTGTGTCCCCTTTAGTTTGGCAGTCCAGGGTTTGATCAGGACAGGAAACAAGAAGAACCTTTCTAGCCTACTGAGTTGCTGCTGATGTCCTGGGCAGTCCATCTGAAGCCACAGCCAGGCCCATGGAAAGCAAGAGGAACCTGGGTGATTAGGGTCACGGGCGAGGGTGAGAGTGCAAGGAAGCTGAGGTGAGACAGGAAGACTGGGAAGGCTAAGGGGCTTCCTTCTCAGAAACTGGAGGTCAGAGGAGGAGGTGGGGGTGAGGCTCTTCCAGAGCTTTGAGGTCCCCAATCCTACCCTTTGGCTGAGGTAGAGGCTGCCTGTGAGGAGGGTACCTGGGCTGAAGTCCCTGAGCGTGTTAAGTAAAGGAAGGGAATGTGGACGAAGGACCCCAAGAGTGACCCATTCCTCTAACATGGCCTTGCTACCAGCCTTATTCAACAGCACCCATTCAGACCCAGCTGTGACTACAGGGATAGAAGCTCTAAGAAGAGCAAAGGGAGTTGGCATCTATATCCTTCACCTGCTGCACCAGCTGTCCTTGAAGGGTCTTTGGCTTGGGCCAGGACCAGTGGTGGGCTGCAAAAAAATTTACTACCACACTGTGGGCATGGTCTGGTGGGCGTGGCCAGGGGAAAAGCCCTGCGTTGCACCCAAATTAGGACTTTATTTCAAAACTTGGATGGGCAGGACTAGCCAGAATTTTTGCTACCAGTTCTGGCTGACTGGTGCGAACCTGCTGATGCCCACCACTGGCCAGGACTCATCCTCTCCTGTTTTTTTAGACCAGGGTTCTCTGGGCATCCCTGTGGAAGGACACCCTCTAGAAGGTTGGATGGGCGGACTAGCCAGAATTTTTGCTACCGGTTCTGGCTGACTGGTGCGAACCTGCTGATGCCCACCACTGGCCAGGACTCATCCTCTCCTGTTTTTTGAGACCAGGGTTCTCTGGGCATCCCTGTGGAAGGACACCCTCTAGAAGGTTAGTGCAGATAACTCAGTCCCCAAGAAACTCCCAGAGGGAGTGAAGGACAGTGTTCCAGTTGGTTCTTCAGTTGCAACAACAGATCCCAGGAACCTTCAACCAGCATATATAGTGCCCATTCTGGGAGATGTATTACACCTCTCTCTCCACATCTCCAAATATAGGACATATGATGGAATGTAGAGGACTGAGGTTTGCAGTAGCATTCCCAGTTGGGCCATTTCAACTCTATGATTCAGTAAGCTTTGGTTAGCATTGTAGGGTTGTCACAAAGCTCAATGAGGCCATGGGTGATCTAGAAATCACTTATCAAAGCAGAGCAGAAGCAGTATATCCAGTGATAGGATGACAAAAATCCTACTATCACGCCATGACGTCACGGACGTCATGGGTGTGGCCAATGTCATGACGTCATGATGTTGTGGGCGGGGCCAAAAATAAAAAATAATAAAATAAAAACAAACAAACACACACACACACACACACTCAACCCACCCACCCAACCAGACAGCTACAACACAAACCCGTTATTAATTTAAATAACTTAAATAAAGAAATAAATAAAAATTAAACGAAAATACAACCACCCACCCAAAACACAAATAAATCACTCACCCCCCCCCCAAATACAAAACCCTCACTTACTTGCCTCCTCCTCTGAAGGCTGTGGCCCCAGCCAGCCCTTCCGTGCTGTCTTTCCTCCCAACGGGCGCCCGGTCCAATCCTGGCCCTGGGAGCGATCGGCACTTTGCACAGGCTCAGAGGCAGCCTTGCCTGCCTCCGCCTCCCCGCAGGGAAGTGGCTGCGAGGCTCTGCCTGGATGTGGGTGGGCGCGCGCGTGCAGGCGCGCTCCCGGCTCCTGCCCAGCCAGCCCTTATGCGCTGTCTTTCCTCCCAACGGGCGCCCAGTCCAATCCTGGCCCTGGGAGCGATCGGCATTTTGCACAGGGTCAGAGGTAGCCTTGCCTGCCTGCGCCTCCCCGCAGGGGAGCGGCTGCGAGGCTCTGCCTGGGTGTGGGTGGGCGCACGCGTGCAGGTGCGCTCCCGGCTGCTGCCCAGCCAGTCTTTCCGCTCCGTCCTTCCTCCCAACGGGCGCCCGGTCCAGCTAGCTAGCCCAGTCCAGCTATGGGGATCTCCAAGCTGGTTGATCTCCAAGCTGGCCGATCTGCCCCAGGCCGTGAGCTCCGTGGGGGTGGAGCGCTACTGTGGTGAGCGACGACGATGCTGCGCCCAGGCAGGGCCGCCCGAGGGGGGCAGGCAGGCTAGTGCGGGGCCTTCGGAAGGGGTGCTGGCAGGGGAACCGTGGGACCAACCTCCCATCACCCCCATTCCGGTGGGGGCTCAGCGGCCCCGGGGTAGGTACCCTCCTCTGAGGGCTGGCTGGTGCCGCCGCCGCCGCCGGAGCCGCTCCGAGAAGGTGCAGCTCCGGCTCTGAAAGAAAAACATTTAAAATTGGAGCCAAAATGGCTCCAATTTAATGCGCATGTGCAGAAACTCAATCTGACGCATGCGCAATGCATCAGATTGAGTTTTTGCGCATGCGCACTAAATTGGAGCCATTTTGGCTACGATTTTAAAAAAAAAATTCTTTCGGTGAGGCGTCCGGAACCGGACGCCTTAAAAATGGGCTACCCTCTCGGAGAACCCTCCGAGATTGTTCTTACCGGTTCCGGGGAACCGTCTGGAACCGGGGACATCCCATCACTGAGTATATCATTGGGTATGATATGACTATAAAGATAGGAACATTCAGTTTGCTTCAAAGTTTTGTTAAAGTGAGCTCCTCCTGGCTTCTGGTGGTGACGTCATTGTCCACGATACCCTTTCCAGTTGGTCTAGTTTCCATCAAGAAGTGCAGGATTTGAGGTCCCGCCCTCTTAATAATGCCCTGTTCTCCATCCCTTCCCTTCATCCTCTCTCTCTTTAATTTTTTGCCAGTTTATTTTTCAGGAGTGCCATAGTGCTTGTTTGATGCAGCACTAAATTTGACAGGTGATGCTGAACTTCAGTTCTAATCATCATTCATCTTTGGCTTGGCTGGTTACGGATGATGGAAGTCTGGCCCCAACAGGTTCAGGAGAACAACAGTTTGGCCATCTTGGTCTTATTGAACAAAACTATTCTTACATTTTCAATGGCGTCTCTTTCTCTCTCTGAAACAGAAAGATAGATTTTCTCTTTCTCTCTCATCCCCTCCGCCCTTCTCTCTTAATAGGTACCACAAAATTATTTGGCCTCAGGAAATATGTGCTAGGCTTTAATCTACATGCAAGATTAATTCTGGAAAGTTATGAGAATCATGATGAGATTAAAAACAACAGGATGATCAAAGGCATCGACAGAAACAAGTTAAAAAAGCTCCAGCAAACCGTCATCTTCCCATTTAGTGAACGCTATGCTAATTAATTTCCCAGGCTTCTGCCAAAGAGACATTAACACCAATATATCATCATTAAACACAATGTATTCAGTAGGGATGCAGCATTAGACGAATACAGGGGGAGGGAGGGGAAGGTCTTTGGATCTGGCAACTGTGACAGCAAATATTGTCTCTTCCATGTATGTGCAGCGGCTGAATGCATGCTGGGAGCTTTTTGGGATGCAGGGTCAACTGAGAACACAGCTCCCCCCCTCAAAGGGCAGCGCTCTGTGCGCCAAAAGAACTGCTGCAACCTCTTCTGGAAAATGATGTTGAGCTCTGGAACTTCCCTTCACTTGCTAGTGCAGGATTCGAGGAAAGAGCTTGACATCAGGGTTGAGTGTCTCTTTTGAAAGCATCCTAGAAAGGATGCTTCTAATTTGGGGGGGCCTCTACAGTACAGATCATTCACCCCCACCATATTCATGGGTTCAGCTTCCATTTGTCTTCCACATCACAGTGTGACACCCATAGTACCACAGATCCAGATCTATGTCACTTTTTGGTCCTGAGCCCTTCTGGCACGCAAAGTCCTTCTCAGCCCCAGGCCAGGATGGATGAAGCTGCTGACCTTGATCAAGGTGGATTCAAGTGGGATTTAATCCCCTTGGGGGCCATCACCCTTTCCTATGGACTTTGCCACTCAAGGCCATTAGTCCTCAGGGTAGCCAGGTTAGTTAACCACTACCTGATAATGGGTGTTGAGTCACTGGCAGTTGGGTCTACTCCAAGGGTGGCCAACCTTGGTGCTCCATATGTTCTTAGACTTCAATTCCCAGAAGCCCAAGTCAGCATACCTGCTGACTTGGGCTTCTGGGAATTGAAGTCCAAGAACAGCTGGAGCACCAAGATTGGCCACCCCTGGTACTCTGTTATCAGAGCATGATAACCTGGCCAGATTTTCACTAAGCCACCTAGCAGTTCCTATTTATACCAATGACAGTTTGAGCGTAGTGTTGTCTCTGTCCTACCTCTGCACTCCTATAGTCTTTTTCTAGACTTAATCCTATGTCATACTAAGGGAAGCGTCTTAGATATCTTCTCCTGGCCCACCACCCCAATCTCTTGCTTCTCTGAGGGAGGGGCCAGAGGGAGTTTGCAGGCAGGTCTCTCCCTCTATTATCTTTTGGTTTGTATGTTTCCTCTTTCCAAAAAGACCAAGAGGGCCTGGCTGAGCGACACTGCACGGATGTCCAATCAGTTAGGCGCCGTCTCCCATGAAAGGTAGCAGCTTTTAAAAATTAATCCATCCAGCTCCTTTAATCTCATGTGCAGATGCAAATTAGGCTTTAATTGCTCATTCCCTGTAACAATCCGTGAGCTGCCGCAAAGGGGATGTTACCAGGGAGATTGAAATGGCTATCGCTGAGCAGTTGCTCACTGGGGATGAGAAAGGGAAGATGTTTTGGCTGTTCCTGGAGCATCTCTCCTTCTGCGCATCAGTGCCTTTGGTGTGGAAGGCTGATCTCATCATGGTCACTGTCAGAATCTGTTTTCATGGGGCATCCCTCGGCACTCCAACCAAACCTAGAGTTCGTATTTGGTCAGGGACAATAGCAGGTCAGGTGGAAAGAACATGTAAGGTATGGCTAATGCTGATAATGCAGCACTATAGGGTGTTGGCCATGATGATGGGTGTTGAGTCACCTCCAGGTTTTATCCCAAACTTCCCAGGCTGAACCTTAAGCACTTTGGACCCCTCTTATACAGTTCAGGCTAAACCTCAGCATGGATTAGCTTCTCCAGAACAAACATTCTTGAGGGTCGGCTGTCACAGAATAGCCCCCCTTTTAAAAGGTGCCTTTACTATTAGCCTTGTTACCCACTTAATTGAGTTTTAGCACATTTAAAATGGCGGTTCTGGATCTGGGGGAGAAAGAAGAATTCAAAACAATAGAACCACATGGAATTGCAAAAATGAAAGGGAATATGTGACTGACATGCCTTGCTGTAAGATCATGGGTTGGATTCCCTATGGAGGAACGCCAGAGGTGTAACACAGTGATGTACATGTGCACACATGCATGCATGTATGCATGCACACATGCACACAGCATTTTCTTTCTCTGGAATGCTGGCAGCCATTCTGCAAAATGTGAGACTTGTGGAAGGAGAGGGGGGTGCCCGGCGTGCTTTACCTGGAACCTTTAACGGTTAGTTTCTGCTTTGAAACGCTTGCTGATCTTTTGAGGAACTGTATCCTGTATTTTACAATGCTTTCAATATATTTCTTGAAGAAACTTTGGAGTTGTGTTTATTTGGCCTAATGCTACCTTTTCTACACATATCCGAGGCCTGGGTTGTCCAGCCAGAGAAGTGCAATCCAGAAGAACGTTGGAGCCCACCCGAGAGCCAAGTCCCTTCTGTCACTTGCTTGAAAGTCAGTCGTATCTGAATCTAGGGTTTAGTGCTCATCTCTGTTTATAGCCAAAGAGCCAGCACCATGTGCATCTGCAGACTTTCCCATGGACATGTGGCAGGCATGACTAGACACCAGAGTGCATGGAATGCTGTTTACTTTCTGGCCAAAGTGGTACCTATTTATCTACTGGCAATTTCTTGCTTTGGAACTGCTAGGTTGGCAGGAGCTGAGACAGAGATGGAAGCTCACTCCGATATGAAACACATGGGTCTCAAACTGCTGACCTTTCCACCTTCCAGTTGTCAAGTTCAGCATCTTAACCTCTAAGCCACCAGTCTGCTCTGATTTGAGCGTACACAAGAGCAAAAACAAATTAGAAGATGGAAGAAGGAGCTCACTGGACAAAGAATAACATTAAAGGAGGAGGATGTGGCTGAGGAACTCAACCTCCCCTGCGGTCACTTGGAGGACCTTGAATAGGCTGAGGGTTGGAGTCCCTCAATGCAAGACCAGCATGCTCAAGTGGGGGCTGCTGGCAGGCAACAATGCACTGTGTGAATGTGGCTCATTGACTGGTTTGCCAGTGACTGCCAGAAACATGCATCGACGAGGACTTAAGTCTGGCCAATGACAAAGCCAAGAAAGTGGCTTCATTTTGCCAGTCCAGGGTTTGATCAGGACATGAGAGAAGAAGAAGAAGAAGCTTCTCCATGGAGACGGAAGCCTCCCCTGAAAAAGCACTGCCCTCTTAAGAAAGCTCTCTCTGTCTTAGTGCTCAAATGACCCAGTCGATGAATTAATCATACTCCCTCTCAAAACATCCTACCCGTAAGAGCTGTCTTCAGCTCTTGCAAATTAAAGCCTGTGGCTTCCCTCAGTGAGTCAACCCATCTAATTCTCTCTGAATTCTGTGCGTCACAGGTGTCGTTGCCCCCCCCCCTCGGTAAGTCTGCTATTGTTAAAAGCATAATGAGGGACTGAAAATTATCTGGCTAAAATTAGCACTCGGGGCTTAAATGCCAGGGTTTGAGTTTCTGAGTGTTCATTGAGGGGCCCCTTTGATATGCCAAGCAGAGGTTCCATGCCAGCCTCCTGGTCCTTGATCCCAATTCATCCAGCCTGATATGCCAAGCAGAGGTTCCATGCCAGCCTCCTGGTCCCTGATCCCAATTCATCCAGCCCGCGATGCCCTCGTCACTTCTAGAAGCGGAAGTAAAACACACCCATACGGGCGCTTTTTACTTCTGCTTCTGGGAGTTATGAGGGTGTTGTGGGCCAGATGAATTGGCATCAGGGGCTGGATGCGGTCCCCAAGCCATAGTGACCAGCCCCCTGAACCATGTGACAGGCCACGGCCCAAAAGGTTTTGGCATCCCTGAGATAGATTGATAGATACATGTGTTCTTCTAATATCGTGCTGCTTTACTTTTCTTTGTGGAAAATATGCTGGGGCCCACAGTTTATTTAAAAGTGATTATCATCTTCTATTTATTTTATCCTGCTTTCCCAGAGGTCACCACATTTGGAAGTGGTTCATAGAGCAAATCAAGACTGGAGACCAAAACCTGTTAAATTGAGGTTGGCCTAATTTGAGCACATCATGAGAAGAAGACAAGATTATCTGGGAAAAGACAAGAATGCTGCAGGAAAGTGGAAGGCAGCTGGAAATGAGGAAAGCAAACCATCAGATGGCCAGAGCTGAGTACTGCTGTTAAAGACTGGACATTTTGGAGACCTCTCATTTATAGGGTTGCCTTGAGTCAGAGACAACTTGATGGCATATAACAACTACAGCCATACAGTATCTGCATCTCCATTTCCCCTTCCAGGAGGCTTATGCAGGCTCAGATTAATGGGTTCTCCAACGTGGAGCACTCGGGTCTCAAACTGGTGACCTGCCAACTTTCCGTTCATCAAGTTCAACATCTTAACTACTAAAGCCACCACAATCCCTCTTAAACATTAAACAAGTTATTTACCAAAAGCCTATTGGAAGACAGATGTCCTTGCCTGCCTGTGGAAGGTCAGCAGGAAGAAGGCTAATCTCTTCTCTTGTGGAAGGGTGTTCCACAGCCTCAGAAAGGCCACTGGGCTTGTGGGATTTTGTGCCAGAATGCCAAAATAACTTAACCAGACTCTGGTTGATTTGGCAAGTGAAGGAGGGGAATGGTGCCATTTCTCCCTCTGCCTCAGGCAGCAGAATCCCTTTGGCCATCACTGCTCTCACACCTGATGGTCCATAGTACTGAATTCAGAAGGAGTTCCCCCCTCCTACCCAACCCACAAATCTTGTTTTGTTTTACTTTCCTCTCTTGGGAAACAAAGGCAAACAGCAGAAGAAGTGAACTGGGAAGGTGTGGGATCCATTTGGAGGCCATCTTAAGGTGGCATTTTCCTCCTTTGCATTGCACATGGGGGTTTGGTTCAGTGGTCTGAAAAAAATAATAATTTCACACTAATTGTTTTGTTCTTTAAAAAGGCACAGCCTCTGAGCATTCCCGAATGGTTGTGGATGAATGATTGCCTTTTTCCGTCTGGAAATAATTTTGCCATTTCATCTGGGGGGGAAAGGCAATTAACCGCATGGGTATGCTTAGTTGAGTAAGTCATTACAATCTCTGACTTATGCAAATACGGTGTCTGGGTTCTAATTCAGACGGAGATATTGCACCGAGATAAATTAAAAATGTTTAATTTGCGTAAATTTGCAGGAATATTTTTGGGCAAACAAATGAAGCTTAGGGGTTAACTCACCCTGGGGTGGATGCATAATTTCTGGGTTTGATTGGTGGAGCGCAAAGACCAGGGGAGGAGCCCATGGTCAGTCTTATAAGTTTGTGCTGTGAGAACGTGCAATGGATTTGAGTGTGGAGGTTGTTTGCCTTCCCTCCGTGCTTAAACAAGATTAGTGCTCATTCTATAGACATGGTGCGGTAGGGTGTGTATAAATGGAAATTTCACGCAGGAAATTCCCAATCTTAATTATAAGATCTCCTTTCAATATTGGTAGTCCGTGACCAGGGTTTGCCATCTGGAGTAATAACAAAATTTATATAATTCCATTGGGGATATCAACTCCAAGGCTGCTGGCGATGGCCTTCTTTCCTTAAGGGCTTGAGAAAAACCAACCCCCAAGCAAAACCTTCCTTACAAAAAATCAGGAAGATGCGGTGGAATTTCTGGAAGTGAATTAGGGACAAGTTAAACAAGACAGACCTCCCATCTCCGCATTTGTCTTCTGTCTTGCTTTCTTCTGCATTTGGTTACTGGAAAGTAAATGTTTGGAAATCTAGAGGCCATCTTTGTACCCATGAGGAATAAGCAAAGGGCTTCCAGAGAAGGCATTGTTAACATCAGTGGTGGGCATCAGCAGGTTTGCACCAGTTCACCAGAACCAGTAGCAGACATTCTGGCTGGACCCACCCATCCAAGTTTTGAAATAAAGTAGTCCTAATTCAGGTGCAACACAGGGCTTTCCCTCTGCCCACACCCACAATACCGCGCCCACAAGTGTGGAAGTAAAAATTTTTGGAGCCCGCCATTGGTTAACATCCAGTTTGATCCTTATATATAATTCTAAACAATGAATCATCTGGGAACTCTGACCCACAGCCTATTCAGAGTCCTCTAGGTGACATTGGGGAGGTCGAGTTCTTCAGCCTTTAATGTTATTCTTTGTTCAGTGAGCTCCTTCCTCCATTTTCTAAGTTGGTTTTGCTCTTGTGTACCCTCAAAGGTGTTTGTTTTCATGCTATAAGCTCTTCCTGGATCTGTGTTGATGTCTCTTGCTTAGTTCTCTTGGTGTCTGTTGCTACTTCTGTGTGGATGGAAGGCTTCAGATGATGACATTTAGGTATTCAGGTTTACTTCTAGGTTGTGGGACTTTGGGGTCCCTGAGGCTTCTATCTGGAGCCCCAGGTTTTCAACAGGTACATAAAATTGCTGTAGAGGCTAAAGGCACCTGGAGTTTTGGATGTGGGAGACACTGATTTAGGATGATTTGCAATTTCTTCTTTCCTATCCACTGATTCTGTTCAGGAGGTGGAAACACTGGCGGAGATATCAGGGGAGTAGGTTGAACATAGATAAAGAAAGCTAACTGAAACACAATCTGATTAAGACAGCT
Organism: Furcifer pardalis; assembly: GCA_030440675.1. Classification (NCBI taxonomy): domain Eukaryota; kingdom Metazoa; phylum Chordata; class Lepidosauria; order Squamata; family Chamaeleonidae; genus Furcifer; species Furcifer pardalis. The sequence goes on from CP126891.1 coordinate 48,342,601, forward strand.
ATGCTGTGGTTTGAGGAACCTATCGCTCCAGATCATGATGTCCTAGATGACTCTATCCTAGATGACTCTATTTCCAGTAAACAGCTAAATTAAGAGTTTTGAAAAACTGCATCAGAAACACATAGAGTAGAGAAAAGAGGAGTAACAGTATGACTCTATTCTATGTTGGAAGGGACCATGGTGGCTTGATGGTTAAGACGCTAAGCTTGATGACTGGAAGACTGGCAGCTCAGCAGTCTGAGATCTGTATGCTGCAGAACTGAGTGAGTGCCTGTCGTCTGCCCCAACTTCTGCCTGCCTAGCAATTTGAAAGCAAATAATTGTGGGAAAGGTAACAGCATTCTGTGCACTTTGGCATCTACCCATTCCTGCCTTATGACCAGGGAAACATCTGCAGACGCAGGCAGTGCTGGCTCTTTGTAAATGGAGATGAGCATCCCACCCTAGAGTCAGATATGACTGGCTTTTGAACAAGGGGGACCTTTACTTCTATCTCTTCTATGATGGATCTGGAATACTGCATCAAAGACTGAACATCACCTTTGACCAGAGATACTACCAGTGATGGGATGTCAAAAAACTTTACTACCCCACCGTGATGTCATCACAGTGTGGGGGGAGTTAACATCATGATGTCATGATGTCATTGGGGGGCCAAAGAAAAAATAAAAAAAATTACAAAATAAAAAAATAAAATAAAAATAAGCACACACATACACACACACACCCCTCAACCCACCCACCCACCCACAACACAAACCCATAAAAAATAAATAATTAAATAAATAAAATAAAAAATACATTATCCATCACTGGATACTACCAAGTTGGAATATGCCAGGAAGAAGACAATCAGGAGAGAAAGGGATCTGGAAATCAAGCCCTGCTCTGAATAGCTGAGGAAGATGGATATGTTTTTATTGAGCAGCTAAAAAAAAAATCAAGACCTGGGACTGTGGTGGCTTAGTGGTTAAGATGCTGAACTCGATGACTTGGAAATCAGCAGTTCAAGACCCAAGTGCTGCACGACAGAGTGAGCTCCTGTTGTCTGTCCCAGCTCCTGCCAACCTAGCAGTTTGAAAGCTAGAAATTGTAAGTAAAGAGGTACGTACCACTTTGGTGGGAAGGTAAACAGCATTATGTGCACTCCAGTGTCTAGTCATACCTGCTACATGTCCATGGAAAAGTTTGCAAATGCAGACAATGCTGGTTGTCTGGCTATAAATGGAGATGAGCACCAAACCCTAGAGTCGGATATGACTGGCTTTCCAGCAAGGGCGGCCTTTACTTTTACCTAAAAAACCAAGAGATGGTATGATATCTGTAATCAAATACAAGAAGGGAAGTTTTGCAGAAGATAGAGCAAACTTGTTTTCTGTAGCCCCAGAGAGCGAGACACAAATTAAAGGATGATGTTTATATCAAAGATGATTGCTATTAAGCCTTTGGAAGAACCTCCTTACAATAAATGCTATTTGACAATGGAAGAGACAACCAAATAGTGTGGCGAGTTTTTCCTTCACTGGAGGTTTATAAATAGAGTTTGGATGATCTTCCTCCTGGGGCGGGGGGACGGACACAAATCTTTATTGCTTTTTAGGAGATGGCTAAATACATCCTCATTCCTGTCTACATTTGAATAATTTTATGGATCTGTGTTTTGGTCAATGTTTCTCTGCCGTGCCTTTTTTTAATGTCAGGGCTAATGATTCATGCTATTTTAATATTGTTTTAGCAATTTGGAATTGGGGCACAGTTTTGTAGTACATAAACATAAGCTACCTTCTGAGGTATACTCCCTGAAAAATGGGACATTCTATTCCACAATAACACTAAAATAATAATGATATCTGGTACTTCTGCATATACCAGATAATTTTACAGTACAATATGAATTGCAATGAAATATGTATTAAACTGAATGGTTTTCTAAGATATTACCATTTGCATTGCAGTACAATGAGCACTAGGATACTGTAGTTGCTAAGATACCAGACCATCATTCATAGACCTATCCTTGTAAACTTACCTCTATAGTAATGGTCTTATAGGGGCCATTTCCCTCTCAATGATATGAGGATGATAATATTGGGGACATTTGGTTTAAAAGAGATTTATAGGAATTGGGGTATTCCTTTAGTTAGCAGAGTGCAAAACCCCCCTCAACAAAACAGACATGTGATCATCAGCCCAATCTCATCAAACAATATCTTCCCTGGTTTGAACACAAAGCTAACACTTTCTATGGTTAAAATCACTCTAGAAGCACTTAAAGTAGGAAAAAAAGTATCTTTAGTTATGGTCAGAAGAATAAAACAGGGGGAAATATCATCTGGGCAAAGAAACCCTATAGTTGTGATTGTGAACCTTGGGACTCTAGGTGTTCTTGGACTTCATTTCCCAGAAGCCCAAATCAGCTACTGATCAGGGCTTCTGGGAATGGAAGGTCAAGAACACCTGGAGTCCCAAGGTTCACCATCACTGCCCTATAGGGTTGGGGAAGAGAGAAGGCATGAGTGAGGAATGACTGTATTTCAGCCTGCAAGACCCAGATGGTGCTTGTGTGTTGTCTTCTTTGTCTTTCTTTGGAGAATGCTGTGCATTTCCTTTCCTGTTTGTTCCAACAGAAGGGGGAAAGTTAGAGATTCAGCTTGGTGTGTGTTGGATAAAGTCTTTGGAAACCTGAGCTCACATGCCCACATGGCCATAAAACCTACAGAGTGAACTCGGGCTAGTTGCTGCCTCCTGACCTACCTTGATCTTGAGGAAAGGCTGAGGGTCAGAAGGCCTAAATATAAGACCAACAAGTTCAAGTGGGGGTTGCTAGTGGAAAACAACATGTGTGAATGTGGGGAGATACAGAATCCAGCTCATTTGCTGGTCTGCCGATGACTACCAGACTTAATTTTGGCCAACGCCAAGAAAGTGGCTTCATTTTAGGAGTTCAAAGTTTAATCTGGACATGAAAGAAAAAGAAGCTGCTCATTGCAAAAACAGCTATAGATCTTTTAAGACCTACCACATGTGTTTTTCTTTGCTTTGGTGCATATGGTTGTTTTCCTCTTCCCTCCTCTTGCTTTTTACTTTTGTATCAAGACTACAAGATCATATGGATGTGAGAAGTGCATAGCATTTTAAAATGTTTATAATAAAAACTGCAATAATACGTTATGTGAACTTTATCTGTCCATCTCTCTGCCCACCTGTCTGTCTGCCCACTTGCCCACTTGCCCACCCATCCATCCATCCATCCACCCACCCACCCACCCGCCAGTCTGTTCTCCATCCATCCGTCCATCCGTCTGTCCAAAATATTATCAGATCACAGCATCTTTGTGAGAGCAATTACGTCCAAATGACTCTCCCCCCCTTTCCTTTGTCAAATGGTACAGTCCAAACAGGGTGTGATTCTTAATGTCAGTCCTTTTCCGGAAATTGAGTCCAGGAAAAAAGAAAAAAAAAAAGAAAAAGCGGCAAAAGAAAATGAAAGGGCTGGATGCTTTCCAGAGAATGTCTCCTACGCAGGAGGAACCAAGACTGCAATGCCTGAGCCAGGAGCCAGGCTGCCCTTGACAGCAACTACAGATGGCTCGGCTCCAACCCTTTTCTTGAGGGCAGCCTGGAGAAACTGCGTGGATTTGCAAGGAAAATAAAACCGTAGCAAATCATCAATCACAGGAACTCGCAAAGAGAGGACATTAGGAACGGATAGGGGAACAGAAGGAAATATTGCCACTTGCATAAATAGCTCTTAATAAATCATCAGCAAAACTGGGAATGGAGTAGCGGGCTTTAGAGCCAGAGATCATGACAGCTGAGAGCATCTCAGTACCTGTTTACACTTCTCCTGCATACACAATTGTTGCAGGACACAAGGCACTTGCTGTGAAGAATTTGAAAAGGGTTCTTTCTCCGCTTGAGGTGGGAGGTGGCCTTGGCTGGATGTTTCCACTCACAGGACCAGGGAGAGCCTTAGTATAAAGAAAGGTGCTTCCAGGGCAGAGTGGCACCTCTTTCTTTGGCCAGGATTCCGCCCTTTCTCACCACCACTATTGTGAGCAGTGCTGGGAAACCTCCATTTCTCTTGTGTCGCACTCCCTGCTGTTGATCTGCAAGGAAAGATGAATTCCTGAGGGCATCCAGCCTGGATCTAAAGCAGTGTTCCTTAACCTTTGGTTTTTGAACTTCAATTACCACAAGCCTAAGTCAGTTCCTCAAAGCACTGATCAGCCAATGTACCTACTTGGGCTTCTGGGAATTGAAGTCCAAAAACCAAAGGTTGAGGATGGGGATCCCTGATCTAAAGGACAGACACAGTTGACTGGATGTACTTACTAAGACTTATATCAGTGGTTCCCAACATGGGGCCCATGCCCCACAGGGGGACTCCAATTCCCAGAAGCCTAAGCCAGTACATTGGCTGATCAGTGCTTTGGGGAATTGACTTAGGCTTCTGTGAATTGAAGTCCAAGAACCAAAGTTTGGGAAACACTGACTTAGATCCTCCCATGCTATGTAGCATATCAGGCAGCAAGGAATTTCCAATGGTTTTGGTCTTGAGCGTGAACTTTGGCATCCTCCCATGCCATGTTCATGGTCTTTAAATTTCCCATGAACATTCTTCACCATGTATTTCGAGTGCATCCTCATTGTCCTTTGGCATTAGGAGGGTTCCAACTCATTGCCCTGCCATTTGGAGTCTTCTTCTGCAACAGTGTTATGTAATTTGCACGAGCCACTCCTTGGAAGCACCTCCTCATTGGTAACGTGCTCACAATATCAAATTTTTAAAATTCTTTAAGGAGATCCTATATTCTCTAAACCTAAAATTTAGCTGCAGGGAACTCAGGCTGAAACTAAATTCTGAAACACCCCCACCCCCGTCCCCCCTGTCATAGGAGTGATTCGGCATGGTAAGGGCAGGAGACGGTTTTTAATGAGCAGCCCATGAACGCAGCAGCAGCTATGCCAGGAAACAATAAACAAGACGATTGCTTTATGGTCGCATTTCACACCTGCTGCCTGCCAGAAAGCTATTGCAGGCATTAACACACCAATACATAATCATCAAGTCAAGGAACACATAGGCAACTGCGGAGCCATATAAAACGAGGCAGAGCTTATGGCTTATGACTACCTGGCACCTGAGTGCTTTGTGGGTTTCCCCCCAGGTCATTTACTAGAGAGGCACACACCTCCATTAATAAAGCAAGCAAGAGAAATTGCACAGGTATTTAACAATTCATGCCGTTCTGATTTGCAGGGGTGGTTGGAAAGTAGGGTAAGCTCTGCAGAGCTCAGAAGGATATTGATAGAACGCTGCTTCTTCTTCTTCTTCTTCTTCTTCTTCTTCTTCTTCTTCTTCTTCTTCTTCTTCTTCTTCTTCTTCTTCTTCTTCTTCTTCTTCTTCTTCTTCTTCTTCTTCTTCTTCTTCTTCTTCCTCCTCCTCCTCCTCCTCCTCCTCCTCCTCCTCCTCTTTGTCTAGGCCAGACATGAAACTGACAAACTGAAGGCACCTTTTGGTGAGTTCATTCTGCAGTTTCTTTTGCCTGACCTAATGTGAGAAAGATTAGCTGGCAACACAAATTTGCCATTACCAGGGTATACCTGATTGTGGCTCAAAAATATCACGATCTTCAAGGAGGCTCTTTCTGTTGGTAACAGTGGAAAACTACTGATTTTGGAACTGGTTGTGTCACAAACATCCAGGACTTTCTGCAGCCCCTCTGGCTGTTCTGAGAAGTTCAGACTCCTCTGATTATGCCTTGCACAGCCAGTTTTTCCATGGCTAAGAAGTGATCTCGGAGGGGGCAGTGGTTTGGCACACATTGTCTCTATTATTCAACTCCTATCCTGAAGACACTTAGGGGTCAACAAGAGGGGGCTCAGAAGGGGAGCAAACCAGAAAAGAAGGGCAAGAAGATGGAGGCTCAGATGCAGGTCTGGCTCCCATATAGGGCAAGTAAATGTTATGTGACTCATCTGGAAAATGGGATGCTGAGAACAACTTTGTGGTGCTGGCACAGCTTCCTTGAGCCTGAAAGCATGAGCCAGTACAGATATGTATACATAACGCCTGGACCCCTGGAAATTTGAGACCCCAAGAGCCTGAGATACGGTGCCTCTAGGGTAGGGTTTCCCAATGTGCAGCCCATGCCCAACAGGTGGACCTCAGTTCCCAGAAGCCTAAGTCAGTACATTGGCTGGTCTGTGCTTTGGGGAATTGACTGAGGCTTCTGGAAATTGAAGTCCAAAAAAAAACCAAAGGATGGTCCAAAAAAAAACCAAAGGAAACACTGATCTAGGGTTAGGTCAGGCCCTGAAAGCAATACAGATCTGTTCCCCACAGGTTGTGGTCACATCATGATATTCGCCAATGAAGAGCCATAAAATAATCAACAAAGAGAAGACTGAGATAATGGTAATTGGAAGGAAATAGAAACTTTAAATATCGAAATCCAGTCTGGCCAGGTTATCCTACTATGGTAATAGCCCCCTCCTCTGGAGTTAGTCTGTGTTCTGCTTTGGTTTTTTTGTGAGGTTGTGTTTTATAATTTTTATTGTACTGTTGCTGTTTTGACTGTAAGCCACCCTGAGTTGCCTTGGTGAGTGGGCGGGAATATAAATATGAATGAATGAATGAATGAGTGAATAAATAAATAAATAAATAAACAAATAAATAGACCATACTGCCAGAGACTCAAAGCCAATAATCAAGTGGTGGTTAAACAGAGAGGGGGGATGATCCCTAAGTGGGTCAAATCTCACTTGAATCCCTCTTGATGGAGGGTCACAGCTTCATCAGACCTGGTCTGGAGCTAATGAGGACTTTGCATGCCAGAAAGGCTCAGGACCAGAAAGTGACTCGTGGTATGGACGTCATGCTGCAATGTGGAAGGCAAATGGAAGGCTACTGCATTATATTGTTCCCAGGACATTCTCCATGGCTGATCACTATGACAATTGCCAACACAGTCAAACCTCGCATAAAGAGCGTTTCGCTTAAAGAGTAACTTGCTTAAAGAGCAGAATTTTCTCTGAATGTTCGCTTCGCTTAACTAATAAAACCAATCAAAAACTTGCTTAACAAATAAATCTGGGTTCACAATCTCCCCCACAATTGGTCATTTACAATGGTGTTTTGCTTAAAGAGCAAACTTGCTTAAAGAGCAATCCTGTGGAACGCATTATGCTCTTTAAGCGAGGTGCAACTGTATTCAGAATCATATATGGCACAAGAAGAAGAAGAAGAAATATAAAAATAGAAGGAATAGATATAAAACAAGTGGCAGAGTCCCAATACCTAGGAATAATATTTGCTTGTACTGTGGTGGCCACATGAGCTTAGAACAGTGATGGCAAACCTTGGCACTCCAGCTGTTCTTGAATGTCAGTTCCCAGAAGCCCAAGTCTCTGTGAATCCAAAGAATGGCTTTACTGCATGTACGCGTAGTAAACCCATTCATGTGGATTTACAGGGATATGGGCTTCTGGGAGCTGAAGGTCAAGAACAGCTGGAGTGCCAAGGTTGGCCATTACAGGGTTAGAACATCCCTGGTGCAGTCTCAAGCTTTTTCTGAAGTCTATTTCTGGTCTGAGAGATCATTTTGTCCCTTGGAAAAGTTGTGGGAACACAAGTGTGTGAAAGATCTAGTATAGCACAAGGGGCAGAATTCAGACAGGCAGGGTAGAAAAGTAGGGTTGATGAAAAATGACAGGAAACACAAGACTAAGGGGTAGGAGATGTTTGGTTGTCTCTGGAACATATTTGGGCATCAGATCAAAATCGCCAAATGTACAGCCCTTCCCTGTATTGAACCATCTCCTCGCTATTTTTCTTCACAGCTACTAGGTAACAATCTGCTTTGCTAAATTAGCTATCTCCTTCCACAAATAATTGGTCCTCCCTAGGTAACTTTGCAATGCATCCTGTGACCAAGTCCCCACTGCTATACTTTGCTTTTGTGGCAGGATTTACTTTTAATTTTGAGCACATGAGTTGCTGGATGGAAGTTTCATTAGCTGTTTGACATTCCCCAATGAAAATGAATCAGTGTTTCGGCTCCCATTTCTTTGTTTTCTCCCAACGTTTCTGTCATCCCACCTTTTTTTGTCTTGCCTTATTGATAGATGAGCCACTAATCTCTTTATGGGACCTTTATCTCTCCTATTATTCTGGTGTCATTAATTTGAAGGGAGGGAGAGAGGAAAGAGGGATAAATTCTAAAGAAGTGTCCCACAAAATAAATAATATTAAGAGAACAAGCGAGCAAGATGGGGAGAGAACCATTTCAGAATGAGGAATCTGAAGGCTTTATTTCTTTCTTGCTATTCTATTTTTGACTCTCTGATAGGTAATTTTTTCCTTCAGGTTGGATTCTCATGGTGTATTCATGAGGAAGGATTTACTGGCATCATTACATTACTTACAGCCGATTCTTGGAAATTTATGTCTTTAGAAGTGTACAAGACCTAGAAGGTGGTGTTTGTACAAATTACTTCTTATAGGAAAGAGGGAGATGGTTTGTAGTCTCTCACCCCCCCTCCCCCAACTCTCCTTGGATTCACCAAATAAGTGGCTATGGAGCACAGAGAGGTGTGTTTGACTGATGCCAGAAACAGAAGTAAGAAGCAGCTTTTAATTAGAACTTCTTCTCCTTTCGTGTCCTGATCAAACCCTGGACTGCCAAAATGAAGCCACTTTCCTTGCTTTGTCTTTGTCCAAACTTAGGTCCTCATCAGTGCATGTTTCTGGCAGTCATCAGCAGACCAGTAAACGAGCCAAAGGATTCTGTATCTCTGCACATTCACACAGCATGTGTTGTTGTCTGCCAGGAGCCCCCACTTGAGCCTGTTGGCCTTTCCCTTACAGACTCCAAGCCTGAGCCTATTCAGGGTCCTCCAAGTGACATAAGGGAGGTTGAGTTCCTCAGCCATCTCCCCCATTTAAGTTGTTCCTTGTCCAGTGAACTTTGTCCTCCATCTTCTAGTCTGATTTTGCACTCCCATATCCTCAGGAATGCTGCCTCATATCCTTTCACTTGAAGGACAGAAACAAGTAAGTAAGTAAATAAAATACATCCGGCTAGTTCAGTACCAACCAGCAATGAAATGCAAACTGAGAGTAGCAAATCATCCCTGTAGATGAGCTCTTAATAGCAAACTGGGAGGGGAAAGGAATCCGTTCGCCCCATTAAGCCATCCCCTGCCTTCCTTTGTCTTCTGACAGCTATTTAATTGCCACACCTGTGTCCTAAGAGCATCATCATTCCACTGCAATTTTTGCTGATCCAGATCAATGAGCAGAGCCCGTATTTTCCAATCAGGACCGAATTTTTCTTGCTCCACAGTCTGCAAGCTGCAAGAAAATGTACGACTCAGCACCTGGAAGGTTTTTGCTGGGAGCTCTTTCAGGAGACAAGGCAGGATAGCTGTGCTTATGTTTGATTCATCTCTGGTAGATACCTGTGGAACCCCAAATGATTCGGACACCATCCATCATCACCAACTCTTCTGTAATGAAATTTTAAAAATTCATAATGAATTGGAGGCAATGTTATGGCTGTGATTCCAACCCTTGGGGCATGATCTGTGTCTATGCTTTGCAAACCTTTCGGTTGCCAGTTGGAGGAAGGAGGAGATGCAGCATATTTGGGAATGGGATAGACCCTACTGCAGTGATGGTGAACCTTGGCACTCCAGGTGTTCTTGGACTTCAATTCCCAGAAGCCCTTTGGACGCTGAGAGAACTAAACAAGAGAATGACCCTCAACATCCTCTGAATGGATATGAGCCTCAAATCTGCCAAACCAGTTCAAGGAAGAGCTTTATTTATTTATTTATTTATTTATTTATTTATTTATTTATTTATTTATTTATTTATTAACCACACTTGTTTATCACCCCCCTTACCAATCTGACTCAGGGCGATTTACAACAAGTCATCAATAACAATTAAAACCACTTTAAAAATACATCAAAAATTAAAATTAAAACTGATTAAAAGTTTAAAAGATTAAAAGGTTAATAGGTTAAACTCGGAGTTACAGCTAAAAGATGAGGGCCAGGGCAAGGGGGTCAGACTATCCAACCAGCTGGGGTTATTGTTCAACCTATCCCCCAGACCCACCCAGCCAGAGAGGTTTTCACTCCTTTTCTAAAGGACAGCAGCTCTGTCTGCATGTGTAGCTCAATTGGCAGGAGGTTCCATAGGACTGTGGTGGACACAGAGTGAAGGCCCTCCTTCTAGTACCAAAGAGGTACACCTCTCTGGCCGATGGCATGACCAAAGTCTAAGAGCCTCTCTGGTCTGCTCTGGTGGGATGGACAGATGTCCTTGGGGTGATGCGGTCTCATAAGTATCCTGGTCCACTACCATTTAGGGCTTTAAAGATGATAACCAGCACCTTGAATTGCACCCAGAGGCACACTGGCAGCCAATGCAGCTCTCTTAGCAGAGGTGAGGCACAAGCATAACACCTGCGCCCCATCACTACCTGAGCAGCCGCATTTTGGACCAGCTGTAGCCTCTGAATGGTCACCAAGGTCAGCCCCATGTAGAGTACATTACAATAATCAAATCTGGAGATGATCAAGGTGTGTGTGATCGTGAGCAAGGAGTCCCGATCTAGGAGCAGGCGTAACTGGTGAGTAACATGAAGTTGTGCAAAGCCCCTCCTGGCCATGACTGCCACTTGCTCTTCAAGCAGTAGTCACGAGTCCAGGAGGACCCCCAGATTATGCACCGGGTCTGTTTGGGGCAAAACTTTCCCATCCAGAACCAAAGATAGTAGCTCCCGAGATAACACAGGACCTCTAACCCACAACCACTCAGTCTTGCCAGGATTCAGTTGTAGCCTGTTGTCCCCCATCCAGACCCTGACAGCCTCCAGGCACCTGGAGAAGACTTCCATTGCATCGCTAGGGCTCTCACGGGCCACGATATACAACTGGGTATCATTTGTATACTGATGATACCTCACCCCGTGGGAGCAGATGATCTCACCCAGTGGTTTCATGTAGATGTAAAATAAGAGAGGTGAGAGCACCAAGCCCATATTGGAGCAGCCTAGGACTGGATTTCTCACCCTCCAACCACATCGACTGGGTCCGGCCCTTCAGAAATGAGGAAAACCAGGACCACACAGTGCCCTGGATCTCCAATTTTTGGATCCTTTCCAGAAGGATACCGTGGTCGACGGTATTGAAAGCTGCTGAGAGGTCAGGAAGAGCCAGGATGGATGGATGTCCACCATCCCGCTCCCTCCAGAGATCATCCACCAATGAGATCAATGCAGTTTTCGTACCATATCCAAGCCTGAATCCTGACTGAGAAGGGTCCAGATAATTCGCTTCATCCAGGATCTCTTGTAACCGCCATGCCACTGTCTTTTCCAACACCTTACCCAAAAAGGGTAGATTGGACACAGGACGATAGTTGGCCATTATTGTTGGGTCAAAGGAAGGCTTCTTCAGAAGGGGGCGCACCAATGAATGTTTTAAAGGTGCCGGAAAACCCCTTTCCCAGAGTGAGGAATTAATACAGTCAAATCTCGCTTAACAAGCATTTCACTTAGTGAAAAACTTGCATAATGAGCGGATTTTTCAAAAAGCGAGCCAACTCGCACAATGAAAATTTTTGCTATGTGAGTCAGACTTTCCCTATGGGAAAACTCGCATAACAAGCATTTCTATGGGGAAAACTCACATAGCGAAAAATTTTCACTATGCAAGTTTTTCCATAGAAATGCTCATTATGCGAGTTTTCCCATAGGATTTTTCGCTATGTGAATAAAACTCACATAGCGAAAAACTCGCTTAGCGAGCAGCCTCACAGAACAAATCATTTTCGTTATGTGAGGTATGAATGTAATTGCCTCGACCCAACCGCCTGTCACTGTCCTGGCAGATTTGACAAGTCAGGCGGGGCAAGAGTCTAATGCACAGGCAGTAACAAGGACAGCTCCCAGGAGCTTGTCCATTTCCTCAGGGAAACCTGGATCAAACCAATCCCAGATAACATGGCAAGACTGCACTTCGGTCAACCCCAGCTCTACATTTTTCATGCCGAGATTCAACTTCAAGCAAATCTGAGCAATTTTCTCTGCCAGATAATCAGCAAAAGCCTCAGCTGACCCTTGCCAACCGGGGCTCAGCCCTCCCTTACCAAGGAGGGACCCAGTCACCCAGAACAGTGTAGCTGGGTGGTCATCTGCAGAGGCAATGAGGGTGGTGAAATATTGACGTTTCACCCTCCCCATTGCCACTAAGTAGGCTTTAATAGTAGCTCTAACTAGTGCTCGGTCGGACTCACTTCGTGTCTTCACCCAGCGGCGCTCTTGGCATCTCTTAGCCCGTTTGAGCACCCTAAGCTCCTCTGTGAACCACAGGGACGAACAGTGCCCATGAGCACGGAGAGGCCGTAGTGGAGCGATTATGTCCAAGGCCGCCCTTGACCTCTTGGTCCAGAGGTCAACAAGTGCCTCAGGCCGATTGCTATGCCATCCAGAGGAATATCCCCCAGTTCCCTTTGGAATCCATCAGGATCCATTAGTTGCTGGGGGTTGGCCAGTCTAATGGGCCCTATCTCCTGGTGATGAAACCTTGCCCCCAGAAAGTCCAGAGTCACCAGAAAGTGATCTGACCATGGCACAGGTGTAATGTCTCATTTCTGTCAATTCAGATCACTCTGCCACCGCTCCGACAAGAAAACTAGGTCTGGAGTGTGGCCATTGCTCCTGGTCGGGCCCTAAATTACTTGAGTCAGGTCCACAGCTGCCATGGAAGCCATGAACTCCCATGCTACCTCAGAGCCAGCCCCCAATGATGGCAAATTGAAGTTCCTCAGGACCATTAGTCCAGGGAGCTCCAATACCAGCATGGTGATGGCCTCATGGAGCTCGGGTAGGGAACCTGCTACACTGCAGGGAGGCAGGTACAGAAGTAGGATTCCCTGCCGACTCTTAGGTCCCACACGCAGGAGCAGGGCCTTACAACCCAGAACTTGTGGAGCAGTGGCTCTTGCGACTCCAAAGGACTCCCTGGCCACAATGTCAATGCCACCGCCCCTTCCCTCTACCCTAGGCTGGTGCCAAATCCCAAACCCAGCTGGACATAACTCTGACAGAGGTACACCACCCTCCGGTCTCAGCCTGATTTTGGTGCTGCATGCCAGGTCGGCCCGCTCCACCAAGATGGAATCGGCAAACAAGGAAGCCTTATTACAGACCAACCTGGCATTCATCAGCACCACCCTAAGGGGTGGTGGTGGTGGTGGTGGTGGTGGTGGTGGTGGTGGTGGTGGTGGTGGTGGTGGTGGTCACTCTGGGCCGGGTGCCCAGGAAGCAGAGGTGTAGCCAGGGGACTGGAATGCAGGACAGCAATTAGATCTCTGTCTTGGATTCCCCGAGAGCGGCCCGTCCCCCAGCTCCTGCCATATCGCCCCATGCCCGTCACCATACCTATTGCAGCCCCAGGAACCCCCTCCATCCCTCTAGACAGAGCGCTGTCCTCTCTCCCTGGCTCCCTTTATCTCCTTTTACTCCTTTTACATTCTTGTAGCTTACGGTTAGAATAGCAGGATGAATCACTAAAAGATGATGCTTATAAACAATAATTTCTACTGCATCCGTTGTCATACAGAATACTATATAATTATAACCTTTTTATTTGTTCTTTGCAATGTACAACTAACATACTCAAGTGGGGGCTGCTGGCAGACAACAACACGCTGTGTGAATGTGAAGAGATAAAGAATCTGGCTCATTTCTTATCTGATGATTACTACCAGAAACATGTACCAATGAGGATTTAATGTTGAGCATTATATATATGGTGAGAACATGGCTCTTACATGGCTACCTGTCACATTTAATCTTCAAACCCCATGTGTCTTCTGCTAAAACAACCAACAAGTTTTAAAAGAAAGTAGGCAAAATCTCGCTGCATATTTTGAAGAAGGCAAACAGCGGAACTTGCAGTGGAACTCCTAATGAGTCCCCCTGGGTTGTAATCTATGATAGGTAAAGGTCACCCTTGCTTGAAAGCCATTCGTATCTGACTCTAGGGTTCAGTGCTCATCTTTGTTTATAGCCAAAGAGCCAGTGCTGTCTGCATCTGTAGATGTTTTCATGGACATGTAGCAGGCATGACTAGACACAGGAGTGCACAGAACACTGTTTATCTTCCCACTGAAGTGGTACCTATTTATCTATTTACAATTTCTTTCTTTTGAACTGCTAGGTTGGCAGGAGCTGGGACAGATTCCATGGTTTTGAACTGCTGACCTTCCAGCCGTCAAATTCAGTGTCTTAACCATTAAGCCATTGCATCCCAATCTAGAAAAACACCCACCTGAATAAATCTGTTAGTTTTAAAGCTGCCATAACACTTTTCTGTCTTGTTTTTCTTTTGGCTGTGCATAATTCTTGCTGCAATTGTTAGGTGCCCAATGTTTTGACTCTTGGTAAAGAAAAAGAAAGAAAACAGAGTAGCTTCTTGTAGGTAACTACACTGCTTGTGGTTTATTACATCCAGATACTGAATTAGATTATAAGAGAAAGAATTGGAATAGAACCGATCTTGCACTACATACAGAGACAACAAGTAAAGTGGTTTGTCCATTTGAAGATAATGTCTTGGAATGCCATCCCATACAAGGGATATGCGGGAAAGAGAAGGAAAAAGACCACAAGCAGACCCAGAGGAAGGTGGAGAGAGAATACCAAAGAAATATTACAAGAACACCAAATAATGCCGGTGGAGGCTGCTAGAAGTGCCAGTGCAAGAACCCTGTATCTCCCTCAATACCTGAAGGGGTGGTAAAAGGAGGATGAGGATGAGGATGCTGATGATGCTGATGAGTAATCTAGCCTTCCTATTCTCATGTTTCCAGCACCAACTCTGAACAGGTTTTCTCTTGCAAATAAAAACATGCTTTCCATCTATTAAGAGTTTCAAGAGCAATTATTCTGAGGTCTACTCCACCACAGGGACTGCGGTAGCTTAGTGGTTAAGATGCTGAACTTGATGACTGAAAGGTCAATTGGTCAGCAGTTTGAGGCCGAAGTACTGCATGGTGAAGCAGCTCCTTCTCTATCCCAGCTCCTGCCAACCTAGCAACTAGAAAGCAAGACATTGCAAGTAGGTATCACTTTGTCGGGAAAGGTAACTGAAAGTTACCTTTCAGTGTCCTCCAGTGTCCTCCAGACACCTCCAGTGTCTAGCCATGCCGGTCACATGACAACAGAAATGTCTGCAGACACAAAGAGTGCTGGCGCTTTGGTTGTAAATGAAGATGAGCACCAAACCCTAGAGTCGGAACCGACTAGCTTTCGAGCAAGTGTGACCTTTACCTTTACTATTCTCCACCACTTCAAGACTAACACACTCTTTCTCTGCTAGCAAGGATACTAAACATTCTTACAAGAGACTCCCTTCAAAGAGACAGTGAAGATGGGTTAGTTTGGTGGCTGGAAAGAGCATTAAACTGAGCATCAGCATGCACATGATCTCCAGTTCTTAGAGTATAAATCCATCCTTAAAGAACAAAAGTGGAGAGAGTGTGGGGAGATATCATACTTCTCATGCCTGACTTTCTGGAATTGTTCCAGCCAAGGAAATGCTTTGCTTCTCTGCTGTGAAAGGAGAAGATCAAGTAATGCTATTGATGAGCTTCTCTTGATTAAAAATTAAAGATTAAGTCATGTAACACAAGAGATTAAAGTGGTGAATGCTCCTCTGGAATTAAATCTGTCCATCCCGCAGAGAAATTGACCTAATGGCTGCTGGACGTGACTTTCTTGAAGGCCACAGCATGATCCCCACCAAGCGGAGAGACTTTGTAATCAACTTTTATTGTCATAATTCTTACATTTAAGCACCTCACCTTTCCATTTCTAGCCAGAGGGAGCAGAACCCCTTCTAAAATATTGAACCCCAGGCCTCAGTCAACCTACAGCACCTTTATCTTGTCAGCACTTGATTCCACCCAGTTCAGCCTCATCTAGCCCACCCACTGGCATACCGAGGGGGGCGGCCTGCCCCAGGTGACACTTTGACAGGGGTGGCGACAGCGCTGCCACGGATTTCCTGGCAGCTGGGGCAGCAGCCCCTGGGTCGAGAACCAGGGGCTGGCATGGTGCGGCCCCAGCAGGGAGCTCACCGTCAGGCTCCTAGGCACATGGCTGCCCCACCTCTGAGCCCAGCGGTGGCAGTGGCACTCAGGAAGGTGAGAAGTGAGGCCGGCGGTTGCCACAGCCCAGCGCCTGCAGCATTGCCGGCCAGGCCGATGAGCCACCTGCAAGGCCAGGCTGGCCATGGGTGCTGGGCCACAATGACCACCAGCCTCAGTGGGTGCCGGGCTTGGAGGTGGGGGCGACCGTGTGCCTTGGACCCCGATGGTGCAGTCAAGGCCCAGGGGCTGGGGCTGCATGGCACAGGCCCAGCAGGGAGCCCACCTTTGGGGTCCCAGCTGTGTGACCGCCCTGCCTCCGATCCCGGCGGCGGCAGCTCATCCGCCTTTTGTGGCAGTGGTGCCCAGGAAGACGGGCAGCGAGGCCGGCAGTTGCCATGACCCAGGACCCATGGCCGGAGCAGCACTGCCCAAGCCGAGGACCCCCTGAAAGGCCTGGACAGTGCTGCTCCAGCTGCCAGCACTGGGCTGCAATGACCACCAGCCTTTCTTCCCGCCTTCCTGGGCGCCACTGCCACCGTCGGGCTTGGAGGCAGGGCGGCCTCATTCCTTGGACCCTGATGGCACAGGCAAGGCCCAGGGGCTGAGGCGGTACGGCATGGGCCCAGTGGGGAGCCCACCGTTGGCATCCCAGGCACACGGCCACCCCGCCTCTGAGTCTGGTGGCAGCAGCTCATCCGCCTTCGGAGGCAGCACCTCTATGTGGGGCGAGGTCAGAGGTCATTGCGGCCCAGCACCCACAGCCTCAGCAGTGCCAGCCAGGCCTCACGGGGGTGGGGGTGGTCCTCGGCCTGGCCGGCGCTGCTGCGGGTACTGGGCTGCGGCAACCACCGGCCTTGCTTCTTGCCTTGGTGTGCACTGCTGCTGCCAAAGGCGGACAAGCTGCTGCTGCCAGGCTCAGAGTTGGGGCCGCCATGTGTCTGGGACACCGATGGTGGGCTCCCCACTGGGCCCGCACTGCACCACCTCAACCCTGAACCTCACCACAAGCTGACCGTGTGGAAGCCCGAAGGTAGGACTTTCATGCCTAGGTGGGGTGGGGGGGCAGTGAGCCTGCCCCCCCCGGTGAGTTTGGCCTGCAGCCCCAAGCGGCTGAAACCTGCCCACCACCACTGAGCCCACCACAGAGCTTGGATGACATTTACTCCCATGTTGTCAGCCTGTTGGTGGCATTTCTTTCCAAAGCACCACATAATATCTCCCAGCAGCTTCATGGACATGTTAAATATGGCATGTTTAAGAAGAGGGATGGAGTCCATATGGATACCACACATCAAAAAACCTAGTGTCAAACAGTGTGCTCCCAGCACCACTGTTGGAGCATGTTTGGTGAGAAGGATTGGGACCAGTGCAATAGCCAATGTCCAACCCAGCCATAGTTCTAGGAGATACCACGGTGAATGATATCAAAGCCAACAAAGAGGTCTAGGACAGCATTTCCCAACTATGTTTCATGGAACACTGGTGGACTTCAATTCCCAGAGGCCTTAGTCAGTACATTATTTATTTATTTAGACTTGTTTAGGTGCCCCCCCCATTAAGGTGACTCCGCGGCTTACAACACAAAAACACCCCAAACATAGCACACTCTGACAACCCATACATGTAGATAAAACATCATAAAAACTCTAAAATCTCTGAAATCTAAAAATCTAAAAGTCACAAAATCTCTAATCTAAAATTCTAAAATCCCCATGATTGGCTGTCATTGCTTTGGGGAATAGAGTTAGGCTTCTTTTTGAAGTCCAAAAACTAAAGTTTGAGAAATGTTGATTTAGAACAGTGATTTTGAACCTTGGGGCTCCAGGTGTGCTTGGACTTCAATTCCCAAAAGCCCAAGTCTCTGTGAATCCACATGAATCCACCCATTCGTGTGGATTTACAGAGACTTGAGCTTCTGGGAATTGAAATCTAAGAACAGCTGGAGTGCCAAGGTTCGCCATGACTGGCCTTAGAAGGATGAAGAAGGTTGTCCTCCCCTTATGCAGTTCCCAGTATAGATCATCTGCTATTGTACTAAGGAAGTTTCAGTCTTATATTCCAGCCCAAAGCCCACTTAAAATAGGTTTAGATCAATGGTTCTCAATCTTGATGTTTTTGGACTACAGGACCAGAACTCTTGACCAGGACAGCTAATTGTGAAGGCCCGAAACTGGAACCATTGATCTAAATGATCAGTGTCATCCTAGAGCAGTGGTTCCCAATTAGTGGTACACGTACCCCCAGGGGTACGCAAGATTGCATCAAGGGGTACGCGCAGCAATCTCTTAACTAAAATATTTAATCCTTAAAAAACAATAATGCAATAACAATTGCCAAAAAATTATTCAATTTAATTAAATGATCAGTAGGTAAGTCAATCGTATGCATCAAGCGCTTTCTCCCGCGGCGGTGGTTTTCCCCGCGCCTCCCGCGTCTCACGTCACCCCGTTCCCGCCTATTTGCTCGTCATTGTCATCGTGCACATTTGTCACATTAATGAAACATGTGTTCTCTGTTATTAGAATGTCTTTTGATGATAATAAATATAAAATACACCTGATTTCATTTTTTATTTAACATTCCTGCAATAAGGGGTACGCGATATTTAACGTTCCTGCAATAAGGGGTACGCAATTTTGGGGTCTTTCTTGAAGTGGTACGTAGAAAAAACTAATTGGGAACCACTGTCCTAGAGTGTATGAATCACGGTGCCACTATTTTGCTAGAAGTCGGAAATTTGAGGCTGGCCTATAATTAGCCAGAAGTTTTGGATCGAGGAGAGGGTTTTCATAAGTTGGTATTGACTTGAAATTATTATTCATATCTTTATTGTCAAGATTCAGTGGCTTAGGTATCTGGCTATGGAGCCAGAGGTTGAAAATGAGACAGTTCACTGTTATCTGTGGTTCCAGGTATCTGTGGTAAGTCTTGGAACCAGTGGTGGGCATCAGCAGGTTTGCACCAGTTTGCCAGAACCAGTAGCAGGAATTCTGGCTGGCCCCTCTGACCATTCAAGTTTTGAAATAAAGTAGTCCTAATTCAGGTGCAATGCAAGGCTTTCCCCCTGGCCACGCCCACCATACCATGCCCATAGTGTGGTAGTAAATTTTTTTTTTTGAGCCCACCACTGCTTGGAACATAATTCCCACAGATACGGGGTGGTGTCTGACCTGTACAAGGTGAAAATCAGCTGCTTGACTATTCTTATGCAGATTCCCATTTCATATTTTAATACATTTTAGTACAGGATTTTCTAATTTATAATACTATTTTACTACATAGATCTAAAGTGTGATTGCGCATCTCAGGTGCATAATTGCATTCCATCTTTGTTCTGTGGCAGCATAGGCTTCTCTCCAGGCATTTCCATCCAGATTGGAATTAGCAGTGCTACACCTGGAAAAATTAATCATTTCATGTTGTAATACATAAATATAAGAAAACAAGATGAGCCTTTTGTTGTTCAGTTGCACAGTCGAGTCTGATCCTTTGTGATTCCATGGACTACAGCACATCAGGCTCCTCTGTCAAGGATCGCTGCCTTGCCATGGTGAGGGGGCTTGTGTGGTTTGATGAGGCTATGGGCTACGCTGTGTAGGGACACCCAGTCCCTCCATCCTGTTTAGTACAGACCCACATATTCAGTATGCTGCAAATAGGCCAAGGAAAAATTGCTTTTCTGGACTGCAACACCTAGAATATCCATGCTAAATTGGAGATTTTGAGAATTAACAACAACAACGACAATGACAACAACAACGACAACAATACAAAAAAAGTAAATTCTCTCGGACCGCTGAAAATAGCTTCCTGCTCATTAATTTTGCCACTATAAATGTGACACTTATTTTGCATCTGAGTTCTTCATGTTCCTTGATGACAAAAACATTGTTCTTCTACTTATATTTTATTTATTAATTTGATCATGAATACACTTTGATGCTTCCTTCAAGGTAGACGTTGCCTAAGATGGCTTACATGCATAAATGAAAGGTAAGAACTAAAATATCTTATTTCAGTGAAATGAAATCAGTAAAGCAGAAGTTTGAAATAGTTCATAGTTTAGGAAAAAGACTTAAGTAAAACCAATCGGATGCACTCAGAAAAAACAATTTAAAACACAGTGCTACTTATGAGATCATTAAATTATGAAAAATACAATAATATTTGTGCGGCCAAATGTCTGCGAGTGATTTCCGTCAAGATGAGAGGGTAATTGAAATATACCAGGCAAGATTATTTAATGTTGGAACTAGCTTGATGTTCCCTTGACATGATTATTGTTTAACACAAACACTGGCTTTGGGACCTCATTTCTGACTCAAAGAAATCAAGCTAGCCTTTTGCCTAACCTAGTGTGAGAAAGATTAGCCAGCAACACAAGATTGCCATTACCAAGGTATTACACCCGACTGAGGTTCAAAAATCCTACAGTCT
The DNA here is from genome assembly GCA_030440675.1 of Furcifer pardalis. Taxonomy (NCBI): domain Eukaryota; kingdom Metazoa; phylum Chordata; class Lepidosauria; order Squamata; family Chamaeleonidae; genus Furcifer; species Furcifer pardalis. The sequence goes on from CP126891.1 coordinate 48,363,212, forward strand.
TCAAGGAGGGTCTTTCTGTGTCCCCCAATAAAGGAACAGATTGCTGGATATATCTTGTTGTTTTGGTCCCAAAATGGAACCCAAGATGGAGTATAGTTAAATGGAACAAATCTCAACGGAACAGAATAAATTACAATTAAAATGGAACAAATACAATTTAAAAATAAAATGAATAAAAGTATCAAAAAATAAAATACCATTTAAAAACATGCCAGATGCAGAAGGTACAGCACCCACTCACCCACCCAAGCAATTAACCCAAGCAATTAACCTGGTTAGTCATGCATTGGTTTGTTGGCAGTTCTACCTGTTGCCATCTAGATTGCTCATAAAAAATGGAATGTAGGTCTAGATAGGAAACTGTCCAATTTCTTGTCCCACCCCCTCCCACCCCCCACCCCCGGCTTTCATTCTGCATTGGACGTTAGAAGGTGTAAATCCTTTCTTGTATTCCTGCCTCAATACAGCTGCATTGGAAGATTTATGCCTTTAGACATCCACATGTTTGCTTTATGTTTTGGTTGGGGGAGAAGAACAGCTGCATGGTGCTAGTTTGTCAAGTAAATGTCACACCACACTTAATTGGCCAATAAGAAATGACAAGAGGGAAACAATAAAGATATAATGCAGCTGCACCCGGCTTCCCTCTCTCTTTTCCCAGGGCCATCTTGTAGTTCCAAAGTGTGCTTCTGGCATAAAGTTCCCAAAGCTCTGCAGGAACAGGTTTTGCCACTGCCAAACTGGACCAAGATGGGAACTAGTCACCAGCTATATAAAAGGCACAGTAGACATTTGCTCTCTATCCTAAAAAAAAAAAAAAAAGATTCTAGGTTTTTTGCCAAAATCTAAAATTCCCCAAGAAAATTTTGTGTTCCCAGTATGGCATAAGTCATTCGCTTGTAGCACGGCCAATCCTTTCCCATGCCTTCTAATTCCTTTTTATTTATTTTTTTCTAACTGCCTTGTTTGACAGGTTTTCCCCTGCTTTAACCGACACATGTAGGCTCATCAGGCTTCACATATTGCTTTTAAAGAGTAAATGCTTTCATTTTCATTGCTTTTAAAAGATAAAATGCTTTCAGCCCATGTTATATCAAATTATGCATTCTGACAGTTTGGCTTGAAAGCAGTGTTGGGGAAGGTTTCAATAACGGATCACAATGGATTCAAGGTAAGTCTAGGGACCTTCTACATCTGGAAAAGTGGGTTAGAGCCCTAAAATCTTTAGCCGAGTAAGGCTGATTAATCTTTAGGATACCACAAGACTCCTCCTAGTAGTTGTTGTTGGTGATGAAAAGGGAATCTTTGCCTGTGAAAAGCACTGTAAACCAAAAACACATCCTGGCATAGCCTGAGCAGCGATCCAATTAAGAGGAGGGAATCATAATGATATGATCTCACTAGTCCAAATATTTTATACCTGAAAAGCAGTATGTAGTGTATGCAATGACCGACAACCTGTCTCCTTGTTTGAGCTGAGTCTGTAGGAACACAGCCATAAGATGTCATCCAAAAGCCATGTTGAGAGTAGTTAATTACCTAAAGCTTCTGATCAGCGTCTCTGTTCATCAGCATCTCCTACTACCTGCTGCAGCTTCGAAGGATCCTCAGACTTCTGAGATTCTCTTGATGTCCAAGGATGTAAAGGTAGAAGGACCCACCTGTCACTTTGACAGACAGTCCATGTGCTTTGTGCTTCTCACTTGGGAGGATCTGACTGACCTTGGAGTTAATTCTAATTACGCTTATACTGTAATATGAGAAGTCAACAAAGAGGAGTAGCTTGGTGGTCTTATATCCTGTTTGGAAGGATGAAATTTGCCAGTTCCGGAGGAGAATCAGCCAAGTCATTTCTGCACTTCCTGTGGTCACAGGTAATCATAGGATAATTGGACTTGGAACCCCCTGCTTAATGCAGGAATCTGAATCAAAACAGATCTGACAGATGGTCGTTCAATTCTCTCTTGAATGTTTCCAAATGACTGTTTGGAAAGTGTCTTTCTGCTACCTATTTAATTTTTCCAGTAACTAAAGCAGAACCAAGTTACAACACCTTATAATTGAGCGATGACTTCGTTCCTTTGGCCATGTAAATCTTAACTATGTTGGTTACTTCTATAGTTTAGAGATGGTGGTGACAGTCTTGCTATTGATATCTGCCTTGTATCTGAAGCCAATTTATATAATAATAATAATAATAATAATAATAATAATAATAATAATAATAATAATAATAATAATAATAATAATAATAATAATAATAATAATAATAATAATAATAATAATAATAATTTAGGAACAGTGGAATATTTTATGAATTTTCCCAAATGCACAAATGGTTTCACATTCAGAAGTGAAAGATTTTGAGTATTGTCTTTAAAAAATGGGATGGGAAGACCTAAAAAGTATCCGGTTGAGAACAGGTAATCGTAATAAAAAAGATGAATGAAAGGTAAAGAAAAAAGTGAATTGTATTTAAAAAATACTGTATGTAATTTGCTATATGTCCCACAGTTATGACGCTGACTGAATATTCTTCCTATTCCAAAGAAGACTTCTTCAGAATTTGAGACAGTGTTGTTGTGGGCTTTTAGCACACAAACGAAATAAACGGCACTCTTTTGAGGAACTTGGACCTCCCCCCCATCACTTGGAGGACTTTAACAGGCTGAAGTGCAGAGGCCCTAAATGACTAATATTTTATTTATTTGTTTATTCATATTTATATACCACCCTCCTCACCAGGGCAACTCAGGGCAGTTTACATGTCATAAAATATAACAACAGGGAAAAAATCCAAACCATTCCCTAAAACTTCAGGCTTAAAATTATAAAAGATTTAAAATTCTAAAATTTTAAAAGTTTTTTTTTTAAAAAGATCAGTGAATCACAACAACAGATCAAAGAGTAAAAGCTAAATCTAAAAGATTTAAAAAATGCTCAAGTGAGGACTGCTGGCAGACAACAACATGCTGTGTGAATGTGGAGAGATACAGAATCCTTTGGCTCATTTACTGGCCTGCCGGCCGATTACTATGGAAACATGTACCAATGAGGATTTAATTTTGGCCAAAGACAAAGCCAAGAAGGTGGCTTCATTTTGGAAGTTCAGAGTTTGATCTGGACATGCAAGAAGCAGAAGCAGAAAAATAATTAGGTGGGTTCTAGATCAGATCTAAGGTAAGGCAACAGTGCTTGGGAAAATTGAGAGAGAGAGAGGAAAAGAACAGGATGCAATGGGAGATGCAAGGACTGGGTGCAGGAAGCTTTGGCCTCTGATTCACAAGACTCAAGCAGGTTTGTAAACAATAGGATCTTTTGGAGCTTGTCTATTCATCGGGTGGTCCTAAGATGGGGACAACCTGATGGTGTGTAACAACAACAATTTTGAAAAGAGTGTTCTGTAACTGAAACTCATTAGTGTCTTCTACCACCTTATTGCAGCCATGAAATAAAAAGGCAGCTGATTCTTGGGAGGCAAGCAATGAGAAACCTGGGGAGCATAGTGAAAAGTAGAGACCTCACATTGCAAACAAAAATTCGCATAGTCGAAGCAATGGTATTCCCTGTGGCACTGTATGGTTGTGAGAGCTGGACCATTAGGAAAGCTGAGTGCAAAACAATAGATGCCTTTGAGATGTGGTGTTGGAGGAGAGTTTTGAGAGTCCCATGGACAGCGAGGAGAACAAATAGGTCAATCTTAGAAGAAATCAACCCTGACTGCTCCTTAGAAGGTCAAATAGTGAAGATGAAGCTAAAGTACTTTGGACATCAAATGAGAAGGGAGGATTCACTTGAGAAAGCCTTGATGCTTGGAAAGGTTGAGGGCAAAAGAAGAAGGGGGCGGCCCAAGATGAGATGGCTAGATGGTATTGTAGAGACAATGGGCACAGAGCTGAGCGAGTTGAGGGGGATGGTGGAGGACAGAAGTGCCTGGCGTACAGTTGTCCATGGGGTCGCAGAGGGTCGGAATCGACTGTGCGACTGAACAACAACAAAAACCACATTATTTGGGCCTGTGGTGGCTTAGTGGTTAAGACACTGAACTTGACGACTGGAAGTTTGGCAGGTCAGCAGTTCGAGACCCAAGTGCTGCATGATGGAGTGAGCTCCTATCTCTGTTCCAACTCCTGCCAACCTAGCTGTTCGAAAGTAAGAAATTCCAAGTACTGTAGATAAATAGGTATTACTTTGCTGGGAAAGTAAACAGTGTTCCATGCACTCTGGTGTTTAGTCATGCCTGCCACATGTCCATGGAAATGTCTGCAGACATAGACAATGCTGACTTTTTGGCTATAAACAGAGATGAGCACTGAACCTTAGAGTCAGATATGACTGGTTTCGGCCAAGGGTGACCTTTACCCTTACCACCTTATTTGCCTTGTTTTACCTCAGAAGAGCTGACACCAGAGCCCCCATGCCAATGCCACATACCTCAAGTCATGTATGATCTCGTCTCCCACCACTTGTTCAAACCCTGGCAGTCTTGCTGTCTTATAATTTGCCTGGCCTGGAGCCTGACTCTTTCTTTCTCTTTTAATGAGAAATCTGTCATGAAAATGCTATTTTCTGGACCTTTTCCATGACAGCTTGGGGGATACCTCTTTCTTTTAATTGGGACGAGGCCAGCTGCTCTTGTTGCTAAAAGGCAAGTCTCCAAATGGGAACAAAAGGGATTTTCATTTTACCCTCCTATTTCACCTTCACCTGTGACACACATTTAATTCTCTCTTTTGAATACATTGCATGAATCTGACTCCTTGTAAAGCCATGGAGTGACTCTGTTTGAAGACTGGCTTGGATCAATGACATTCTGTCAACAGGCAGGCGAGGGAAAGCGTCAGCTCTGATGTTATGTGTTGTGAAGTAGTTTCAGGTTTTTAGCAATTCTGATGTGGTTTCCAAGATACTTGAGTTGTTTGATGACTGGTTTATCATTGCCACTTCTTCAGTGAGTTTCCAAGGGCAAGCAGGATTTGAATGCAGGTCTTCTGAGTCCTAGTGTGATGCTATATGGATCACATGACCAAGCCAGTCATGTGATCCATACACAAAACAAACACAGTAGGAAGAGGCTAGTGCAGGAAAGTTACTAGTGAAAGTCCCAAAAGTTCATTGCAAGATGTTGTGCCTGGCTGTGTTTTTTAGAAGTGAGTTGGGTTGTGGTGCCTCAAATACCTCTTTGGGATTACACTGTACTGTGGACTCTAAATTCACGCTGCCTGCAACATGTGCCAAAGATAAAATGTTGGCTGTGTAGGAGTCCCCAAGATCCATCGTGCAGCACTTGGATATCGAACCCCAACCTTCCAGTCTCCAAGCTCAGCATCTTAACCACTAAGCCACCACAGTGCTGCACTCTACCACTGATAACCATCAAGCATCAAGGGAATTGTGGAAAGAAGGAAGGAAGGAAACACTAGGAAGCTCCCAGTTTGTTGTGTTCTTACACTATGTTTGCTAAAACCTGAAGTCTTTGGTAGTTCAGGTAAGGGGAAAAAGTGGATTTTTGGCAGATTCTTATTAATTGTAATGATAGGTAAATGTACAGGTCACCTTTGTTTGAAAGCCAGTCATATCTGACTCTAGGGTTCATTGCGTATCTCCATTTAAAGTCAAAGAGTGCTGTCTGCATCTGGAGACATTTTCATTGTCATGTGGCAGGCATGGCTAGATGCTAGAGCACATGGCATGATGTTACCCTTCCTACTGAAGTGGCCCCTAGTTATCTACTTGCAATTTCTTGCTTTTGAACTGCTAGGTTGGCAGGAGCTGGGACAGATGACGGGAACTCACCCCGTCATGCAGCACTCAGTTCTTAAACTGTTGACCTGTTGACCTTCCAGTCATCAAGTTCAGTATCCTAACTGCTAAGCCACCCCAGGCATTATGATGCCATGGTCCAAACTCAGCCCCTTTGTGGGCTTCCTACGTGGTGCCTCTTGCTTATTTCCAACCTTTGGCTCTGTAACCAGGTACCTTAACTCACTCAATTAACCAGCCAGATACCAATATTTGTAGCATTCCTTTATTTTGATGGGGAATTATTCAAATCTGGGAGTAGACTTCCAGCCACTTCTGCCATTTCTTCTCCCAGTTTTTAGGGTTGTTGGTGGTCTATGTGACCACCTTAAGATCCTATTGGCATAAAATTGATCCCTGGAAATTTCCATTCCTGTTTTAATTAGGGTTCTACTTTGGCTTTTTGCTCAGGGTCAGCTTCCAAAGTAGTTATTATTTCTTATTTTTTATCCAGGAGGCACAGGTTCAGCACTAGCCTGCTGTACTCTGCCAGTCTTAAATACCAAGTTACAGTGAAATCTCAGTTAACAAATGGCTCGGTTAACACAAAAATCGCATAACATAAGGAAATCCATAGACAATAGTGGCTCGGTTTACAGATTTTTTAAAGAATAGATTAATTGGTTTTCAATGCATTCCTATGTGAAACTGCATTCAATGCATTCCTATGGGAAATTTGGTTTAAGTAATTTTTGCTTTAAGAAACATCCCAGGGAATGCATTAATTATGTTAATTGAGGTTTTACTGTACTCTAAAATCTGCACATTTAGATACATGAAGCTTGTAGATCTTCTTTCTTTCTTTCTTCCTTCCACCCCTCTTTTGTGGGTGCAATTAAAACCTTAAATGTTGGCTGTTGCCATTGTTGCTGTCTCCTCACAACCTCTTAACATATATAGTTGGCTCAACCATGATTTTACCAGAACCTTCCTTGGCAAAGAAATCCAAATGGATTATTTTGGATTGCTTTAGGAAAGCTGCCAAGGGATCTCAGATATTTGGACCGTGCAGAGAGTTAATGCGGTCACTCAGCAGTGGAGCAGCCACAGAGGAAACGTACATAGGCTGGCATGTCAACACAAAATAGATTCTTAGGCTGAACGAAAGGAGCTTTACTGAAGTGAAAACCCAGCAGGAGGGGTTATTATGCTCAAAAAACTTGACTTGAAGTGTCAAGCTTTTCAGAATCATCAAAGACTCAGTGACAGTTTTCGGTCCTCTTATATGCTGAACCAAGCAGGCAAGATGAAATGGGTGGTTAATTAACGGGGTGGGTGGGGACTTTTTGTTGCTGGAGAACTGGTATTAATAAATTAAGCACAGAGTTAGGATTAGGAGCAGGGTTAGTATATTTTTGAGGCCATTTTCATAACATAAATAAGAAATGTCTTGATGGATCTGATGAAGGTCCATTGAGATGCCAATGAAAAAAGGCAACCAGGTACCTATCCCTTGATAATCAGGATACAAAACATGTAGCCACTTCAACTTTTGTCCTCAGCATCTGCAGCTCAGTGCTGGGTACAGTTGGCTCCATGGCTTGCTGTAGTACTGCTAGGGGAAATCGGACAACAGTTTTAACATTGTATTGGAGCCTGTATAAAGATCAGTAGGCTGCTATATATTCTATTGTCTTAGCAATGCATACCTTCTCCTAATTTAATATTTGTGAAACTCCAAAAGAAAGAGTTACTTTCAGTGAGGCAAAAGATCATGGACCAGCCAGCCAACCAATAAATAAAAAGAAAAACTGATTGTCATAGTTTTCTCCCTATCCTGTATTCCCAATGTCTTTCCTCTTTGAAACTCTTTGCATCTCTCATTTATGTTTCATAATGTTCCATTCAGTCCTCTGCCAGCTAGATCCTGCTTTTAAATAAATGCAACTTTTATTGGAATGTTCTTTTCTGAAGTATTTTATACAATGCACCCCTTACTTTGGGGCACTGTAAAGCTTTGGGTATTCAGGTAATGAAGGTGATGGGCCCTCCCATGGGCCCCCACAGGAACCCCAGGATTTCAGGTGACAAAGTGATCAAGAAACAGAGTTTAGACCTTCTCTCTTTGCCAGATATTAAAATTGTTAGATTGCTCAACTCAGTTTTTCAAAAGATATGCAGAATAAAAATACACAGAAAAGAAAAGGAATAATCGATCCATATTACCACTATTAAACCAAGATATCATGCATAGCCAACAAGAGTAACTTAATGGGTTTTCCCCCTGAATGGATTTGTTCCAAAAACTCAAAAATATGATGCAATGTTCAAAGAGAGGATGTCTATCTAAAGATATTTAACTCTAGTGATTATAATGATACCACATTACATATGCAAACATCTAAATAATTATGTTAGTGTCAATGGTCCATTTAAGGTAAGCCTTCATTTATTTATCTACTATTTCTAAGGACAACATAACACCAGTAAATTTTTGTATACGTTTTAACCCAGTGCAGGAAACTTGCCAAATGGTTTCACGCTTGTTCAGTGAATCCTGCCCAGGAATGATGCCATTTTGTGTAAGATATATAACAATCCTATGTAGTTTAGTGATCTGCCTACTCTTTTCAGAAGCATCTTATGCAGGAACAATGCCATTCTGCACAAGCGTTATAATAATTCTGTATAAATTGCCATTACTTTTATCTACAAAACAATGACCAAAAATAGTCTGAGATTTACAAGATTCTTATGAGATTTTGTGGTGGTGCTGATTCCTGCGGGTGAATCTCACTGCAGGGAGAAACCAGTGGACCCCCTCTTTTTCTTTCAGTGGGCAAGAAGCTGGGAGCTTCACATCCTTAAGCCAATGGTCCTGGAAAGAGATTACACTGTAAATCTCTTTTTTGGGGCAGTGGAAAAAAATCTGAGCTCTGGTTGAATTTCCTTTCCAGTCCAACCCATAAGAGAAATCACCAGCTCCTCCAAGCTGGGTTGGGCTTTGAGGAATGGGTTGTTGAAGGGGAAAAATCACAACTTTGATTTGTGTTTGTGCCGTGGGAGGCCTTGATGTGACAAGTGAGCAAATGTGCCCTCGCAGCAGTTTCTGCGACAGCTGTTGCTTTCTTTCACACACCATTTTCAGCTGTAATAATATTGCCACACAAACAAACAGACTGCAACACCCAATTGTGCATTGTAAAGGGAAAATCTATCCCACAGGTATCAGTGTGTTCCCATGAGTGTCTGGAAATCATTTCTGAGACTCGGATGCTGGAAGACTTTATCCAATTAACAAAACACAACATTCTAAACAACACTAATTATCTTTCCTGTGGTTTAGAGCAGGAGTTCACAATCTTTTTAAACTGGGGGCCGGGTAAAACTCCCTCAGACTTCTTCAGGGGCCAGATGGCCATTTTGCCCTTCCTCCATCTCCTGCTAACCATCTTTCCTTCCTTCCTTCCTCTCTTTCAGAGTCTATGCTTTTGACCAGGCACAGAAGGATGACACGCAGTGCAGTAAAGGCGGCCAAAATGTTGAGCCAGTCAGCTCCACTCTTATATTCCATACAACAGACAACAAATAGTGGTTTGCCTAGCTGGAGAGAAGGTCTTGGAATTCCCTACCACACAAAAGAGGAAATGTGAAAAGAGGAGAAGGACAAGGAGGCAAACCCAGAGGAAAGCAGAGAGATACAATCTATTACAAGAACCCTAAATAACATTGGTGGAGGGCACTAGAAGTGCCAGACATTGTATCTCCCTCAACACCCAAAGCAGTTAAGGAGGCAGCAAAGAAGAAGAAGACAGAAAGAATACATGGTGGAAAAGGCCAGAGCAACTAGTCTAGGGAACAAAGTATTGCACCTGTTGTGGGAAGAAGTCTTCAGTTTGGATCTACCCGCGAACTGCCGGACATTGGCCTACAACGTGGAGCAGGGGGACTGGGGCTTTGAATCCAGTCCTATCAGGTTTCCAACTTATCCCTCTGGTAGTTTTTCCAAGTGGTTGTGTCTCCTCCCCCAGATACAATCATGGGATGGTTTTCTACAATTTGCAAGTTTCTCCTCTTTCCAAAAACTTGAATTGCCTTCCCCTGGCTTAGTATTAACAGTAAGGTAAAAGGTAAAGGTTGCCTTTGCTCGAAAGCCAGTCATATCTGACTCTAGGGTGCAGTGCTCATCTCCTTTTACAGCCAAAGAGCTAGGGCTGTCTGCGCCTGCAGATATTTCTGTGATTATGTGACAGGCATGGTTAGACATCAGAACACATGGAATGCTGTTACCTTTACTGAAGAAGTGTCACCTTTTTATCTACTTGGAATTTCTACTGCTAGCTTGGTAGGAGCTAGGACAGAGATGGGAGCCCACTGCCTTCTTGCAGCACGTAGGCCTTGAACTACTCACCTGCCAACCTTACAGTCATCAAGTTCAGTGTCTTAACCACTAGGCCACCACAGTAGGAGTTTGCAATTAAAAATTGTTGGCAATTTGGGGGCCTATCTTTTTGCTGGGTCTGGAAAGGGGTCCTTTAAGCACTTCTCTGAAACACAACATGACCCTTAGGTGGACACTGATTCTCTACACTTTAGCTAGCAAGATTTATGTGAAGGTCCAGGTATGCGGAGCTGTGGTATGATGAATTACTTTGCCTTCACCTCCAGTTGCCAAGTTGCATTTCCCTTTGTCTTTTCATTAGCGAGCTTTGTAATCAGGTTGAGTACTAAATAGCAGCTTCCCACTGGCTGAACCTGAACTGCAACAGCGGGCTCTTGTTTGCAACTTTGCTTACAGGGATAGTGATGAATGGAGCTGTCAAAGTGGGGTGAATGCTCTTGAGGCTTTCTCTGCCACCACTAAGGCAGGGGGAAAGCTTCCCTTTGTGATTTCACTTTCCTCCCTCTTGCAAAAGCAAAATAAGCTGAGGCAGAAATCAAAGCAACGGGACAGGAGATTGTGGAGTAAAGAACAGAAAGGTTGGGAACTGGATGGATTTTCTGGAGAATGAATAAATGGCACCCTCTGCTGCTGTTTAAACCTAGCTCCCAAACAAGGGGGAAAATCCAAACAAGCAGGAATGATCATGAAGACCAGTTTGGAGAAAGTGGAATGAATCCAGTTTTCTTGAATAAGGAAGGAAATATGACTAACCAAGGTTCTTATTCTAGTTGATTTAGGCTGGGATGAGTAACCTATGACCCTTGGGTTACTTCTGACCTCCCATGGTCATCTTTACCCTCCCTCTACCAAGTCAAGTCAAAAGGCAACAAAAACAAAACTTACAGAGCTTGCTCACCAAATCCTCATTATTATTCTTCCTTCATGTCCTGGTCAAACCCTGGGTTGCCAAAATGAAGCCACTTTCTTGGCTTTGATGTTGGCCAAACTTAAGTCCTCATTGGTGCATGTTTCTGGCAGTCATCACCAGACCAGTAGATGAGCTGGATTCTGAATCTCTCCACATTCACACTGCATGTTTATTTATTTATATTTATTTATAATCCACATTTATATAGTCGCCCACTTGCCACATCATGGCGACTCAGGGCGGCTTACATATTAAATGTAGAAATAGAAAATGACAAGACAAGGGCGCCAAGGGGGGGAAATAAAAAAGTTTGAACAATGGGGCAAAGCGTCCTTTGCTGCCCGCACGGCTGGGGCAGCGTCTATGGCTGAGGCTTCTGCCAGCAGCCCTTTTTTATCCCCCCGGACAGGTGTTGCTAGTCCGGGGGAGGTTGGAGACGTCCATGGCTGCATGCACAGCCGGGGGGGGGGGGGGAGGAAAGCGTCCACCCGCATAGCCACGGCAGCGTCTTTGCTTTGCTATCCACCAGCAGCCCCCACTTGAGCATGTTGGTCTTACATTTAGGGACTCTGGTCCTCAGCCTGTTCAGGGTCATAGAAGTAATATAGGGGAGGTTGAGTTCCTCAGCCATATCCTCAGTGGGTCTATCCTAGTGCATTAAGCAACAGGATTTTAGCCATTGTTTCATCTCTGTTAGGATTAGCACAACATTATAGTAAATCACTTTAGAGTACTGTAGGACTGCACTCCTAAAGTCATCCTAAGATTTTTTTTTCCAGTAGAAAAACTATTGCCAACAAGAAATCCTCAGTTGTTTGGAAACCAGATGTTTTGCTATACAAGAACTGGCCCCTTTTTGCCTATATTCAAAACCAAGCTTCCAGTCTTCACTTAAACCAGGGGTTCCAAACCTAAGTCCTGTGGGCTGCATCCAGCCCCCAGCACTAGTTTATGTGGCCCCCACCCCTCCAAAGGCATCTGAGAAACAAAATGGCTGCCCCTTTCAAGCTGCTGGGACAAAATGGCCACCACCAACATGCAGATAGGGCAAAATGGCCATCTGGTCCTCGAAGCTGACTGAGAGAGAGAGTGACCCAAATGGCTCCTGGCTTGGAAAGGCTTGAAAGAGTCCCTGACTTAAACTTTCCAACTTCTTTGCCCTTGTCTGCAAATCACACTTGGGCTACTCCTGTGGTTGTGGTAAGAGATATTCTGCGGTCAGCAATGTCAGGAATTTGTGCTTTCCATTAAAGCTAGTTCTAGAAGAAGGAGAGCCATGGAGGACCTTGGCTTGTATCGTTAAGCCCTTCTAATGCACTCCTAGGGCAGAGACTGAAATGTAACGATCATGAGAGGAGCATATTCCTATAAGTGATTCTGAAGGTGTTGTTGTTGCTGTTGTGGGAGAGCCATGAGCTTGAATTCCCATATCCTGGGTCTACAAGCCTCTGGGGCTCTGAAAGGGAATGTAATCCAAGTGGCCGTCTAGTAATCGAGTGCAGCCTGTTGCCATTTCAGGACAGGCAATCAGTGGATAGAAATGGATCTTTTTGCCTACTGAACTCAGTGTCTAATAAACAGTGCACAGGATTCTTTGCCTCTCCACTGATGAACGCATATAGATGCAATCGCTGTTTGTGTTTTGAAGCCTCCAACGAAACTAGTGTTTAGAGCTCAGAGGGAAGGAACTTTTCCTGCCAGCCTGACAGGTGCCATGCCTCAGTCTTCAAGAAATTAAACTGATGTTCTGCTGAACCACATTTGGTCTCTGATATTGCACTCATGGCGGCAGCAGTAGCTTAGTGGTTAAGATGCTGAACTTGATGACTGGAAGGTCGGCAGGTCATTAGTTCCAGATCCAAATGCTGCATGATGGAGTGAGCTCCTGTATCTGTCTCAGCTCCTGCCAACCTAGGAATTCGAAGAATGAAATTGCAAGTAGATGAAGGTACCTCTTTAGCAGGAAAGGTAACATCATTCTGTGCACTCTGGCATCTAGTCATGCCTGCCAAATGCCCATAGGAAGGTCTGCAGACACAGACAGTGCTGGCTCTTTGGCAGTAAATGAAGATGAGCACTGCCCCCTAAAGTTGGATATGACTGGCTTTCAAGCAAGGGACACGAATTGCAAATTTGGGTCACTCCTTATCTTGATCACATCGGCATTGCTATGGTAGTGTTACCTCCAGTTCTGTAAATGTGAAGAATGCACAAAAGTTCTCATAATATTACCCAGTGGGGGGAGAAAGCATTTTTAATCTAGCATCCACACCTACTGGTATGAAATAAGGGGAGAAAATACACCTCATTTACTCAGGCCTGGGAGTTGTCTGGGAAATAAAAAGCCCTTCCCTGACCTCTAATATGTTGAAAGCATTGGGTAAATTTAGTATCCAGTGAGAAATTAAATTCCAAGCTGCATATTAATCCTGGCGTGGAAGCCACCTAATTTTCCATTACGTTTGGCAAACATGGGATTTCTTTGACTTTATTATCCTGCAGGCTGGGCTAACACAATAGCCTGAGGGAGGAGGACCTCTCAAGGACGCTTTAAAGCAAGACATTCCTGGCTTGTGACTGTGCATTCACTCTGACAGTCTGTTTGGCTTCCTCTGGTACGTAAATAAAAGACTAGGCTAGCAATTCCTCAGCTATCAATCTGCTTGTAATCACTTATTTGCTCTGGGAGTGTGGAATTAAACCGGAATGAATATTTACCTTTTAATAATTGCACCATATTAATCCTCCGTGTCTCCACCGCCTGAAGAAGTTTAGTTAATTTCCACTCTGTTCTGCCACAACATAATGATTTTTTAAAATGATTCCAGAATTGCAGCTGGAAGTTACTGTGCCGTTTGGTTACTAATTGCTAAGGCACCTTCTCCTTTACATGCCTTTTGAAATGGTAAAACAACTAGCCTGCAGAGATCTATATTCTGAAAACAAGAAGGATTTACAAAAGAAACGTGCCTTAGCAGAAGGAAAGCCATTTTGTCCTGTGGGATGAGTTTGCATTTCTCATTTCAAATGTGCTTAATGATCTTGTCTGCTACTAACAGATCCATTTAGTTTCTAAAAATATTTTGGTCAAAGGGGACAAAACCCATTTGTATCCAACTTTAGGGTTCGGTGCTCATCTCCGTTTATAGCCAAAGAGCCAGCTCTATCTCTGTCTGCAGACGTTTCCATGGACAAGTGGCAGGCATGACTAGGCAATGGAGTGCACAGAATGCTGTTTACCTTTCCCACCAAAGTGGTACCTATTTATCTACTTGCAATTCCTTGCTTTTGAACTGCTAGGATGGCAGGAGCTGGGACAGAGATGGGAGCTCATTTTGTTGTGCAGCCCTTGGGTCGTGAACTACATTGGTGGCGCAGTGGTTAAATTGCTGTCCTATAAACAGAAGGTTGTTAATTCGATCCTTACAAGGGATCAAGGTTGACTCAGCCTTCTATCCTTTCAAGGTTGGTGAAATGAGTCCCCAGCATGTTGGGGCAAAATGCTAATTAACTTGTGAACCACTCAGAGAGTGAACTAACGCGATGGGGCGGTATAGAAGTGGGATTGCTTTGCTTTGCATTGTCAGCAGCCTTTTCTTTCTCTAGCCTGGCCTTCGGCTTCCCTGAATTGCATTTCGACAGAATGATATAATTCTGCAATAACAACCCTAGTAATAATAATCATAAAAATAGCAAGAGGAAACATGAGTGAGTGAGAGCAGGGGAGGCCGGGTGGCCGTCTCCAATTACAAGAGAATTAAATATGGTTAAACTTGAATTGGTTCTGGCAAAATGAGGTGGTAAAAGGCCATTAAGCAAGCGGCCCATTTACTGAAAACATAAGAGATAAAATCTGTTTTTAATGGATTGTTTCCATGGCGACGTTCCTTCACGAGATGCATTTTATGGGGTATTGAGCCGGGCAAATGTTTTAGAGGGCTGCAACAGTGGATGCACAATGGACACTGTGGTTTAATTTATATTTACACACACACACACACTCATTCACACACACATAAAAAGCACCACCACAAAACAGCAGTGATCAGCTTTACTCCTGGTAGCCTGGGAATTTGTCAGTGATGTTATTTAACCCCATCAGAATATGCAGCCTTAAAAGGCAGGTGTATTTTCCTATTAAGACTCAGTGATGCATTCAGGTTTTCTCTCTCTCCAGTCCTTGATAACTGTGGGGGGGGGGGGATCATAATTGCTACTTTTGTGGCCAACAGTCCTTTCATTGGGTAAACTGAAAGTCATTTTAGTGTTCCATTAATTAGTGACTATTCACAAAACCCACACATTTTTCACTGATTCCCCCTCCCCCAAAGTTGCCTTTAGTTCTTCCCTGAGCTCCACGTTTAAAGTTTGTTAACCAACACACCCACTGTATGTTTTCTGCCCCCCCTGTGTGTTTAGACTTCAAGTCCCATCAACCGCAGCCATCACAGTCAGCAATGAGTAATGGTGGAGTTGCAGTTAAGACATAATTAGAGGCTTGCAAAATATCAAATCTTTAAAATTTGGTGGAGGCAACTCTGCTAGAAGACATCATGTCTCTTCATAATAAATGCTGATGTATTCTCACAGGCATAGATGGCTGCTAGGATCACAATGGAGGCAAGGAAATTGAGTTTGTTGGTATATAGATGGCAATGGGAACACAAGGCAAAACAATTAGAAAACATTTGGGAAGCCGAGAGGTGCCAGAAAAGCAGAAGGACTCTTCAGCACCATGGACAGAGTTCTGTAAGAGCAAGCTTGGCTGGGATGATCTCGAAAGCAAGAAATTGCAGCCGGAAAACAAGAAATTGCAAATAAATAAATAGGTACAGTACCACTTTGGTGGGAAGATAGCAGCATTCTGTGTGCTCTGGTACATGGCCACAAAAATATCTGCAGACGCAGACAGTGCTGGTTCTTTTTCTATAAACGGAGATGAGCACCAAACCATGGAGTTGGATATGACTGACTTTCAAGCAAGGGAAACCTTTACCTAGGTTTGTTTCAGCCATGCTCTGTTTGGAACTCATGGCCTACTAGTTAGTAGCTGAATCCCTTAAAAGGCAATTGTTCATTTATGTGAACACAGGATTCTTTGTGGCTGAAGAGTGGTGGGGAGAAAGTCATTGAAAGATGATGCTTATGCCTCTGAGGGGCTGTTTTGATGTGAATTAGATGAACGTCTTATCTTTTGGTCAGGTAGTCTGGCAGCTTTTGCGATGTAGCAAAAATCATGTACTTTCGATGAGCTGTGACCACAAAACTAAAGCACCCAATAAAATAATGGTTACATTGACTGAAAGCTTGTCTTGGCAAATTTCAGAAATGTAAAGAGCCATTGGCAAAAAATACAAAGCGATGACATCATTGCTAAATGCAATCTTTGTGGGAGTGGTGGTCAGTTTTCAGTGGCCCAGCAACAAAACCACACAACCGATTCAGGTGATCCAAAGTGCATTTGAAAGAGGAAAGAATAACCTTTGCGGTGACACTATTACATTTGAAATTGGACTTCAGGGAAAAAAACTATGAAACATTTTACAAAATATCACTCAAATGAGGTCACAAAAACACAAAAATAAAAGGGGAAATGTGTTAGAAATTGAATATGACAACCTTCTTAGGTGGATACAGTTCGAATACAACATGTGGAGAAGAATGATGCCAAAGCAGGAATCAACAACAAAGATATTAAGGAAAAATGTGACTCGTAAAAATGACATTTTTGAGGGTGGGGTCAGTTGGTGGTGAGCCAGTGACCAAACTGATCAACTGATCAAAGTGATCGAGGACATAATAACCTTTCTTGTGACACTTATACAATTTGGATCAGACTTCAGAAACATTTTCTATGAAGGTTTAAAACAAAACATAAAAACACCACCCACTTTTTTTCTAACTTTCCTTTCTTCGAAAAAAGTCTCTCTCCAACTCTCACTTTTGTGCTGGATGTGGAAGTAAAAAGGCTGTCAACGTATTCTTTTCATGAAGGAAGGAAGGTAAGAAAGAAAGTGGTGTGTGTGTGTGTGTGTGTGTGTGTGTGTGTGTGTGTGTGTGTGTGTGTGTGTGTGTGTGTGTGTGTGTGTGTGTGTGTGTGTGAGGACCCACCCAGCAGCAAAGAGGCGAGCAAGAACTTTAAAAAGTTCTCATTTGCATCTGCTGCTTCTTGCTTGCCTCTTAGCTATCAGGTGGGTCCTGATACCCCCACACACGCACACACTTTCTTTCTTACCTTCCTTCCTTCATGAAACGAACACTGTAACAGCCTGTTTACTTCCACATCCTTGTTTCATCAATTTCACTAGTGGCATCCCTCCCTCTCCCTTGCTCCCCATGATCCTAAAGCCCTGCCTGCCTGCCTATCTTCCTTGCTTCCAGCCAGCCAGCCAGCTTCACTGGGTGCCTCGTTTCATCAATTTCACTGTCTTTCTTTTTGCTCGGGGCAAAAAAGAGGCAGGTAGAGTTTAAGGACACTACAGTCAGGGATTTAGTTCATGAATTCGATGTGTTGAATTATGCTCATTAGTTCATTTATTTCTTTTGATCTGAATGAAATAAAAGGAAGAAAATGAACTGATGAGCATAGTTCAACACATTGAATTCATGAACTAAAACCCTGACCAGTGATGGGATGTAACAGGTTCTCACCAGTTTGCCAGAACCGGTAGTAACTTTCCCCAGTGTCCTGGAGAACCAGTAGCAGCTTTTGGGAGGAACCCCCTTTGGGGCTTATCTTTTCACTTGGTGTGCATGAATGCCTACAGTACTTGGTGCGTATCCACGGCCTCCTTGCTGTCCTTGTTTTGTGGGCGGGTGGGTGGGTTGAGGGGTGTGTCTGTGTGCTTATTTTTATTTTATTTTATTATTTTATTATTTTTTGGCTCCACCCATGTTATGACATCATGACATTAGCTCCGCCCACATTGTGATGACATCACGGTTGGGTAGTAAAATTTTTGACATCCCACCACTGTCCCTGACGGTAGTGTCCTAAGAATCTACATGCTGCTTTTTGTGTGGCGGTGCCTCAATGACCTTTTTGGGATCCCATGTACTGTGGACTCCAAGCTCATGATGCCTGCAACATGTCTCAAAGAGAAAACCTGGGTTGTGTAGGAAGGAGCCTAACATTTGCCCTGCTTTCAAATTTTGTGCTCCAGAAAACATGATCGTAATGTAACATTGCAGAAGTACAGGAAATAAACCCACCTTCCCTTGTTTCTTCAGGCTTTGAAAAGCAGCATGCATAAAACTGCTGAATATGACATTGTGAGAGTCACACAGTGGCTCACATAGGAGCAGAGGTATGCATGCATTTTAAAATAAAACATTGTAAATCTCTCTGACCAAGGGATTGGCATTCGCTGAGAGAGATACAACCAATGTGTAAGGGGTGGGTTTTTGTGTGCGACTCTCAGCTTGTCTTTTCTACCTTGACAATTCAGCTGATTGCTAAGTAGGTTGGAATAGGGACCGTAATAATGGATTTTAATGGTGAGATTTGGGAAGTAAATGCATTTTGGCCAGACTTCTGTGTTGTCAATGCCCATTCTAAAGGAATCCTTTCGCTCTGGTTTCTGAAGATGAAGCTTCAACATTTCAAGATTTCATACTCCCAAGCATCTCCACAGAAAAGTATGCTGCTCCAGTATGGAGTGCTTCCACACACATGAAACAAGTTGACATCGCTGTTAGTGAAGCCATGTGCATAGTGACATCATGTCTCAAACCTACACCAGTTGAGAAAATATACCCTCTTGTTGGTGTCATTATACCTAAGATCAGAAGAGACGTAGCAACAGATGCTGAGAAAACTAAGCAAGAGAATGACCTTCAACACCCTCTGAATGGAGATGAGCCTCACATCCACCGGCTCAAATCCTAGGAGAGCTTTAGGGCAAGAACAAACATTCTTGAGGATACACAAGAGCAAAACCAAATTAGAAGATGGAAGATGGAGCCCACTGGACAAGGAACAACATTAAAGGAGGACATGGATGAGGAACTCAACCTCCGCTACATCACTTGGAGGACCCTGAAGAGGCTGAGGGTTGGGGTCCCTAAATGCAAGACCAACAGGCTCAAGTTGGGACTGCTAGCAGACAACAACATGCTGTGTGAATGTGACGAGATACAGAATTTGGCTCATTTAGTGGTCTGCCGATTACAGCCAGAAACATGCACCGATGAAGACTTACGTTTGGCCAAAGACAAAGCCAAGAGAGTGGCTTAATTTTGGCAGTCCAAGATTGCAGATTATGTAAAACTATGTACACCCACTTTCTATATCAGGGTTGACCAAACTGTGGGCTGTGGGTTGACCAAACTATGGCCTGTGGACCAAACTATGGCCCGTGGACCCAAGATGACAATTATTTTGGGCCCACCACCCTCGTCACTCCTGGAAGTGGAAGCAAAATATGCTCAGGAGTGATGAGGGTGGCAGGGCCATAAAAATTATCATTGGGGGTCAGATTCGGCCCACGGACCATAGTTTGGGCAACCTTGTTCTATATCCACCTTGCACACCAGATCAAGAGCAGGCTGAAGTGGCAAGAAGGGAACTGAAAGGTTGTGCAGAAGAGAGCCTTCACAGAGTGACCATGACACAGATTGTCTGTGTTTATTTATAGTCTGCAGCAACAAAGACTAGCCAGGGGCATTTTTCCCGGGAATGATAAGAGGCAGGCAAAAAGCAATAAAGTATTATAATCTACCCACTGGCAGGTGAAAGTTGAATAGTTGCAAACCCCTGGTTGTTCTCAGAACTCTTGGCCTTGATGGGTTCATCTACCTTTCTCTTTCTTGCTTTCTTCCTTTCTTATAAATGTTGATGCTGGAGGGAAAACATGAGCTGAGGTCTCTTCTAGGCTTTATGGTACATAAACAAAGGGATGACTCCAGAGAGGAGTGTCAGATGTTGCTACAAACAGAAAATCCATGGGAGGCACATTTGTTTTGCCTGGGTGATAAAGAGACATTGGGAGCCTCAAGGGGGGGACACAACTGCACATTTGCTGCGAGCAAAACATGAACTGTCTACAACCTTCCTTGCTCCTTATGGAAGATGCCCCCTCTGCACTAGTTTGAGCACAAGGCAGCATTAGAAAATGCATACACATTTATTTATTTATTTTTCATACTTCAAACCCAGGGCAGTTTACACATCACAAAAAAGCTACACAATACAAACCAACCCCATCATCCCAGGGCTTCAAAAACCCAACTATAAAAATTTAAATTTTCAAGATTTTATTTTTTTTTAATCAGCCGATTCCCATCATAATTAAAAGATTAAAAACTAAATCCCAGAGATAAAAGATTAAAATATTTAAAAAACCAGGGGAGAGAGGGAGCTCAAACTAAACAATTTTTGTGAATGTCCTTCTCAAAGGATAGCTTGGCTGAGAACATTTCCAAAGACGGTGGTGTTTTAGGACGCAGAAAGAGCCTCTTCTGAGATTGTGGCATTTTTGAACCACAATCAGGCATACTCTGGGTAATGGCAACCTTGTTGCGCCAACTAATCTTTCTCACACTAGGTCAGGCGAAATGAACCATGGAACAAATTCACCAAAAACAAGGAGTTTTTGAGTTCTGCTTCTGAGTTATGGTGACTCTAAATGTTTTTCAAGGTAGGCAGGATATTGAAGGAAAGATTGACCATTGCCACCTCTGTGTGAGCTTCCTTGGCCAAGCAGAGGTCTGAAACCAGAACTCCTCTATCCATTACACTCCCACCTTGCCATGAACAATAAACAAGCAAGATGTATTCTCTCTTGGTAAAGGTCTCCCTTGCTCAAAAGCCAGTCATATCTGACTCTAGGGTGTGGTGCTCCACTCTGTTTATAGCCAACGAGCCAGCGTTGTCTGAATCTGCAAACATTTATGTGGACAAGTGGCAGGCATGACTAGACATTGGCAAGCACAGAATTCTGTTATGATCCTACTGAAGTACTATCTATTTATCTACTTGTAATTTCTTGCTTTCAAAGTGCTAAGCTGGCAGGAGCTGGGACAGAGACAGGAGCAAACTCCATCATGCAGCACTCGGGTTTTGAACTGCTGACCTGCCAACCTTCCAGTCATCAAGTTCAGCATCTTATGAATTTACACCTGAGGTTATAGAGCAGCCCCCATATTATCTCATTTATAATCAAAATGAATATAAATGTGCTTCTCACCAGCTTTCCTTTAAAAAGTTGACAGAAAAGCAATGGCAACTTCCTAAGCAAGAAATTCAAATATTCCATCTGTCCAAAGTGTGAAGATCAGGATTAGTCTCTTTCTGAGCCACACGCCTGTCTCTTCCAGTCTTTTCTTGATCTCATTTCCAAAGGCTTTCCAGGACAGAGAATCCAGAAAGTTTCAGTTGCAGAATGATTGGTAATTGAACATCATCCTGAACTTTTGCCTAATAGCTTTTTGGAAATGAAAATAGCATCATTCCTCCTGGTGTGACATGTTTTCTTGACAGCAGAATGAAGGAAACAGATAATGTTCGGTTAATAAACTGCTCCTGCCTTACTTTTTTGTAACGAGCTAAGAAAGACGCTCCTCCGACTGTCAGCGCAATGGAAGTGATAGCAAAGTTTCCAACACCTTTATGTGGTCCAGGGTATATTGGCGCAGTAAATCTATTTGTGTGGATTCACAGGGGACCACAAAGAAGAACTTGATAGAGCATAGGGACAGAAATAGACATGGTAGATAGCCCATAATTAACTTCTTTGGCTGTAAACAGAGATGAACACCGAACCCTAAAGTCAGACACAATTGTCTTTCTAGCAAGGGAGACCTTGACACTATCTGGCTCAGCGGCCTGTCCCAGTTTATGGTAACTTGCTAAGTTTTATGCAGGCTGGGGGATTCTGGGAGCTGTAGTCCCAAAAAGTAACTATTCCACAATCTGGCTTTTACATGATCCCCTATCTTGTTGCTCTAATACACTGGTGCCCAAACTTTTCAGGCTGTGTACTGGTCATGTGGTTCCTCCCTCTGGAAGCAGAAGCAAAACATGCCCATACATGTGCAAAACACTGTTGTAAACGGCCCCGTAGCTGTCTTAAATGCATTTACGACAACCACAGATGCATTGTGGCAGTGTTTTGCGTATGCATGGATGCATTTTATTTCCACTTCTGGGAATGGTGAGGGCAGCCCAGGGTGGATTATTGGACTACACGAGCCAGATCCAGCCCGTGGTCTGTCGTTTGGTCACTTCTGCTCTAATATATAGACAGAGCTGCCCAGACCTCCTAGACTTCCCTCAAGGGTACTTTATCCCCAACTATTGTGTTTATTCCTTTATAAAACTCCTTTTCTTTCACTTTTCTTTTCCTTGTGGGCTTTTCTTGATCCCACTCTTAATTTTTTTTTTTGGGGGGGGGAACACCAAAGCAAAATCCACACAACCGCCCACCTTTCTTCAAATTACTATCTAGCTGGATGGAGACAAGAACCTGTAATTTGCCATACTAATAACCACCATCCTGTTTTTCTGAGGAAATAAATGTATATCCGACAGCATGAATGACGATGGCCGATTGGCATTTTGTCTTTTATCTTCTCCCAATCGGCTGGGTGTGTGGGGGCGTGAGCCATTGACAAGTGCCCAAAAATTGATTCGGAGACATGGAAGGGAAATACTAAGCATGTAATAATTGCTAGCTAATCGTCGGCAGGCGGTGAATCACATTCTTCAAAGTGCCGGAGGAAGTGAGGCCAGCAAAGAAGGCTACACAATGCCTCCTATTCAGTCTCGAAATGCTGAACATGAAAGCAAACTAGTCGATGAGCAGACAAATATTGCACTTCAGTTTCTGCATTGAAGAAGTTTCCAGACAATCTTTTTCTCCCCAAGGCAATATGTTATTTCTCTTTTCTCTCTTCTCCTCTTTTCCCATTTGGACAAGAGTCTATTTCTAGGATGCTTCCAAACTCTTCAGTTGAGTTCAGATCATTGGTTTTAAGAATGATTTATTTCAGGAGAAATTGGGGGGAAGCTGTGTGGTCCTTAGGATTAGGCAGATCCAAGAGTGGGCAACACCTTTATTAAAAATAAATTAAAATAAATTAAAAATTCAAACAACTGAGGAAGTTTTCTGGGTGACAAGTTACTTCTTCATTATTTTACAGAAAGTGAAGAAAAATGAGGAAGGCTGCTGGAGTGACTAGAAGGAATAAAATCAGGAGTGAGATTAGAAGGGGAAAAATTGGAATACTGTAGAACCAATCTTTAACTACATACAGAGACAACAAATAAAATGATTTGCCCCCTTGGAGAGAATGTCTTTGAATTCCATTCCATACAAGGTATATCTGGAAAGAGGAGAAGGACAAAGTCTGCAAGGCAGACTCAGAGGAAGGTGGAGAGATAATATCGAAGAAACATTACAAGAATACCAAATAACACCAGTGGACGCCGCTAGAAGTGCCAGAACAAGAGTGTACCTCCCTTGACACTTGAAGGGGGCCTTCTTCTTCTTTCACATCCAGATCGATCTTTGGACTGCCATCATGAAGCCACTTTCTTTGCTTTGTTGTTGCCCAAACTTAGGTCCTCATCAGTGTATATTTCTGACAATAACTGACAGACCAGTGAACTAGACAGATTCCTTCTCTCTCCATATTCACACAGCATGTTGTTGTCTGCCATCAGCCCCCACTTGAGCATGTTGGTCTTGCATTTAGGGATTCCAAACATCAGCCTATTCAGTGTCCCACAAGAGACATAGGGGAGGTTGAGTTCCTCAGCTATATCCTCCTTCAATGCTGTTCCTTGTCCATTGAGCTCCTTCCTCCATCTTCTAATTTTTGCCTTGTGTACCCTCAAAAATGTTTGTTATTGCTATAAAGCTCTTCCTGGATCTGAGTTAGCAGAAACAAGAATTGGAAAGAAGAGTCTCAAATATCCATGACTGATGTATATAAATAAAACAAATTTTAAAAAATTAGTAAATAATTTAGCTGCCTCCTTGGGTACTCCTGGGGGAGATTTAGGAAGAAAGCGGGACAGGGTCTCTCAAAAAACATCGACACATTATTTGTGTGAATTGCAGACTTGTGGAAGCCACAGATGGTAAATGCACTGACCTCCCAATCCTGTGTACTGTCAGTGTTGACAAGAAGATAAAGTGTCTGAAAGAGAAAAATGTCAGGGCTGAGAAGGGTGTGACCATCACTTCTGATGAACTGATATACTCTCCCTGACCTCCCTCACATGGTACCTGAGCCAGACAGATTATACAGCATGGATTTTTCTCCACCATAGAATCATAGATCACACACGCTCATGATCACGTATGCTTTGGTCACCTCCAGACTTGTTTACTGTAACGAGCTCTACATGGGGCTGTCCTTGGTGACCATTTGGAGGCTACAGCTGGTCCAGAATGAGGCTGCCAGGGTCGTGATGGGGTGCAGGTGTTATGCTCACGCCTCACCATTGCTGTGGGAGCTGCACTGGTTGCCAGTGTGCCTCTGGGTGCAATTCAAGCTGCTAGTCATTACCTTTAAAGCCCTTCATGGTAGTGGGCCAGGATACTTAAGAGACTGCATTGTCCTAAGGACATCTGTCCATCCCACCATAGTGGACTGGAGAGGCTCTCTGGTTTCTCAGTTTTGTGTCTTCCGCAAATTTGATGAGAATTCCCTCCACTCCCTCATCCAAGTCATTGATGAAAATGTTGAAGAGCAAAGAGGGCCCAGGACTGAGCCTTGTGGTACTTAATTTGTTATCTCCTCCCAGCTTGAGAAAGAACCATAAATTAGAACTCTCTGTGTACGATTCTGTAGCCAACTGTATATCCACTTTTGCTATCTAGGTCACATCCAGTTAGTTTGCTAATCAGAATATCATGGGGCACTTTTTTAAAGGCTTTGCTGAAGTCAAGATCTATTACATCAACAGCATTCCCACCCTCCACCATGGAAGTTACTTGACTGAAAAATGAAATCAGATTAGTCTGTCAGGATTTGTTTTTGATTGTATTAACATTGTATTAATTAAAAATAAATAAATAAAGTGATGCATCCTGTTGGCAATGATCTAGATATATAGGGGGAAAACACTCCCCCTGACTGTTTAGAGACAATCAGAAGAAGTGGACAAAGGGTCCCTTCCCATCTAGACAGTGCTACCTGTTCTTTGACTGAAAGTGATGATTTTGTAGCCTCTCTATCCTGCACATTAAGGGTCCATCTGGACTGGCCCTTAGCTTTTCACTCAATTTCATAACACACACATAGTCTGAAATGAAAAAGCAAGGAAGCAAAAAGGACTTTTCCAGGTGGTGTTTTTAACCTGCCACATCTCCATGGAAATGGCTGCAAACACAGACAATGCTGGCTCTTCAGCTATTAAACAGAAATGACCACTAAACCTTAGAGTCAGATACGCCTGTCTTTCAAGCAAGGGCAACCTTTATCTTTACCCTCCACCTTAAGTCCAGGTGGCCCAGGTGGGCACAAAAGCCCTGTCTTTTGCAAAGAGAAAGTCTCATCTTACTTATCTGCAAGGCAGGAGGCATCCTGGAAAAGAGAGGGGGAGAGGGGTGACGGCTTGGGGGAACCAGAGGCTGGTATGGAAGGAGAGGGGATGGGATCAGCTTTCTTTCCAGAAAGAGAGCCAGGAACAAGAGAATGATTGTAAACCAAAAGAAAAACCTTATCTCTTCCCTGCCTCTTCCCCCACTGCTGCTGGGATTATGCAAATCAACCATTCAAGTACATTTCCCTGGTAATTAAAAACTCTGCTCTTTTTAATTAAACTTTCCCTCCAGACATTCTCCCCCCCTTCCATGCCCCCCAGGAGGCTAATCTTTCCCAGGCTTCTTGACAGATCTCTTCTCTCCCCCCTCCCCTGCCCACTCCCATAAGGAAGTGCCAACTAGCTAGCTGGGCCTCCTGGAAACGTTAAAGGACAGGGAGAGGAAGAGGGAGGGAAGCAGGGGGCAGGAGGAAGACAGGATGGAGAGCCAGATGTGGAACAAAAGAAGCACAAAGTGAGGACAGGGAATGGGGTGGCAGACCAGGGCCAGGCACAATCGAATGGGGGCTAAGTAGGGTACCGTTGCATGCTTGGACCCCATTGGTGGAAGAGACACAAGCTACAGGCACACCGAGTGTCTCTTAGGATTCATTTCCTTTGAACCAGGGTACGTATCTGAAATGGGCTGCAGTGGCTCAAGTGGTTAAGACGCTGACAGGGAGGAGGAAGGTCAGCAATTCAAAACCCGAGTGCTGCATGATGGAATGAGCTCCTTTCTCTGTCCCAGCTCCTGCCAACCTAGCAGTTCGAAAGCAAGAAATTGCAAGTAGATAAATAGGTACCACTTCGGTGAAAAGGTAAACAGTATTCTGTGCACTTCGGTGCCTAGGCATGCCTGCCACATGTCTGATATGACTGGTTTTTGAGCAAGGGTGACCTTTACCTTTATCTGAAACATCTGGGTTGCTTTATTGTCATCAGCTGAAAATTGTATCCAAGAATGCATCTTTTCCTGAAGCAGGAAAAATGCCATTGACGTGAGTTTGTTTAAGGTGGTTCCCATCTTGCCACAAAGAGACACACACACTGTGATCACTGAGCCATCCTCTGCAACATGTATGGAATGAGGCATGCAGGATTTAACCCTAGGACTGCAATGGACAGTCAAAGCCTTGAGGATATTAACAAGGTGCACCTCCACAGCCAGTCCCTCTGACATGGCCTCTTCTGCCTCCATGACCATTGGGAATCAGAAGTGGAATCCACTCATTTTGCCATCGGTGCCAATATGATGCTTTCCGGTGGCATTTCCACCACTGAGGGGTCCTTCACCCCACCTAAAGGGGCTCATCTGCCTGTAGCCATTGGCCCCTTTAGGGAGTCAGGTTATTCAAGGTTATTTACCACTGCTCAAAACTCAGCATTGAGTCACTGGCTGTGCAGTCGGCTCCATTACCATAGTGGGATGTCTGGCCCAACATTGGGATTGATTTATAGGGGTTCAGCAGAGAATCTGGCTCATTTTTTGGTCTGCCAATTAATACCAGAAATATGTACCAATGAGGATTTAATTTTGGCCAATGACAAAGCCAAGAAAATAGCTGTTCAAAGTTTGATCTGGACAGGAAATAAACAGAAGCAGAAGCACAACTTGTGGGTTTGACACCTGGGGCAAATCATGGGAAATGAGCTCCCCTCTATTCAGATTGTAATTTATGATGTGAAAATAACACAAGGCATAATGGCGTCCAGCTCTTGAACAACATGGGGGGTTGACTTGTCTAGTTACCTGATACACAGATCTTTTATGACGTTCCTAAACAATTGCTGTTGTGCTGTAATGCTCATCTAGAGACTTCAGAAGAATCCTCCTGGGAGATGGAATAGATGGCCCGGGGAGACAAGTAGGGTGGAAGACTCCACTGTCTCTACCTCCAATTAGTGGGTAAGAGTTGCTCCAGAATAGTGTGGATTGTCAACTGCACAGGGGGTCAGCAATCCTAACCCTCACATTGTTGAAAGGTCAACCAGTATAAGAGTGATCTCTTTGCCAACACCACCTCTCCTCCTCAGGGGACAAGCTGCATAGTCTGTGCTATAAAACACATGCATGTACATAGTGTGCAAATGCCATCTGCTTACTGAGGCCAAAATATTCACCTTACTGATAGTAACCAACTTGCTTCACAACTTGCTTCACAATGATTTGTAGCTTTGATTAATATCCAAATGTTTGAAGGTATGAAATCAAATAGTGGAGGGAAAGCACATGCAATTGGGGGAATTATGGGCTGTGATTCTGAAGATGGGCTGACATAACTACTGTTCAATTTACAGAGTTCATTTAAAGTTCCTACTGGTCTCCTTCCTCCTTCCCTACTTTCCCCACCAAGAATTGTACAATTTTTTTAAAAAAAATTCAATTTATATGCTGCCTTACTCAGTGCAACCGACTCAGGGCAGCTCACAAAAATTCAAAAAAAAAATCAACAATATGTTACATAATCACAACATATCACAATAAATTTGAAATTAAATCTAATAGAAAATACAGTATAATACAACAAAACAAGGAAATAACAGCAAATACATCAATGTTATCTGTATATATCATAAAACAGTTACAAACAATCACTTCCCTCCGGGCAATAATTACAATTACAGAGAAGCAGAATAGCAACAAATACATTAATATCATCTATACATCACATGGAACAAGTTGCAATGGTCTTAGAGCCGCCTTAGGGGGCCTCACAGTTTTTTGTCCGTTTACAGAAAGTAGTTCCATGAGAGAGGAATTGGGCAGTCAAAAGCAGAAATGTAAACAGGCTCAAGCACCAATAAAAAGGACAATCTCTCCTGGAAACTCCAGTCATAGAGCCCTGGAAAGGGATTTTATGTATGTGTGATTGTTATCCTACTTCAGTGATGATGAACCTTGGCACTCCAGGTGTTCTTGGACTTGTAGTAAACCGATTCGTGTGGATTCACAGAGACTTGGGCTTCTGGGAACTGAAGTCCAAGAACATCTGGAGTGCCAAGGTTCACCATCACTGGCCTAAGTTCTGTCTTCCCATACCATCAAATCATGGTACAGTAATACCTCATATAACATTAGTATCGAATAACACGAAAATCGCATAACATCAAGGAATCTGGGGGGAAGAATTGCATCAGATAACATTAAGATCCTATGGGATGCTTCAGATAACAACCGCGAAAGCCTGTGTGGTTACAATGTATCTCTATGGATCCCATAGAGGATCAGATAACACTAAAAATCATATAACACGAAGACTTGTGGAACCAGGTTTTAGTGTTATATGAGGTTTTACTGGATTTACTTTTTCATTGCCTGCTGTTGGCTTCTATTTTTGTAGCTCCCCCACTTTCTTTTCTTTTCTCTTCTCCCTGGTGACAAACATAGGGTAGCAAAGCTATTCACTGGGGATACACCTCCCTTCAACACACGGCTTTGTTGAACAAATTGAGAAAAATTTAGTCATGCTCATCTCCTGCACAGCAGAAGTAGAGCAGTAGTTGACAGCATTGAATTTCACCCTCCCATCTTAGGTCAGACCCCTTTGTTTGCTTCCCCAACTTCTGTGTTGTTGCACTGTTCAGACAAATACAAGTGTATTAAGATATTTGTAATGTCAAGATACAAATTGAATCAGACACAGGTGACAATATTTCAAAATGAATCAGCGGTACCTTTTAAGAAATAATCTGGACTAAACTGAAGTGGGTGTTATGTATGTTAATGAACTGACTTTTTGAGTTGATGTGAGGGGGTTGGTCTGTCCAGCCCTCTATGGACCCAAAGCCTTCTCTGTGTATTTTGAGCCAGAGGTGTGGTCTACTGAGCCCTGTGCTCTTCCCCCAGTGACCTGATATATTGTCTATGTTGTTGTTTAGTTGCACAGTTGAGTCCAACTCTTTGTGACCCAATGGACTATAGCACGCCAGGCTCCTCTGCCATCTGCCAGCCTTTGGAGTACATCCAGATCCATACATCAATGATGCTATCTAATCATCTCATCCTCTGTTACCCCTTCTCCTTTTGACTTTGATCTTTCCTAGCATCAGGATCTTCTCATTTGGTGGCTAAAATATTTGAGCTTCAGCTTCAGTATCTGTCCTTCTACAGAGTAGTCAAGGTTGCTTTCCTTTACGTTTGACTGAGCTATATATTGTCTACATAGCTGACCAGAACTCTGCAAAGTTTGTTCTAGAATTTGGGTCTGCAGCCTCCCCCCACCCCAAGGTAGTAGACCAGCCTCTGAGGCAATTTTGAAAGTCTGAGTAAAAGGTACACCTTCTCAAATTATCCCCCTGGGATGAAGGTTATTGCCTTGAATGTAGACATTCCTTCTCCAAGAGGCTGCTGGAAGAAACCCAGCTCCTTTAGACTTCCTAGGGAATCTGAAAGCTCACACTTTCTGATTGACCACCTTTGATACTCAAGAAGCAACCTTGTCATTAGACGTTGGATCAACAAAGTAAACTCCTTGCATTAGACCCTAACTTAGCACAATTCTACAGGGACAGGGAAAGAAAGGAATTCTGGCTCACTCCGAGGCAATAATTGTTTGGTTAACCACTCAGATACATCCCTGCAAATTCTGGTCAATACACCTTAGTAAAGATAAATGTTGCTCTTGCTTGAAAGCCATTCGTATCTGACTCTAGGGTTCAGTGTTCATCCTTGTTTATAGCCAAAAAGCCAGCACTGTCTGTGTCTGAAGACATTTCTGTGGGCAGGTGTCAGGCATGACTAAACACTGCAGTGCACAGAGCACTGGCCCCAAAATTATGGGCTAGTAAAATTCAGCAACCCTTGCGATAGCCTTTGCATACCACCAATAAGCAGATTCATGCCAGGGGTGAGAACTAGAGCCCTACTTTTGATTCACTTTCTCATCCATGGCACTAGAGAACCTCCCCTCAGCCACTCATATATATATTTTTAGGTTAGGAGGAAGAGAACACTCACAGCCCCCAGAAAAAATGTGCTGATATATGCTTTTGCTAGGCAAGACAGCTCTGAGCTACTTGTGTGAGATCATCAAGCAGATTATGAAACCAGTCAATGTATGTGTCGCCAAAATGGCTTTTAATAGCTTGATTGGATACTAAATATAGTGCCATCAGAAGAAGCGTCAGAGTCTGAGAAGGTGTGGCAATGTAAAAATACACTGATTCATGCTATGACTTCTGAACTTAAGGGAAAAAATCTTAGGAAATGCATGAGTAATTCTTTCTTCCTTCCTTCCTTCCTTCCTTCCTTCCTTCCTTCCTTCCTTCCTTCCTTCCTTCCTTCCTTCCTTCCTTCCTTCCTTCCTTCCTTCCTTCCTTCCATCCATCCATCCATCCATCCATCCATCCATCCATCCATCCATCCATCCATCCATCCATCCATCCATCCATCCATCCAGCTATTTAGCTATCTTGGGCAGCAACAGAGGACTTGTATTGGAGGGGGTCTCTGGTGGGATATTGTTTTTTGTGTATTGTGGAAGCCGCCTAGAGTCAGGTTCACCTGAGCAAGGCGGGGTATAAATTTGAAGAATAAATAAATAAATAAATATCTTCTTTTAGCCTGTTGATACTGTCCATGGGATTTTCTTGGCAAGGATACTGAAGAGGGCTGTCAGTGCCTTCTCCGTTGGATCACATTTACTCTAAGTTCTCTGCTATGGCCTGTCCATCATAGATGGTCCTACATGGCACAGCCCATACCCTCATCAAACCACAGAAGCTCCCTCACCATGGCAAGGCAATGGTCCTTTTGTGGAGCAGTAGGCCCGGATGCTAGGAAAGATCAAAGGCAAAATGAGGAGGCAGTAGAGGATGAGATGGTTAGACAGCATCATTGACATGATGGACTATCAATGATTAGGAACTAATACACCAAATCTCCCCTGTGTTTCGGTCTAAGGTAAAGGGCATAGTGATGGCGAACCTTAGAGCGGACCGGAGAGGCTCTATGGTCGTACCTTCAGCTAGAGAGGGTCATCTCTCTAGCATGAGAAAAAGGGCCTTTTCTGTGTCCGCTCTGGCCCTATGGAACTTCCTGCCAATGGAGTTACGTCTCCAGATGGAGTTGTTGCCCTTTAGGAAAGGAGTGAAGACCTGGGTAGCGGGGCATGTGTGGGGAGTGGGCCAGACGGCCAACTCGGTCGCCTAGGTCTTTTAAATATTCCACCTCTCTCCTATGTGTTTTTAACTTGAATTTTAATTTTTATGTATGTGTTTTAATTTTTTTGTTGTTGTAAAGCTGCCCTGAGTCTTCGGAGGAGGGCAGGGTACAAATGAAATAGAGTAGAGTAGAATAGAATAGAATAGAACAGAATTGCTCATCTTTTGATGGACTGTATTTTGCAATGCTTTCAATATATTTCTTGAAGAAACTTGGAGTGGTTATTTGGCCTAACACTACCTTTTCTACACATATCTGAGGCCTGGGTTGTCCAGCCAGAGAAGTGCAATCCAGAAGAACATTGGGGCCTACCCGAGTGGCAGGTCCCTTCTGTTACAGGTTTAGGATCTTTATCTGTCTTTTATTAAGTACTGCAAACACAAACGTTAGAATTTTTATATATACATACTTCTAGAACAAAACAATAACAGTTTAACAAAACTGGATGCTACACCTTGCACATCCATATTTCTTTTCTCCAACACCAGAGCAGGAGTTGCTTGAAGAAGTAAAGAAATGAAATGTCTCTTTGAAACCAAATGAATTTAGAGTCAAATTAAATTCAGCAACCCTTGTAACAACCACCAAGGCATCCTGCTACAGTATTTCTTCTTCTTCTTCTTCTTCTTCTTCTTCTTCTTCTTCTTCTTCTTCTTCTTCTTCTTCTTCTTCTTCTTCTTCTTCTTCTTCTTCTTCTTCTTCTTCTTCTTCTTCTTCTTCTTCTTCTTCTTCTTCTTCTTCTTCTTCTTCTTCTTCTTCTTCTTCTTCTTCTTCTTCTTCTTCTTCTTCTTCTTCTTCTTCTTCTTCTTCTTCTTCTTCTTCTTCTTCTTCTTCTTCTTCTTCTTCTTCTTCTTCTTCTTCTTCTTCTTCTTCTTCTTCTTCTTCTTCTTCTTCTTCTTCTTCTTCTTCTTCTTCTTCTTCTTCTTCTTCTTCTTCTTCTTCTTCTTCTTCTTCTTCTGTGTCTAGGCCAGATGTAAAACTGCCAAAATGAAGGCATCTTTTGGTGAGTTCATTCTTCAGTTCCTTTCGCCTGACCTAGTGTGAGAAAGATTAGTCGGCAACACTAGGTGGCCATTGCCTGGGAGATGCTGGATTGTGGTTAAAAAATACCACAATCTTCAAGGAGACTTTTTTTGTGTACTCCTGAGACTGAGGTAGGGCATTGGCAACATAAAGGAGACAATTCACCAAACTACAGTGCTTAAAACTTAGATGCTGTGCAAATGCAAATACTGTACCTAAGATCTCTATGTGGATTGACCCTTCCAGTGGCCTTCCTACAGAAGCATATTGAAATTCTGCTCCCTTCACCAAAATGGGAAGGGCCTGATCCTGCCTCTTCAGCTTCTCTGCTCTTTCTAACTCTAATCCTAAATCTCTCTCACACACACACACAGCAATGGAAGCAGAGAATTTACTTAGCAGATGGTGTCCTGGCAGTGCCCAGTGCTATAGTGGAAACCCTTCAAAATGGTGCCCTCTTATTCTGGATTCAGTCATCTGGAATAACAATTGTTCTTTGGTATAGTCCATAATATCATTAAGGCAGATGAAAGTCACCAAAGCGGGGAGTGAGAGAAACAACAGCCTTTCAAAATCAATAGCAAGCTGCATGACAATAGTTTGGAACTAAAAGGGGAGATGCAAAATGATTTACAATCTCAGTATGTCTCAGATATGCAGAATTGAGATAATCCTCACTCATTTATTTTAGCATCATGCTCACCACCATCGCTACATTCATTGTTGCTCTTGTTGCTATTGCAAAACCCTAGAGTCATCTTAGAGGTTTACACTACGTGTGGGAAGAGGTAATCCTCGTTCAAAAGCAAGCTGACTCTTCTGCTGCATAAACAGCATCCAAATAGACATCTAAAGCCTCTCTCTTTTATTTATTTGCTTTCTTTTTCCTTCCCAGGAGCTCCAACACTTCTTCTGTCCCTCAGTTTCCCCAAAACTGCATGGCCCAAAGCTCAGATGGGGCTTGAATCTTGATTATCTATTCTCATTTGAGAGTTCTAACCACTACACTTCACTGTCTGTAACTATTCCAATGAGCTTTGCTTTATCAACATCTTCCTTCTTCTTCCTCAGACATCCTTTTCATTTCCCAGGACTACAAAACTAAAAGCAGCTACATTTCATCTGCTGTTACTGTATTCCCCGATGGAGATATCACAACGTCAAACTAGCTATTGTATAAAGATAACCGGGCTGTTTCCGTTTCTTTGAATCTGGGAATATTATCAAAACACAGCAGGAAGCTGGTTCCATTTTAAATGTTATTTTTAAACTTTATTTTAAAGCTCAAATTCTTGCCTTTTCAGAAATGGGTCTAATCAGGTCAATTTATCAAAAAGGAAACATGACAATATCCTGACAATTTTAATCATTAAAACACAGATTTCAACCGTGGGGACTGTGGTGGCTTAGTGGTTAAGATGCTGAACTTGCTGACTGGAAGGTTGGCAGGTCAGCAGTTTGAGACCCGAGTGCTTCATGATGGGGTGAGTCCCTGTCTTTGTCTCAGTTCCTACAAACCTAGCAGTTCAAAAGCAAGACATTGCAAGTAGATAAATAGGTACCACTTTGGTGGGAAGGTAAAGAGTGTTCCATGTACTCCAGTGTTTAGTCATGCCTGCCATATGTCCACAGAAATATCTGCAGACACAGACAGTGCTGGCTCAATGGCTATAAACAGAGATGAGCACCAAACCCTAGAGTCAGATACGACTGGCATTTGAGCAAGGGCCAGCGTTACCTATACCTGTGATGGTGAACCTTGGCACTCCAGATGTTCTTGAACTTCAACTCCCAGAACGACTGAGTGCTGACATGGGCTTCTGGTAATTGAAGTCCAAAAACACCTGGAGTGCTAAGGTTCGCCATCACTAGGCCCTTTACCTTAGACTGAAACACAGGGGAGATTTGGTGTATTAGTTCCTGATCATTGATTATTCCATGAGACGACCTTAAGCCCATGCAAAAAAGCTCAGAGAGTGAAGGAATCCCTTTTCTTGTCTACAATCTCTACACTAATCCAGTTCCACAATCAAAAGTCCTTCTTCCCCTAACTCTGACCTAACTCTTCTCCTTCAGATCAGATGTGCCTTCCAGCTGATGCGGAAATCTGTACATTAAGGGACTCCAGCACCTTGGAGACAGGCTCTCTTTTTGCTTCAGGACGACATGTGTCTTTGGAGTAATGCCAAGAAAACCAGCTGGCAGTTGCCTTCTTCTTTTTCTCCCCATAGGAACCTTCCGCTCAAAGGTCAACTAGAAGAAGCAAATGCTTAGGACGGAGTGGATGTGGAAGCAACGAATCCCTGAGGCCGTCTGACCTTGAGCTGTTTCTCCACTTTTGATTTAATTTCTTGCAACCTTCAGCTGCAAACGGCCACAATTTAGAGGGAATCAGTGGAGCCATTTCCCATTAATGCCCAACAGTGGGACTTGGGGTGAGCTAGAAAAATGCTAGCTTTACAGCACTTCTCAAGCAAACATTAGGATTTCAATAGCAAACAAACCATGTGCTCCATACATAAAATAAAATATATGATGATGATGATGATGATGATGATGATGGTGATGGTGATGCTGATGCTGATGCTGATGCTGATGATGCTGATGATGTTTCGATTTATATGCCTTCTTCCTGCATTTATTCGGATTTCAGTGGTGCTGCAGTGGGGATCTACAGGAGAATCTGAGCTATGGCTGCATTTGTTTTTTAATAGTCTTCAAACTGCTTTGAATCCGTTATTTATTTATTGCACTTATACCCTGCCCATCTGGGTGGACTCCCACTCTGAGCAGCTTACACTTTTAAAATAAAATAAAATAAATGCAAACAAACATCATTAAGACAGTAAAACACCTCCCCCCCCCCGACCCACCTAATCAAAATCAGAACAGAGGATCCCAAACTCTTGTGACAGAAAGGCAATGTGAGGGTCTCCTATTTGGTCTTCAGCAAACGGCTAAAGGCCTCCTCAAACAGAAAGGTTTTCACACATGCACTGGTCACCTCCAGACTTGATTATTGTAATACGCTCTACATGGGGCTGCCCTTGGTGACCATTCGGAAACTCCAGCTGGCCCAGAATGCGGCTGCTCGGGTAGTGATGGGGTGCGGGCGTTACGCTCGTGCCTCACCACTGCTTCGGCAGCTGCACTGGTTGCCAGTATGTCTCCGGGTGCAATTCAAGGTGCTGGTCATTACCTTTAAAGCCCTATATGGTAGTGGGCCAGGATACCTCAGAGACCGCGTCACCCCAAGAACGTCTGTCCGTCCCACCAGGGCGGATCGGAGAGGCTCCCTTGCAATTCCATCAGCTAGAGAGGCTCGCCTCTCTAGCACCAGAAGGAGGGCCTTCTCCGTGACCGCCCCGGCCCTGTGGAACCTCCTGCCTATCGATCTACGTCAACAAACAGAGCTCCTGCCCTTCCGGAAAGGTCTTAAAACCTGGCTGGCAGGACAAGTTTGGGGATCCGGAAATACCAGATCTCATGTTGGGTGGCTTATCAGATGAGACAGCCACCCGTTGTTCTTACCTTCCTACCCTGGTTCTGTTTTTTAATAATTGCATAATTTTATAACTTGGAAATGTTTAATTTCTTTTAGCTTAACTTTTAATTATTGTATTAATTTATATTTTAACTGTGAATAGGCTATCGTATATTGATTTGTGGTTTTATATTGAGTTGTGGTTTAGCTATGTATTTTTAAATTGTGTATGTAAGCCGCCCAGAGTTGGGTTTTTTACCCGATTGGGCGGGATAATAAGTCGAAGGAAATAAATAAAAATAAAAAATAAAAATTGTTTATTAAAGGACCCTAAGGAGTCAATGAAATGCAGCTCCTCCAGCAGTGCATTCCAAAGAGCCAGAGCTGCCACCGAGAAAACTCTACAGCGGGGAACAGACTTTCTAGCCAATTTGGGAGTCAGAACTTGGAGTCTGTGGTGTCAGAGAAGAACAGGTGAAGCATGCCTGATTTCTGAGGGGAAGACGCTCTGCCAAGTAAGAAGGTCCCAAACTATTAAGGGTCTTGAAAGTTAAGATACCCAACTTGAACCTGACACAGAACAAAACGGACAGCCAATGCAATTCTGCCAGGACTGGGGAGATGTGTGCAATTTTTTTCACCCTAGTAACCAGTCTGGCAGCCACATTCTGTATCCATTGAAGTTTCCGTATCAGGAACATGGGGCCCCCCCACGTAGAGAGCATTACCATAATCAATATGTGAGATTACCAATGAGATAACTAGTGTTGTGAGGCAAAATGGTCAGATACCAGTAAAGTGAATGAATGAATGTGATAAAAAAACCCAGTAGAACAACTAGTATGTCAACTTTATCTGGCACGCTTAACAACAGATGGTGACAATCAAATGATGATGATGATGATGATGATCTGCCATCCAGTTGATTCCAACTTATGGTGAAGGAAAAACCTCTTAATGGTTAGAGCAATATGACAGTGGAATCAACTGCCTCAAGAGGAGGTGAGCACTCTATATCTCATGAGCACTGGTCATAGCTGCTTTGATTCAGATTCTACATTGAGCAGGAGGTTGGGCCCAGTGGCTTAAAGGCCCCTTCCAACCCAGTCATTCTGTGATACCAAGTTTTCCCCAATATTCAGCCTGTATCTGGCTTCCTTGTAGTTCCAGCCCATTATTACGTGTCCTGCACTCGAGGATGATCCAAAACAGACCCTACCCCTTATGATTACTTTTCATGTATTTGGAAAATGCTACCATATTTCTGTGTGTGTGTGTGTGCGTGCGCGTGTGTGCGTGTGCGTGCGTGCGCGCGCTCGCATGCACGCACTCGTGTGTCCTCCACTTATCTCCTCCACTTATCTCCTTCACTTATCTCCTTCACTTATCTCCTTCACTTGTGTTATGGAAATCAGGATCCCTCGACAGATAGGGAGAGATTAAGGGACGGTTCCGGTGCATTAGCAATGCAGAGCACTAAGAAGCGAGGCTTCTCTGTTGTATTTTAGATGCTCTTTGTTTAGAAGGGGCTGCAAAAAGATTTGGCTTTGTCCATGTCCTTCTTGAGCACTTACCATGGCCTCTGTGCCCTAACAACTTGTTTCACCATTAATGCACTGCTTGTGACATAAGAGGGCAGCCCAAGGGCAGCCTATGGACATGGTCCTTTGCATATGTAAGAAGTGATGCTAACATTTAAAAGAGATTCCCTGTCACAGTAATGGCTAACCTTTTAGAGACCGAGTGACCAAACTGCAACCCCAAAACCTACTTATTTATCACAAAGTGCCAACATGGCAACCAGGGTGAGGTGAACTTTGTGCTGGGGGAGGGAGGTAACACTCCCATTAGGCTGCTGGGCAGGGGGGTGGGGTCAACTCTGTGCTGGGGGAAGGGAGGAAGCACTCCCATTGAGCTGCTGGGTAGAGAGGGGCAGGGCAAACTCTGTGCTGGGGTGACCGCATGGGTGCCCACAGAGAGGGCTCCGAGTACCACCCCTGGCACTAGTGCCATAGGTTCGCCATCACTGCCCTATCAGTTTGCAGAGGAATGCAGTGGCTTAGTGGTTAAGGCACTTAACTTGATGGCCGGAAGGTCGGCAGGTCAGCAGTTTGAGACCTGAGCATTGCACAACAGAGTGAGCTCCCATCTTTGTCCTAGTTCCTGCCAACCTAGCAGTCTGAAAGCAAGACATTGCAAGTAGATAAATAGGTACCACTTTGGTGGGAAGGTAAACAGCGTTCCTTGCACTCTGGTGTCTAGCCATGGCTGCCACATGTCCATGGAAACATTTGTAGACACAGACAGTGCTGGCTCTTTGGTGATAAATAGCGATGAGCGCCAAACCCTAGACTCAGATACGATTGGCTTTCAAGCAAGGGCAACCTTTACCTTTACCTATCAGTTTGCAAGCGTTTGTGACTGGAGACAAGAGATTGAAAACCCAGAAAACTGCTTCATGTTTGGAACCTTGTTCTATCTTGAACCCTGGAAAGATGTTCGGTGGAAGCAGCCTGTGAGATGAAGCCCAGGCATTTATCCAAGAAGGTCTTCCTTCTGTGCAGAGAAGCCTAGAATGGAGCTGTCATGTATGTTTCAATGGGGGGGGGGGACGAGGGACCTCCTAACTCACAAGGCTCGTGAGTGTACAGAATACTTAGTGAATTCTTTGTTCCCATCTTCAGATGCTATTGGGACCTTACCAGAGAAGTCAGCAAAGAATTTTCCAGCCTTGCTTGATTCCAGAGCTGGAGGTGGCACCAAGATAAAGATCAATATTTCCTCTTGTTAATAATTGATGCAAACTGTCTCTGAGTGAAACGACTGCCCTTTCCCTGGCAGAAGCAAAGTGCTTGCCCCAGCAAGCTGAGAATGTCAGTCCAACTGTTCCACTCCCCCACCCCCCCCCACCCCCGTAAATGTCAAAACTCATCTGATGTTTCTGGAAAGTTCATGCAGCAAAGTCACAACCATTTTGTACAGTTAGAACTAAAGTGCCATACAACTGTAGAGCTGGAAGGGACTCTAAGAGACATAGAATCCTAGAATAACTGTGTTGGAATTTGGTGCATAAAAACCATGCCTGTAAGTTTCACTCTTTGTCTGAAGAAGTGGATCTGATCCCTGAATGCTAACAATAAAAATATAGCAGTTAGTCTTTAAAGTGCTACAGTGTTTTTTATTTTATTTTTATTTTGTTTTGCTTATTTTTATTTCATTTCATTTTGTTTATTTTATTTTATTTTCTGATATGTGTTGGACCCTGCTCAATGCAGGAATCTGAATCAAAGTAGATATGACAGATGGTGGGCCAATTATCTGTTGAATACTTCCAGTGTTGGAGTCCTCGGTACCTCTCAAGATCATTGGTTCCATTGTTGTCCTGCTCTAACCATCAAGATGTATTCCTCATATTCATCCTATATCTGGATTTCTTTAGTTTGGGTCATTGAGTCTACCCTCCTGCCAAAACAGAAAATCTACAGCTAAGGTATCCATGACAGGTGGCCATCAATTAAAAACCTCCTGTCTGCCGTCTTTCAAAGCAGTCCATTCTACTGTCAGATATATGTTTATTGTCAAGAAATTCTTCCTAATGTATAGGCAAAATCTGCTTTGTCATAATTTTAATCCATTACTTTGGGCTCTAACCTCTGGAGCTACAGAAGTCAAGCTTGTTCCATCTTTTAAACAAAATCCCTTGAAATATTTGAAGATAGCTATTTTTATCATCTTCTACTCCTTTCTTCTCCAGCTAAACATGCCATGCTCCTCACACATTCATCATAGGGTTTTATGATCACCATGGTTGCCCTCCTCTAGATGAACTCCAGATTTTAGTATCCATCTTAAACATCATGAGCTAGCCATCTCTGGGTCTCCAACTCCTTTTTCAAGAAAGATACAAACAAATTAGAGCAGGTACAGGAAAGTGCAACTAGGATGACATGGGGACTAGAAATCAAGACCTAGAGGAAAGAGTGAAGAAACTGCCAAGTTTAGCTTTGAGAAAAGGAGACTTAGAGGATATGATAATACATTAGAATCTCGCATAATGGGGGAAAAATCCATTCCACGGAGCTCTTTGCTATGTATTTTTTTCATTATGCGGTTCCCTATGGGAGATGCCCCGCATAATCGGGGGGGGGGGGAGTTCGTTAACCGGGGTTCCCATTAAGCGGGTATACCCCAGTTACCAAACCCCCCACATAATGAAAAAAATTTTTTCGCGCTATGCGGGGTATCACCATTGCATAATGAACGCTTCATTGTGCAATTTTTTTCACTTTATGATGCGTTCGTTATGAGAGGTACCACTGTACTCTTCAAATACCTGAAAGATGGTCATAAAGAGGATGGGAGAGATCTGTTCTCAATCATCCCAGAGTGCAGGACGCATCATAAGAGACTAAAGGAAGCCAGATATAGGCTGAATCTCAGGAAAAACTTCTTAATGGTTAGAGCAATATGAGAATGGAACCAATGACCTTGAGAGGTGGTGAGTGCTCCAACACTGGAAGCATTCAAGAGAGAATTGGACAACCCTCCATCATATCTGCTTTGATTTGGATTCCTGCATCGAGCATGGTGTTGGATTTGATGGTCTAAAAGACCTCTTCCAACTCAGTTATTCTATGATTCGATGATGTATTTGAAACATAAGCAAATATAATTCTGTGGGCGGTCACTTCAGATTCACCAAAAAGAACACTGTTTTCCTGAAATTTACACATGCAGCTTTACACATATCAATGCATATTAAAGGTGGATTTTGAAAAAGGAGTTTTTGAGAGGGACACCTGGATGACCAAGGGCCGGGACACTGCCCTGGTGGAATTGTATGCTTGGCCTCATCAATACCTTCTTTGAACTGCCACAATGAATCACCCCTGCTTGTGAATGTTCAATTCCCTCCCAAGATGTCTCTTTATTTATACACAGAGCTCAAGCTTAGAAACCAATATTTTACAAGGGACTGATTGATCACCACACATTTACTGAGTGTCACTTAAAATAACTCATAGAAAATAAGTTTTCACAAAGCTTCTAGAGTGACTTACACATGATTGCCTGGGTAAAAGATACAAATAACAGACACTTAATGGAACAATAGCTTTAAAAACAGCTAACATTTTTTTATTTTATGTATCGGCCTGTGCTTTCACGGAGAAATAATAATAATAATAATGTGGAGTTTTTGAAAAAGGTTGCTTGGTGTTCTTCTGAGAAGAAATGATCATGCAGCATGAAGGGGGAGGGAGCAGGAACATCCATCAAAAGAACCAAAGATAATTGTACTTCTGTCTTCTGCTACTGTGGAGGTCTTCTGAGGTTGTTGTTCTTGGGGACCAGGAGTTCAATAAAAGGAGACATCAGGCAAGGAGAGGGGTCGTTATCAACAAGGTGGCCAACATCTTGGGCAGTGTTTCCCAACCTTTGGTTTTTTTGACTTCAATTCCCTGAAGCCTCATTCAATTCCCCAAAGCACTGATCAGCCAATGTACTGACTTAGGCTCCTGGGAATTGAAGTCCTCTATGGAGCCTGGAGCCCACATTGGGAAACACTGATCTAGGGTAATAGTTATCACACATTGGCTGTCCCAATTCACAAGGGCACCTCCCTATCAGTCCCTGAGCCTCCTGCTCATTACTGGAACTTAACCCTTGCCTCACCTCTGTTGGGAGAGCCGAGGAGATTAGAAAGGAACTCTTACTATGCTCGGGCAGTAGGGCAGTTGAGCATAGAGCAAAACAAGGGAGGTTTCTTCTTCTGGTAGCATAGCTTTGTGTGTGTGTGCCAATAAAAAGAACACCAATCTTCAAAGAGAAACAGCTGCTTTATTCTTCAGGTTCATGTAGCAAAGTCCATGGAAAAACGTAGATTAAAAGGTCATAACAGATATGAGTCCAGTCCACAGTCCACAGGTACATTAAGTAATCATAGTGAAAAGAAAGTAAAATCCCACACCATAGCCAGGGTCTTAAGCCATTGAGATCCAGAAACGAACTCCCTAATTTCTCTGCAAAATGGAGAATTTGCAGTCAGGTGGGTTACTCTTAGCCAATCAGGTAACAGAGAGAAACATTCTCAAAACAATGGATTGTTTTTACACGTGTGCAATCAGTGTTCTGGCATGTAGACTAAACATGAATCTCAGCTAGCTAGAAAGATAACAGAGGAACACTGGCTGAAAACAACCCGTCTTGTGACACATAGTCTATGAGACAAAGGGGGAAGGGATTTCTTTGTGGCTCTCTATGAGGCCTAGCTAGAAAACTGCAATTTCAAGCCTTGGGAAACATGAGGAAATATGTTGTTTCCTGACAATACTCAAACGCAACAAGTGGTCCAGCACTAAAACAGAAATACAGTAATACCTCAGATAACGCTAACACTTGGTTCCACAAGTCTTGGTGTTATCCAATTTTTAGTGTTATCCGATCCATGTTAAAATCCTATGGAATGGATCAGATAACGTTAAAGCTCCATAGAGATACATTGTAACCGCACAGGCTTTATTGGTTGTTATCAGATCCATCCCATAGGACCTTAACGTTATTCGACCCAATTCTCCTCCCCAGATTACTTAACGTTATGCAATTTTAGCGTTATCCGAGGTAAACGTTAGATGAAGTATTACTGTAAATCAAAGCTTTTGGTCTGGGTTTGCTTCACCTGCCACAAACCAGATGTGCTTTTAGACCCAGACAAAGGAGAGACCCATTGGCAAAGTTCATTTTTAGTGTCAACTTGAACAGACCCACTGAATTAAGGGAACTTACAGAAGTGGGGCTTACCATATTTTCTTTGAGTCAACAACCCTGCTCTGTCGAGATTACATTGA
The DNA here is from genome assembly GCA_030440675.1 of Furcifer pardalis. Taxonomy (NCBI): domain Eukaryota; kingdom Metazoa; phylum Chordata; class Lepidosauria; order Squamata; family Chamaeleonidae; genus Furcifer; species Furcifer pardalis. The sequence goes on from CP126891.1 coordinate 48,406,314, forward strand.
CATCAATATAACTTAGTCTTTGCCCATGTTCAATGAGTCCCTTGTTTTCCGTGGAGCTATGGCTAAACCTAAACTTAACCCTATTTCTGCTAACCCTAACGCTGCAGCTCCTCCAGTGGTTTAGTGGTTAAAGATGCTGAGCTGGAGACTGGAAGGGTGGGTTTTTGGTACACAAGAGTTGTACTTGGGGACATGAAATGAGCCTCATTCAGGCATCCCATAAAATTATATCAACCCAAAGTAATCTCCAACATGAAATCATGATTATATTACCTATTACTGCTGAATGGCAAGTACTCACAGGTATCGAGCAAACACTTTTGGCAGTGCCAGATGAATGCTTCCATAACCAGTAGCTTGGTGATGCTCCTTGGGAAGATAGTTGCATGGTTATTCCCATGGATTTCCATTACCTCATCCCCAATGGTTAATAGAGGTGCTTTTGAATTGACACAAACATCGCCTGTCCGACATCATTTTGTGATTTCTGGTCATCTTTGTGGCTAAAGAGAGGAAGGAGGAAGAAACAGCTGTCACCAACACAGCTGTAAAGAATATGTTATAAGAGGAACATGTTTTGTTACTCACTACTTCTCAGGGGTCAGGATGCTGTTACTGTTATCATCGTCATCGTTAGCTGCAACTCGTATCTGAGAATACAATTCCCTCACCCCACCCCGAAACAGGAAAAATGCCACTGGTGTGAATTTATTTAAGGTGGATCCCAGCTTGCCAGGAAGTGACCCACACACTATGATGTTGGAGCAATTTCCTGCCGTATGTATGAAATGAGATATGCAGGATTTAACACCAGGACTGCAATGGACTGCCACGGCCTTGAGGATGTTATCAATTTGTGACAATACAAATTTGAAAATAAATAAATAAATAAATAAATGTGTGCCTTCACAACCAGTCCATCTGGCATGGCCTCTTCTGCCTCCATGACCTTTAGCAAAGTGGTTCCTTCTCCTCTCATTTTGCCTTTGGTCCCAATAGGATGGTTTCCAGTGGCATTTCCTGCACTAAGGGGGACCATCAGCCCAGCTAAAGGGGTTCATCTGCCTGTAGCTGTTGGCCCTGTTAGGGAGTCAGGTTATTTACTGCAGCCCAACACTTGGTGTTCTATCACTGCAATGACATAAACAGCAGCTTGAGATCTCCATACATTCATCAAAAATCAATTCTTGCAGCCATTTTTTGTTGTTCAGTCTCACAGTTGATTCCGACCCTTTGCGACCCCATGGACCTGCAAGTAATCATGGTATAGTGTGGCGTTTGTGAACATGAAAGACCAAACTTGAAGTGGATGGCAAATTAAAATAATGAGAGAAGCATATTTTACTGAAAATAAAAGTATATATAATAATAAAAATGTTAATTTTCAAAATTATGGTTACAGAAATGTTAAAGAAAAATGAAAGACAAAATTCAAAGAATCCTTCCCTACAAGAGGGACACCAAACTTAAAAAGTCAACTCAAAGTACCTCTAAAAACACTCTAAGATGGCTTGAAAAATTAACTTTTGAGAGAAGCTACCTGTTAGTCAAACACCTGAGTAACATATATTACTCAACTCACCTTAAAAGTAACTTTGAAACCAATAGTTATGTTACTCAACACCTAAAGGTAAGTAGTTAAAAGTAACAATATTACTTGTAATTAACTATTTCTAAGCTTTTGCCACCAAGAGGGAAAATATGAATTGCTAGGTGGCTTAGTGGTTAAGATGCTGAATTTGATGACTGGAAGGTCAGTAGGTCAGCTGTTCAATACTCAAGTGCTGCACAGCAGAGTGAGCTCCCATCTCTCTCCCATCTCCTTCCAACCTAGCAGTTCAAAAATGAAAAATTGCAAGCAGATAAATAGGTACCACATTGGTGGGAAAGCTAACAACAGCATTCCATGCACTCTGGCGTCTAGTTATGCCAGTCATATGACCACAGAAATGTCTGCAAATGTAGAGAGCACTGCCTCTTGGGCTATAAATGGAGATGAACACCACACCCTAGAGTCGTATACAACTGGCTTTCAAGCAAGGGAGACCTAGAGAAAGAAAGGTGCAGAGCAAGATTTCGTTTGTGTATGTGTGTTTGTATGACTGAATCTCTCTCTCTCTCTCTGTGATAGTGTAAGAGAGAAGGAAATATGGAGACATACATACTTACCAATGAATTTTCTAATAATGCTATGTGATTAGATTGTCCTTGTTCTTCAATCTATGCACTTAGGCTACAATCATTTTTACCAACCTCATTGTCCATGTCAAACTCCAAGTGGCTTATGTTGTTCACATTTTGTTGGGTTTGGAGATGGGCATGAAGCCAGAAGGCTTGGTGGGATTTTTTCAAGAGATGGCAAAATCTGCTCTGAGCAGTGCATGGACCAAACAACCCAGATGTTCTTTGAATTATGCAGACAAAACTGTAGCAAAGTTTTAAAAAATGCAAATCAATGTTTAAAAAAGGAGATAATGAGACCATGATGTGTGCCCTCCACTTTCAACTTGCCTGAGGGATCCAACAGAGGGTGCTTTGGTGAGTATTAGTTCCGGCCTAACATCATTGACAAGACCGCTCAATGCGTTTTTACCGGCAGTTAATGAGTCTTCCTGGCAACTGATGAGTCTAACTGGCAATAATGAGTCTACCTTGGAATTCCACACCTTATAAGGTAAATGTGGAAAGAGGAGGACAAACACCACTAGGCAGACCCAGAGGAAGGTGAAGAGATAACATCAAAGACATATTACAAGAATACCAAATAATGCCAGTGGAGGCTTCTAGACATGTAGGAACAAGAACCTTGCATCTCCCTCGGCATCTGATGGGGGTAAAAACGGAAGCATAGAAGAAGAACTGGCAATTAATGAGTCACCTATGAGATTCCCAGGGAATCCATACAATGATTAAAGGATCAAACTGATCCAGGTCAAAAAATGTGGAGCATAGGGCCATCTGTCTCATGAAGCTGAAGCTAAAGTCTTCTAGAAGTAGTTGAACTTCATCTCTCCTCACCCTTCACCACAAAGTCTGGTGATTGTGGTCAATGAGTGCCAGAGATCAACCGCATTTGGAAGAGATCCACTGCTTGACCCCAACAAGGCTTCTCTGAAGCCTCGTTGCCTCCTTTGCTGATTGGATGTAGGCTTTTCTTTCCTAATTGCACATCTTTTGCCATTTGCTTATTAAGACTGGACTGGGCTTTTGTTTTTTAAAATTCCTTCCCCTCCCACATCCCAATTAACTCCAGCTCTGCTCATCGACAAAGACAAACCATAGCAATTTTATTCCTGTGTTGCTGCCGGTCTTTTCTGGAGCTAACGTTATTCTCTGAAATACAACTGAATGGAGAACAAGAAGTCCCTTGAAGGGAGAATTCAGCCGACCAAATTCTACCTAAGCTAAGCTTTGCCCTTCCCCTTTCCTTGGGCCTTCAAGGGGATTAGCTTTCCTTCTGAGACTCTTCTTAGGGCTAAATCAAGGTTAGCTAATCTCCAGGATGTCTTAATTACGGTACTCATTTGAAGGACAGAGTGGGTCTTGGGGAAATATCAAGGAGAAGAGGGTTTTCTTCAGCCACAAGGGGGCACTGCTTCTCCATCTGTGCAGGAGGCAGGAGATATTGATAAGGTGGCCTGTTAAAATAAAAATAGAAATCGGGGACCGAAGAGATAATAACAAGCAAGAAAAGTCCACAGGAGGTGGAGAGGATTTTTCTCCAGAAAAGTGCGAAAATGAGTGTGTATCTAAAATCTTAAAACTTTGCTAAATGCACAAACTTTGAAGCCTGCCCTGGTTTCTGCCCCACCTTGCTCTGTCCTGAAACTTTCAAGTCTTTACGTTTAAGGTCATCCTTGCTCAAAAGCCAGTTGTATCTGACTTTAGGGTTCAGTGCTCATCTCTGTTTACATCCAAAGAGTCAGTGCTGTCTGCGTCTGAAGACATTTTCGTGGACATGTGGCAGGCATGATTAGACACTGGAGAGGACAGAACACTGTTTACCTTCCCACCGAAGTGGTACCTATTTATCTATTTGTGATTTCTTGCTTTTGAACTGCTAGATTGGGAGGAGCTGGGACAGAGACAGGCGTTCTCTCCATTGTGCAGCACTCGGATCTTGAACTGCTGACCTGCCGACCTTCCAGTCATCAAGTTTGGTGTCTTAGCTACTAAGCCACTGCAGTCCCTTCACTTTGCTCAATGCACAAACAGTGAAGACTGCCTTGGTTTCTACCTCACCTTGCTCTGTCCTGAATCTTACAAATCTTTAAATTTAAAGCCCTTTGCAAAACAACCTTCCTTTATCTTTGATAAGGACCCACCTTAGTTATTCAAAAGCTTCCCCAAAGTGGAAGTAGTCTTTTTGTTGGCATCAAAGAAGCAGCAAGATGAATGGTGGCAATAGCTTCAGGCTGATGCCAGTGAACTAGGGCAGTTTCAGAGGAGGACTGTAAGGATGATCAGGGGGCTGGAAACCAAAGCCTGTGAAGATAGACTGGAGGAACTGGACATGTTTAGCCTTGAGAAAAGGAGACCGAGGTGGGGTAGGATGACAGCACTCTTCTAATTCCTTGATTCCTTGATTGACCAGACTATCAAAGGATGAATTCCTGCTGGTCGCAAGTCACTTTCAATTCCTTTCACTGCCATGCTCTTCTTCTCCAGGTTCAACCAAAATTTCCATGATTTGGTCTTCCCATCTTTTTAGGGGTCCTTCCAAGGGATCTTTTTAGTCCTCTGGGATAACACTAGGTGACTGCTGCTGTCCAATGCCCACCTGTCATTTGAGAGATGTGTCCAACCCAGTGCAATTTCCGTTTATGATATTCAACAACAACTTAATTGATTCCACATTGTTTTCTTATCTGGGCATTGGGGATGTGATCATGAAGGGATACCTTTAGCATTGAACTTTCCATGGCTCTTACGGCTCTTCAAATACTTGAAAGACTGTCATAAAAGAGGAGCAGCAGGATCTGTTCTCAGTCATCCCAGGATGTGTCATAGTGGGCTGAAACTACAGGAAACCAGATATAGGCTGAATATCAGGGGGAATCTCTTAACTGTTAGAGCAGCACAACAATGGAACCAATGCCATAGCCTTGAGGATAATGACAAGGTATGCCTTCACAGCCACTCTGCCTGGCACGGCCTCTTCCACCTCCATGACTGTTGAGAATCAGAAGAGTGAAGTGGTTCCTCCTCTGCTCATTTTGTTGTTGGGCCCAATAGCATTTCCTCCACTGAGGAGGGGGGCCATCACTCCACCTAAAGGGAATCTTCTGCCAGTAGCCGTTGGCCCCTTTAGGGAGTCAGGTTTACCGCCACCCAACACTCAGTGTTGAGTTGCTGGCTGCTCAGTCTACTCCATTACCATAGCGGGATGTCTGGACAGACATGGGGTCTTATTAGACCATGAACTAAGTATTGGTTCAACAGTGGGATGTGGTGTAGCTTTTGCTGTTGTTAAGTTTCTAAAGCCATTTAAACTTTACTGGAACTTCAGGAATAAGGTCAGCCTTAATAGCTGCTGCTTTTATCAATACTTGCTTCATCATCTTAGCAAGTGGGAATGTTTCTCTATTACTATCATGATTCTTTCCATTTTTTCATATTTAACTATTTTGCCCTGCCTTTCTCTTTTTCTTTCTCACTCGATCTCATCCTCTCTTTGAAAATATACCTTCTTGTTGGTCTTGCTTCACCTAAGATAAGGAGAAAAGTAGCAGTGGGTGCCAAGAGAATTAAGCAAGAAAATGACCCTCGCCATCCTCTGAATGGATATGAGCCTCAAGTCCACCGGCTCAGATACAGAAAAAGCTTTGTGGCGAGAACAAACATTGTTGAGGGTACACAAGAGCAAAACCATATTAGAAGATGGAGGAAGGAGTTCACTGGGAAAGGAACAGCATTAAAGGAGGATATAGCTGAGAAACTCAACCTCCCCTACGTCACTCTTCAAGTGAAAAGGCTGAGGGTCAGAGTGCATAAATGCAAGACCAACATGCTCTAGCGAGGGCTGCTGGTTGACAACAACATGCTGTGTGAATGTAGAGAGATACAGAATCCAGTGGCTCATTTACTGGTCTGACGATGCCTGCCAGAAAAATGCACCGACGAGGACTTAAGTTTGGGCAGCAACAAATCCAAGAAAGTGGTTTCATGTGGGCAATCTATGGTTTGATCAGGACACAAAGGAAGAAGAAGAAGATCCTCTCTGTCTGTGGCTGGAAAAAGCTTTAATAAAATGTGGTCTCTGGACAGTAAAGGTGACAGGTAGGAAACTCTGATGAAAATGCTGATTGGGCAAGACGTGTTCTGCCACCAGGCCTTTTCCTTGACTTTTAAAACCCAGGTTGGTCCTCAGAAAGAGAACAGCATGGTGTTTCTACTAGACTTATACCGAACCAAAAGGGCTCACTTTTAAAATAACCACTCAAAAACTCTTTCTTTTTGGTCTCAAAAGAGCTTAGATTGGGTTCCCTCACGTTGGCAGTATATAGGATAAACTCTGCTAAGTGTCAGCAGTAAAATTCTGTTGTGTGCCTTCAAATCATTCTTTCTCCCCATATTAAATATGCCTTCTGTTAGTTGGGTGGTGGATGTGGCAGGTCTAGTCTACGCCCAAGGCTATTTTGAAAATAGTTCTAACAATAAATCACTTGTCTTTGTTAATCTAGAGAAAAGCCCTGATGGATGTGTGATGGATAACCTTGTCGGGTGACTTATGATGGGCTGAGACTCCCTAGTTTCAGTGGTAATTCTGCTCCATAGAGTATGGGAGCCACAAAAGAAAGTTGGCTTGAAGAAGAATCAGAAATTGGGGATAAAATGTGGGTTACTGGGCTTGGAGTAATCTACATATCACTTGCTATATGGCTGCATGATAGCTCATCATGCATTCAAGTACACTTGAGAGAGGTTTGCTGTGCTACGGTCTAAGCCAGGGGTGGGGAACCTTTTCCTTTCGGAAAGAAATTAATTTAGCTGCAATCAAATAAGGCCATGTTGGAAGGCTGCATTAATTTAGTTGGAATCTAACAAGGCCACATTCAAGAAACTTCAATTAGATATACTTAAAAATGCACATTATTTACTACAAATCTAACTACTATGGGACTGTGGTGGCTTAGTGGTTAAGATGCTGAACTTGATGACTGGAAGGTCAGCAGGTCAGCAGTTTGAGACCCAAGTCCTGCATGATGGAGTGAGCTCTCATCTCTGTCCCAGCTTCTGCCAACCTAGCAGTTTGAAAGCAAGAAATTGCAAGCAGATAAATAGGTACCATTTTGGTGGGAAGGTAAACAATGTTCCATGAACTCCAAAGTCTAGTCATGCATGCCACATGTTCATAGAAATGTCTGTGGACACAGACAGTGCTGGCTCTTTGGCTATTAACAGAGATGAACACTGAATCCTAGAGTTGGATACGACTGGCTTTTGAGCAAGGGCAGCCTTTACCTTTACCAAACTACTATGCAGTTAATTTCAAAAAATGAAAACTATTTGTTACTTTTAAAATTACTAAAATAAAATAAAAATATAAAAGACAAACAAAAATATATTAATAAAAATAAAAGGATTTGTTCTGTAAAATCTGGATTCAGCCAACAGGCTGCACTTAAGGAACTAGAAAGCCCCACAGGTGCCATCCCTGATATAAGCCGAGTTGGCCATCTGAGAATGTTGGTCACAGATAGGCAATGTTGTTGCTTTGGAGCATAGCTCCACATATTTCTACCAACAACTTGGCCATGGATGCACCATTTGTGAGATTCATGATGTTGCAGTACTGAAACCCAACATTTTGGTTTGCTGGTATGATGTGAAGAAACCCATCCAAACGTTATGATTCTTCTTTCCAAGTAAGAGGCTTCTCATCCTACATCCACGATGACGAACCTTGGCACTCCAGATGTTCTTGGACTTCAATTCCCAGAAGCCCAAGGACTCTGTGAATCCACACAAATGGATTTACTGCGATTCATCTGGCCTGCACCTCCCTCGTCATTACCGGAAGCGGAAGTAAAACACGCTCGTATGGGTGCATTTTACTTCCGCTTCCAGGAGCGACAAGGGCAGCACGGACCGGGTGAATCCCAGTAAATCCATTTGTGTGGATTCACAGGGTGCTTGGGCTTCTGGGAATTGAAGTCCAAGAACATCTGGAGTGCCAAGGTTCACCATCATGGTCCTACATCTTCCAGTTCTTTCCTCCCCTCTTTATTTCCTCCTGCACCCGTGCCCCATTAATAGCCTGACTGGTCGAAAGTATTAGCTACACTGGATGAGCTGCCTAGTTGTTATTGTTGTTGTGCTGATATTTGTGTTCTGTACTTTAATTTGAACGGGTCATATAACTGCAAAAAAGATTAATTAATTGATTCATAGGTTGATGTGCAGCAAGAGTTGGCGGCTATAGAGTGATGAACAGCACGGGCCCAGTCATCAGTGGGAGAAAGGTACGATGATTCAATGACTAAGGAAAACAGAAGGCAGAGTGTTGTTTTATCTTCAGTCAGACCTGCTGTTCCATCTAGTGGAGCATTGGCAACCCCCCTGTCATTACACCTGGAGGTTTCTGGTAGCAGCCTTTCTCACCACCTGGAAAAGTTACTTTTTTGGATGTTAATTGAAAGTGTCATTTTGTCGTGTGTCAACCCACTGGCTCAGTTTGAAGATGTTTGTATATGTGTTGTGTACAAAAAACCCTACAGTAAAACTGCATATAAAGAATGCCTTGTTTAGGGAGAAACTCACTTAAAGAGCAAAGTTTTCTCTGAATGGTCACCTCGCTTAACAACTAAAACCAACCAAAAACTCACTTAACAACTAAATCGGGGTTTGCAATCCCCCTCCCAGGAGTCACAATTGGTCACTTACAATGGTGTTTTGTTTAAAGAGCAAACTCGCTTCAAGAGCAATCCTGTGGAACGCATTATGCTCTCTCGCCACTGCCTCTCCCCACTGCTAATTCCATCATCATCATCATCATCATCATCATCATCATCATCATCATCATCATCATCATCATCATCATCTAATTTAATTTAATTTTCGTACTTGTATGCCGCCCAATCAGGAAACCCGACTCAGGGCGGCTCACATGATAATTAAACAATATACAGTACACAGTAAATACAGAATAATACAACATTCAATCTTATACTGATAAAGTCACAACCACTTAAGAAAAGTTCCCAGACAGACAACAATGTCTGGAGATGGGGCGGCAGGCACCCTCAGCCTCCGGGCGGGACCCTCCTCTGCTGCCTGAGCCAGAGCAGCTTTTGAAGGTGGGAGTCTGGGGGTGGAGCAGTTGTCGTCATCGTCAGGTCCAGGGATATGACCTGAGCGGGGGATTCCATAACTCTGTTCTGAACATCTGGTGGACTGTGTACATGAGGGGTCCTCAACCTTTTTAAGGCGGGGGCTGGGTGACGCTTCCTCGGCAGTGACCACCCAGAGCCCACCCACCCCAAAAACTCCCCTAGCCCCCCACATACTGCTCCCCTGCTTACCAGCCTGGAAGAGCTACATCGTGTGGCTGAAAGAAATGCACTCACGGCTGCCAGAAATGCCCCTGCAGCTGCCGGAAACATGCCAACTTCTGCTGCCTCCACCTCAATCCTTGTCTCCTCTGCTTGGCTTGGTGTATCTCTAGTGGTACTCTATAGCAAGAAAGATGTTGTAAGCCTTACAACATCCACCCTGCTATGGAGCGCAATTAAGAACATGCCAAGCCAAATGGAAGAGACTGGGATTGAGGTGATGGAGGAAGTGGTAGCTGGAGTGAGGGTGTGGGCCAGATCTGGCCCATAAGCCATAGGTTGAGTATCCCTGGTATATACCTTCATTAATAATAATGTGGTGAAGTCTTGAAGCTGTAGCTGCTCCTCTAAACCCTGCAGGATTGGACCCTCACACTGCTGCAGCTGCTAAATCCCACCTGAGAGTCAGCCACCCCCACCTCCACCCCCATCCCAGACCTGTGAATTCACCTGTGAATCCCCTGTGCTTCCTGGCTCTTCTCCCAGGAGGAACAGTGGGGGATTGACCTCCCATCATCTGGCTCCAATCAGATACTGTCTTTTCAGCCAGCTAGGGATCTATTGTTTGGCCATTGTTCTAACCTTGCCTTTCCTGGCACTCCAAAAGTTTACCTCATGGCTCAGCTTTTGGGAATCTCAGGCAACCCTAATCTTATGAAGTTTTTATACTGGTTGGTTAATCTTTCCTATGTTTTTTGGATTGACAATGTGCTAGAAAAAGGGTTCCCAACCTAAGGCTCGTGGTGGGCTGGATCTGGCCCCAAGCACAATTTCATGTGGCCCCCACCTAGTGGTGGTTTGTCAAACTTTTTACTACCACACCATGATGTCATCACAGTGTGGGCGGAGCCATTGTCACGACATTGTGGGTGGAGCCAACATCACGACGTCATGATGTTGTGGGTGGAGCTAAAGAAATAATAATAAAATAAATAAATAAATAAATACCACCCCCACCACCCCCACACACGCCTCGCTGTGGATCCCTGTGGCTGGGCGTGTGTGTGCTTGAGGGACAAACCGCGTACCCGTGAGGCTTTCCCTTGACCCCTACTTCAGCCACAGGGATCCATCGCTGCGTCTGGGGGGTGATTTTGGATAGAAGCCACCCAGCTTCTCCCTGAAGCTACCCTCCACCCGCAGCGATCTGGAGGGTGGCCAGAGAGGTGACTGAACCGGTCGCCAGGGGGGTTTACTACCCCCCCAGCGATCCCCGAACTGGGAGCATCCCATCACTGCCCCCATCCCTCCAAGGGCATTCAGAGTTGCTTAGGCAAGTGGGGTAGCATAAAAATCGAACAATTAAATTAAATTAAATTCAAGAAACAAAGTGGCCACTTCTTTGAAGCTGTTGGGGCAAAATGGCCACCCCATTGTGTAGGTAGTGCAAAATGACCATCTGGTCCTAGAAGCTGACTGAGAGAATGTGACCCAATGGCCCCCGGCTTGAAAAGGTTGGGATCTCTCTGTGGTAGAATCATGAAAAGTGTCCAATCTGGAGGAGAAGAGGGTTCATATTTTTTCTCTCAGTCTCGAAGAGTGTTGTGTAAGGTTGTTGTCATTGTAGTCTATCTCACACAGCTGTTGTAAAGTCACAGCTCAGTTATTTGGATGAAGGGTTGAAGATAAATGTGTGAGTAAAATACCTTAAATTCTTCAGGACCTGAGGTCATTGAAATATTAGAAAATCACTGAATAGAAATTCTCTTCCCATTATAGCGGCTCAATTTAGTGAGTTCTCTGTTCTGTGGAGAAGAATGAGTAATCCAGGTTGTGCAGGTCTTGGCATCTTCCAGCTCTCTCAGTATAGAGATTTTAGGAACCTGCTCTCAAGTCAATTTGGTATCTCACAGGAGTAGGCTGCAATGTTTACCTCATTTAAAATATGAGTTTGGACTGTCGGAGCAGAAGATTAAGGTAAAGCCACTTTCCTTCCAGAACATTTTATGGGAAGAGAATCGTAGAGACACAGAATTGACTCAGCAGAGCATTTTATGCACCTTTGCCAACCTCCTTCTTGATGTGTCACAGGAAATCTTGGGAAGAAACAGGTGACAACCGCTGTGTTCAGAAAACATATCTCTGCACAAGGAACTTATGGCCGGACGAGTCAATCGTGTGGCCCAACCTTGATGTCACCTATTTGTCATAACTTCTGAACAGGGAAAGGATGATTAATTGTTATTGATGACTTGTAAATCGCCCTGAGTCACTTTGGTGAGGGGGGTGATAAACAAGTGTGATTAATAAAAATAAATAAATAAATAAATAAAATTAATAGCAAGTCATAAGGATTAAAAGATTCAGGGAGAGAAGGGGCTAAAATTAACCAGCAGGCTGGGCCCCCCCATACCTGTCCCACCAGCCATGTTTTTACACCCTTCCTTAAGCGCAGCAGTTCTATCTGGAGATGCAGCTCAGTTGGCAGGAGGTTCCATAGGGCAAGAGCAGACACTGAGAAGGCCCTCTTTCTGGTGCCAGAGAGATGATCCAATGTTTGTCAGCACAAACGATGGTGAATTCACAGGTCAGAATCCAATTGAGTTATGGAACTCTAGAAGGACATGTAGATGATCTCATACTGGTTGCAAAACTGAGTACATGAATGACTGCTGTGGGAGAGATGATACACAGCCCCACTTCTGCACTTGGAAAATGCCACCGAATTTTCAACCATGGTGTTTCTAAGAAGGGTTTTTTTTTTAACACAAATCCTGATTTACCATATCTTTTCTTCCATTCAAGGGCACTATTTTCTCCCCAGTTTATCCTCTTGTACCAGACGAGTAGGGACTGTGGTGGCTTAGTGTGTAAGATACTGATCTAGATGAGTGGAAGGTTGGCAGGACAGCAGTTCGAGACCCGAGTGCTTCATGATGGAGTGAGCTCCTGTCTCTGTCCCAGCTCCTGCCAACCTAGCAACTGGAAAGCAAGAAATTGTAAGTAGACAAATAGGTACCACTTTGGTGGGAAGGTAAACAGCGTTCCGTGCACTCCGGTGTTTAGTCATGCCTGCCACATGTTTAAGGAAACGTCTGCAGACGCATACAGCATTGGCTCTTTGGGTTGCAAATGAAGATGAACCCTGAACCCTGGAGTCAAACATGACTGGCTTTTGAGCAAGGCTGACCCTTACCTTTTACCTTTAGCAGACAAGCGAGTATGGAGGCAAGCTTCTTTTATATCCTTCAGCAGAGTTGATTCTCTTTTCATAGGGAAACACTACCTGCTTCTGTATGACAGCTGTGACTCAAGGGCACTTTGACACCCTGTAACCCATCTAACAAATCCTGAATGCTTCTTTTGTGACCATTGCTTGTAGTATCGGTAACATATTTGCAGAAACACATACTAAAAACCACGACTTCTTTTGAAAATCTTGTGACCTGGCAATAGCGCTGGGAAAAGGGAGTGTGAAAACCGGCTCTTCAAAACAAGTAACTTCACACCCTGAACTCCATTGCCATACAAAGCAAACACAGTGTATTCACACAAGTTCCTGCAGAAACAGAAGCAGGAAAGGAAACAAAGCTGCTGGCTAAGCATGCCTACTCGAAAGTAGTTACCTTCAAAATCGATGGAACACAAGAAATACGGCACAGTGTCCCAAAGTTTCTCTTTCGGATTTTGTATCTCAATTTGCAGAGAATTTGTTCTGTTGTTTTGTTCCCAGGTACCTAGCTGTTATTTCCTCTTCGGAGTCTCAGGAGAAATTTCATCATTTCTTGTTGTCTGCCTCTCAAGAGAGTGTGGCCTAATCCATTCCCGTTGGCGCTTGCATCTGTGCATTGAAGGCCTGAGGGAAATCTTTCTCTCCCCAGGGAAACCAAACTGAAGAAGTAATTGTGTGGCACTCAGTGGCAGAATGTAAACAAAGGTTGACAATGCCTCAGTGCTGTGGGTCTGGTGAATCAGCCGTTCACCCCAAGCATCAAGAGTGTTCAAGACAAGAAGAAAGTCCAAACAATGAGTAAGAAGGAAGCAGAGCTTAAGGAGGTTAAATCTCAACTCGAATGGAATCCAGACTGGCATGGAATCGGGCATGTGGGCACACACTTCGTTTGATAGATGGAGAAAAGAAGAAGAGTAGAAAGGTTCAAGTATCTCTTACATCAATTTCTGAAGTTGAAAAGTGTTTGGACAGTGAGGCAGTGCTGGGTTTCCATGTTGTATTTTCTAAAATAATAATAACTTCATGTCAAAAGTTATTCTGGGTTGAAAGGATTTTTTTGTGGAAGAAACTCAGCTCAAGGACCACCCAAATGAGGTTCCTTTCATGTCCCCAAGAGCTGGGACAGAGACGGGTGCTCAATAGTACCCGGGTTTCAAACTGCCAACTTGTCAGCCTTCCAGCTAACAAGGCAAGCTTCTTAACTACTGAGCCACTGCAGCCCCTATTTTCCAAAATTAGGCATGCACAGAGTTAGACTTGCTTTTGAAAAAGACAGTCTGCTCTGAAAAGAAAACATGTGATGAGCAACATGTGCCGACGCTGCCGCCCTCCTCCCGCCCTCACCACCGGCCGGAGTGGAGGGCTTCAAAAGCTGCCGGCTGGAGCCCGGGATGCCGACACTGCCGCCATCCTCCCGCCCTCACCACCGGCCGGAGTGGAAGGCTTTAAGAGCCACAGATGCGGTAGAGGACACTGAGCCTGGCCCTCATTGAGGACGTTCAAGCAGCAATGACTTTTGAATCACTCCAGAGCATTTCGCGCCCTGCCGCCACGGAACACACCTGCGGCCGGAGAAATGAGGCTACCGCTGCGCCTAGCCGGGACTCCCTCCACCTGTTCCGGAGGCTATGCTTAAAAGCTGCAGCAGCGGCTAGACTTTTTGATAATGTTTCAAATCTTTGGGTAAATTTGATGAATTTTGTAATTTTTGATTGTTGTTTGAAATTGATACCTATTGAATTTTTTATGATGTAATGATGTTGAGTTGTTTTACGGTGTTGATATTGATTTTTTACCTCTTTTTCTATATTTACATGTTGTGTTTATAAACTTGCTGTTTACTCTGTGCTTGTGAACTGCCCTGAGTTGGTCCAACCGAGTAGGGCGGTATAAAAATTGGAGTAAATAAATAAATAAATAAATAAAACACGCAGCTGCTGAAATAGACGACCCAACCTCTGATTAGTTTTGGGGATGATTAGTGTAGACCCACTGATGGAAGTGAAAAAGTCTCGTTTCATTTCAGTGAGTCCAGAGTAGTTGGCAGTAGTGTTTAGTCTCAGAGAATCCTGGTTTGCACATCATCATCAAGCTGACTTTGACTTATGGTGACTCTCTCAAGGTTTTCTAGATAGAAAGCCTTCAGAGATGGTTTACCAGCTTCATCTCCAGCTTTACCTCTACAGCCAAGTGGCCGAAACCACTGAGTTATCCCAGTTCAGGAGTTTGCAATGATTTGGTGGGGATGTATTTGTCTACCTCTCTTTGCTTTGACTGAGCTGAGGACAGCTAGCTTCTTCTTGGTGTTTTTCTGTGGAGCTGATTCTTGGAGGACCTCTCCTTTTCTCATTGCCTTGATCCATACATTCCTGTAAAATTAACATACATTCCTGTAACATTTCAAATGAGAGTTAACTAAATTTCAGGCCAACACTACAGAGCCTATACAATGCTATAAACATGCAGAAATTCCGGAGGTGTTTAGTGCCTTTGTGCTGAAAGAGAACAAACCAGCCCATGCTGTGCTAAATAAACCATACTGACAAATGAAGCCAACTTGAGTGTCACCTCCACTTTCACCTCTCTTAGGAATTATGCTGTTTCCCCTTTCCTAATGTGCAATTTTAGGTCTCTTATGAATCATATAAAAATAAGGAGGTGGGTGGACTGGGCAGAAGGACCAGTAAGGGTAAATGGTCTATTGTTACCATTGGCAGGAGAAATAACCTTTTAAATCTTTCAGGAGAAAATTTCTGGTGGTTGTATAACACCAATAATGTAGTAAAGGTTGCCCTTGCTTGAAAGCAAGTTGTATTTGACTTTAGGGTTCAGTGATCATCTCCATTTATAGCCCAAGAGCCAGTGCTGTCTGTATTCCGAGACGTTTCCGCGGATATGTGGTAGGCATGACTAGATGCCAGAGTGCATGGAATGCTGTTTACCTTCCCACCAAAGTGGTACCTATTTATCTACTTGAAACTTCTTGCTTTTGAACTGCGAGGTTGGCAGGAGCTGGGACAGAGATGGGAGCTCACTGTGTCATGCAGCACCTGGTTCTCAAACTGCTGACCTGCTGACCCTCCAGTCATCAAGTTCAGGGTCTTAACCACTAAGCCACTGCAGTCCCTACATGGGAGATAAGCCTACCTCAAAACCAAAGCTTAGAAAAGTTAGCTTTTGGCTGGGGGATTCTAGGAAATAGAGTCCAAAATTTAACTTTCCCAAAGCTCTGGCCAACATTCAGGTCAACTGTCAACCCTTTCTCTCTTCTTCTCCTCTTCCTTCTGGTGGACTCATTGTTGGAGCTACTACTACCCTGTTTCCCCGAATATAGGACCTCCTCGTATAGTAAGGCACCCCCTATTTTTCCCCACTTCGGAAATATAAGGGCCTCCCCGAAAATAAGGCACTCGCTTAAATCTTGCCCTGGCGATCCACTGTATCAGCAATAAATGTGTATTGTATTCTTCTTCATCATGGAAAAATAAGACATCCCCTGAAAATAAGACCTTGTGCATATTTTGGAGTTTTAAAAAAATATAAGACAGTGTATTATATTCGGGGAAACATGGTAACATATCTGGCTTGGAATGAATAATCTCTATATTGAAGACCCCAAGGAAAATACACTGAAAAACCAATATTGCAGAAAATGTAGGAACATGGCAGCTTTGCATTACATAGCACTGAGTGAGCATATAAATGAGTCACCGGGGAGAAAATGGCAGAAAATTATACCTTAAGAATATGAATCGCTTGCTGCAGCCCTCAGCACAGAGCCAAAATTAAGTGGAAGGGTGGGGGAGGCTTGGGTTGGATGATGGATTTCAGCCAGGAAAATATTATTGAAAAGATGTTGCTTCTGTTAATGATGGACTTTGATGGGCTTTTGGGAGGGTGGGAGAATATATTGTCACTCAACAATGTGTGCTCTGGTTTCACATGAAGAGAAATGCAATGTAGCCCGAGTGGATTGGTAAATGTTTCCAAAAAGTGTGTACACAAAATACATGTGTGATGCCAAGATCATGTTGAACCACATCACAGATGATGATGATGATGATGATTTCACCTAGGAATCTGTGATGCCTTCAGACAAATGGACAAACAAGACAGTGAATTTGTGTGTCTCCTAGGAGCAAAGAGCCTAGAGCTGTGGCTCCCAATGTGGGGCCTAGGCCCCATAGGTAAAGGTTGCCCTTGCTTGAAAGCCAGTTGTCTCCAACTCTAGGGTTCAGTGTTCATCTCTGTTTATTGACAAAGAGTCAGTGCTGGCTGCGTCTGTGGTCATGTGGCAGGCATGACTAGACACTGGAGTACATGGAACACTGTTTACCTTCCCACCAAAGTGGTACCTGTTTATCTACTTGCAATTTCTTGCTTTCGAGCTGCTAGGTTGGCAGGAGCTGGGACAGAGACTCCATCATGCAGTACTGTTCACTCCGTTGTGCAGTACTCGGGTCTTGACCTGCCAATCTTCCAGTCATCAAGTTCAGCATCTTAACCACTAAGCCACTGCAGTCCAATTCCCAGAAGCCCAAGTCTGTCCATTGACTGATCAGTGCTTTGAGGAATTGATTTAGGTTTCTGGGAATTGAAGTCCCAAAACCAAAGTTTGGGAAAGACTGGTCCAGAGGCATTAAGAAGGTGGAATGGCAGCCCACAGACTCACACCTGTAATACAACCAGCAGTTGTATATCATGCATGGAAGTGGGAAAGAAAAACTAAGGTGATGCTCAACAGGGAAGGACTGTATGCTTTTTTAAAAAATTTAGAAATGAATCTTCCTTGTTTTTCTGGCTGCAAAGTCATTTGATTAACTCATCAGCCAGATCCTTGATAAAAGGAAAGTTGGAAGGAGATGAAGAAAGGATGGAAACAATGAAAATCAGGACCTCTGTACACTACAATGTCCAGACTCCCACAACCATTGATGTGAAAGGGATAGTAAATTTTCCAATCTCTGGCTGACATGGTAAGGAATTTCACGGGTATTTGATGGTGGTGGCAGTGAGTTCATAACTCACAGAAGAATAGGGAATAGGGATAGTGAATCTCCCAAGTTCTCCCTTAGCTAGCTCCAACTGGAAATCATCAACAACAAGGTCAAGAAATAAAACACTGAAAGAACAGATGGCTGAATATAATACTTTAGAGCAGGTGTTCTTAACCTATGGCCCACGGGCCTGCCCCAGCCCACAACATCATTTCATGTGGCCCACATCATAACTGCCGCCACCACCAGGAGTTGATGCATTTACGACAGCCTGGGATGCATTTAATAGCAGTGTTTATGGTGGCGGAACCTCCAGTCCTGCTTGCTCAGCTGTCTGAGGGGACATGAAAAGGTTGGGAACCCCTGCTTTAGAAAGACCTTCCATTGAATGTCAACCGGTAGGGAGAAATCCAGCAGAATTATCCCCAGATTTCTCCCCACAGTACACTTTAGGAATATGTACAGAATGGCAGGTCAGCCTCCGGAAGTTTCAAAGCAATGTTCGTTCCACTCTCTCCTGCACTCGCGTCTCCATTTCTGTCCACTCCAGAAAAAAAGAAAGAGATATGTGAGTCAGGAGTTATTTTCCACCCCCACCCCCACCCAACAAGGGGAAAATATTTCCCCCAGTGTGTCAGCCAAGGACCGCAGGTTGAGAATCCCTGACCTATACCATTATTGAACATATAGGATTCAAATCAAGACTTTAAAGAGTTTAGCACTGAAAATTCCATGCTAAAAACACCAGTCTATCATTTTCAGTGTTCCCTGTTTGAATTCTCTGAGGAGGATGCTGGAGGACAGAAGTGCCTGGCAGACAGTGGTCCATGGGGTCGCAAAGGGTCGGAATCGACTGTGCGACTGAACAAAACCAACTGTTTGAATTCTAACAATCTTGGATATGAAGAAATCTGAAAATTTTGTTAAATCCTATTAAAACAGAAAGTGAAAGAAAGTGCTTCCTTACCTCCTTACTTCTGGTCAGAATGAAACATGCTGAAAGTATCTACCCTGTTTTCCCGAAAATAGGACCTCCTCTCTATAGTAAGGCACCCCCCTATTTTTCCTCACCTAGGAAATATAAGGCCCTCCCCTGAAAATAAGGCACTCACCTAAATCTTGCCCTGGCGATCAGCAATAAGTGTGTACTGTATTCTTCTTCATCATGGAAAAATAAGACATCCCCTGAAAATAAGACCTTGTGCATATTTTGGAGTTTTTAAAAATATAAGACAGTGTCTTATTTTTGGGGAAACACAGTACAGTTGTACCTCACTTAGAGAGCATAATGCGTTCCACAGAATTGCTCTTTAAGCGAGTTTGCTCTTTAAGCGAAACACCATTGTAGGTGACCAATTGTGGGGGGGATTTTGAACCCCAATTTATTTGTTAAGCGAGTTTTAGGTTGGTTTTATTTGTTAAGCGAAGCAAACATTCAGAGAAAATTCTGCTCTTTAAGTGAGTTACTCTTTAAGCGAGGTGCTCTTTATGCAAGGTTTGACTGTATCTATATATGATCTACCAGAAGGCAACTTTCGGTATGTCATGGACAAGCAGCTTAGTTCCCTCTTGATGTTTTGGACTACAACCCCATAAACTCTTGCCAGCATGCCAGTGTTGATGATCACAACAATTGTGTTTCAAAACAGGTGGTGGTCACCAGAAGCCTACCTCCTTTGTAAACACTTCCATCTTTGTGTGATGGAAGCCCAAGATTATAGTTCTTGCTGAGCCATGCAATCTTGCTGAATGTTGACTATGTACCTAGGTAGAATATGGTCCACCATTCAAAGGACTTTCAGAGGACTCTGTTTGTCCTTCTAAAGCTGAGTTACAGGAAAACAAACAGAGGGAGACAAATCACAGTCTTTGAAATTGCTCATCCACAGGCCTTCAGTACTTGAGTGAGAACATCTGGTGCTCAGTTAAATGACAAAAATCATGTCTAATTCTGCACTTGTATGTACAAATTATTGTATGCAGTTTTATGCAAATTGGTGTCCTCCCCCTCCCTTTTTCATGATGCGTGAACGAAATATATATGGAGTGCCTTCACAAATGCCATAGATATAAGATATGGAAAGACTAGTTCAGGGCAAAGCTTCCAAGGCCCTGGATGAGACTGGCATGGGATCAGAAACAATGGGAGACATTGCTTCAATCTGCCATGTCAAACTATGTATATTGACATGTATATTAACCAAGTAAGTATGATGCATGACCTGCTTTTCAATGATGTGTAAGCAGCCACTCTACTAAATAGCTTATGGTTATTAGAATCAACTGTTGTTGTTTGTGAGGTAATGTTGAATAATATGGGCAATCCTGCTCTGAGATGGGGATGATGGTTGTTCTTGCTGTTCTTAGGAAGACTAATTGAAGGGCATAAGTAGCTGTCAAGTCATTCTATTGATTTGTTAGAGAGAAGCGATCACATCAACCGATTGCTCATAATCTGATATTCAAGATGCACTTCAATGCCAGAGCAGTGATAAGAGTGACAAAATACAATATTCCAGCATAAATATATGACTATTTCAATTTAAGTACACGTTAGCATTCTAACTGCTTTGTCCCATAAGCTTGCGAAAAGTTATAGCTGCTTGGAATTCCATAGCCCTGGTAGAAGACTTAATAAAACTGTCTGAGGGACTAATGAATTATTTAAAGACTGCATAAAGAAAATGTAACCTATGCATTTAAAGTAGGAAAATCCACTTTAACTCATCATGTCGCCTGTCTTTATCAATCTTGCCAGGTTTTTTTTAAGGGGAAAAAAAAGAAACCCTCCATCTTTCAGTAGTTTGTTTGTCCAAAGTGAATGAGTTCAGAATGTAAAGTATTGTCATTTAATTTAGCTCAGTTTTTCTCTCTCTTGGCTGCATAAATTTATATTGATCAAAAATGAGACATTATGTATTCCATATAGCTTATTAAGTCATAAAGAGATTTTTAAAAAGAATTTATTTGCTTGATTCTCTGTAAGCAAACAGATCTTGCCCAAGTCAATGAAGGATAAAGAGAATGAAACCATGACCTACAATGTGATTGACCATGGAAGGTCACACACACACACATACACAATCCTTGTACCAATAGATAATGGTACTGAGTAGCTGAATAAAAATGTAATTCATTTTTTTCTTCTTTTAAAAGTGTAATATAACACCTCACGCCTTGTGATCTGAATGCCCTTGACAAGCCAAAAACGAATCACCACCTTCTCACAGAACTGTTTGAAGGCACATTGGGAGCAACAGTCTGAATTAATTTCAACAAGGCAGCAATCCTCAAGGAAACCTTCTCCACCACGATGCTCAAGTCATTTATTATTTTATTTATTAGCAAAGCAAAGCAATCAAACTTATATACCACCCCATAGCACTTAGTGCATTCTCAGGGTCAGGGGTTCCCAACCTATGGCCCGTAGGCCAAATCTGGCCTGTGGCACCAAATAATCCAACCCCCACCCTCACTCCAGCCTCCACCACCAGTGGCAGGATTGGCCACGGGCTCATTTACGGCTGTCTTAAACGCATTTACAAGAGCCATACATACATGAGTCCACAGCCATCGTAAACATGTTTACAACAGCCACAAATGGCGGGGGTACAACCAGTCCGGCGGCCCCCTCAACTGTCTGAGGGAGTGTGACCTGGGCTCTGACTTGAAAAGGTTGAGAACCCCTCCTCTCGCTGGTTCACAAGCTAATTAGCATCTATTTATTTTATTTATTTAAATTTGTTTATCGCCCTCCTCCCCGAAGGGACCCAGGGTGATTTCCAACACAATCAGCAAGACAACAATTTAAAACCAGTTCAGAAATTAAAAGTTTTAAAAGAAGCTTAAAGACTTAGCATTTAAAACCAGGCATTATAGCTAGGCGTTGTAGCTAGGAGGCACTGGGTGTCAAACCATCCAGCCAGCTGGGGAAATTGATCGATCCATTCCCCAGACCTGACCTGCCAGCCAGGTTTTCAATCCTTTCCTGAAGGACAGCAGCTCCGTTTGCAGGCATAGTTCTATTAGGAGGAGCTTCCACAGGGCCGGAGCAGACACAGAGAAGGCCCTCCTTCTAGTGCCAGAGAGATGCGCCTTTCTGGCCGATGGCACAACCACGGAGCCTCTCCGGTTCCTCATTTTACCAACCACGGAAGGATGGAAGGCTGAGTCAACCTTGAGTCCTGGTCAGGATCAAACTCACAACCTTTTGGTTGCACGACAGCAGTTTAACCGTTGCGCCACCAGGGTTACATTTATATCCTACCCATCTGGGATATGCTCCCACTCTGGGCAGTGTACAACAGAAGTAAAAGAGCTTTACAAATAACAATACTGTATAACATTACACATAATATAATACACAACACCAACAAACCATAAACCACTCAGAATAGATTATGGTAAAAGCAATACATTCCAGCATTAATACAGATGTCCTGAGAAGACTAGTCTGTCTGCCTCTTGCAACTCTCTAAGCTGATCTGACTTCTGGGCTGTTGTGCAAATTGGAAAACAATTCCTTTGGATTCTCAACCACCACCCTGATTTCGGTAATGTGGCCAAAATGCACATTGACATGCATTGGTTAGGGCTGAAACTGCAGACTTTGAGTGGAAACACAGTTAGAGATACAGATGCTGTGCAAAAAACATGAAAACATGGTCTGAAATTCAGATGAGCAGCCAGTAGTGGCGGGAGTGTAAAATTGGATTCTAAGCCATTGAAACTATTTATTAATGTGCTTGAGTATTTGTTTGTTTAACTTTCTGCCGATAGGGGTGGGGGCCCAAGAGTGATGCATTATAATTTATAGAACAGAATATAATTAAACACAATAAAAACCACAATGAGATATGGTATTTAAAAATATAATTGAAAAAACAATAATAATTGTGTGTTGTCAATCAATTCTGACTTATGGCAACCCTTTTTAGCAGTTTCTATATACAGTATTTTTTGAAATAGTAGCCGTGTTAGTCTGTGGTTCAGGCATATCAGAAAACAAAACAAAACAAAATAAACAAAGTAAAATAAAATAAAAAACACTGTAGCACTTTAAAGACTAACTGCTATATTTTTATTGTTAGCTTTCGTGGATCAAGTCCATCAGTTCTGAAGAAGTGGACTTGATCCACGAAAGCTAACAATAAAAATATAGCTGTTAGTCTTTAAAGTGCTACAGTGTTTTTTATTTTGTTTTGTTTTGTTTTGTTTTCTGATATGTCTATAAACAGTATACGTTCTTCTTCTTCCTCAGGTGCTGTATCTGTTCCAGGTATTGGCTATCATCATGGCAACAGACTACATAGAAGTAGTTAACAACCATTCCCTTCAGAGTGCCCTGGAACTGTGCCACTTGCTCTCTTCTCCCAAAAGGCAGAGTGGGGAATTGAACAAAACTGCTGTCATTGTAAGTTCAATCCTGTTCTAGAACAGTGATGGCGAACCTTTTAGAGACCGAGTGCCCAAACTGCAACCCAAAATCCACTTACTTATAGCAAAGTGCAAACACAGCAACAGGGGAGGAAAGAAATGCTCCCATTGGGCTACTGGGCAGAAGGGTGGGGTAAACTCTGTGCTGGGAGGAGGGAGGAAGTGTTCACATTGGGCAGCTGGGCAGAGGGGTGGGGCAAACTCTGTGCTGGGGTGACTGTGTGGGTGCCGGAAGAGAGGGCTCCGAGTGCCACCTCTAGCATGCATGCTATAGGTTCGCCACCACTGATCAAGAAGTATACTATGGTCAATGAGATCTAAAGCTGGTCTAATAGAGATACGTTCCTCTATCCAGTTTATACCAAGCTGTCTCCTCCCTACAACCAGTATTGAAGTCTGATTGAAATGGATCCTAATCCTTCTCATCCAGGAAACTGTGGAGCAGAGAAGCTGCCTCACGCTCCAGACCCTTGTGCCAAAATAAAATAATGAGGACTGGCCATCAATATTAAAGACTAAATTAAACAGTTCTTGTAATCCCTCTTTTCTGAGGATACTTGAGTGGAGGATGACTGGATTCAAAGAAAGAAACTCTGATGTTCCTTCTGACATGTTAACCATATGTTGTAGGTAAAGGTAAAGGTTACCCTTGCTCAAAAGCCAGTCTTATCTGACACTAGGGTAAAGTGCTCATCTCCATTTATAGCCAAATAGCTAGCGCCGTCTGCATTTGCAGTCATTTTTGTGGTCATGTGGCAGGCATAACTAGACAGCAGAGTGTTGTTTACCTTGCCACAGAAGTGCTACCTCTTTATCTACTTGCAATTTCTTGCTTTCAAACCGCCAGGTTGGCAGGAGCTGGGACAGAGACGGGAACTCACTCCGTTGTGCAGCACTCGGGTCTCAAATTACTGACCTGCTGACCTCGCAGTCATCAAATCCAGCGTCTCAACCACTAAGCATATAATATTTAATAGGTTCCTCTGGGGAGAAAGGAATGAGGGGTGAAAAGGTCTCGGTAATGTAATAGCTCTCTCTTCAGAGCTATTACATAAAGAACTGGTCTTTGATGTTGAGGGGAAGGAATTGTACGGTTTCTGGCAGAGATTTGGGGAATTGCTACCATTAGTAGTCTCTGGTGGCTGATGCCATCTCAGGTACTGTTTGTATTAATGTGTCTCATGGCAAACAATGTGGATTCACGTCACAGCCCGCCTCTCTCATCTGTAATTCTCTTTACTAACCCATCTCAAAGTCTCATTTGATTGTGACTCAAATTGCAGTGCGTTTAAACATTCCCGGAGGCTCTTAACTACAACAGCAAAGTGTACTACTTTCCCAGCATTTGTCAAAGGGAGAACATGAAAGGTGGAGAGGAAAGTGTGTGTTTTGTCATTAACTCCAGGGAAAGCTGCCGTTGTTGTTCTTTCAAGCCCAAGAAAGAATGGGAAAGTATCAGAAGCAAAAGAGGAGACGGGTTTTTAAATCAACATTATTGCAATTTGAACCTACCAGTTCAGCACTTATGACATAAGGCAACACCATCCAACACAAAGAAACACCACATACAAAGTACAGTACAGTAAAACCTCATATAACACTAAAACCTTGTTCCACAAGTCTTGGTGTTATATGATTTTTAGTGTTATCTGATGCATGTTAAAATCCTATGGGATCCATAGAGATACATTGTAACCACACAGGCTTTAGCGGTTGTTATCTGAAGCATCCCATAGGATCTTAATGTTATCTGATGCAATTCTTCCCCCCAGATTCCTTAATGTTATGCGATTTTAGTGTTATTCGATACTAATGTTATATGAGGTATTACTGTATAGCCATTCTTACCTTATTGTTATGGCCAGTGTCAAATGTGGACGCTTGCAAAAAATAAATAAATAAAAATAAATGAAAGTTGGTCACCACAGAAGCACTCCCATGAAAATCTTCATGGCTGATCACCATGAGGATCACCAATATTTGAAATCAGATACAGCAAATGGAGGAGGAGGAGGAGGAGGAGGAGGAGGAGGAGGAGCCTTACCCATTTCTTAACCATCTAGACTGAAGGGGTTCTCAACATTTTCGTGCAGTGGGCCGGATCACACCCCCTCAGACTGCTAAGTGGGCCAGACACATTGTTCTCCCTGCTGTAAACGCTGCTATAAAACATGTCCACAAATTTCATAAACATTTTTACAACAGCTGTGGGTGCATTTATAGCACATTTCTGTTTTTGCTGCTTCTGCCACTTCTGGCAACAGCAGGAGCAAGGGAGGCACATTCTTGGCTGTTTTTGCCACTTCCAGTGGTGGCGGTGGCAGGAGCAAGGACAGTGGGGTCACATGAAATGACACCGCAGGCCAGTTCTGGCCTATGGGCTGTAGGTTGCGAACTCCTGATCCAGTGTAACTTCTTTGTTATATGGCAGTATATAGGAAGGAAGGAAGGAAGGAAGGAAGGAAGGAAGGGAAAAACTCCAAGGTGAGATATCAGTATAAAACAAGATTCAAGAAGTTATAAGCCAGAGACAGAAACCTAATGCAAACCTAGTTTCATGAAAGTTCAACAATCCCAATTTAGAAGTTCCCAAGAGACATCTGTTAGGACAGCTGCCTGATGATCCGAGGTTTCATATTCTTTCCACAGCATGGAAATTTACCCTTCTTAGTGTTTTGTGCCCTTATTCTGGATTTGTTTGCCTTCTCATTGGCTCCTAAATGGATGGCATTCTGATAATAAAGCTCCGGTTTTAGGAAGCTGTTGAGCCTGAGACTCACATCTAGGAGTGAAAAAAGTAGGTATCGGATGACAGACTCTCCCTTGGGCCTCATCCAGCATTTGAAAATTATGTGTGCTGTGCAAGAAGCTTGCTTATCCCTGAAGAGCACAGGCACATCTAAATCTTTTTTAATTGGATCTGTATATTTTATGGTCTTAAAGGTCATCATTTTCTATTTAATAAATCTTCACTGAATTTTGTTCAGTTTTCCCACCAAACACAAGTCTTTGTTTAGAAAGCCTAACTTGAGAAAAGTTCCTGCAGGTCACTCTCCAACCCAGAAAATGCAGATTAAGCATCCATTTTTTTTAAAAAAAGCAATCAAATATAATTTTGTGTGTGTACCTTTTCTTTACTGTATGTTCCATTTTTTGTTTCAGCATTTCCACCCTCCATTTCTTAAAGTGACTTGAAAGAAACAAGGCAGAAATCTCCCCAACTGTTTACCAGTTTACCATTGGACTAGCCAGGAGTCTCACGCCTGTATTTTTCAATGGGCCTTTTGTTCATGTACAAATGGACTGGATGCCTTCTTGAATGCAATTTTGCAAAGGTCAACCACACAACAAGAGACACTTGTTTGTCCTTCTAAAGGCATTGGGGGGGGGGGAGAGAAGACAATTCTGTCCAATGAACCTTGAAGGTGACACCTACCAACACCTGGGCAGCACTCTTGTCAACAGGCTGATTTGCCCACTTGGCTGAGATATATCGTCATGTTATAAATTATTCTCTCCAAGTGGGTTTGCCCACTTGGAGAGAATGTCTTGGAATTCCATACCATACAAGGCCTATGTGGAAAGTGGAGAAGGACAAAGACCACGAGGCAGACCCAGAGGAAGGTGGAAAGTTAACTCAGAGACATATTAAACAAAGATTACCCTTTCTCGAAATCCAGTCATATCTGGATTCAGTGCTCACCTCTGTTTGTAGCCCAAGAGCTAGCACTGTCTACTTCTGCAGGCATGACTAGGTACCGGAGTGCACGGAACACTGATTACCTTCCCACCAAAGTGGTATCTATTTATCTTCTTGCAATTTCTTGCTTTCAAACTGTTAAGTTAGCACTGGGACAGACAACAGGATTTCACTCCATTGTGCAGCACTCGAGTCTCGAACTGCTGACCTGCCAACCTTCCAGTCATCAAGTCCAGAGTCTTAACCACTAAGCCACTGCAGTTCCTAGACATAATACAAGAACACCAAATAACACCAGTAGAAGTCTCTAGAAGTGCCAGAACAAGAACCTTGTATCTCCCCTGACACTTGAAGAGGTAAAAGAGGAAGCGAAGAAGAAGAAGAAGACAACCCAAGTCTTGGCTAATAAATACTATAATAAAGTGGTTTGACCAGCTGGGGGGAATGTCTTGGAATTCCATACCATACAAGGCATATGTGGAAGAAGGAGAAGGACAAAGGCCATGAGGCAGTCTCAGAGGAAGGTGGAAAGATAACATGAAGGGAATATTGCAAGAATACCAAATAACATCAGTGGAGGCCTCCAGAACAAGACCCTTGCATCTCCCTCGACATCCAGTGGGGTAAAAGAGAAAGTAAAGAAGAAGTCATAAATTATGTATGTCTTTCCAAAATTGCATCTGTTTTCATAAATAGGTTTTGGACAAATTGGTGTCATATTTTCTCCACTGTTTTTTTTGGGTGGCGGTGGTGGCGGTGGCTCTTTGGCTATAAACAGAGATAAGCACTGAACCATAGAATCAGATATGACTGGCTTTCGAACAAGGGAGACCTTGACCTTTACCCATTCTCTATACTTTGGGAATCCAGTTGGCCTTTCTGAAGATCAAGCCAGACAGCTTAATAATGAGTCTCAGCCATGCTCAAATTGCATGTTTCATTTCCTTGACTTCCTGGGGGGAATCAGGTCCAGCTTCCCAGCCCATCAAAATTCATAAGCACCGCACAACTCACAGAAATCTACTTTGATTTCCATTTTTCTTCCTATTGCAAATTTTCAGTTTAGCAACAAAAACACCATGAATCCTGTGCCAATGTGCCATGGAAGAGCTTGAAAGGTTCTCAGAAATATATAATGAATTCATCAAAGGCACCACACTCAATATTGGCAATCCAAGCCAGAAAATGTATTGCTGTAAAATACGATAAGCACTTACAGTGGAGACTAAATTAGCCCAAATGCTGTTAACGGCTCCATTTTTAACCTAACTTGGCAATGGGATACAAATTTCATTTCCAATTTACACTTGCCAGGGTTCTGTAATTCATATTCAATTTACTTCCATCTGAAAAATAGAAATCCAGAGAATACAGTGGAGACGGCGCAGAGAAGAAGAAATCTAGCATAGAATTGTGTTAAGCAGGGCTGGGGCAAGGTGGGTGGGTGGGTGGGGAGCTTACATATCAGCCAGAACTGTTAAAGCCAGGAAAGGGTTGGCCAACCTGGTTAGCTGAAACTGAAAATCATCTCTTGTAAATGTGGGGAGAGGAATGTGAGTTACAGCACAATTTAAGGTGTGATGAGATTTACTTGCATGTTGTTTTTCACATAATAATTAAGAAGTCTTAATTAAGATAGCTCATTGTTTGAAGTAGCTGGCTGCAGAACCAGAGGCTGGGAGTTTGATTCCCCCACTGTGATTCCAGGAAGAAGGAGTAGCCTGTGTAGCCTTAGGCCAGGGGTGCCCAAACTACGGTCCACAGGCTGGATCTGGGCCCCGATGCCAATTCATCTGTTCCGCAAAGCCCTTGTCACTCCTGGAAGTGGAAGTAGAATGCATGGTCTTAATGGGTCGGATAAATTAGCATTGGGGGCTGGAACTGGCCAGGGGCCATAGTGACTGGCCATCTGAACCAAATGACCGGCCCAAGGCCTGAAAAGTTGGGGCACTCCTGCCTTAGGCCAACTGCAGAATCCCCAAGGGCTCACCCTAGAGGAGAGGAAAGGAAAACCACTTCTGAGTATTTTCTACCAAGAAAACCCTGGGAAGAGTCACTGCAAGTCAAAATTGACCTCATAGCACACCATAGCCATATCAATTACACGTCTATCCTGCCCCATAGCACTTAGTAGGGACTGCAGAAGGTTAGTGGTTAAGAAGCTGAACTTGATGACTGGATGGTCAGCTGGTCAGCAGTTCGAGGCCTGAGTGTTGTATGATGGAGTGAGCTCTTGTTGTCTGTCCCAGCCCCTGCCAACTTAGCAGGTTGAAAGCAAGACATTGCAAGTTGATAAATAGGTACCACTTCAGTGGGATAGTCATAAATTACACAAAGGCTATAGTTCAGGGGTGCCCAAACTACAGCCCGGGGGCTGGATCCGGCCCCTGGGCCATAGTGACCAGCTCCCTGAACCATGTGGCCACCCTGTGGCCTGAAAAGTTTGGGCACCCCTGTGATAGTTAATTATCCTACACAACATCATTTATGGGGCAGGCTACCAAGTATCTGTACATTGTAAAGAAGGTGTGAATGACGTGTTGTCTCTTCTTAATCATATCAGCTTGACTGTTTGCTACTAAGGGCTGTAATGGATTTTTTAATTAACATGATTATCACTTTCTCTGCTTGCAGCTCTTGACCCTGCTGATGTATTGCCATAGTTGAACGTGACAGAAAGCTCTTAAATGCAGACCAAGGCTGGGGGCGGCAGGCAAGGAGTTGATAAGTGAGTCAGATCTCTCAGTCCAGGAGGCATGCACACACTTCCACAGGGATCAAGGAGTCAAGGATGGACATGTTCTGAAATGTCACCCGCTGTTCCAGTTGGAAGCTGCGTGTGGCATGGCTGGAAGAAACAAGCTAGAAAAACCAAGGACAGGATGATGGAGTCTCCTCCTCCTCCTCCTCTGTCTTCGGCTGCTGCTGCCACCGCTGCTACCGCTGCCATATCCAAATCCAAATATAGACGATCATCATGGCAATCAGCCATGAAGACTGTCCTGAAAATATAATGCAGTAGCCTTTCATCTGCCTTCTGCATCACAGAATGACCTCTGTACCACTGATCCAGTTCCATGAGTCACATTGTGGTCCTGAACCCTTTTGGCATACCAAGTCCTCACCAGTATTGATGAAGCGGTTGCCCTACACCAAGATGGAGTCAAGTGGGACAATTTAATCTACTTGGGGACCATCACCCTTTCCTGTGGGCACCCAAGGCTGTTAGTCCTCAGGGTTGTCAGGTTGACACCGTCTGACATTCACCATTGAGTCGCTGGCAGTAGGGTCTACTCCATTTCCATAGCAGGATAACCCGGCTATCCTGGGAGTGATCCTTCCACTGCATGAAAAAACTCCCATGGCTGAAAGTCCTGAGGAAAATGGAACTGTCTTCCTGCTGGATATGTTTGTTTCCCTTGTCAGGGTTAGCTCAGCGGAGACACCTGGGCAGTCAGTCCCGGACCACACCCACAAAAATAGATATAAACCAGCTAATGAAAAAACAGCTTGCTTGCTGTGCATTGTGCGAACTGGCTCAGCCAATGGGACTCATGGATGAAATATTTCATCCTCCCTCACAGCCACAGCCAAGGCAGAAAGGAAAAGAATCACACGGGCCTCTCTCTGCCGAGTAATTTGGCTTTAATTGGCTTCTCAGCTCTTAATTGTTACATTTACTTTGGTGCAACACAAGAGAGCTGAGTCAGCTGTGTGTGTGTGGTACTGGTTGTCACTCCTTTGGCAATGCAATTCTCTGGGTGCCATTATAGCCACTCCGGAAGTTCCAACTGGCACAGAAACATGAATGCGCGCCTACTGCAATACCCTCATAAGAGCACAACCTTGTGAGGAGGTGGCAGGAATGCTACATTTGGTGGCAAACATCAACGTTTGTTCCATTTGCCAAATTCCTCTTTGTTCATATGGTGGTGTCAAGGACGGTCATGAGAGCTATCATGCTGGGGCCACAACAATATATCACAAGCGTTGTTTGTCAAGGCGGCCATCTGGAAACGCATCTCGCATCTCTCTCGGGGGCTTGGTGTGGAGCAAGCTCTTCCTATCCGATTAGGCAATGAACAGAAAGACAAAATGTTGGCAGTTGTTAGAAGGTTCAGCTGAAAGGAGAATTGGAAATAATTTTGCACATGGGAATGAACAATAGCAGACCGGAGGAGCATCGACTAAGTGGCAGAGCATAGGATTGCCACATGGACGGTCCCAGGTTCAACCTTCAGGTCCTCTAGGCAAGAGATCTAGATAGCAAGATATGATCCAGTTGCTTAGGTTGTCCCTGCTCGAAAGCTAGTCATATCATAGCTTAGGGTCCCATGCTCATCTCTATTTATAGCCAAAGAGCCAGCACTGTTTGCATCTGTAGATGTTTCTGTGGACATGTGGCAGGCATAACTAGACACTTGAGTGGATGGAATGCTGTTACCTTCTGACTGAACTGGTCCCTATTTATCTACTTGCAATTTCTTGCTTTTGAACTGCTAGGTTGACAGGAGCTGGAACAGCTGACGGGTGCTCACTCTGTCATGTAGCACTTGGGTCTCGAACTGCTGACCTGCTGACCTTCCAGTCCTCAAGTTCAGCATCTCAACCACTAAGCCACCACAGTCCCACATATTAGATAAGAGCTGAGCACAGAGCTTGTAATAGGGAGGGGAGCTTTGTTGTTCCTTTCTGGGTTTTTCCACTCAAGAAGAAAAGCGATGTCAGGGAAGCTTGGGCCGGAAATTAAATATCCCATCATTTCTGTCAGTGACGGCTGTATAATCTCCAGTGGAAGAGCTGGTGGAGTAATAAAAAACAACATCCAAACTGTAATCTGTGTACTCGGGGAGGAGACATGGAGGCTCCAAGCAATCAGAAAATCCATCACTGGGACCAGTTTCTCATCTCTGCTTGTCTCTTTGAAGAGAAAACTTTATATTTTCCCTGCTTCGCATTCGACTGCATTGGTACTGAGCCAGACCAGAGAGAAGAAGAGCACATTTCAGTTGCACTCTCTCATTTTCTATCTCCTCAATTTTCACTCCTTTTAAGTTGTGGGGTGGGGTGGCTCACAACAGCTTTCTCTGCTCATGCTTTCCACGAGGAGAACATTTTTACACTGCCATGTGAAGTAGCTCTGTACATCTGTTGGAAAGAATGAGAAGCAGGCACTTCCATATAGGGAAAGAGAAAGGTTGCCCTTGCTCGAAAGCCAGTCCTATCCGACTCTAGATTTCAGTGCTCATCTCTATTTCATAGCCGAAGAGCCAGTGCTGTCTGCTTCTGCTCATCTCTGTTTATAGCCAAAGAGTCAGCACTATTTACATTTGCAGACATTTCCGTGGACATGTGGCAGGCATGACTAGACACCGAAGTGCAGAGAAAGGTGTTGTTTGCTTCCCCACTAAAGTGGTACCTATTTATCTACTTGCAATTTCTTGCTTTCGAATTTCTAGGTCAGCAGCAGCTGGGACAGAGATGGGAGCTCACTTGATCATGCAGCACTTAGGTCTCAGACTGCTGACCTGCCAATCTTCCAGTCATCAAGTTCAGTGTCTTAACCTCTAAGCCACCGCAGTCCTGCTCTTCCAGATACATGGCTGGAAATACAGTTAGGCTTTATCTGAAACCCATTCATTAGGTTACAGAATTATATTCTTCTTGCCTGTTGTGGATCTTGCTAAGCCAATACAGATGGTTGAGTACAGATTGCTCCTTTTAAAAGAGAATGAGGTGGTTTCTCTTCCAGGTATTGATTTTGAACAGTGGATTAGACAAAGTGTTACACCAGCTGGGCGAACGATACCATAATGAGTGAGCAAGCTAGGTGGCAGGAAACAACATCCTGGAAAATGTTCTGAAAACGTGCCTGCAGCCACACGCGGTGATGTGCATGGCTTCCAAGTGCGTGCCTTTTTGTACACCTGATCCGGGGCATTATAAGAACCTGAGAATTAGGTGGTTTACAAAAGATGTAAGCATTAGGGTTGGTCATATCTGGAGGATTTGTGAAAACATGAAATGTGCAAAAATTTCAGAGAGTAAATGAAACAAAACAACAAAGACAAAAAAAAAGTTGTGGCACCTTAAAGACTAACTCCTGTAGCTCACATTTAAATGCAGAAGTTAATCTTTAAGGTACCACAACTTTTTTGTTGTTTTGTTTACTCTCTGATCATCTAAGGCTGGGGTTAGATGATCATTTTCCCCAAAACTTGTCCTTTTTCTAATCAATTTAGTCATGTGAAATACAAATCAATGTTCACATCCATGTTGAAATCTTGTAAATTTTTTAGTTGCATACCAGGGTCCCCTTGGTGTTGAAACATTCATTTATTTCTCAGCCAATGCATTTTTAAACATACTAATGGAAACATACACTAATTCACTTGGGGATACAAACAAGGTAGGTACAAATGAGCATAACACAAATGTCATTTTAAAATAAACAAACTCCTCAAAAATGGTTCAGATAGCTCCCATTAGGGCAGCATAATGTGCCATGTAAAAAAGTAAATCTCAAACAATTTCATCAGTGTAATCTTCGATGTAAATGTGCTACTTTTTAAGTATGTAAGCATAACCTAGGTAAAGGAAAAAGGTTACCCTTGCTCAAAAGCCAGTTTGTATCTGACCCTAGGGTTCTGTTTCATAGACAAGAGTGAGCACTGTCTGCCTCTGCAGAAGTTTCCATGGTCATGTGGCAGGCATGACTAGACATTGGAGTGCACAGAACATTGTTTACCTTCCCACCAAAGTGGTCCCTATTTATCTACTTGCAATTTCTTGCTTTTGAACTGCTAGGTTGGCAGGGACTGGGTCAAAGATGAGAGCTCATTCTGTCCTGCAGTATTAGTAAAGGTAAAGGTTTCCCTTGCTCAAAAGCCATTTGCATCTGACTCTAGGGTTCAGTGCTCATCTCTGTTTCATAGCCGAAGAGCCAGCACTGTCTGCTTCTACAGACGTTTCCGTGGTCATGTGGGAGGCATGACTAGACACCGGAGCGCACAGAACGCTGTTTATCTTACTACTGCAGTGGTCCCTGTTTATCTACTTGCACTTTCTTGCTTTTGAACTGTTAGGTTGGCAGGAGCTGGGACAGAGACAGGAGCTCATTCCATCCTGCAGTGCTTGGGAATCAAACTGCTGACCTCCCGCCTTCCAGTCAGTGTCTTAGCCACTTGAACCACTGCAGTATTACCAATGCATTATTTCACTTCAGTTGAAATCAGAAAACACTTTCCTTGGCATGCTACTAATTAAAAAAAGTAATTATGTGCAGGCTGGCCAAATTTATACTAATAATATGTCTGCTCCATGTGGCATTTTTACCTTATGAAATCAAAGCAATGTCAATTGTTTAAACTGAGAACTCATTGGAAGAGAAGGAAAGTGGGGAAAAAGATGAATGACTAGGAGTTTAAGTATTCCTTCCAATTAAGTCACTTGTAATTAGGTCATTTAACTTCCATACTTCCCACCTCTTCTTTTTCTGACTTCACTCTTGCTTCAGGAGAAGAGTAAAGAATTGCATTAACAGCGATGAGCAACTTGAATTGTCATTACTGTGAGTAATCTTTTGCAATCAGAACAATGGGGAAGCAAGAATCCTGTGGTTGTGCTTGCAAAGCTGTTTGTGGAGGTGTGCACAATCCTGAGAGGGTGGGTGCCATTAAAAAGAATGATGAACTTTGAAAGCTGGAAGGTCCCACTTGAATTGAAGGCAGGTCAGAAATCTGAATGTTCCTGGCAGCTGATTTGCCTGCTCTGAGAAAACAAAGATCCAGGCCCTATTCCTATGTTTCTTTTCTGACATTTATAAAATTGCCTTTGTGCAAAGTTACTCATGATGCTTAACAGAATGCCATTCTCTTTCAAAAGTACCTGGGCATTGTCCTCCCACAGTGGATGGCTAAGCTCTGCAAAGTCCATTTTAGAATGGACTGTGAAACAATCCCCAAATATTTCAAAATAAAACTTGAAGGCACAGATTGGAAAATGCATGGCTTTGAAATACAGTCAAACCTCGCATAAAGAGCAGAATATTTTCTGAATGTTAGCTTCGCTTAACAAATAAAACCAACCAAAAACTAGCTTAACAAATAAATTGGAGTTCGCAATCCCCCCCCCCCCCAAGTCACAATTGGTCATTTACAATGGTGTTTTGCTTAAAGAGCAAACTTGGTTAAAGTGCAATCCTGTGGAACACATTATGGTCTTTAAGCAAGGTACAACTGTATATGCAAAGCATGCTTAAAAGTCTGATATAACAAGATTTTTTTAAAAAAGTGCATTGAGAGAATTCTTCAAGATTTACTGGCCCTGCTGCAATTATAATGGAGTAAGATTTAGTGGTTGGCTGAATAATATCATTGAGCTTAGGAGTGTGTGTTGGGTTTCACGTATGTGTCTGTTTTTCCACCTATAGCAGTGTTACCTGAAAAATTGTTACCTTTTAATTTAGGGTAATGACCAGTTGTGGGATGTTGAAAATTTTACTACCCCACCGTGATGTCATCACAGTGTGGGTGGAGCTAACATCATGACGTCATGACATCGTGGATACCCTCCCAGTATCCAGACAAATTGGCTACAGAATGACAAAATAAATAAATAAAAATAAAATAATAATAATTAAAAAATTAAATAAAAATAAGCACACACACACACACACACATACACACACACCTCAACCCACCCACCAACCCACCCACAACACAAACCTGTAAATAAATAAAATAAATAAATAAAAATACATTAAAATACACCCACCCCCCCAAACACAAATCAACCAGAGCTTTTAAACCAGAGCTTAAAGCTTATTATGGCTAATCTTTCTCACACTAGGTCAGATGGAAGGAACTACAGAATGAACTCACCACAAGATGACTTCATTTTGGCACTTTTCAACTTTTCAACAGTTAAAGACATTAGGTACTAAGTCTTTGCCTAACCAGTTCTCTAGGATACTATGCCTTAATGGTAAATGTAAAACAGCTGTACCTCTTTAAGGGTTCTCCAATTGGAACAGCACTTGGAACAGCACAGGTGTAGCTTATTGATGAGGTAGCTCCAAGACTTTGCTTAAAACCCCCAACAAGCCCGACCACCAGGCCTGCTAGCCGCCAGGCCTTTTTAGGAACTGTGGTAGTACATCAATATAGGTAAAGGTATTAAATACACATTAAAATACACACAGACACACCACATCCAAAGGTGAGTCACTTACCCTGGGGAGCAGGTTATAGGGAGCTTCAGGCTAGCAGCTTCTCTTCCTCCTCCCCGCTTGGGAGGACAGCAAGGAGGCCGTGCATATGAGCCAAGCACTGTAGGCATGCGTGGGGGAACCAGTGAAAAGGTAAGCCCCAAAGGTGGTTCCCCCCAAAAGCTGCTACTGGTTCTCCAGGACACTGGGAAAAGTTACTACCAGTTCTGGTGAACTGGTGCGAACCTGTTCCTTCCCATCACTGGTGATATATATATATATACCGGTATATATAGTTAGGTCTTTGATCAGCAGTGGTGCCTCTGTGGCTTAAATACTATTTTTTATATATCTGTCAATAAACCAACGTTTTTTGTCTGAAATTAAAATCTCTGTGGTTCTTGGGGAGGGCTCCGCCAGCAGATGAACTTTTAAATTCAAGTAGTGCTTCAACTCTCGCAGGCTTTCCTGTAAGGGGAAGAGCAAACAATTTTTAGGTGACAGCCAGTCATATCCAACTCTAGGGTTCGGTGCTCATCTCTGATTATAGCCAAAGAGCCAGCACTGTCTACACCTGCAAACATTTCTGTGGACATGTGGCAGGCATGGCTAGACACTGGAGTGCACGGAATGCTGTTTACCTTCTCACCGAAGTGGTCCCTATTTATCTACTTGCAGTTTCTTGCTTTTGAACTGCTAGATTGGCAGGAGCTGGGACAGAGATAGAAGCTCACTCAGTCATGCAGCACTTGGGTCTCGAACTGCTGACCTGCTGACCTTTCTTTGCCTCAAGTTCAGCATCTTAAGCACTAAACCAACACAGTCCCTTGATAGATCCTAGGAGGGTTTGTGTGTGTGTGTGTGTGTGTGTGTGTGTGTGTGTGTTCATCTCAGAGATTACTCTGGTTTGAAATGATTTTTGCAGGAGAAGCCCAAATGAAGCTCCTTTCATGTCCCCTATTGTGCAACTCTTGGAGAATTGAACCCTATCCTTTCAGTCTCTAAGCACAGTGCTTTTACCCACTGAGCCACCGGGGAGCTATAAAAATGCTCAACTTCAGACAGCTGACCTGAAGCATTTGCCCCCGAAGTATCTAACACAGGAGTTCTCAACCATTTTAAGCCAGGGGCCGGGTCATGCTTCCTCAGACAGCTTCGGGGGCTGGACAGCCATTTTGCCCTTCCTTCACCACATGGCAATTCCTGGTGTGGTGGAGGTGGTGGGCAGCCACATGACATGGTGTTGCGGGCTGCATCCAGGTTGAGAATCCTTGCTCTAACATTTCCCCTTTCAAAACCAAACTGAAACAAAATATGCCAAACTTTGTGGTCTGAAACCATTTGCAAGCCTATTCATTCTAGATCTCACATCAGTTCATACATTTGCCTTGCCTTACCATGGAATGAAATGTAGCCATTATACAAATCTATCAGAATCAGGCTGATTTGTTTTGGGATTTGCCCAAAATCTGATGTGCAGCTCCCATTACCCTCCCAGTATCCAGACAAATTGGCTACAGAATGACAAAATAAGCCATCCGTGCCTTATAACCACTTTGAATAACATCTACCAAACTCCTCTGCTTGTCTTCCCTGTTATTTCTCTGCTTAAGCATCTCAATAAACAGGTGATTTTCTGCTCCTCTGCTTAGAACACAAGCCATGGGACAGAACCAAGGCTATAAAAGCGCCTGCAAGCTATAAACAACTCTTGCAGCACAGCAAGTCATAAACAACATTGACTGGATGGCCAGGCTTATGGTGTGGTGGTGGTGGAGGAAATGGCAGCTCTTGGGTAATGTCCATAGGCAGTGGAGAAGAACAAAAGAGGCTCCCGTTTAGGTTTCGGGTAGTTTATTATTTATTATAATTCTTCTTTAGAAAACACAAATCATACACATATACAAGAAAAAAAGGGAGGAGCATATAAAAATACATCTATATCTGGTTAATACAAATCCTCCACCCTTGGGACCTTTTCTTCTAGTCCATAAATCTCAGCTTTCAATTTCGAATTTAATATACCTATCCCTATTTCCAAAAATTAATACTTTCTTGACCAGGTTGGAAACCTTTAGATGTTTTAAAGGCATAGTCAATAAAGTCTCCCCATATTAAAGAAAATTCATTATTCTTTATCATCCCCTTTTTAACCTTTAATTCACATGTCAGCTTGTTATTCAGTGCTATATTCCATATTTCTTTATTCCACGCTTCCAAATTTAAGGAGGTGCATGATTTCCTATTCTTTGCTATCAACAATCTCATAGCTGTTATCATAATTGCAATCAATTCTTTCTTATATTTGCCTGCTGTTATATCACTTAGATGGGACTCAAGTGGTTAAGATTTTGAACTCAATGACTAGAAGGTTGGAGTTCGATTAATGGGTACTGCATGATGGACTGAGCTCCCGTCGCTGTCCCAACTCCTGCCAACCTAGCAGTTTGAAAGCAAGAAATTGCAAGTAGATAAATAGGGACCACTTCAGTGGGAAGGTAAATAGCATCCCATACACTCTAGTGTTGAGGCATGCCTGCCACATGTCCACAGAAATGTCTGCAGACACAGACAGCGCAGGCTCTTTGGCTATAAATCGAGATGAGCACTGAACCCTAGAGTCAGATACAATTGGATTTTGAGCAAGGGCAACCTTTACCTATATCACTTAGATCAATTAGTAGATTCCAGCCAGTTTAGAAGATGTGGAGGACATGATTTGTCTGCCTTTCGTACATCTATTTTGAAATCTGTTTCCATGAGGAATGCCCAGAAATCTCTCTCGTTAGACTAAGGATGAGAAATAAGCATCTCCCTAGCCTGTTTTGTTCAGCCTTGGGGCTGGAAAAGTTTTTTACACAAATGATGCATCCCACAAAATTATGCAGGCTGCCGTCAAGTTGCCGGGGACTTTTGATAATCTGAAGCATCAAATGGCTTTCCAAATTAGAGCACCGTTTCCAGATGCATGTAACTGTAGGCCTCCATGTGGCTATCAACAAGGATTCTGGAACATACATTGCATCTTGCTCGTGGTCCGTCCATGAGCCTATCCAACCCTGGACTGTATGTGGATTCTTTGCCCCTCTTCAACATATATAAGGGGGCCATGGTAGCTTATTGGTTAAGACTCTGAGCTTGATGAGCACCTGTCATTTGTCCCACCTCCTGCCAACCTAGCAGTTTGAAAGCAAGAAATTGCAAGTAAATGAATAGGTACCTCTATTGATGGTAAGGTAACTGTGTTCCATGCACTCCTGCATCTAGTCATCCCTGCCACACAACCACAGAAGCAGATGCAGACAGCAATGACTCTTTGGCTGTAAATGGAGATGAGCACCAAACCCTAGAGTTGTACATGACTGGCTTTCGAGCAGGGGAGACCCTATAATATATAAAAATTCCAAAATTCTTTTGCATGAACATTTTCCCCACCTGAGGAAAAATCTCAGGTTTGTCTTCTATGCCACCAGTTCATGACTCTTCCACCTGCCCCCGCATTACTTCTACAAGTCCAGCAGTGGCTTCTGAGTGATGCTGATGGTTCAGATGTAGTGTATATTTTCTTCAGGTCATGGTTAAATGATACAGGAGGTACCCATGTCATTCAAGCTTGTCCCCAAAATAGGTTCCACACCTTTGAGAGCACTTTTAAGGTTCCAACGAAAAGCCAGAGTAGAGCCACTGGCTTCATGGGGCTTCTGACTGCTTCCAAATTATAACCATCACTCTGCTTGCCCCCTGATTTGTGCTTGCCCTTGGGCTTCAGTGCCTGACACACCTCACCCTAAAAAAACCCTGAGCCCTTCTCGCACTCTGATTTAACGGCTTTGGAGTCCACTCCATAAATCTTGGCAGGGAATTTACTTATTTTTATCTCCGCACAGCACAGTTTGAATTATGCACATATTGAGAAGCTGTCTTCCAAACTGGGGTGACATGGGTTTTCTTTTTCTTTAAAGAAACCAAATGCTCTCTTGCCGTACTTTGCTGACTTTCCATCATATTTTTTGGTGCTTTCCTGTCACACTTGCTGACCAGACAATTTATTAGATGCTGCGAGGGAAATACTGAAATGAATGGCACGCTGCCCTGCATGTTAATGCGGGTTTTCTCTTCCCCTGCAGCTTCAGTTGCAATCCACTTCCAAGCGATTTCAACTAGAGCAAACTTTATCTGCTTGCTAGCAGATGACATGAATACTGGCTCTGTTCTCTTCTTTTCCTTCTTCCTTTGTCTCAATCCACAGGTGTAGGAGAGTCAATTTGAAACTTCAGGTAAGTTGTCAGAAATATGTTACTAACACTCCTCCTCCGTACAATTTGAAGCATGGCTTCTAAATCTGAAGACAGAATTATGAGGAACCTAGGGAATATAATAAAAAGTAGGGACATCACCCTGCAAACAGAAGTCCACATAGTCAAAGCAATGGTATTCCCAGTAGTAATGTATGGTTGTGAGAGCTGGACCATAAGGAAGGCTAAGCGCAGAAGAATAGATGCCTTTGAGATGTGGTGTTGGAGGAGAGTTTTGAGAGTCCCCTGGACAGCAAGGAGATCAAATCAGTCGATCCTGAAGGAAATCAACCCTGACTGCTCCTTGGAAGGACAAATATTGAAGATGAAGCTAAAGTACTTTAGACATCAAATGAGAAGAGAATACTCACTCGAGTAGGCCTTGAGGCTGGGAAACTGAAGGCAAAAGGAAAAGGGAGTGACAGAGGATGAGGTGGCTAGACAGCATTGTTGACGCAATCAGCAAAGAGCTGAGCAGGTTCCAGAGGATGGTGGAAGATAGAGGTGCCTGGAGTGCAGCGGTTCATGAGGTTGCAAAGGGTTGGACTCAACTATGCGACTGAACAACAACATGGGATGAAGGAAACCAACCAACCAGCCAGCCAGCCAACCAAACAACCAACCAATCAATCAATCATTTGTACCCCATATCTAAACTGATTTGTAAACTTCCTTTTGGCTTGCATTGGAAAAGTAAAACAGCTATATTTTTGTTTGTTTGTAACCTGATTGGAAAAAAAAACTGGCAGTAACCTAAAGAGCAATGGAAAGACAGATGTGCGGAGTAACAATCAGGGATAAGGGCAGCAGTACGGAATTATGCCAAAGAACCGGATTGCGTGATGTCGTTAATGAACTATATGTGACAAAAAGAAGATGGATGGGCCATATAACCCACCTAAAGGATAACAGACGGACCTGGTGGCTAACAGACTGGATGCCAAGGGGCCACAAAAGACCACTAGGTAGACCCCAAAAATGATGGGATAAGCTGATGGTGAAGCTGTTTGGTTAGAGATGGACACAGAAGACAAAGGATAGAGCATATATATTTTCTGATACTGTAATGATTGTGATTATGATAATGTGGAATTTGTGATTGTAATGCTGTTACTTTTATAATATGTAAGCCGCCTAGAGTCAGGTTTACCTGAGTAGGGGTATGAATTTGAAATGAAATGAAATGAAATGAAATTTTGGTGTTCAATTGATTTGTTCTTAAATAGATAAGTGACGACAAATCGTTATTGGATATTGGTATGGAATTCTAAGACTGATTGGGTCGGTGAGAGCTGAAAACGAGATTGTGGATTAGTTACTTTTCTGTGCTGTATTTCCCAGAATCCCCAGCCAGTGTAGGTAGTAGCCATGGTTACTACACAAAAGTAACTATGGGGGACTTCTCCCAAAAAAGTACCTTTTCCAAATTTTGTCAAGAACGAAGAAATAGGGAGAGAACGGGAAGGCAAAGTCTTCTGAGCAGCAGCAGTCCAACCTTTCACTGCCCGTTCTGTCTCTATGTGGAGTTACATCAGATTGTGGGAAGGAGGAAAACAGGTGAAAGAGAGAAGGGGGGGATGGATGAGGTGTATGGGGCAGATGAAATGTCTCAGCGGTTTCCTTCAGAGCCAGGCATGTTCCAGCCTTGTAGGTGACTCATCTGTTTTTCAGATTTCAGGATGCTGCAACTTTTCTGGGGGTGGCAAATTATCAGTGGTTGTTAAGAGGGCTCTTTGCTTCTCACCTGTCTTCTGTGAAAGCTGGGTATGAAGCAAGGGATGCTGAGCACAACATGCAGAAGAATTCTGGTGGGAATTAAGGCATGGTTGTCAGGTGTGGCGCCTAGCTCACCCTGGCTCCTCACTTTGACATAAGATGCCTGGAGGAGTAGAATTGATCACATGATTGATCATATAATACAGTTTTCTCCTCTGGTTTTTTAGGATTTGAATGACAATACTGTTAAATGACAGGCTCATTTGGATCTCATTGGCTGAAACTTTGTTGTACAGTTACAGAAATGACATAGTTTGTAGATGCAAAAGGCTGAGTCACACAATCAGGGGATGCTTACAGAAATGCAGTGGTAGGCATAGGCCGGTTCGCCCCGGTTTTGTAGAACCATTGGTAACAATCCTGAGTGGTCTCCCGGGGTGGTGGTGGCAACCTTCCCAGGAGACCACCCAGGGTGGTTACCTTTTTTTTTTAGATGACCGGTTCGGTCGCCTCACCGGCTGCCCCACTCTGCAGCCCAAAATGGTTGCTGGTGAGTGTGCATGTGTTAAAATACCAATTGACGCATGCACGTCTCCAGTTCTCAGTGCGCATGCATCAATTGGTATTTTAATGCATGTGCACTCACCAGGAGCCATTTTGGGCTGCAGAGTTGGGTTGCTGGGGAGGACCTCAGCAGCCTCCTTGGAGGTGTGGCGGCTGTGGCAGCCCTCGCTTGAGTCACCCCATGCTGCCACGCCACTGCGCCACTGCACCGCTGCACCGCCACACCACCTGCCCGCCGCCCACCCACTGCCCTGTGCCACTGCCCGTTGCCACCTGCTCCTGCCTGCTCGGTGCCGACCACTCCCTGCCGCTGCCCATTTTGGGCTCTCTGCCACCCCTGCCGGCTCCAGGGGAACTTCGGGGAGCCATCCACACGCCTGTGGACAGGAACAGGGATTTTTTTTTTAAAATGTTGTTCGATCAATGCATCGGACAACACTAGAAATCGGATAACGTCATGACTTGCAGAACCAAGTCATAACGTTATCTGATGTACTAGTGTATCTCTGATGTGTGTTCTGCCATCACAAACAGTGTTATATTATATGATGTTACATGCCTTCTCTCTAGTATTAAAAACTTCTAAGTTATTTGCTTACTAAGTATCTCCTTCTTAAAAGTTATGATTGCTTTCCAGCTACTTAAAGTAGTTAGAGATGATGAGAGAACAATACAGTCTTTTGGAGACAGTATGAGAAAAATAACAACCAACAAAGCTGCATATGTAAGACATTGAAATGAGGAGTCTGTGTTACATAATTACACAAAGGATGGTAAAATTGCTGTACTGGGGATAAGGGGGGAAATGCCTCAAGGTGATTTTGTAGGTATTTTCAGGTGATTTAAGGCTTACTTGACATGATGTTGAAGCCTCTGTGATAACAAGCAGAAAGAACAGCAAGTTACTCACTTTGTTTGCTTGGATGCTTTCAAAGTATCTTGCGCTAAATAGCAGGGTTACTTTGTTTATATGTACAATTAGAAATTAGACAGACGAACTACACACCTTTAATGTTGACAATGAAGAAAGTGTGATTTTGTGTAATTAGGCTTGATCATCAATCCAAATGGGAACTGCAGCTAAGAAATCAGAAGGCTGAGTCTTGGAGGGGGAACAATGAAGCGATTAGAAAAGATAATCAAGTGTAAGGATGTGTCACTGGAAAACAAATCCAAAATCATCCACACTATTGTATTCCTGATCACCATGTTTGGGTGCGAGAATTAGTTATTTGAAAGATTAATCAATTCAGGAAAAGACTGGATCAATACCCTGAACTACCAGACAGACCCACAAGTGAGTCCTAGAGCAAATCAAGCCTGAATTGTCTCTGGAGGCAAAAATGATGAAGTTTATGTTGTTCTTCTTTGGACACATCATGAGAAGGAAAGATACTCTGGAAAAGACAACAATGCTGGGAATGGTGGAAGGCAACAGGGGAAGAGGAAGGCCAAAAGCTAGATGGATTGATTCTTTAAGGGAAACCACAGGCTATAACTTGCAATGGTTAAGCAGGGCAGTTAAGGACAGGACATTTTGGAGAACTCTCATTCACAGTCTGTGATAGTGAACCTTGGCACTCCTGGTGTTCTTGGACTTCAATTTCCACAAGGCCCAACTCAGCACTCCTGCTGATCAGGGCTTCTGGGAATTGAAGTTCAAGTACAGCTGGAATGCCAAGGTTCACCATCACTGCCATAAGCCATTGAGGATTTAAAAGATAGCCATAAAGAGAAGGGGCAAGACCTGTTCTCGGTCGTCCCAGAGTGCAGGACACATAATAATGGCCTGAAACTACAGGAAGCCAGATATAGGCTGAATATCAAGAAAAC
The DNA here is from genome assembly GCA_030440675.1 of Furcifer pardalis. NCBI lineage: Eukaryota > Metazoa > Chordata > Lepidosauria > Squamata > Chamaeleonidae > Furcifer > Furcifer pardalis. Next base: position 48,450,789 of record CP126891.1, read on the forward strand.
CTCTAAACTGTTAGAGACCATGGAACCCATATTACCTTGGGAGGTGGTGAGTGCTCCGATGCTGGATGCCTTCAAGAGAGAAACGGACCACCATCTGTCAAATATACTTTTGTTTGGATTCCTCCACTGAGCAGGAGTTTGAACTTATGACTTTACAGATGCCTTCCAACTCAGTTATTCTATTATTCTACTGAAGGAAATGTTCAATTCAGGAAATGTTCAATTCACATCCACAGTCACCAAGCATCAGTTGCTTCACAGAAGCTGCTAGTGGGGATAGGTTTGAGAGTTGCCCTTCTCGCTTGTCTCTGGTATCAAAAATTCAGAAGTCTTTTCATGACCTGGATAATTCTTCTTCTTTGCTTCCAGTTTTACCACTTTGGGTATCGAGGGAGATGCAGGGTTCTTGCTCTGGCATTTCTAGCAGCCTCCACTGGTGTCATTTGGTGTTCTTGTAATATGTCTTTGATGTTCTCTCTCCACCTTCCTCTGGGTCTGCCTCATGGTCTTTCTCCTTCTCCGCTTTCCACATCTGGCTTGTACAGTATGGCATCCCCAGTATGGGATCTCTCCAAATGGGCAAACCACTTTATTTGCTGTCCCTTTATGTACCTGGATAGTTAAAGAATGCTAAGATGAGCATCACAGAATAATATGTGGATTTTCACTGGTTCTCCTACTTATTAAAAGATTGCACTGCAATAGGCAGCATTCCAAGTCTACCAAAATATCCATGTATTATTTTTTTTAGATAAGTACTTGAGCATGTTTGAGAAAGAATAGCAGCAGAGAGCCAGAAAGAATGTCTATAAGTAAATTATGACTGAGTACTGGTATCTCTCTTGGCTTATCACTCCTCTTCCCTCCCCACATCATTTCCTCTTGTGTCTTTCTTTTGGATAGTAGACTTGAGAACTGGCATGGCATTATTCCTTTCGCAAAGTTATTCTGGGAGCCTTTCTCAGAGGAAGGCCATGTTTAAAATGGTGCAAAGGAAGAAAGGGAAGAGACAGATGGAACCATGCCTGAGTGGCTACGCACATAATGTTCTGTTTAGTCACCAATATTACTGGCAACTCCTGACAGAACTATAATTCTGAGTCCTGATTCATCTGTCTAAAAAACCCAGCTGAACTAATAGTCACCACCCCAATGAATTCTAAATGAATTACAGGTTGACTGGAGGCATCTTCCCTCCCTCTAGTCCTGGACTTACTCCTTATCACAGTATGGGGCATGGTCTGACTACAAAATGCCAGGGCTAGCAGGTTCACCGGACATGGAAGCACAGGCCCCTTTGTAGGACTGCATCCAGACATTCTGGCAAAATGAGTTTGTGTGCACAGTGGGTTTGTTTACATGCCAGCAGGTGAGTGCTTAGCTGTGTTTCCACTATCAGCCATTTGCTCATGTGGGCAAGAGAGAGTTTGAAGATGGGACAGGCCCAAGAGATTTTCTAGCTCGTGGGCATGGCTTGCCCAAAAGAATCAGCCTCTCCTCTTCAGACTCCTACTGCTTTCATGAGTGAGGAGGTGGCGGAGGAAGGCAGAGCAAGGCGCTTCCCTCAAATCATGTGAATGAAACAAAAGAATGGATTTAGTTCAACTTGAAGGAGACCTAATGAAACGGATGCAACATACGTTAATGAGCTCTGTTTGAAGTGGCAACCGTGTTAGTCTGTGCAAGCATATCAGAGAGAAAACAAAATAAAACAGCAAAAGCAGCAGAAGAAGACAAAAAATGTTGTGGCACCTTAAAGACTAACTCCTGTATTGAAATGTGAGCTTTCATGGATCAAATCCACTTCATCTTATGTGTGAGGTACTCAACCTCTCCTTTTTGTTGTTCAGTCCCACAGTCAATTCCAACCCTTTGCGACCCCATGGACCACTGTCCGCCAGGCACTTCTGTCTTCCACCATCCTCCTCAACTCGCTCAGTTTTGTGCCCATTGTGTCTACAATACCATCTAGCCATCTCATTTTTGGCCACCCCATTCTTCTTTTGCCCTCCACCTTTCCCATCATCATCATCATCATCATCATCATCATCATCATCATCATCATCATCATCATCATCATCATCATCATCATCATCATCATCATCATCATCATAATTTTGTGTCAGAAATTATTCTGGGTTGAAAGGATTTTTGCAGAAGAAACTCTGCTCAGGGAATGCCCAAATGAGGCTCCTTTCATGTCCCCAAGAGCTGGGACAGGGACGGGTGCTCAATCCGTCATGCAGTATCCAGGTCTCAGATTGCTGACTTCCCAGCCTTCTAGCAAACAAGGCAAGCTTCTTAACCAATGAGCCACCGCAGCTCACTTGGAGGACCATGAATAGGCTGAGGGTCAGAGTGCCCAAATGCAAAACCAACAAGCTCAAGTGGGGGCTGCTGTCACTCAATGATACACTGTATGAATGTGGAGAGGTATAGAATCCAGCCAGTGGTGGGCAGCAAAGTAATTTTAAAAATGCTACCACACTGTGGGAGGAGCCTATGTTGTGGGTGGAGCCTATGTTGTGGGCAGAGCCTACTCCATGGGTGGAGCCTAGGTTGTGGGTGATCTAGTCATGTCTGCCATATGGCCATGTATACATCTGCAAACACAGGCAGCACTGGCTCTTCGGCTGTAAATGGAGATGAGCACTGCACCCTAGAGTCGGATATGACTGGCTTTTGACCAAGGGAGACCTTGAACCACTTGCAGGGAGAAAACCTGATGGGGCAGGGCAGGGAGTTGGATGTGGGCACCCAATTTTGCTACCCCCCCCTGCTCGGAGGCCACCCAGTTTCACCACCCCCTGCCCAGAGGCCACCCAATTTTGCTCCCCCTCCCCCTCCCAGGGGGTGCGAACCTGTTGCTGCCCATCACTGATTGGACAGAATAAAGCCTTTTAAGTGCTAGCTGTGTTAGTCTGGGCAGGGCAGGGAGGTGGGCATGGCCACCCAATTTCACTACCCCCCTACCCAAAGGTCACCCAAATTTTGCTCCCCTCCCCCTTGTTGGGGGTGGTATGAACCTGTTGCTGGCCACCACCGAATCCAGCCTATTTGCCGGTCTGCCAGTGACTACTGGAAACATGTACTGAGGAGAACCTAAGTTTGGCCAATGACAAAACCAAAGAAAGTGGCTTGATTTGGACAGTTTAAAGTTTGATCTGGATGCAAAAGAAGAAGAAACTCAAAGTGAGGGAGAGCTAGGCAGGACTGTGCTGTGAAGAATGACCCTAGTGCCAGGGACAGCTGCACAGAGACTTGGCATCCAGTTTTGGGAAGGTGAGTCAAATTTCCTCTCCATCAGCAGCACAAGATGCATCCTTAGCCGATTAAGCCGAAGCAGATGAACACACTTCGGTGGGAATTAATGGGCTGAGCCTCTTTTATGTCTAGTTTCTCCCCTTTGCCCTTATTCTTAAACTGTTTCCCTGCCGTGAAATTACTCATGCTCTTTTTATGCTGCCATCATATGCCCTTGTAGCTATGGGTGGGGTAGGATAGGGTGTGAAAGAGAGAGAAGGAAAGCACATCCCAGCAGAAAAGCCACTGCCAGCACTCTCTGGCTCCTCAATGACCCAGTCTTTCTTTTGGGGCACACTCAGAAGATCACTTGCTTTAGTTCTCTTGAAAGTTGTTGAACAAGGTCAGAGTGACAAAAGGCACTGCAAAGCCATAGGCTAATAGGAGGTGAACGGAGAGCCACATAGTTGTAGGTTTCAAAGCACCAGGAGAAATTTCAGGGCATTGTTAGCCTTCCCCAGGTCTCCAGGTGGGGAAACGAAATACAGTAATGCCTCAGATAACATTTGCATCAGATAACGCTAAAATCGAATAACATGAAGCAATCTGGGGGTGGGGAATTGCATCGAATAACATTAAGATCCTATGGGATGGATCGGATAACAACTGCTAAAGCCTGTGCGGTTACAATGTATCTCTATGGAGCTTTAACGTTATCCGATGCATCCCATAGGATTTTAACATGCATCGGATAACACTAAAAACTGGATAACACCAAGAGTTGTGGAACCAAGTTTTAGCATTATCTGAGGTTTTACTGTACACAGAAAGCAGGGCTAGAGGAATTTAAGTTCATGTTTTGTGTGGGAGATGGGTTTAAAACCTAGGTGCTAATATCCATTTATTTTTGGCTGGTGCCAGGACTCAGTGGCTCAGTACAAAAAGAGTCCCTTTTTATATGCAGTTCCTGTGGAATGTTGGTGCACCAAAAAGTTCACGAGTGAGGGGGAGGGAGCTATGGAGACAAATGTTTAGTACATGCACTTGGACATTTCAAGCTATTTAACATTGATCATGTTCAGGCTGGGATTCCCAACACTGACCATGTTCAGACTGGGATTGCTGATTTGCAGGTAACTTGAGGATGGGAGAGGAGCTAAATCATATTTAACCCACTCACCCATATTCAAACAACACAGTGACCTTTGCCCACATAATACTGTACAGGCAGATGAAACACTTTCCCTGTTCCTCTATGAAGGGGCAGGAAAAATGCAATTGATTGTTTCCTTCCTGTAGCTGGTTGTTGTATTGCTGTATCGGTCAGGAGAGAAACATTTTATCTCTATAGCACTGATTGATACCATGGTTTTGAGCAATTTCTCGATTGGTGCTATGAGAAAAAAATAAAAGCAATACATAGATCAGCTGGAGGGGAAAATAATCACACTTTCACTGCTCCTCTGCAGAAGAGCAGGCGAAGTATTTAATGTCAATATCTGATATTTTGAAGGAGCTACTGTGTTTCCCCGAATATAAGACACTGTCTTATATTTTTAAAAACTCCAAAATATGCACAAGGTCTTATTTTCAGGGGATGTCTTATTTTTCCATGACGAAGAATACAGTACACATTTATTGCTGATACAGTAGATCACCAGGGCAAGATTTAGGTGAGTGCCTTATTTTCCGGGAGGCCCTTATATTTCCGAAGTGGGGGAAAATAGGGGGGTGCCTTACTATACGAGGAGGTCCTATATTCGGGGAAAACAGGGTAGCTAACTTATCTTCTTCAGCATACCAGATATTGACATCAGAAGCAACCTTTCACAGCTGCAAGACTCCCATCTTTGCTTCCATAGGTGCCAGGAACAGTATATAAGGGAGCACCCCAAAATGGTAGAAACTCCTGAGGGAGGTTAAAAAAGGAGCACTCTGCTACTTAAAGATGATGGAGGCAGAAGTGACCCATGAGAATTACAATGAGCAGAGTAAACTCCCTGACTGGACTTGCTCCCAGTAAGTAGAGCATCATTGCTGTGAGTTAAGAAAATTTTATGTACCGTACATCAATACATGTGCCAAAGAGCAAAATAGAAAATTATCTGAGAGCCAACTGACAAAATATAAAAACATAAACTTATTTGATTGCAAATGTATCTTTTCAAGAAAACTGCTTTGACTAATCTTAGGAAAAAAATAATGAGCTGAATGATCCTGAACTCTCAACAGCTATCTATTTAAGAATCTTGGAAGTAGAATGACTTCCTTCATGCAAAGAGAGTTATAAATAAGATACAACTAATTGGAGTGTGAATTAAAAATATATCAGATCAACCCACATATAAAAGTGGAAGATTAATTGATTCTGTCTATATCAGAGACACTAGAAGTGACAAAAAGCTTCGAATAGATAAAAGAGATGATAAAAACCATGTGAAATTTAACAAAATATGGCAGCTAGGCACATGCACCAATGAATGCTAAAAGAATGTTAAAAGCAAACTTGACAAGCATAGATGGATAAGATAGAAAAGATAGATAAGCACATATTGTCAGTAGAATGAATAGATAAAATCCCTTAACTTCTTATAAAACAGCCTAGAGAAAAACATACTTCAAATTTAATTGGTAGCTGCTGCTTAAGTTAAGCAGTAATCTGCTCATATCAGATAGAAAAAAAACACTGATCAGCTACAAACTTCTTATTGGTAGGAAAAAATAATCTCAGGTTTTTAAATGATTGATAAATATACAGTAGTGCAAATTTAGATGAAATTCAGAAGAAATGGCACTATAAGTGATATTAGACAAAAGAAATAGAGCCTGCTAGCTGGCTGCCTATTTAACATTTGTAGCCTGATAAGAGAAGTGTATTTTATATCAATACTAATCTTTCTCAAACTAGGTCAGGCATAAGGAACTACTGAATGACTTCACCTAAAGGTAGCTTTATTTTGGCAGTTTCATGTCTGGCCTAGACATGGAGGAGGAGGAAGATGAAGATGGTGATGCTGCTGCTGCTGATTCCATGGTGTAAAATACTATTCTACAGTGTGTCTTTAAATTATCTTGTATAATTTATATATTTTAATCTAATCTTAAAGCTCAGAAAATGATAAATATCCTCTAAATATAAAATAAAGTGTAGCTGAAATATTTATCCTTTGCTTTGGAATAGCATTAATCTTCTATATTCTTCAACTGAGTCTTTATTCTGTATTCAGGGTATCAGTTTGCTCAATAAAAAAGAAAAAAAGTAGCTGCCCAATTCATTTTCTACCCAGAAAAAGGATAGTCTTTATGTAAACAGCTATGAAAGATATCCAGAAGACTTTCTTTAGGGGTCAATCACTTTTCACCTGGATTCTACACAAATAAAACTCTCCATTTTGGAGAGGAATGCTTACAGTGAACTTATCCAGAGATATTTACCTGATACAATTGAGTCTCTTTTTAATTAGGACTCAAAAAAGAATTTGTTACATTTATTAACCTAACACCGCAGAGGTGCTTCCTCTGAGACCATTGTTGGAAAGATGCAGTTCAGGGGCATGTTGGCTCCTCAGCATCCCGAGACACACCTATTATTATTATTATTATTATTATTATTATTATTATTATTATTATTATTATTATTATTATTATTATTATTATTATTATTATTATTATTATTATTATTATTATTATTATTATTATTGCTGCTGCTGCTGCTGCTGCTGCTGCTGCAAAAAGGTTTTGCTTCAAAACGATCTTTGTGTCCTTGAGGAGATCTGAAGGGCAATTTTTCTGTGTTTTGAAACCCCTTACATTTTAAAACTTATTAAAAAGATATAAGACCACAAACTATAACTTAAAACTTTATAGAAGGGGCTGCAGTGCCTTAGTGGTTAAGAAGCTCACCGTGTTAGCTGGAAGACTGGCAATTCAGCAGTTCAAGACCTGGGGTACTGTAAGATGGATTGAGCGCCTGTCTATGACCCAATTCTTGGGGACATAAAAGAAGCCTCATTTGGGCATTTCCTGAGTGGAGTTTCTTCAGCAAAAATCCTTCCAACCCAGAATAATTTCTGACATGAAATTATTATTATTAACTTTATAGAGCCACAACTACCAGTAGCAGGAGAACAGATGGGCTTCAGGGGGGAAAACCCAGAAGCTGTACTGATGCAATTTTCACACTTAAATAACTAATAGAGAAAAATATAGAGTACAATAAGAATCTCTTTGTTGCATTTGTAGACAAAGAGAAGGCATTTGATAGAGTTGACAGGAAACTGCTATGGCAAACATTGGTCCAATATGGACTGTTTGATTGTTATGTGATGTTTATATTTGTGAGCCCCTTGGAGTCTCCTTTGCAACAGGGCAGCAATATCAATGCAAATAAATAAATAAATAAATAAATAAATAAATAAATATCTGATAAGATCATGCAAGAACTTATATAGCAATTGCAGAAGTGTAGTAGAGCAAGTCAAGGAATATCAGAACTCTTCACAGTATCATCTGGAGTGAGACAGGAATGTGTACTATTGCCACTATTATTCATCACCTGCATAGACAGCATAAGCAAAAAAAGTTAAGCCTGTGAATGGAAACAATATCAACAAATAACATTTTGCAGATGATCAGGCATTGATAGCAAGTACAGCTAAGGAATTACAGCAACACTTTACATCCAAGAATACAAGGTAAATAATATGTCAGAAAACATTTTGGGGTGGAGTTTAGCCATGGGAGCATGCCTGGTTCTTCAAGGTCAGCAGACAACAAGGGTGTGTGGTTAGAAGGATTGTTCAACCTTGTTCTAAGATGACGCCTAAAAACAACAACACAATTTTTATTGTGAGAGATTTTGATGGCGTTTCCTTATATATCATCATCGTGGTCATGGTGGTCATGGTCATCATGGTCTTCTTCTTCCTCTTCATAGACAAAGTTCTTGCTCTAGCATTTCTAGCAGCCTCCACTGGCATTATCTGGTGTTCTTGTCATGGTTGTGGTCATGGTCGTGGTGATCGTCATCATCATCATCATCATCATCATCATCATCATCATCATCATCATCATCATCATCATCATCATCTTCTTCTTCTTCTTCTTCTTCTTCTTCTTCTTCTTCTTCTTCTTCTTCTTCTTCTTCTTCCATTCTAAGCCAGACACGAAAACTGCCTAAAGAATTGTTCTTGTAAAGCAGTCCAGAATAAGCAGGTTTTGCTTTTTTGCTTCCCACAGTGTCAATCCAAAACAACTCTCCTTTTAGAAATTATGGGCCAAGGTGCCATTTTCTTTGCTTTCTTCAAATGAAGCCCTGGCAAGACCTCCCGCTTTCTCCCAACCCCTCTCTTTCCCTTCCATCTCTTTCCTTCTTTCTTTCTCCCATTTGTTCCCACGCCTCCTTGTTTGCCATTTGATTGTCTCCAGAGAAAAGCAGGAGCCTTGGGAATAAGGAAAAAAGAAGGAAAACACCCCACTTAGAAGCAGGATGATGAAATAATCACCTTGGAACAAGATGACAGCCCTGACAATTTCTTCGTGCCTTGTTTTGTTATTATTTGTGATTACGAACAATTACAGGGCAGTGCCTCAGAGCTTTTGGGAAATGTTGCTGAATGATTGCAAGCAGTCTTTCAAAGACTGCAAAAGTTAAGTCTTTTGTGAATTTTGCTTTTGCTTTGTAGAGTTTCCTTTTCTTTACGAAAATGAGACCCAACCTTACCACTGCTTACTACAACCTCTGATAAATAACTGTAGTCTCCTAATTTTTGAAATGGTAGCCGTGATAGTCTGTGTTTCAAGTATATCAGAGTAAGCAAAACAAAACAAAACAAAACAAAAAGACAAAAAAAGCTATTGTTGTTGTTCAGTCGCACAGTCGATTTTGACCTTTTCCAACCCCATGGACCACTATGAAAACTTATATTTTAATGTTAGGTTTCCTAGATCATGTCCACTTCATCAGACATAAGAGTGAGGCTTCATGTAGTCTCCTAATGCCACTGAGATTCAGCACCAGAACTCACTAAATGACAGTCTATGAAATTCTTTACCTTCCTGCATTTTCCTCTCATTTATTTTACCTTGACTCATCAGACAAACAAACAGTACTTTCCATTTCCCATGTAGTGAAGAAAACATTTTAGCTTTCTGAATTCATGTGTTTTATGATCTCTTGATCTTTCTTCTTTTGTCTTAGTACTTCTTTGCTGGTTAGCTTCTCACTTCTTAGCATCCTAAGATACACCAGCACTTCAAATACTTCTTTATTTTGAATAGTAGGCTATGTTGAAATCTCAGTATTAATCACACCAGACAGTATGACTGACTGGAATGGAATTTCTATGTATATTTATTTATGTTTTATTAAGCCTGTTCTTATTTTAATCAGTGTTTGGAGCACTCTAAACTAAAACAGGTAGGTCAAGGTCAAGGTTGCCCTTGCTCGAAAGCCAGTCGTATACAACTCTAGGGTTCAGTGCTCATCTCTGTTTATAGCCAAAGAGCCATCACTGTCTGTGTTTCCTGATGTTTCTGTGGACATGTGGCAGGCATGACAGAACACTGTTTACCTTCCCACCAAAGTGGTCCCTATTTATCTACTTGCAATGTCTTGCTTTCCAACTGCTAGGTTGGCAGGAGCTGGGACAGAGATGGGAGGTCATTCCATCGAGCAGCACTCAGGTCTTGAACTGCTGACCTTCCAGTCAGTGTCTTGAGCCACTGCAGTCAGGGGAACTAAAATTCCCTTCGCTATTAGTGGAATACAAGATTAGAACCAATGGACTCAACGTGCCCATGGGAGCTCGGCAGCCCCAGGGGAGCTTGGCAGCTTGGCGGCGGCGGGCGGGCCTCACCACTGCTTCCAAGGGTAAGTAAGTGAGGGTTTTGTGTTTGGGGAGGGTGAGTATTGTATTTGTGTTTTGGGTGGTTGGGAGTATTTTTATTTACCGGTAATTTTTATTTATTTATTTATTTATTTATTTATTTATTTATTTATTTTATTTAAGTTATTTACGGGTTTGTGTTGTGATTGGTTGGTTGGTTGGTTGGTTGGGTTGAGGTGTGTGTTTTTTTTTATTTTTATTTTATTTATTTTATTATATTATATTATTTTTGGCCCCGCCTATAACATCATGATGTTGGCTCCACCCATGATGTCATGACATCATGACGTTAGCTCCATCCCACTGTGATGATGTCACGGTGGGGTAGAATTTTTTTTGGCATCCCATCACTGAATAGGGACCACTTCAGTGGGAAGGTAAACAGCATTCTGGTCACTCTGGTGTCTAGTCATGCCTGCCACATGTCCATGGAAACATCTGCAAATGCAGACAGTGCTGCCTCTTTGGCTATAAACAGAAATGAGCACTGCACCCTAGAGTTGGGTACAACTGGCTTTCGAGCAAGGGCGACCTTTACCTTTACTTAATGAGTCATCATCTGTATTCCTTGTCTTGTTAAATTGATTTTTTATTTCACCAGGTAATGGAGAAGGCAGACAGGGAGAGGGAATCATCATGCAAAGGAGAAAAAAGAGTTAGCACATCCTCCTTAAGAATCACTACACTTCACAACTGTTAGGAAGGCAGTTGAGTTACACATTTTTTAATGTTAAAAAATATTGTCACAAAATTCCAGCTTGGAGCCCTTACACTAAAAGGATTCATGCTTGTGGTACTTAACAGCTGCTTATACTTCCCTCCAGTAGATGGCACCACGGGATTTTGGACACATCCCTTGGCGGTATGGATGATGCTCAAACACATTCTAGCCAACTCTGAAAGGAGCATTGCATGCCAGCAATTATCTGGTGACTCAATTCAGATTTGTCAACACAATTAAGACGGGACTGAATATGCTCCAGCATCTACACAAATATTATTTAAGACCTTGTTCTCTGCACATGTCCTGTAATGAGTGTTCAGCTTACTAATACTAATACTAATACAGTAAAACCTCATATAACACTAAAACCTGGTTCCACAAGTCTTTGTGTTATATGATTTTTAGTGTTATCTGATCCTCTATGGGATCCATAGAGATACATTGTAACCACACAGGCTTTCGCGGTTGTTATCTGAAGCATCCCATAGGATCTTAATGTTATCTGATGCAATTCTTCCCCCCAGATTCCTTGATGTTATGCGATTTTAGTGTTATTCGATACTAATGTTATATGAGGTATTACTGTACAGTCAAAGAGCAGGTCGCTTAAAGAGTTAACTCGCTTAAAGAGCAGAATTTTTTCTGAATGTTCGCTTTGCTTAACAAATAAAACCAACCAGAAGCTCGCTTAACAAATAAATCGGGGTTCACAATCCCCCCCACAATTGGTCACTTACAATGGTGTTTCGCTTAAAGAGCAAACTCGCTTAAAGAGCAATCCTGTGGAACACATTATGCTCTTTAAGTGAGGTACAACTGTACTAATAATACTAATACTAATACTAATACTAATACTAATACTAATACTAATACTAATACTAATACTAATACTAATACTAATACTAATACTAATAATACTGATGACGACGACGACAATAATAATAATGATGATGATGATGATGATGATTGTGTGCCATCAACTGAATTCTGACTTATGATGTCCCTTTTCTAGGGTTTTCTCTAGGTAAGGACTACACAGAAGTGGTTTACTACTCCCTTCTTCTGGGGGGTGGCCTGGAATTGTGCAGCCTGCCCAAGGCCCTTTCTCCCAGGAGGGACTCTGAAGTAGTTGAACCTAAACCACTGAGCTACCCAGCCAGCTTATCATTCAAAACCTCAGCCATTTACAATAAGCTAGTGGTCCAAGAGGGCCATGGCGGCTTGGTGGTTAAGATGCTGAGCTTGATGATCCAATGTTTGGCAAGTCAGCAGTTTGAGACCCGAGTGCTGAGTGATGGTGTGAGCTCCTGTCATCTGTCCCAGCTCCTATGAACTTAGCAGTTCAAAAGCAAGAAATTGCAAGCAGATAAATAGGTACTGTTTTGGTGGGAAAGGGTAACAGTGTTCTACGTGCTCTGGTGTCTAGTCATGCCTGCCACATGACCACAGAAAATTATTTATTTATTTATTTATTTATCAAATTTATTCATCGCCCTTCTCACAAAGTGACCCAGGTTGATTTACAACAAAAGCATCAATAACAGTTAAAACCAATCTAAAAAGTTATTAATGTCTGCAGACACAGACAGCGCTGGATCTTTGGTTGTATATGGAGATGAGCACAGACCCCTAGAGTCAGGCATGGCTGGCTGTTGAGCAGAGACTTTTGCCTTTACTTTGTGGTCCAATACCACAATCGTAGTGGCTCTAAAACGATTCACCCAAAAAGAAGTCATGCACTTTGATTAAAAATGGCAGGGAATTCCCTGAAAAGCTGGCAATTCTCTGGAGTGAGTGTTAAGTCTTCTTTCATCTTCTTTGCCTTGTGAGACTTTACAAGGTTTTCAAGCTAGAGGAGATGTTTGAGGGGTGGCTTCACCAGGGCAAACCCTTAGTGAATATTCACGGTCCATTCCCCCCCCCCCCCAGCTCTTTACATACACCCTGTCTGCTAGAAGACCACACTGGCTCTGTAGGCAGACTTAGAAAGAGCAAAGGAAAATCCCGAAGAGTTCTTTGTCACTATTTGTATTTTTGGTCACTGTTTGTGAGGGTTTGTTATCTGCACGATGCATGGCTAGCCTTGGTATTTTCCAGCTCAGCATGTAGAACCAGCAATGAACAAGGCTTCCGTAGAAGAATCCCAAGTAGGGTGATGACAACAAATGCCTCTTTCCTGTGATGCTCATTTTGTGAGCCTCAGTAGTCTTTTTGTGTTATTTTTCGGCCGGCAAAGAGGATGGGTTTCATTTTGAACAAAATGATTTTTTTACCATTGCCAGTGTTAGATGTGGAGTTTGGAGCTTGCTTGCCTCAAACACCGTCAGATATTTATTATTTTGTTTGTTGTATGGTATTGTTGATTGTCCATTTAATTATCTGTATACTTCCCAGAGTGGGAAACATCCCAGATGGGCAGAATGAATGAATTATTTCATGTCAGAAATGATTCTGGGTTGAAAGAATTTTTGCTGGAGAAACTCCACTGAGGGGACACCCAAAGGAGGCTCTTTTCATGTCACCAGGAACTTTTTCCACTGATGTGGTCCCTATTGATCTACAGTGGTACCTCGCTTAAAGAGCATAATGCATTCCGCGGGATTGCTCTTTAAGTGAGTTTGCTCTTTAAGCGAAACACCATTGTAAGTGACCAATTGTGTGTGTGTGTGTGGGGCGATTGCAAACCCCGATTTATTTGTTAAGTGAGTTTTTGGTTGGCTTTAGTTGTTAAGTGAAGTGAACGTTCAGAGAAAATTCTGCTCTTTAAGCAAGTTTCTCTCTAAGCGAGGAGCTCTTTATGCGAGGTTTTACTGTACAGTCCTTGCAATTTCTTGTTTTCAAACTGCTAGGTTGGAAGGAGCTGAGACAGAGACAGGCACTCATTCCATCATGCAGCACCCAGGTCTTGAGCGGCAAACTTGTTGGCCTTCCAGCTAACAAGATGAGCTTCTTAACCATAGAGTCACCACAACCCCTAGAACAGTGATGGTGAAGCTTGGCACTCCAGCTGTTCTTGGACATCAATTCCCAGACACCCAAGTCAGTACTCCTTCTAATCAGGGATTCTGGGAATTGAAGTTCAAGAACAGCTGGAATGCCAAGGTTCACCATCTCTGCCCAAAAATGAATGAATGAATGAATGGGATGATGGAATGATTGATCTAAATTGATGGCATGGCTCAATGAGTCTTCCTTTTGATCAGAACCTGTTTCTCTGCTCCTCTCCTTGGGTTTCTTCTGGGTTTCTTAGAAGAGGGGAGGACGGGGTGGTGGTGGTGGCAGATAGAGAAAGATTGCACATTGGCAGATTTGTGGTTTTTCTCATGCAAAAACAGATCACAATGTAGTTTATCAACTATCAGTATGGCAGGGGAATGATGAATTATTGTGATGGCTGAAAAACGGATATGAAACAATTTAATCCAAAATCATGTAGGTCCTCTCTCTCTCTGTGGTCTAGAAGATTCGCTTCCTGTGAAGGAGACCTTAGGGCCTTCAAGCATCACTTTCTAATGAGAGGGCACCTGAGTTGCAGGTTGGAAAGGATAGGATTTATGTAGGCGTGCATAAAGAAAGATGTTTATGTCTATAATGAAGATAGAACCCTGCTAATTTCTGATTGATCTAAAACACACACAAACACAAAACACAAACTCAGACTGTTTGTGAGTCAATCTTCAGCAAGTTTTAAAGGAAATCCCAGGTGGATCATTAGCCTTTCAGAGGGCAGATTAGCCAGTCTTCTTTGCTCAAATCTCAACTGCATTGATCAGGTCCTGGAGGATATGAGCGCTGAAGCAACTGATGGCATAACTAATGAGGCAGCTTTCACTTTTTGAACTGCGGTCTGTTTCCAATTACTCTGCTGTGGTTTTGAATTCCCCTTCAATATGGCTAACCTCCTCCTCTGTAAATGTGTCTGACCTGGGTTAAACCATCCCAGTGGAAGCCCGCTGAATCCAAAGTAAGTCAGTGCTACACAGGTGTGGTCTTATGTTGCATAAGATGGACAACGGACAGCCCGTCCAGACAGATATTAAGTTTGCTCTCTGGGATGATGTAGCGTTGGCCTGGTCTACTTATGTTTAATGGTATCTATGCTTGTTGGAAGGACTGCAGTGACTTAGTGGTTAAAACACTGAACTTGACTGGAAGGACAGCAGGTCAGCAGTTCAAGACCAAGTGCTGCACAATGGAGTGAGTGCCTGTCTCTGTCCCAGCTCCTGCCAACCTAACAGTTCAGGAAATTGCAAGTGTATACATGGGTACCACTTTGGCAGGAAAGGTAACAACATTCCATGTGCTCAGCTGTCTACTCATGCCTGCCACATGTCCATGGAAACATCTGGAGATGCAGACAGCATGGCTCTTTGGCTGTAAACAGAGATGAGCACCACACTCTAGAATCTGATAAGATGGCCTTTTGAGCAAGGGAGACCTTCATACTTTTTGGATGCTGGAGTTGTCACTGCCTCTCTGCCACCATTGTGCACCTTTGAGCTCCAGTCAGGGGTGTGTGTCTCCTTTTTTGACACACTCCTATACATACTCTTCCTAGTGCCTATGCATGGTGGTAACTGCATTCATTGGAGCCTTGCAGCCATCAAAGACAGCTTCCGGTGTAAACATCTGCTACAATTAAAGAGCTAACTAGTGTGGTTTTGATCAGCAATGCACACAAAGAAAGAGTTTTTAAAAAATTTAAAAGAAGCCATGCTATAGATCAAACTTGATCTAAAAAAAGGTAAAAAAAAATAATTTCACTTCCCCTGACCATTCACAAATGATCAGGGGAGGTGTTTAATGAAATGCAATGGGTCAGCTCCCATTCAGATGGGAGAAGTGCAGCAACTAATGTGTCACTCCTTCCAAATGGGAACCAATGCTTTTTTGACTGATCCAGGTGGTTATTTAATGAGCAGTCTGGACGGGTCCTTCCGCATCCCAAAAAAGGACAGGCATTATCAAAAGGCAAGACAAGACTCCCATTTGCATTGAACTGGCCACTTGCTCTAGATTTCTTCACTGAGGTGTCTTTTGTGCGAGAGCATTATAAATAGATGAGAACATTGAATGTAGCCAGTGTTCTTTCCATTCCTCCTCACAACTTCTAAAGAAATGAATAAAAGATTGGACCTTTGAAACAGGAGAATAAAAATAAACTCTTTACCTTCTACGACCTCTTTTCTGCATTTCTGCTCTGATTTTGGGGGATCTTTGATAGAAATAACTTTTGTTGGGAAAGGTAAAGGTCACCCTTGCTCAAAGGCCAGTCGTATCTGACTCTAGGGTTCCATGCTCATCTCTGTTTATAGCCAAAGAGCCAGCGTTGTCTGCATCTGCAGACATTTATGTGGACATGTGGCAGGCATGACTAAACACCGAAGCGCACAGAACTCTGTTACCCATCCTGCCAAAGTGGTACCTATTTATTTACTTGCATTTTCTTGCTTTCAAACTGCTATGTTGGCAGGAGATGGGACAGAGATGGGTGCTCGCTCCTTCGTGCAGCACTCTGGCCACAAACTGCTGACCTGCTGACCTTCCAGTCATCAAGTTCACCGAAGTGCACAGAACTCTGTTACCCATCCTGCCAAAGTGGTACCTATTTATTTACTTGCATTTTCTTGCTTTCAAACTGCTATGTTGGCAGGAGATGGGACAGAGATGGGTGCTCGTTCCTTCGTGCAGCACTCTGGCCACAAACTTAACCACTAAGACATTGCAGTGCCCACTAATTTTTGTTGGGGAATGGTAAATGTAAGTGAAGAAAAAACAAGGGGTGAGACTTTGATTTCCTTTGGACTGTAGATCCCCGGAGCTGAAGTCCAAAGACAGAAGTTGAAAGAGAGGCTTTCCTTATGTTACCGTACAATGGACTTTCATGAAAAAGAGAGGTCCGTTTCATGCCCAGGAGTTGGTACAAGGGTTCCTGGGCTCCGCAAGGGAGCATCGTCTTAGGAGCATTGCCTATTAGGTTTTATAGAAGGAGCCTTCCAATGACCTAACCAACCCATCTTCTCTTGGGGCTTCCATGAATCTATGCGCCACTTCCAGGCACCACCAGAAGTCATTTCCTTTATCTGAAAGCCCAATGTAAACGGCAACATTTGCCCACATTGGGAGGTGGGGGTGAGAAAAGCTTCTCTTTAAACAACCCTTTTGTGGGCTGCAGCTTCCAGGATTCAGCTTGGAGAACTTCCTGGTCAAGAATGGCAGTAAGGCAGACAGTGAAATGAGATGATGAAAAGGGAGGAGGAGTAGGACTTTAGAGGTTTTCGGCTTGACCATTTCATGTAGATCCGTGGTTCCCACACTCCAAAAGGGAGGGGGGATTTGATTTTTAAGAGGAACAGTTCAAGAATGAATTGGACCAAGTTAATGGCCTTTTAGGCTTCCTCTTCATGAATAAGAGTTCACTTCTTGAATAATAAGAATTATACGTCATGTGGGGAGGCATCAGGATTTTAGAGATGCTTAGGTGGGGCATGAGGGACTGCAGTGGCTCAAGTGGTTAAGATGCTGACTGGAAGACAGCAGGTCAGCAGTTCAAGACCTGGGTACTACATAATGAAATGAGCTTCAGTCTCTGTCCCAGCTCCTGCCACTTAGCAGTTTGAAAGCAATAAATTGCAAGTAGATAAATAGGTACCACTTTGATGGGAAAGTAAACAGCATTCTGTGCACTCCGTTGTCTAGGCATGCCTACCACATGTCCATGGAGATGTCTGCAAACGCAGACAGTGCTGGCTCTTCAGCTATGAAAAAGTGATGAGCACTGAACCAATAGTTGGATACGACTGGCTTTCGAGCAAGGGCAACCTTTACTTTTACTAGGTGGAGCATGGCCAAAAATGGTAGAGAACCACTGGTGTAGAGAAACATCCTCTCCTGCACACTTGAATTGCTGAGACTGTCGGAGAGATAACATGGTTGTATGCTGTATTTTTCCTCAGTTTGTTAAAGTACTTCCTTGGTTAGCTCAATGTATTGGTTTGTTTAGTTTCATTCAGTGTAGGTTGCCGTGAATGTATGTGTTGACACCTTTGTTTGGGCCTTTTTCCTTCCCACTTTCATTTTCTTTTGACTTTTGTGGGTTTTTTCTTACATGAATTCTATGAACGTCTTATGTTTCAGTTGGGTGGTCTGGCAGCTTTTGCAATGTAACGAAAATCATGTACTTTTGACGAGCAGCCGCCACAAAACTAAAGCACCCATGAAAATAATGGTTACATCGACTGAAAGACACTATTACATTTGAAATTGAACTTCGGGGGGAAATCTATGAAATTTTTTACAAAAAACCACTCAAACAAGGTCACAAAAATGCAAAAATAAAAGGGAAAACAGTGTTAGAAACTGAATTTGACAACTTCCTGAGGTGGATACAGTGAATACAACATGTGGAGAAGAATGATGCCGAAGCAGGAATCAACAACAAAGATATTAAGGAAAAACGTAACTCGTAAAAAAGACATTTTTGAGGGGTGGGGGTCAGTTGGCGGTGAGCCTGCAACCAAACAAAAAATTGATCGAAGTGATCCAAAGTGTGATTGATCGAGGACATAATAACCTTTTTTTGTGATATTTATACAATTTGGATTGGACTTCAGAAACATTTTCTATGAAGGTTTAAAACAAAACAAAAAAATTTTCTTTTTAACTTTCTTTCCTTCAAAAGAAGTATCTCTCCATGCCAGAATAGATACATTGTTGTGAGAATGGATACACTGTAGCAAGTTTCTCATTTGAAGTCATAACCACTTTCCCTTTTGGCTTTCCCTCTTATTGAAGAAATGCTTTCAAGGAATCGTGAAGAAAAAACTCTTTTACTTTGCGGTTTGACTATTGAAATATTTATTAAAAATAAATCCTTTGCAGTTATTTACCTGCAAATGTGGTGAATTGTTGTGTGTACAGTGGTCTGCCAATGGACATGTGTTCATAGTGGGTAGAGTTAGGGAGAATGGAAAATAAAGGTTAGAATCATCTTTATTGAAAAATAAAATAAAAAAACTATTAAACACAAATGAAATTGGGATTTCTGGTTTTGGGTTAACACAATGTAGCAGTTCAAAAGCAAGAAATAGGGACTACTTTGGTGGGAAGGTAAACAGAGTTCCATGACTGCCACATGTTCACAGAAATGTCTGCAGACACAGACAGCGCTGGCTCTTTGACTATAAACAGAGATGAGCACTGAATCCTAGAGTTGGATACAACTGGCTTTCAATCAAATGTGACCTTGACCTTGACCTTGACCTTGACAGGGTGGGGCGACCAAAGCAGAGTCAAAGTTAAGGCTTCCCATAACATTCTGCAATGTTCTAAGTTTTGCCATCCAGTGACGATGGAGAAAGCAGTTACTTCCTATTCCTCTTGTTCAGACTAAGTTACAGTTGAAAACACACCAATCCTGCCGTGCCATCAGTATTCATTCTCTCTATAGAGAGATAATGTGTGAGATAAATTACGACAGTATTGATATTTTCTCATCAAGACTGGCTTCCAAGAAAAGGTCAGATCCTTTTTGCAATAAACAAATTATAATTTAGTGTATGTTTAAGTGTATAGAGGGGAAAATGCACAATAAATTCTGTTTGTCCTTGGGGGGAGAAAAACCACTGGTAGTGAAAAATACATGAAACTCACAAATCTCAAGTCAGAAGTCCAGATGGTCAGGGATGAGGCTTGCCTTCGGGAGATTCACTTGCTTGTACAGTACTGCTCTGTGATACTCTCTACTTCCCCAACTGTCTGTCCTGTCCTTCCCTGGGGAACGTACCAAGAGGTGACTTTCACACTGATAAAAAAATCAGCAGCAGAAGGATGGAAGAGTGCAAAGTGATGTATGGCCTCCTCGAAACTGTGTGTGTGTGTGTGTGTGTGTGTGTGTGTGTGTGTGTGTGTGTGTGTGTGTGTGTGTGTGTTACAGTTTTAGCCTGCCTTTCATCTGTTGAGGTTCAAGTCAAAGTTGATGGTTTTCCCCTTCCCTACTTTATCTTTGCAACAACCTTGGGAGGTAGCATACAATGGGAATGAACCAAGGTCACCTAATAGCTTTTATGGCTCAGTGGGAATTAGAAACCAGATCCTCTTATTCCTAGTCTAGTATTCTGAACACTACTCCAAGTTTTCTCTAGGTAGTTCCATATAGCTGTTGTGAAAAGAACTGGCAGTTGCTTATTGGAAAGCATAGTTGAAGGCAAAGGTCACCCCCGCTCGAAAGCCAGTTGTATACAATTCTAGAGTTCAGTGCTCATCTCTGTTTATAGTCAAAGAGTCAGCGCTGTCTAGGTTTGCAGGCATTTCTGTGGACATGTAGCAGGCATGACTAGACACCAGAGTGCACGGAACTCTGTTACCCATCCTGCCAAAGTGGTACCTATTTATTTACTTGCAATTTCTTGCTTTTGAACTGCTAGTTTGGCAGGAGGTGGGACAAAGATGGGAGCTCACTCTTTCTTGCAGTACTCGGGTCTTGACCTCCCAAAATTTTGGTCATGAAGTTAAGTGCCTTAACTGCTAAGCCACCACAATCCCACGTACAGTGATGCATAGTCCCTTTTGGCAGGCCCCTTCCAGGGCTGGGAAGAGGATGGGGTTATTCCTCACCAGTGTAGGACAGGTACCGGTAACTCACCTGACCCAAGATAATAGGGCCAGGGACAGTTGATGCCTCTCTGGCCAGAAGAAGACGTGGCCAAATTGTAAGAAGTGCATTGCTACAGGATCCCTACTGACCCATGTGTGGAAGGAGAGGCAAAGGGTTGTTGCTCCAAGTGCTGCAGGTGGTGCATGGGTTTTCACATTGCCAATGATGTTATGTGGACTCCCTTTCATATTGAGGCTTCTTGATTCAACACCTCTCCTCCACCTGTTTTCCCTCTCAATCCACCCTTCACCACCACCACCACCACCACCACCACTATACAACCAGGACTTTATTATCCCAAGTGACTGCGACAGTAGAACGTCTCCCTTCTGCCTTTGGTATTGTTTGGCTCCGTGCTGAATGTCATTGCTATGAGCCAGTTCCCTTCTTGGCATCTCCGTGATGTGTCACTTCGCCTGCTGGCTCAGAAATGTCACCGGCATCTGCTGTGTGAAAAATGATTCAAAGAAAAGACATTCCAGCAGGTTTCTCCTCCCCAGCCCCGGCCCTTTCTTTCTAGAGAATTGACACAGAGACATTTAGCCCATCTCTCTCTAAAGTAGCCACCAACTTTCAAAACAAGCTGCAAAAAATGACTTATTAGACCAGCCCAGGCCAAGGTTAATAACCATGGCCTGTCCCAGTCCCACAGCACATAAAATGACAGACACATCCCCAGGGTGCTGGTTGGGCCAGACTTTGCCAGCACACCAAGAGGGTGGAGCCTGGGGTTGAGATTCTATAGCAGTATCTCATTGTTTCCCAACCTTTGGTTTTTGGACCTCAGTTACCAGAAGCCTAAGTCAAGTCCCCAAAGCACTGATCAGCCAATGGACTGACTTAGGCTTCTGGGAATGGAAGTCCCCCTGTGGGCCCCACATTTGGAAACACTGCAGTATCTCCTTCTCCACCTTCTTAAGAAATAGCAGTGATGCTGGAAAAGGGACAATGAAAACTTTGCAATGTTGTTAGATTTATACCTGAGGAAGAATACATGGCACGGCAGGTGACGGCTGTTCTTGGTGGCAGGGGAAATGTGTAGGATGGGGATTCATAGTGTGGTAAGATGGCGGCGGGGGGGGGGAGTGTTTGAAGGTGCCCAAGGTGCATTGAGAATGATTTAAAAGGTCTGGTAGCAGTACTTGTGGACAAGTTGTAAACTTATCAAATCTCAAAAGCTCTCTGAACTAAGTAGATCAGGGTTTCTCAACATCTGAGCCCCCAGATGTTCTTGGACTTCAATTCCCAGAAGCTCTGACCAGGAAATTCTAGTACAGTCAACTGGGTCCCCTTCCTGAAGGGGCTCCATTCAAACAGCTAGTGCCAGAAACTCAACCCTCTTGTGTTGTGGAAGACGGTGCAGTTGAGGCTCATGTTATCCCTTCAATAAAATATTTGGGTCAGTTTTTCAATAGCAGCTGCCAAAACCCCAGGATGTGTTGGTGGCCCCCCTGGCAGTGGTCTTTGTTCCCTCTAAGAAGAGATAGGTGGCACAGTTTGAGAGGGTACCAGTGTGTCCAGAGAAGGACAACCAAGATAGTAAACAGTCTGAAAACTAAGGCCGGTGAGGACTAAGTTGAGAGATCTGGTGAAGAGAGGAAGAATCAAGATGACAGCCAACTTCAGCTATCTCAGTGGCTGTCACTTGTCAGATAGAGGAGGTTTATTTGCTGTCAGGAACTAGTGGATTCAAATGGAGAGACAGCAATTTTCAAGTAAACATTTGTGGAAAAATCATGAAGGGGGGGGGGATGGTGGTTTAGTGGTTAAAATGCCGAGATTGACAGCTGGGAAGTTGGCAAGTCAGCAGTTCGAGACCTGACTGCTTCTTGACAGAGTGAGAACCTGTCATCTGTCCCAGACTCCCAGCTCCTGCCAACCTAGCAGTTCAATAAGTTGCAAGTACTGTATATAAATAGGTACTGCTTTGGTGGGAAAGGTAACAGCATTTCATGTGCTCTGGCATCTACTCATGCCTGGCACATGACCATGGGAACATTTGCAGACACAGACAGGGCAGGCTCTTTGGCTGGAAATGAAGATCCAGGAAATTCATAGTTAAGTTTGCCTATTCTTGAGTGGGGGCATCCTCTATTGTCTATATTTGTTAATTTCTGATGATACGTCGAGCCCCGGGCTCCGTCACGGACGTCGAGCCCTGGGCTCTGTCGGAAACATGGTGGGCTTGTCTGTTTTGGGTTTTTTTTTTTGCTGCTGAATTTTTTGTATTGAATTTTTTATACAGTATTGTATTTCCTTGATTGTATTATTTATTCTAAGTTGTATCCATATTTGAGAATTGTAGCACTGCTGTAACACTGTTAGCCGCTCTGAGTTGCTTCAGCAAGGAGAGCGGCATGCAAATCTAAATAATGATGATGATGATGATGATGATGATGATCATATGAGCACTGCCCCCTCGATCAAGAGAGACTTTGACTTTTACCTTTACCATGAAGGTAATAATTCGTTCACAATAGAACAGACTGCTACAGAGAACATGTCTCTGATGGATGTTTTGCGATTGGAGAGTTATCCATTAGGAGTGCTTGAATGGTGATTTCCTCCCTTTGCCAGTGGGTTGGACTCTATAGGATCTTGAGAGTCCTTCCAGTTCTTCAACTTTGTTTTAAGGGACTGTGGTGGCTCAAGTGGTTAAGACGTTGAACTTGATGACTGGAAGGTCAGCAGGTCAGGAGTTTGAGACCCAAGTCTTGCATGATGGAGTGAGCTCCCATCTCTGTCCCAGCTCCTGCCAACCCAGCAGTTCGAAAGCAAGAAATTGCAAGTAGATAAATAGTTACCACTTTGGTGGGAAGGTAAACAGTATTCTGTGCACTCCAGTGTTGAGGCATGCCTGCCACATGTCCATGGAAACGTCTGCAGATTCAGACAGCACTAGCTCTATGGCTATAAATGGAGATGAGCACCGGACCCTAGAGTTGGATATGACTGTCTTTTGAGCAAGGGAGACCTTTACCTTTACTAACATATGCTTCCTTTGGGAGAATTGTGTCTCTTTTCAACTGCCAGGAAAGCTATCTCTCTCTCTCTCTCTCAATCTCCTCTGGCAAAATCAAGAGCTGTCAAGTCTCCCTTTTGCTGATTGTGAGCTTCAACATAGAGCCCACCACAACCTTTGCTGAAAAGCTGCCTGTGTGACCAGCGATGCTGTTATGAAATCCTCCTGCAGAAGAAGAAAAAAAATCATACATTTGACTTGCCCAGTACAGTCTGCAGTGCTGCGTCATCATAAGCAGTAGCAGCAGCAGCGTTACTAAAATAAATTTCCGCTTCCCTGCCAGGAGTACCATCTGAGTAGCCCGGCATCATCTAGCACAACTCCAGTTTCCTTTTATGGTATGGCACTTTCTCTGACAGAATCAGAAAAGCTGGGAAGCTCCCAAAAGAGCCACTGAAGGAGGAATGACGGACGTAATTTCCCTTCTAGGGTAACTTTATTTTCCATACTCTTTCTTATCACGGAACCCATGCTACATTCTTTTACAGAACCCTATCCGAATCTACAACAGAAACCCAAGGTATCCCCCACCCCCCAAATGGAGAAGGGTCAGTGACCAAAGGTCAGTCTTGGGAACAGAAGCTGGGAAGAAGGCTAGCTCTGTCTAAATTTGAGGGTGGAAAATTTCTTTCACCACAGAAGCCAAATTTAGAGCATCATGTCTAAGTGACTGCTTTGTGTTCTATTTCCAGCTCTCAGAGGTCAGTTTGTGCATGACACATCTTCATTTTGGGGATGCAGGAGTGCCCCAATCTTCCATAGAGCGCAGGTTTTAGAACCCCCTAAAAATAAGATTTTAAAATTTCCCTGCTCCTTTGCAATTGTCCCTCCCCAGTCAATTATTGTACAGGTGGATTGGTAAAGAAGGATAATTTTCCTCCTTTTCCTCCTTAGATTGCCAGTCGAAATTGCAGCTTTGATTTGTTGTTGTTGTTGAGTCGCACAGTCAATTCTGACACTTTGCGACCCCATGGACCATTGTCCACCAGGCACCCCTGTCCTCCACCATCCTCCTCAGCCTGCCTAGCTCCGTTTCCATTGTGTCCACAATACCATCTAGCCATTTCATTTTTGGCCGCCCCCTTCTTCTTTTGCCCTCTACCTTTCCCAGCATCATGCCTTCTCAAGTGAATCCTCACTTCTCAGTTGGTGTCCAAAGTACTTCATCTTCATCTTTACTATTTGACCTTCTAGGGAGCAGTCGGGGTTGATTTCTTCTAAGATCGACCTATTTGTTCTCCTCGCTGTCAAGAGGACTCTCAAAACTCTCCTCCAACACCACATCTCAAAGGCATCTATATTCTTCTATGCTCAGCTTTCCTAATGGTCCAGCTCTCACAACCCTACATTGCCACTGGGAATACCATTCCTTTGACTACACACATTTTTGTTTGCAATGTGATGTCTCTACTTTTCACTATGTTCCCCAGGTTTCTCATAGCTTGTCTCCCAAGCATCAGTTGCCTTTTTATTTCATTGCTGCAATCACCATCTGCAGTGATCTTGGATCCTAAGAAAGTAAAATCTATCACTGCTTCTACTTCTTCCCCCTCTATTCTACAGGGACTGATAGGGCCTGTTGCCATTATCTTGGTTTTCTTGATATTGAGTCTCAAGCCAGATTTTGCACTCTCTTCTTTCAACCTAATCAGGAGCTTCTTTAGGTCTTCCTCACTTTCTGTCATTAGAGTGGTATCATCTGCTTATCTCAAGTTGTTGATGTTTCTCCCATCAATTTTGACCCCAAATTGTGATTCCTCCATCCTTGCATTGCACATTATGTGCTCTGTGTATAAGTTGAATAAGCAGGATGATAAAATACAGCCTTGTCTTACTCCTTTTCCTATTCCAAACCAGTTCAAAAGCAATAAATTGCAACTAGACAAATAGATACGAATTTGGTGGGAAGGTAAAGAGTGTTCTCTGCATTCCGGTGTCAAGGCATGCCTGCCACATGTCCTTTGAAACATCTGCAGAAACAGACAGCTCTGGTTCTTTGGCTGTAAACAGAGATGAGCACTGAACCCTAAAATCAGATATGACTGGCTTTCAAGCAAGGGTGACCTTTACCTTTAGTAACAAAAGTTATCTCTAGCTAAGATCTCTAGCTGAGATCTCATGCCAGGCACATGTCAATGGAAACGCCTGCAGTCACAGTGTTGGTTCTTTGGCTATAAACAGAGATGAGCACTGAAACCTAGAGTCAGATATGACTGGCTTTGGAGCAAGGATGATCTTTACCTTTACCTAGGGCCTAAGGATTCACTGTTGCAAGTCGGTGGTGTGCACGACAACTCTCTGACCAACAATTATTTCCAAACTACAAATCCCATGATGCGGAAAGACAAAGCCAGGGCAGTTAAAGTGCCATGAAACTGCTCCAACGGTGTGATCTTCTGAAGAGCACTCGGCAATTGTGTGCTCTGGAAACCTGAACTGACTTTTCAAGATATTCCACAAAGGAGTTCCTCTGAAAGCACCCTGCAGTGTCTCCAATATTTTAAAATGCAGGGGTAGGGAGACGCGGGTGTTACCTTATATTTCAAAATTCACCCTTTAGTTTGAGTTATTTTTAAATAAAGTTCTTTGAACCTTTCAGTTTCCCCTGAAATAATCATAATGCAACTGAACATTACACTTTCCATGTTCCCCACAGCACAGACCTTTGTCCCTAAAACAATGGCAGATGATGCCTGGATCACCTAGCACCCATTTACTGGTCATATTTTAGTCTAACATCAATAGAGATTTCCTTTTTTAATCTATAAAGATTTCCTTTGTAAATGTACCCCACCCCACCCCCTCCATGGACCATTGTAAACTTAAGCACCACACAATACACTCAAATGGAGCCTGGAAATTAGTGGAATTTGACCAGGTGGTTGATCCTGGAGTCACCTTTGACATTATGCTAATATGTTAATCTCACCTCAGGAAATTAACTAAATGCCTCTCTCTCCTGCTGGCCCAAAATCATTGTTTAACTTGAAGTTTAGCCTCTTGGTCAACTGTAAAAGTGATTTCCTTTAAGATAGGAATGTATAAGTAACTTCTGTCTGACTATGATATTAATATTGGTTTTATTTATGTCTTCTCATTCCAAGGAAGAGTCAATTGAAGTCCTATAACTAAAAGAAAAGCTTTGATATTAGATCAATGCAGATACAGTATGTGGAGAAAAACAATATTAAAAAGGAATCACCTCAAGGATTCCTGGGGGAGTTTTTATTGAAGAACTAGGCCCCATCTACCAACAGCCTGATTGCCCATGGACTTTTGTTCATTTTAGCAAATCTCTGATATGATTTGCCTTTCATTGTGAAGGCTGTGTTGTGTTACTGTATTGTTTTGCACTTGAAGAAACACTTATTGTTTTTGTGTTACTGATCTGCTATTCTCATCTTTAATCTGTGTACCTATCTTCTTTGAATAGCCATGAGCTTCTCCTTTTGTCTACCTAAACTGTAACATTCATCTGCAATAATCTGCAGTAGTTAGTTTGCTTGGCCTGGTGACCCCATGGATTCATTATAAAAACTGAACTCTGAAGGCAGTACCTCATTTCATTTCTGGCTTTTCCATCTGCTTAAGGCTAGGTAAAAAAAAAAACCCTCACAGGTCCTTTGCCTTTTTGGAAATTGTACCATCCAGGGGAGCAAATGTCTGTATTGTTATTTTTTTCTTATTTTGATTTCTAAGTAAACTTCTTTAATTTGTATCAAACAATTTGTCTGTGGCTCATTTTTAAAGCTTCCTCCCATTAAAAGGTTCTTTAATATTAAAACAAAATGATTCCTCACCCTTTGGCTTGGATGCTTGTAGCTCTGAGGCATGGAGTCTGAAATTCAGGTAACACGGGGAGAGGAAAGTGCAAAAGAAGGAGAGAAATTGTACTCCATTTCAATTTTCAGCTTGCTTTATTTGCGATGTATTCCCCCAGCATCCCAAAATAAGCACGGCAGGGAGGTGGTGGCAGGCAAGTAGGTGGATGAGGGTGACACCCAAGCATCACATCTACCCCCTCCACTGGATTGACAGCTCTGCTCCCTTTTCTTCTCACTTCAAGGAATGAGGAATAGAAATAACTAGTAACACATTTTCAGCACTTTCCTTCTCACCCACTCAGACTTCTGGAAAGTCGAGTCATCCCCCTCCTCTCTCACACACACATTTCTTCCATGGAGTTGGCCTGATGAGAGAGAGAGAGTTTTGGAGACATTGACAGCTCTTTCTACCTTTAGCAAAAGGGGAAGAGCTGGGGAAGATTGAAGATGAAAGCCTTCTTCTCATAAAGATCAGATGAGGTGCCAAATGTGGCTCAAATCTTGTCAGCAGAAACTGTGGCTACCTGGTTGATCATATGGTAGTCCACGCCACCTCATTTGGCTGCCACAGAACTGGATAGGCTCCCAGTTTTATGTCTGTTACATCATTGGTTGTGTGATTTGAACCTGTCAAGGAGAAGGAAGGCTTTTGTGACTTTCCAACTGTGTAACAGGGCAAGCAAATAAGATTTTGGGTATTCGGTCTGGGCAAGGCTGAAGGGTGGTTGAAGTTATGGTGGCAACAGCTTGTAGACAGTCTGTGTTTCTGAGGATCTCTCCCAGGACTTTCTAGGTAGCATGGTGAATGCTCAAGAAAGGTAGCTTCTTCAACTCTGGGCGTCCTGTTCAGTTTTATATTATGTCCTTCTCAGTGAACCAAACCCAGTCTCTAGAAGCTATCAAGAACAACAGGATGCAATCCACTCATGTTCTGTGCTGAAGAAATGCTTTCATACACATGTACATCTGAGTACAGTATTTGAATCTCTAGCTTGGGTATAAATAGACTACAGCAGAGTTTCTCAACCTTGGACCCCCAGATGTTATTGGACTTTAATTCCTAGAAGCCCTGGTCAGCAGGTGTGCTGACTTGTGTTTCTGGTAATTGAAGTCAAAGAATACCTGGAGATCCAAGGTTGAGAAACCCTGGACTACAGGATGCTGGGAAATATCCCAAAAGTAGATTTCCCAAACTGTATGAAAAACATAATGGGGGGGGGGGGGGAGAAGGAGGCTGTGGTTTTCTAGTATTGCCTACTCTGACAAAACCAAGCTTCAGGTTATTCTGATTTATGATAACCAGCTGGATATCTTTTCTGTACTAAACTCCAAGGCACTAGGAGATCACACCTAGTTTCTTCTTTCCTCTTCTCCGTCTCCTCCACCTTCTCTCTTCCCTCTTAGATGGAGGTGCCAATCTTTCCACGTAATTTTGAAGAGCTTCTGCTCAGAAGTTAGAGCAAGGAACATGGATGGAGACTCCCACATAGCAAGTCTGGAAGGAAAATAACTCACAACAGATGCCTCCAATGGAAAATAACTCAAGGAGTTCCCCTTCCTTTGGGTGACAAGGAGAACAAACGCAAGGCAATCTTTAGCTCAGGAAGGAAGCATGTGAGAGCTGAGAAAGGGACTGTTCAATCTATGTTTCTGGCATTTGTCTCTTGAGCATCCCAAAGGCCGTCAACACTTAATGCAGGGGTGCCCAAACTTTTTGGGCTGCGGGGCCGGTTACATGGTTCAGGGGGCTAGTCACTATGGCCCTTGGGCCAGATCCAGTCCCTGATGCCAATTCATTCGGCCCACAAAGCCCTTGTTGCTCCCTGAAGTGGAAGTAAAACACGCCTGTACACTTCCGGGAGTGACAAGGGTTTACTGGACTGGATAAATTGGCATCGGAGGCATGATCTGCCCCACGGGCAATAGTTTGAACACCCCTGACTTAATGCAACAGTCACTTTTCCAAGATCCCCTTGGGCTGGCCATAGCTTAGTGGCAAAGAACCTGTTTTTATGTTTGTAGACAAAAAGTCTCATCCCAGGTTCAGTCCCTGTTGATGATGATGGCTTCCCTCCTTTCAAACATACTAAAGGAGGCAGGGCTGGAGAAGGCCTCTGGCAAAACACTAGAAAGCTAATGTAAGCCAGGGTAGGCAGTCTTAGGGCAGGTGGATCTGTCTGGTTTGCCTCAGGGAATGGTAACATCTGGGCAGGGGCTTAGAATCATTCTTCTTCTTCCATATCCAAATCTGAATATAGGCAATCATCATGGCAATCAGCCATGAAGGCTGTCCTGAGAATATAATACAGTGGCCTTTTATCTGCCTTTTGCATTGCAGCAAAGCCTCTGTAACCCTAATCCAGTTCCATGAGTCACTTTCTGGTCCTGAGCCCTTTTGGCCCACAGCAGTTTGAAAGCAAGACATTGCACATAGATAAATAGGGACCACTTCAGTGGGAAAGGTAACAGTGTTCTGTGCACTTAGAAATCTAGTTATGCCTGCCACATGTCCACAGAAACATCTGCAGATGCAGACAACACTGGCTCTTTGACTATAAACAGAGATGAGTACTGAACCCTAGAGTCAGATACAATTGACTTTTGAGCAAGGACAACTGTTGCTTTTACCTTTTCCTTATTTTCAGTGCATATCAGTTTTTGTATTTGTCTTTGGTATGTTTACCATATTGGACTTTAAGCTTTTGTTGTTGTGCCTTTATTTTATTTTATGATAATGGGAGGATGACTAGGGAGCCTGATTAACAAATGTTTTGTAAATAAATTGGCTGCTGTCTGTACAGGGATGCCATTGGGGTGGAGTATTCAACCAACAAGGCTGTGTAGTTCAGGACATGTGATGGTCTATGGTTGATACAGATAATATAGTTCTTCACAATTGGGGCAGAACTTGAGGAAAGGGATGTATGTGGAGGTGGATTTGTATTAGAGGTCTGTGGGATTCCAAGGACTGTTCTTGTCACATTGGTTTCTATGCCTGGTGGTGCAGTGGTTAAACTGCTGTACTATAGTTATTTAATTATTAAACTTATATCCCACCCTTCTAGGAAATCCCTTCCTACTCAGGGCAGTTTACAGCATGAAATTACTGTAGTCACAACTGCTGACGTTGTGAGTTCGATCCTGGTGGAGAACCAGCTGGACTCAGACTTCCATCCTTTCAATGTGGGTAAAATGAGGACCCAGCATGTTGGAGGTGCAATGCTAATTACCTTGTGAACCACCCGAGAGTTCACTAAGTGCTATGTGGCAGTATATGAGTATGAATGCTATTGCCATGGGAAATCTGAACACATGGGTTCATCAGATCACACTGTAGCTGTCTTCTGCTGAGTTTCAGCGGCTACAAGACCCATGAAGAGTTGGGGTCAAAAGTAGTTGCCCCATTAACTTGACTAGATATTATATATGCTAGGCCACAAAGAAATGATTTCCCAGCGATAAACACTTGAATTTGGACACTGAGTCTCAGGGAACCTGTATTAGAGCTCATTGCAGAATGGGCAAGTATCTCCATAAGTTTCCATTATTTGCTCCAGCCTCCATGTGTATGTAGCTGAAATTAATCCATTAATCCTCTGCAATATTACCTTCTGCTGTCTGCTAGCCTGATTACCCTCTTTCCTTTGATGTGTTTGCGAATGGCAGAGACCTGGGGAATGTGTTAAGTTAAAATCCCTATGTATAGAGATGTAGAAAGAAAAAGAATGAACACAAGTTGGGAAGAAGGAAGGAAAGAGAAAAAGAGTAAGTAAGTAAGTAAGTAAGTAAGTAAGTAAGTAAGTAAGTAAGTAAGTAAGTAAGTAAGTAAGTAAGAAAGCAAGTAAGCAAGTAAGCAAGTAAGTAAGTTGTAGTCACTTAGCCAGAGAGCTCTGGCAGCTATAGGAGAGCTTTTGATGAATGGGTTAATGTTGATGAAAAACCCTGTGACTGGTTAACAGTTGAGGAAATATGCTGTTGCTAATGAGCTGGATTGCTAGTACAGTACTGTATCATTACAGAGGGGAGGAGATAGCAAAAATATCAGGTCTTGGCTGGCAATTCCAGCCAACAAAGCCCCAGCTGATTGCTGCAGGGCAAATGGGGGCTGAACACCTCTAGGAGAGAGGGGGGGGCTGTGGGTTGGTCAAAAAGCGTGAAGCATTACTAAGCCGATTTCTGAGCCAGAATAAGAGAGAGCTGTGGGGGAGACATACCACTCACTCCACCTCTTCTTTCGCAGCATTACTAATCTTGGCAACCCTCCTTCCTTTCCCCCACAGTTTTGTGTGAGTCAAAAAAAGAGGCACCAAAAGTAGAGTGAAGGCTGTAGGACTCTGCTTCCAACCAGCCACATAACCCATCGTGGGTTCATTCAAGATATGGCCAGGAATCCCCCCCACCCCACTGCTTCCCCAGGTTCAGTATTATGGATCAGGGATGTGATGTCCATTTGTATCTCTTTTGGATTAGGTGAAAAGAGGAGAAGGACAAAGAGCATGAGCCAAACATAGAATAAGTATACAGTATCAGAAAACAAAACAAAACAAAATAAATAAATAAAACAATAAAAAACACTGTAGCACTTTAAAGACTAACTGCTATATTTTTATTGTTAGCTTTCATGGATCAAGTCCACTTCTTCAGACAAAGAGCAAAAGGGAGACAGCAGAAATCAAATACATCCATCTGTTAGATACCCATCACAGGGGACTAAATATTAGTGAAGGGTTCCTGGGACATTATCAAATTTGATACACAGATTGCTATATGATTTTATATTACAACTTTCCTGCCAATTCTCTTTAGCAAAATAGAAAGTAACCAGGTACAGGTTTTTTTCCCCTGACATGCAGGTCAAAAGTTGATCAAAGACCACAATGGGTTTTCCCAGCAACCTGGAGATTGAAAGGGAGCTTATCTGAATAATCTATTGTTGCTAATGACTGTGTGAAGCTGCACCCTTGTGCTTGCTTGTCTGTCATCTTGCTTGACCACACTCCTTCTCCCTTTGACCCCCTGAATTTGGTATATAAAAACCATGCCCGTAAGTTTCACTCTATGTCTGAAGAAGTGGACTTGATCCACGAAAGCTAACAATAAAAATATAGCAGTTAGTCTTTAAAGTGCTACAGTGTTTTTTATTTTATTTTGTTTGTTTTGTTTTGTTTTCTGATATGCCTGAACCACAGACTAACAAGGCTACTATTAAAAAAATAGAAATAAATAATACCGATGCATGCATCAGATAACATTAAAATCCTATGCAGATGCATCAAATAACATCAATTCCATAGAGATACATTGTAAACAACACAGACTTCAAGGGAAAGTCAAGGAAACATGCTGGAACCTTAAAGAACTTTAAGAAATAATTGTCTAAATATGGCTTTGTTCCCCTAAAGTCAGGGTGGTCTGGCATGTTTTTGTGTAAATACATTACAAAAACATGCCAGACCACCCTGACTTTAGGGGAACAAAGCCATACAGCATTTTTAAACTTTTGAAAACTTTATAAAGTGCGGTTTTAAAAGATCTTCTCCCACTTTTTGCTGAGATATGTTTTTCTCAATGATGCCGCCTGGATAGCTAAGCCCCTTAGCAACCCAGGCCGGGGGGGGGGGGGGGCTGATTCTGAAAAGAAAGCCAAGCTGGTTTGTCCTGCTCTCTTTTTCCCATGGTTGAAAAATCTCAATAACAATCACAGCAACTGATCCTCAGCTAAGCCCCTTAGCAAGTCAGGGTGGGGGCCTTGATTCTGAAAAGAAAAAAGTTTCCTAGCTTCTGTTCAGAAAACCTCCGTCTGGCTTGCTAAGGGACATAGCGATGGGGGGGGGGTGTTCTTAAGAGAGGCTTGGGACCTTCGCAAGCCTGGGGGGGACTTGCTTCTGCTTGTTCTTTCTTTCTTTCTTTTTTTCTTTCTTTCTTTCGCCTTGTAAGAGCAGAGCTAACTGTCCCAATATTTAGTTTGCCTTACTGCACCATATGTCAATCTCTTAGTCTATTTTATCATCTTCAGCAAATGTTGCTCCTAGGTAATAAAACTCTGCCACTTCTTTTATATCTGTCCCCTCTATTTTGATACTTAAAGTATGTTGTTTCCTTCCAATTGCTATTACTCCAGTCTTCTCTTTATGATTGTCATATTATTGAGAGCAATACTGAGGCTGTTTGAGTGCCACTGACAAAAACTGAACATCTCCTCCACCCTGGCTGTACATCTAGTCCAGAGGTGCCCAAACTATGACCCACAGGCCAGGTCCAACCCCTGATGCCAATTCATCCGGCCCACAAAGCCCTCATCACTCCCTGAAGTGGAAGTAAAATGTGCCCGTATGTTTTACTTCAGCTTCCAGGAGAGACGAAGGCTTAGCAGGCCAGATGAATTGGCATTGGGGGCTGCCCCCCTGAACCATGTGACCGGTCCATGGCCCAAAAAAGTTTGGGCACCCCGATCTAGTCATTCTAGGAGGCTATGACTCTTTTTATAACTAGTTGCACATAATCTAATTGATTGGCCATATTCCATTAATCATCCCAGAGTGTAACAGAAGCACAGGTCAAGTGGTCTGTGATTGTTCCCTTGATTGCTCTTGTAATTTCCAGCTTTCAATTATGCCAGCTAGAGAACATCCTGTTCAAGCAATATGGCTTATGTGTGGCCAGGGGAATTGCAAATCCCCCCTTCTGCAACTGGCATAAATAGTCAACCAGGCCTGCACCAAGCCATTATTTCTTCTTCTTCTTCTTCTTCTTCTTCTTCTTCTTCTTCTTCTTCTTCTTCTTCTTCTTCTTCTTCTTCTTCTTCTTCTTCTTCTTCTTCTTCTTCTTCTTCTTCTTCTTCTTCTTCTTCTTCTTCTTCTTCTTCTTCTTCTTCTTCTTCTTCTTCTTCTTCTTCTTCTTCTTCTTCTTCTTCTTCTTCTTCTTCTTCTTCTTCTTCTTCTTCTTCTTCTTCTTCTTCTTCTTCTTCTTCTTCTTCTTGTGCCAGATCCAATTCTGAATGTTGGCGATCATCATGCCGATCAGCCATGAAGACTGTCCTGTGAATATAACGCAGTGGCCTTTCATCTGCCTTCTGCATCGCAGCATGACACCCATACCACTGATCTAGTTCCACAAGTCACTTTCTGGTCCTGAACCCTCTTGGCATGCAAAGTCCTCTTCAGCCCCAGGTCAGTATTGATGAAGCTGCTGCCTTCCATCAAGATGGATTCAAGTGAGATTTAGTCCACTTGGGAACCAAGCCATTGCATATAAAAATCTAACAAACAAGATGTTGGCCTTTATCTGACCATATAGGAGCTTGCCATGTTTCAAAGCTGATCTATTGCCACCTGTTCCAAGTGGATGCTTGTGTATCCCTGGATTTGGTGTTTTGATGGACTTTTTCCTTAAGCATGATGCATAGTTTTAGGAAACAAGTCTCCCTATCAACGCCTTCACTAATCCTGTTATATAAGGCATGTGGTGTCTTTAATGAGCACTTTCTCCAGCTGCATCAATAAGCATCAAGCACCAGAGCGATGCATTTGATGTCTGACTTTGTTCCATTGCCCCCCTCCCTTTAATTCAGGTTTTAAATTGCTTTGTAGGCCTGGAGAGTGAAAATCGCAAATAGGGAGAGCACTTTTGTGTTCAAATGAGGCAAACAAGATGGTGTTTGTAAGCAAGCTTTTAAAGTCTTCCATTTGGTCGTCTTATTGAAAACAGTGCAGCTGGTATGGATCCCACAAGACCCCACAGTAGCACAATCCCTGGTGTGTCATGAGTGGTAAAAGGAAGGCCACATATGTTTCAAGCCTTAGCAGCAATGGGAGTGTCTGGCATCATTACGTATCCCATTCAACAGTCTTACCCAATGATTGAAGTTGTTGATTTCTGGGATGCATAACCAGGTTAGAGAGGAATTCCCTATCAGGCTCCTAGTCTTTTCACTTGCCACTT
Source organism: Furcifer pardalis (assembly GCA_030440675.1). NCBI lineage: Eukaryota > Metazoa > Chordata > Lepidosauria > Squamata > Chamaeleonidae > Furcifer > Furcifer pardalis. The sequence goes on from CP126891.1 coordinate 48,486,085, forward strand.
AGAAAGCTGGTACATCAGCATGCATGGTAGGCTGTAGGCATTGCTCCAAGTGCTGACACCGAGAATGGTGATGACAAGGAACAGAACCTTCTCAGTGGTGGCACCCACACTATGGAATGCTTTACTAGTAGAGTTATACCAGGCCCCATTGCTAGATGTTTTGAAGAAACATCTTAAAACTGTTCTGTTTAAAGAGGTTTATAAGAACATTCTCCCTATAGCCCAGTGGTTCCCAAATTTGGGTCCTTCAACTACAATTCCCAGAAGTCTTCAGTATTGGCTTTGCAGACTAAGGCTTCTGGGAGCTACAGTTCTCTATGGAACACCAGTGTTCTGTAGAACACAATTTGGGAAATGCTGCATAGCCAATGAATAATTGTATAATTGGACTATGTCACCCTTGGATACCATCAATTGTTATTGTGTGTATATTTCTGGCTTTAACTATTGTAAGCGGCCCAGAGTGGGAAAAGATCCCAGATGGACAGTATAGAAATCTACAAACCAACCAACCAACCAACCAACCAGTGGTGGGATGTCAAAAATTTTACTACCCCACCGTGATGTCATCACAGTGTGGGCAGAGCTAACATCATGATGTCATGACATCATGGGCTGAGCCAACATGACATGGGCAGGGCCAAAGAAAAAATAAAATAAAAATAAGCACACACACACACACACACACACACACACACACACACACACACACACACACACACACACACACACACACCTCAACCCACCCACCTACCCACAACAGAAACCCGTAAATAAATAAATTAAATAAATTAAATAAAAATTACATTAAAATACACCCACCCACCCATCCCAAACAAATCAACCAGAGCTTTTAAACCAGAGCTTCAAGCTTATTCTGGCTAATCTTTCTCACACTAGGTCAGATGGAAGGAACTACAGAATGAACTCACCACAAGATGGCTTCATTTTGACACTTTTCAACTTTTCAATGTTAAAAAAAAAACCCTGAGAAGAGGCGCTCGCACGCGCGCGAAAAGGCATGCCAGAGGGAGCCTCTTCTACCAAACGGGTATAGCAATGGGCATCGCACGTCAAGGCAAGGTATCAAAGTGGGGGGTGCCCCCCCACTTTGATTCTATATTCTATTCTATATTCGATTTATATCCCCGGGGGAGGGGGGAATTCGGAAAAGCCGACCCTTGCCCAGGCGTGCGAAACGGGATCCCACGTTAAGGTAAGGGATCAAAGTGGGGGGTGGCACCCCCTGTTTTGACACCTTGCCTTGACGTGCGATGCCTGTTTAGGCGCTTTCCGATGGGAGTTTGGGTGCCCAAACTCCCATCACAAAGCGCCTAAACAAGGGTTGGCATTTCTGAATTCCCCCCTCCCCCAGGGGAGGGGGGAATTTGGAAAAGCCGACTCTTGTTTAGGCGAGCGAAACGGGGATCCCACGTCAAGGCAATTGCCTTGACGTGTGATCCGTGTTGCTATAACGTGCCCAGGAAAGAGGTGGCTTGGTTGAAATCCTCACCCCCGCGCCGCACGCCCGAAGTTTCGAAAGGGTAAAGATCCTTATCTTTTCGGAACCTCAGGTGGCTTGCAGGCACGTGCGCATAGGTGGGTGTTTGCGCAGGGTACGGGGGGACCTCCGTACCCTGCGCTAACCCCCACCAATGCGCACGCGCCTGCAAGCCACCCAAGGTTCTGAAAAGATAAGGATCTTTACCCTTTCGGAACTTCGGGAGAGGAGAGGCGCCTTTTCGCGGGGTCTCCCCAGCTTGGGAAAGAGGCGGCTTGGCCGAAATTCCCTCCCCCTGCGCGGGGGTGAGGATTTCGACCAAGCCGCCTCTTTCCCGGGCACGCTATAGCAACGCAGATCGCACGTCAAGGCAATTGCTTTGACGTGGGATCCCTGTTTCACTCACCTACGTGAAAATAACATGAAAATCGTGTTATTCGATACAAGATTTTTCCAAAAATCTTGTCACGTTATGTGGTTTTCACGCTATACGGTACTCGCGTTACCCGGGGTATTTCTGTATCTTTAAAGACCATTCTAGAGAAAGGCCAGCTGCTCAGGTTCAGCAGCTAATGAGTGAGCCTCTTGTGCATAAGAAGGGGCACACCCAAAGCTAAGTTGCCTCGCCTTAATGGAGTGGTCATCTTACTGGAGTACTCATCTTGGAGGTAACTTTATGGGCCAGTGATTTTGTGACTTTGCCACTTCGTGGTTATGACTTTTGTGTCAGTGGATACAAAACATCTTGGATAGCTGGTGTTTTGTCTTGGAGCTTGCTTCTACCACGGATTTTCCAAAGTCATGCTGCAGAGGAGGAATTAGTATAACAGCTGTTCATCTCAAGGTCTGCAAGCGTCTGCAAGGAACCAGCAAGGGCTCGGTGATAAGCTTACTGGGTAAGCAAAGAGAGTGAGAGCTGAAACTCTCTAAGGACTGTGAACTTCTTGTATATATGTCGTTCCTGAATGCTGAAGCTAAGCTCATTATTTTTGTCATCACTGTAAATGTTTTCACTGCACCTCACCTCGTGAGTAAAAGTTTTTCTGTTGCCTCACACAAACTGTTTGCCTGTGTTTTTCTGGGTTCCCAAGCCACAATTCATCAACACTGAAGGCAGGGATGTGGCAGGGGCAAATCCACTCTGGAATACTCTGTCAATGCTCCAAAGTGAAGGTGGTAATCTTGACAATCCTTGAAGCTGTCTCTTTGTTTTTAAAATGGAAATGAGCAGTTTTCATCGATGTTTATAAAATGTAAGTCCTACATTTGGAAGTCAGAGCATCCTGCCTGTTTTTTCCCCTCTCTCTACCTCCCTGTCATTCACTTTATTTATGTGATGTTTGGCATCATATTTTCTGGAATGGTTCCAAGCATCAGTCTTCGAGGCGATGATGCATTTGAAAGCCAAGCTAAAGGGAAACAAGACAACATCATTTTTAAAACTTTGGTTTTTAAAGTTAGGTTTTCTTTTCACTTTTCATTTTGCAACCAATTCCAGTTGTTTTTGCTCCCAGATTGTGGAATTTCATTCCCTCAGAGCCGTGATTAATCGCCTTCTTCACTTACTGGTATTTGTTTTAAAAAGGCTAAGACATAATCACTTTGAAATGTCCCTCTAATTTTTTTTCATGCTTTCTAGTTGCAATCTGTAAAACTTTTGCACTATTATTTTCTATTATATAACAGTGAGGTAAAAAAATGAGGGACTGTGTGGTGGCTCAAGTGGTTAAGACGTTGAGCTTGATGACTGAAAATTTGACAGGTCAGCAGTTGGAGACCTGAGTACTGCATGATGGAGTGAGCTCCAGTCACTGTCCCAGCTCCTGCCAAACAAGCAGTTCGAAAGCAAGAAATTGTAAGGGCAACCTTCACCATAAAATAAAATAAAATATGATGATGACCATAGCAGTGGTTCAGTTTCACTATTGCAATCCTTTTATTTTTCAATTCATTTGAACTTTAAAAAAAAAGATATCTTGAGGGGGAAAATGTAATAAAACAAGACTTGGAGTGTGAAGTTAATCAGAAGATGGAAGGACAGCTGGTAAGCAAGACAGGAAGGCAAGGAATATAATAGAACCCAAGTCTTTAGCCTGGTCTCCATCATGTACAACAGGTGAGTTATAGCTCAAAACATACTTTAAGTAGGGTTAAAATGTAACCTAGGCAGCATAATAAAAAATAGAGGGAAGGTTCTGTTCTCAATCTTCTCAGGGTGCAGTTCCAATAATCAAGGGCTTCATCTTTCATCTCCCGATCAAACCCTGGGCTGCCAAATTGAAGCCACTTTCTTCATTTTGTCATTACCGAAACCCAAATCCTCATTGGTGCATGTCTTTGGCAGCAATCAGCAGACCAGTAAATGAGCCAATGGATTCCGTATCTCTCCACATTCACACCATCTGTTGTTATCCGCCAGCAGCCCCCACTTGACCATGTTGGTCTTGCTTTTAGGGACTCCAACCCTCAGCATATTCAGGGTCCTCCAAGTGACATAGGGGAGGTTGAATTCCTCAGCTATATCCTCCTTTGATGTTGTTCCTTCTCCAGTGAGTTCCTTCCTCCATCTTCTAATTTGGTTTTGCAACACCGGATCAGACCAATAATGGGCTGACACTACAAGAAGCCAGATATAGGCTGAATATCAGGAATAACCTTTTTTTTTTTAATTTTTTTTTAAATTTTATTAGGTATAAAAAGTATTACAAATCAAGAAAAATACATAGAACAAGAAGAAAAGAAAAACATTACATAAATCCAAAATGTATATAGAGAAAAATCAAAAAAGAAGATAAAAATTCCCATAATTAACAAAACTACATTTGTATCATCATTCAAATATTATTACCTCATGATAAAACTTCAAACTGTAAATTATGTCTCCCCATATCACCTCAAAACCAATATATTTAATTCTCTAACTCTACTATAACCTTTAACTGTTAGAGGAGTGTGACAATGAAACCCATGATAACCAGTGGTGAGCTGTCAAATTTTTTACTACCCCACTGTGATGTCATGATTTTGTGGGTGGGGCCAACATCATGATGTCATGATGTCATGGGCGGAGCCAACATGACATCATGACGTTGTGGACAGAGCCAAAGGGGGAAAAATTAAAAAAATAAAATAAATTCAATAAAAATTAAATAAAAATACATGTTAACGTTAAAATAATCAAACCACCCCCACCCCAAACACAAACCCACCACTTACCTAGGCAGGCAGGAGGCAGGCAACAAGCAGGCAGGAACAGCAGTGGCGTTGCGGCAAACCGCCGCTGAGTCCTGGCAGCCTGGCGGCCTGGTGGCACGGCACAGTGAGGAAAGACTGCCACCGCCATTGCCCTTTCTTTCCGGGCAGCCAAAATGGCTGCCTGAAACTGTGCATGCATCAAACCTCCATTTGATGCATGCACAGTTCTATTTTTTACTGTGCAAGTGTCAAATAGTGGTTTTTGACGCATACGCAGTTCTGGGCAACCATTTTGGCTGCCTGGAAATACACTTCTGGAGGGGGGCCGGAGAGGTGACCGAACCAGTCACCTGCGGGTTTACCACTATCCCTGGCGACCCCCTCGTGATGGGTGCTACTGGTTCAGGTGAACCGGTCCGAACTGGTAACAACCCATCACTGATGATAACCTCACAAAGTATTGAGCACTCCAACACTTGACGACCTCATAAGCCCTTTCCAACTCAGTTATTCTGTGATTGTTTCATTCAAAAGCTCAGTGCTGAAATGCGCATGGCGTAGCTGCATGTTGACATTTCAATCTATACACCATTCATTTGGGTTCACCTTTAACTCCAGCCTGCGACTTCTGCACACATTCTTATTTCTAAGTTGCTATGAAACCCTTTCTTTCTACTCTTTGCCTTTCAAATTGCCTTCAAAAGAAAAAAAAAAGAATGTCCTCAAATACCACCCAGCCTTCCATCAACATCTGAACAGCAACTCCATATGCAAGATGGTGAGTCAGTGCGATTCAAGAGTGAATGGAAATTTTAACTCACCACCAACAATAGCCAATTGGCAGAACCCAAAGGTTTCTTGCAGGGCTTTTCAGAAAAATAAAACTACCAATGACAACAATTAGAACAAAAGATGGTTGAAGGATGATAATTTTCAAATATATAAGTGGTTTTCTATTCCTTAATGGTAGAGAATCATACTTCAGAATTAGGCATCTGCTAAGGGGAAAAAAGGAGGACTGCACTGGTTTAGTGGTGAAGATGCTGAACTTGACGACTAGAAGATTGGCAGGTTGAGACCCGAGTGCTGCACAATGGAGTGAGCTCCCATCTCTGTACCCAGCTCCTGCTAAACTAGCAGTTCGAAAGCAAGAAATTGCAAGTAGATAAATAGGTACCACTTTGGTGGGAAGGCAAACAGCGTTCTGTGCACTCTGGTGTCTAGTCATGCCTGCCACATGTCCACGGAAACAGTGCTGGCTCTTTGGCTATAAACAGAGATGAGCACTGAACCCTAGAGTCGGATACAACTGGCTTCGAGCAAGGGTGACCTTTACTAATGGTTGAGAATCTCCACATGCTCCCTGAAGAAATCAGATCACCACAGGTTGAGGGGTTGGAAATGGAAGATTTGCATAAATGCTTATCTGAGATCTGGAAAAGTTGACGAACACATTACGCTTTGTGAAATTGGACATATAATACAGCTCTTTATATTAATAAATGCTGGTGATAGCCGATCCGTATAATATGGGAAAGAATCAACCATAGAACACTCTTATTACCTTTTCAGGTTCTAATAGGCTTTTATGTACCATATAAAAGGCACAATTATTTGGACAGTAACTCAAGCTGCTTGGTCATTCATTGTCCCCTACCCACTTCCAGAATAATGAGACAGACACAACTGTTGGAATTTCAACCAGGTCAACAACTTTATAAACTATGTAACCTGTTCTTCTTCTTTTGTGTCCCAATCAAACCCTGGGCTGCCAAAATGAAACCACCTTCTTGACATTGTCATTGGCCAAACTTAAGTTCTCATTCGTGTATGTTTCTGGTAATAACCAGCTGACTATCAAATGAGCCGGATTCTGTTTCTCTTCTGCATTCCCACAGCATGTTGTTATCCGCCAGCAGCCTCCACTTGAACATTTATTTATTATTTATTTATTTGTTCAGATTTATATTTCCGCCCACTCGCCGAGGCGACTCAGGAAGGGCTTACAGTCAAAACAGCAACAGTACAGTAAAAATCATAAAATACAACCTCACAAAACAACCAAAGCAGAACACAGACATGTTGGTCTTACTTTTAGACACTCAAAATCTCAGTCTCTTCAGGGTCCTCCAAGTGACGTAGGGGAGGTTGAGTTCCTCAGCCAGATCCTTCTTTATGTTATTCCTTATCCAGTGAGCTCTATCCTACATCATCTAATTTGACTTTGCTCTTGAGTACCCTCAAGAATGTTTGTTCTTGCTTGGATCTGAGCTGGCAGACTTGAGGCACATTTCTATTCAGAGGTTGTCTTGCTTAGTTCTCTCCAGCTACTTCTCTTCTTATCTTAGGTGGAGTGATACCTACAAGAGGATGTATTTTCTCAATGAGTGTAGGTTTGAGGCACCCTGTCACTATACACATTGTTTCATTAACAGTAATGTCAACTTGTTTCATGTGCACAGATGTGCTCCATACTGGAGCGGCGTACTCTGCTGTAGAGATGCTCATGGCCAAAGCTGATGCTCACAGCATGGATGGTTGAGCGTCTTTATTTTAAGTTTGTCAGCTTCCTGATGATATTGTTCCTTGTAATAACTTTACTTTTGGTATTCAGGCAGTGCTGCTTAAAAGAGAGTGTCATGTTAACCCATCCACATCCAGCACTGGGGTCGAACAGAGTGCGGATGACTGAGCCCAGAGCCAGGGATATCTATGTGCCCTTGCCCTTGGAGTAAGTCCCCATTAGCCCTTCCAGCATTATCATGTGACAACACACCGCTGGCTGCAACAAATTTATGGGAGGTAACATGTTCTGGCAACCAGCTGGCACTTCTTGTGACCCCAAATGAGTAAGGCCACTGGATGCTACCACTGTATTCCTTGTCCAAGTCATTAAATCTCAGGATCCAGGTGACCAGCATGTTGAGCATAATTAACCATCCGATTTCCATAGGAACATATCATTACTAGATTCTCCATCTGCACTTCCTGCGACAGCAATGGGCCAACCTAGATTACATCAGGAGGAGGGATCCATTACTTCTGGATCAAATAAGATAATTCTGCCTCAAATAAGAGTGAAAAGAATGATTTCAAGTTCAGAAGGGGAGAACCTATCAGCAGTTATAAGCCTTGGCTCTCCAGGTGTTCTTGGACTTCAATTCCCAGAAGCCCAAGTCTGAACTCCTGCTGATCAGGGCTTCTGGGAATTGAAGTCCAAGAACAGCTGGAGTGCCAAGGTTCACCACTGCAGAGATGAGCTTTGATTTTTTAAAGGACATACTAATGCATGTTAATTTGCTTTGCTTTTGGGGTGCATGTAGGAGAGCATGAAAGGCAAACAGCGAGGGAGAATTCTGCATAGCTGAGCATTTCTTGAGCTGTGATTTGTTGATGTGGAAATTATTGTACTTCCTGCTTCTTCTTGGGTACAAGATTTCTCTTGTACAGACCCATGTGGGACATCATCCATGTTGGATGCCAACCTGCACTGTTTATAGAAATCATCTGTAGGGGTTTCTGTAACCATTTTTAGGATTTCTGCTTTCTTCTACACCGGGGTGGCCAAATTTTGGTCTGTAGGGTGGATCCAGCCCCTGACACCAATTCATCTGGCCTGGGCCACCCTCGTCCCTCCAGGAAGTGTTTTACTTCCACTTCCGGGAGCGATGAGGGCGGCATGGGCAGGATGAATTGGCATCGGAGCCCAGATCCAGGCAGTGGGCTGTAGTTTGGACACCCCTGTTCTACACCATTTATGAATGGATTTTCTGATGTGATCAATGAAAGTTTCCTATTTTTACCCCAGTTGTGGGTGTTATTGTACAGTTGCTCCTCTTCAAGAGCCCCAAGCTCTTCATTATCTTGAAGTGCCCTGCTAACAAACATAGCAAATGTTCTTACAAAGTCATTTCCTGCCCACGAGGAGGAACTCAGTTTCTGCTCTGCTTTATTGGGTCCTTCAAGACAAGAGCAGCCTTATCCAATGATGGGATGTTACTGGTTTGGACCGGTTCGGCCAAACCGGTAGCGCCCCATCAAGAGGCGTCACTGGGGGTGGGGGTGGTAAAACCCTGGGCAACCGGTTAGGTCGCCTCTCTGGCACCCTCCAAAAATGTTTTTCTGGGCAGCCAAAATGGCTGCCCAGATCTGCGCGTGCATCAAACCTCCGTTTGACACATGCACAGTTCTATTTTTTAGTGTGCATGCATCAAACAGCGGTTTGACACATGCACACTAAAAAAAGAACTGCGCATGCATCAAACAGAGGTTTGACGCATGTGTAGACATTTTTATTTTTATTTTTGTTTTGCTCCGCCCACGATGTCATGATGTCATTACGTCATGACGTTGGCTACGCCCATGACATCAATGACGTCCCAGTGGGGTAGCAAAGATTTTAACAACCCACCACTGGCCTTATCTCAAATGGCATTCCTTTTGTTTTGAGCCGCCTCCTAGCCATCCGGAAGGAAGGAAGGGAGGGAACCAGAGAGCAGAAATGTCAACAATGGAAGGCGGAGGAGAGACTCAAAGGAGATAATTTTAGCTGTTGGGAACTGTACAGGCAATCTGCAAAACCATTTGGAGAGGGAAAAGTGAAAGGAAACAGCCTTCCTTACAGGGTGCCGGATATACCAAAGAAGGAGAAACTGGGAAAGGAAAGCAGGCCAAGGAATCTTGTGGGTGGAAGAATAAGACCTACTTATGTCAGGAACTGAGTCTTCCACTTTTGTTTCTCAGAACAATGTATGCACTGCTAAAGTGGCGCAATAGCTAGGAAGGCTTATGGTAGGAGTAGTCACAGTTCCTAAAACCTTGTCCATCCATTCTTACTGCCTCATGATCTTCAAGAATCAGTCCTGGTATACCTTATCTTGGATACCTTGGAGTCATTATTCAGGGAGGAGTCCTTGTATCAGTAGACATCTCTGCGAGCAACATTCTGCACAACTTCTGTCCATAGCAATCTGTCCCTGGCAGTTCTACTCGATGTTAGTCCAACATTATTATTTTTTTAAGAAAATCTTCCCATCTGTGAGGTGGTCTTCCCTTGGTATACTGCACATGCAAAATTAAGCAGATGTATTTCATGTGCATAGGATGAGCACCTTAGTAAACAGCAAAGCTGCCACCCAAAAAGAGGATTGTGCTTTCTTCTTCTTCTTCTTCTTCTTCTTCTCCTCCTCCTCCTCCTTCATACACAAGGTTCTTGCTCTGGCATTCCTAGTGGCCTCCAATGGGATTATTTGGTGTTCTTGTAATATTTCTTTGATGTTGTCTATCCACCTTCCTCTGGGTCTGCCTTGTGGTCTTTGTCCTTTTCCTCTTTCTACATATGCCGTGTGTGTTATGGACTTCCAAGACATTCTCTCCAAATGGTCAAAACACATTATTTGTTGTCTTTTTATGTAGTTTAAGATTGGCTGTATTCTAATTCTTTCCCTTAAAATCACATTCCTGATTTTATCCCTTCTAATCACTAGAATGCTTGAAATGTCACAAAGGTGGGGCAAGAAAGGGGTCAGAGAAGGAATGCATTTCATGCTTTCCCAGCCAGGCTTTGTACCATCATGCCAGATACTGAGTCACAGTGCTGATGCCCTACTTCCTGCTGTGTTTGAAACGGCCCAAAGAGCCCAATGTCAAGGCACAAGGAGGTGAAGAGTATCATTTGGTACCAAATAGTTTTACTACGATTTAGAACAGGAGTTCTCAACCTTTTTAAGCTGGGGGCCATTGGGCCACACACCCTCAGACAGTTCCAGTGGCCAGACGATCATTTGCCCATCCTTCACCACATGGCACTGCTGGGTGTGGGGGAGGCCCACATGAAATGGCATCATGGGTTTCATCTGACCCCTGATTTAGAAGAACATTATCAGAGGACTGGAAAACAAGCTGTATGAGGAAAGACTGAAGGAACTGGGCATGTTTAGCCATGAGAAAAGGAGCCTGAGAGGGGAGATGATGATAGCACTCTTCAAATAGTTGAAAGATAATCTTAAAGAGGAAGGGAAGGATCTGTTCTCAATAATCCCAGAGGGCAGGACACATAATAACGGGCTCAAACTAAAGGACACCAGATATATGCTGAACATCAGAAAAAAACATCTTAATGGTTAGAGCAGTGTATCCCAACCTTTGGTTTTTGGATTTCAATTTCCAGAAGCCTAAGCCAATTCCCCAAAGTACTGATCAGCCAATGGACTGACTTAGGCTTCTGGGAATTGAAGTCCAAAAACCAAAGGTTGGGAAAACCTGGGTTAGAGCATTGGAACAGTGGAACTAATTGGTTTGAGAGGCAGTGAGCACTCCGTCACTGGCAGCATTCAACAGAGAATTAAACAACCATCTCTCAGATTTGCTTTGGTTTGGATTCCTGCACTGAGCAGGGGGATGGGCTGGATGGCCTAAAATACCTCCTTCAACTCAGATATTCAATGACTCAATGATGCTAAGGCACAAAAAATTAGTATAGTTTGAAGGCTCTGATGTCTGTAGGCTGTGCATTTCCCTTGGTTTTTTTTAAAAAATTCCATAGGATCTCTCCAAAGTCCTGAACTCTATCACCCAAATACAGGGTGGTCTGTAAGTCCCTACTCATCCTCTTGTGTGTGCAGCATGCCCCTCTGCCTGACAGCCCAATGGGAGCACCTCCGTCCTCCCCCAGCAGAGCCCTATTCTCTTTGTGGCCAGGTAGGAACTTAAGGGCCACCCTGTATGTTCCCACCATGGATAGCTCTGGAAAGTCCTCAAACTAAAAGGAAGAGCTCTATTATCAGCTCCCTCAGCAGTTATTCCCAGCCAAGCCAGTGATCCCTGGTACCAACTGGGGACGGAGAGAAGAAGGCTACCTAAGCCTCAGAACCAGCTCCATAGATCTGAAAAGCTGCCACCACCTCCTCCTCCCAGGGGCTTGAAGAGACAAAGCATTTTTCTGAGATGCTGGCTGGTGCCTGGAGACCTGTCACCATTTCTCCACAATGTCTTTAACTGACAAGTATCACAAGAGACACAAACATGGGTACATGCCACAAAATGTGGCAGTATGGAATGCTCATCTCCCGTCTTCTGCTAGCCAACCCTTCTTCCCCTGAGACTCCCTTAGTTGACAAGATCTTTTCATGCTGTTTTTGTTGTTGAAAATGAGATCACGAATGCACGTGTCAAGCAACCTGTCCTGTCCTTGGGTTGGAATCAGGGTGGGTGGGTGGTACACACCTGTGCAAATCTCCAGGTAGGCTTAAAAATCTTGTCCCCCTCCATTGTCTTTTCTAAAGAACAACTTGTAACAAATCCAGTTGGCCACATCCTTCCTCTTTCTTCTCGGAATTAATTGCAGCTATTGCTATTTTTTTTAATTAGAGAGAAAGGGGAGTTTGATGTCTTCTTCCTAATGGCTGGACACACTCATATGTGTGGAAGCCAACTTCTTTTAAGGAAGGTAATCACAATCTGTTGTTTGTGGGTCTATTTTGGCTACATAAGAATAGAAATGTTGCCATTAAACTTGCTGTGACAAACACAGACTTTGACAGTTTCATCTGCCAGTGCAATATCCATTTGTTCTTCTCCCATGTTGTACCACTTTTGAAGCAAGTTTCTTTCCTTCTTGTTTTCCCCCTAATGATTAGGTTCTTTAAATTTAATTGCCTATAATTCTAATGCTCTATTTCACTTTCATAGTTTTTAAGCCATCCTGTTTGTGTTATCAGCTTAATGGTTTCCTCTTTTACCCTCTTTGGTTCCTTCCATCTAAAAACCCTATCCCCTCCTGCTTTTCAATTGCTATTCATTTTGAAATGTTCCAGTCTAACCCTCCTCTCTTATTCTTTTCATGAGTTCTGATCAGACTGATTTTTGTTTGTTTGTGCGCCTCCCAATAGTATACTCCCTTTCCTTATACAGTATTACAATTTTCATCTTCTTTTAAAATCCCATTCTACATTTAATCAAACCAACCACCATATTTCACTGCATTTCCTTCTGTAGATCTAGCTTGATTTCCCTCCACTTATCTTAACTTTTAAAGCTGGTGTTTTATTAGGTCTCTAAGGAAGGTCAATTCATTTAATAAATGGACCACTTAATTATTATACAACCTGTGTTATGTCTCATTATAGTGTATTGAACCATACCAAGTGTAGAGCTACGTTAGCTCATTGGAGGGCTGTATATGAGAGCGAGACAGAAATCCCTCAGTGGCTTAACTTTTCTGAAGACCTAGTCACTGCAGGACAGAATGAGCTCCCGTCTTTGTCCCAGCTCCTGCCAACCTAGCAGTTCAAAAGCAAGAAATTGCAAGTAGATAAACAGGGACCACATAGGTGGGAAGGTAACAGCGTTCTGGTGTCTAGTCATACCTGCCACATGACCATGGAAACATCTGCAGAAGCAGACAGCACTGGCTCTTCAGCTTTAAAACAGAGATGAGCACTGAACCCTAGAGTCGGATGCGAGTGGCTTTCGAGCAAGGGAAACCATTACCTTTACCTTTAGTCGCTTTAGACAAGCAGGTCCTTCTGTGAAAGACTGATAACAGCTCAACCCTGTTCTGTCAGAAGTTAGAATTATCAGTTTGTACCACTGGAAGGAACCTCAACATTCATCAAGTCCAACCCAACATGGTCAAAGCAGATCTGCTACTACAGCATCTTTAACTGGTGGCCATGTAAGCTCTGATTTAAAATATCTAATGAAGGCAAGCCCTTTGAGGCAGTCTATTCCACTATCAAAAAGTTCTTGCAGTCAATAGGTTCTTCCTAATGTTTAGGTGAAATCACCTTTCTTGCAATTTAACTCCATTGGTTTATGTCCTTTGGTGATCCACTGCATATCCTACATATCTTCCTCACCCCATCCCCAATGTCCTGCCAAGACTGGCAGTGGATGGCAGGAGTCATTGTACCTTTCAGGAGCTAAGGATGGGAATGCCTGCCCATTGTGGATACAGAAACATCCTTTGCAATTTCACTCAGGGTGGTGGATGACTTCACATAAACCCAGAACAGCATGTCTTCTTCCTTCTTTGTGCTGGAAGCAATCCAGTGGCACTTCCGAAGAGGAAAGATCAGCCAACAGGGTGCTGTTGTTTCCCTGGGGACTCTGAAATGTGTTCACATTTCTCACATAAGAGAATACTTTACATTTAAAGAGTTTTAATAATGATCTAGGCAGAAAATCAGCATATGTTTCGAGCTCCTGCACTCTGGCATTACTCAACTTTCTCAGTTTGATGAACTCACAGGCTACAAAACTACTACATCTGTCTCATGCGCTTGACATCTGTTGGCCTTTTGTTGAACTGTAGTAACATAGAGAGGCTGTAATAACTTCATGCATGATCAACAATGATAAGAACATCAGACAAAGATCTTCTGGTACTTTAGGAGCAGACAAAGCTGCTGTGGACACAAATCTTTGTATTACACATAATCTGGCAAGCAACTGGCATGATGCAGAGAGGCCTTCTTGCACTGTGCTTTGCTCACGAGCCTGATCACAACTGGGCATACAACTGGGTTGTTCTGTGTCACATTCTTCATCTCCATAATTTATGGTAGAAACAAACATTCTTTAGCAAAACCAAATAGGAAGATGGAGGAAGGAGCTCACTGAACAATGAATGACATTAAAGGAGGATATGGCTGAAGACCTCAACCTCCCCTAGACCACTTAGAGAACCTTGAATTGGCTGAGGGTTGGAGTTCCTAAATTTAAGACCAACAAGCTCAAGTGGTGGGTTGCTGGTGGACAACAATGTGCTGTGTGAATGTGGAGAGATACAGAATTCAGCTCATTTGCTGATCTGCCAATGAGTTAGTTAGTTTAACTAACAACCAAGCCAAGAAAGTGGCTTCATTTTGGCAGTCCAGGGTTTGATTGGAAACCAAAAGAAGATGACTTCCATACTTGTCTTAAAGCCTGAGATGCTTCGAACGGGTTGCTGCTATTAGCTTTTCAGTGGCCACAGGACTCATGGCTGTGATATGCTCCAACACACAATGAAAGCCACTAAACTCCTTGTCATAATAACTATCATACTCCAAGAGTTTTAAATGAAGGTTTTATATCAATGGGATTATTTTATATTCCCAGCTGTTTAGAATGTCATTAGGCATCAACCCCTCACAATATCAAGAACACAGAACAAGATCTCTGTATATATGTACCTTTCCCTCCTGGACTGATACCAAACCTTTTAAAATGTAAAGCGTTCTCTTACATAAACCTAAACTGTCATGGAAAATCCTAGTTGCTAGAAATCAAAGGTTAGAACTCAGCATTGGGGACTTTTCTTCTCCCTGGAAACTTTCTTGATAAATGGCATTTAAGCTGTAGCTACAACTCAGTAGTCTGGGAAGCTTAAAGAACACCAAGTTCCTTGTTTTGCTTTGATTCTGAATACGTTTAGGCTCTTCATAGATCCCAGAGCCCTTGACATTAGCTCAGCATGGAGGAGATCAGAACAGTTCAAACATTGACATCTGTGCCTCTGACATGAAATTGATCATAGAGTTCTCCTGAGCTGGAAAGAAATAAATAAATTTCCCATAGAGAAAAATTCATTACCCCTCTTTCTTTTTCCAAAGGTATGGTAGTCACCATACCTTTGTAGAATCAAAGCTTTTGAAATGTGGATTTACAGACAGCTGTTAAGGATATCATGGGTTGACCATGTGACTAATGTGGACGCAGTGATGGGATGCAACAGGTTCGCACCAGTTCGCTAGAACTGGTAGGAATTTTTCCCAGTGTCCCAGAGAACCTGTAGCAGCTTTTTTTTTTTTTTGGGGGGGGAAACTACCTTTGGGGCTTACCTTTTCACTGGTTCCCCCACTGCACATGCACGCCAAGCACTTGGTGTGCATGCATGCCTACAGTGCTTAGCACATATGCACGGCCTCCTTGCTGTCCTCTCAAGCAGGGAGGAGGAAGTGAAGCTGCTAGCCTAAAGTTCCCTATAGCCTGCTCCCCAGGGTAAGTGACTCACCTTTGGATGTGGTGTGTCTGTGTGTATTTTAATGTGTATTTAATACCTTTACCTATATTGATGTACTACCACAGTTCCTAAAAAGGCCTGGCAGCTGGCAGGCCTGGCGGCCTGGCTTGGGGTTTTTAAGCAAAGTCTTGGAGTTACCTCATCAATAAGCTACACCTGTGCTGTTCCAATTGCTGTTCCAATTGGAGAACCCTTAAAGAGGTACAGCTGTTTTACATTTACATTAAGGCATATTATCCTAGGGAACTGGTTCGATGACCATATCCATCTTACAATATGGTGCTGCCCAGGCACTTATACTAACAGGTAAGTGACAGGTTTGTGTTTGGGGTGGGTGGGTTGATTTGTGTTTGTGGTGGATGGGTGCATATTTGGGTGGGTGAGTGTATTTTAATGTAATTTTATTTATTTATTTATTTATTTAGATTTATATCACTGCCCACTCGCCTTGGCGACTCAAGGCGGTTTACAATCAGGAAAAAAAACCCCCACAAAAACACACACAAAAAAAACGGGTTTGTGTTGTGGGTGGGTAGGTGGATTGGGGTGTGTGTGTGTGCTTATTTTTATTTTATTTTATTATTATTTATTATTATTTTTCTTTGGTTCCGCCCATGACGTCATGATGTTAGCTCCGCCCACACTGTGATGACATCACGGTGGGGTAGTAAAATTTTTGACATCCCACCACTGTGTAGACGTATTGTGCAGAATGAATAAAGAACAAGAACTCTTTAAGCCCATTAAGCAAACACCTTGGCCATATCATCAGGAACAACATAAAGTATAGGATACTCCAACTCACTCTGCAAGGAAAGATCCCTGGAAAGAGAGGCCCTGGACGTAGATAGACTTCATGGGTGAAGAACCTGAGAGACTGGTGTGGCATGTCCTCAGAAGAGCCATTCTGAGGAGTTAAGAACAGAAAGGCTATTGCCATGATGATAGCCAATAGCCAGAAAGGATACGGCACCTGAAGAAGAAGAAGAATGGAAGGCAAGTACAAATGTATCATATATATAATCATGGAGGTTTCAGTATCTCAAAATGCTTCTGTTTTTCTTTCTCTTGGATGCTCCAAAGTGACTCTACATCTGTGATGGCAAACCTTACCAAGGTTCACCATCATGACTCTACATGTTTCTTGGTTTCTTACCTCTAGGGGTTTCTGTCTTTTTAGTTCCCTCCCCAGGGTGTCTTTTTGCAAAAACTTCAGTAGAATCATCAAATCCTTAGCAGCCACTGCTCTCCTAAGATCATTGACACCATCTCTTTTTTGAATAGACACCAGCTCCTTGAGGAATGTGTGGAACTGTCTTCCCAAACATTTTTCTTCTGAAATTTGTTTGCTTTTGCTTTTTCAGAAGGGGGTTACCACGGTTATGAATGGCTTCAGATCTCACTGGCCTTTGACAAGAGAGACTTGCTCCCCTTCAGAGATTAGGAGCAAATCAGTGGCCCTTGACACAAATCCTATGGCATCACAGGGGTCTATCTTCAGGGGATGCTGATGACTTGACAACACTAATAGATGGAGATTCAGAGAGTAAACAAAATAAAACAAAAAGACAAAACAACAACAACAACAACATTGTGGCAATTTGAAGACCAACACCTGTATTTAAATGTGAACTTTCATGGATCAAGTCCACTTTGTCAGACATAAGAGTGAGACTTCATGGCATTAATTTATACATACCAGGCACAGAGGTACACAATGGTTAGCCAGCACAACAGATACGTTTACAAATCAGTGTGGCCTTTTATAACCTGTAATAACCTGATTAGTATTCAGATTTATTACTGCAAGCCTGGCTCTGTTGAGCTGCAAATTGTCAGTAGATGGAAGCAAAACAAACATTTGCTAATGAGTTTACCTTTCATATCTAGCATTTCTTGACAATGCTGTGTGGAAATTGACAATGGTGTGAGTGACCTAGGCAGATTGCCAAGTACAGTACTGCACTGTACTTCCTTTGTTCTGAGAGGTGGACTGAGGCTATGGATGAGAATCACTGACAATCCATCTGAAGTTTGTTCTGTAAAGGTGATGTGGGAAATTGCAGCCTGTAACAACCTGTTAGTTATGGCATTTCAAATTTGATAATGCCCCAGAAATCCTTGACTAATATTCAAACCATCAAGATGGGTGATCAGCGTATCTATAAATTTTATCTCTGCCATTTCTCTCTGTATCCTCGTCTTCTAATTTTTCTTGTTTGTAATTGCTGGAGATTATTGTTGAGGACCATAGCTATTAGAATCTTACAGCCATCAGGGCCACTGAATAAATTCTTCAAGAGTTTCTAGGGCATAAGGATTTCACTTATCAGTGCCTTTAACAGGAGGGCAAACAGTACAACATCTGTCTTTACCCTGAAGGCATAGGTATTGTTTCTGATGTTTTGACCAGCAACTGTGCAGGCAAATTGCATCCACTGCAATCAGAGCAGTAAAAAGTGATTAGCTTGCTTTAATTTCATATGGGGTCATTGAGGTATAAGCCTGTGCTTCATTTGCTGGTGGATTGTTCACGCATGGAGCTTTGAAGGAATTATGTACCTGGAGGGAAAATGTAGTACCGGACTCTACGATGCATCACTGCTAACTATTATAAGATTGAAGTTCCGGGCTGGTAGCATTTTTCTGTGACATGTTTGCCCTCACCTCAGTTTTGGGTTTCTCAGGAACAGAGAGAACTCGAACACGGCTTCTTCAGTAGTCTGATTTTTATTTGCATTGCAAAACAAAGAGCGTTTTCTATCCAACAGTGCCAAAATAATAAACCAGCAGTGCATCTGCCCTTCCCCCATCAACCCGCATACACCAGGCGAAATACGAGCCGTTCCCCCAGAGAAAAAGAAAAGAAAGTGCTTTGTAGTTATAACATTTTCTCACCCCCTCCTGCCAGTCACAGTTGGTATCCAATCCTGGCCCTCACAGGAGTGGTCAGAGGCCAGTCTTGCCTGGCCCTCACTGGGGTAACTAGAGGGCAGATTTGTCTTGCAGCCTCCTGGCCCATCTTTCCCTCTCAAGGCCAGCTTCCCCTCTCCCATTGGAAACTCCTCCTGATAAGCTAACAGGGACCAGAAAGGATACTCCCATCTCCAGCCATCTGGATGTCTAAGTGCAGTTTTGCCCCTTTCTGCTTCCCAACCCCAAAAGGGGTTCTCACTCCTTTTCTTACAACTATGTCCAAAATCCTGGGTCTGCCTGGAGTGGTGATGGAAACATTTAAATGATTGTCATGATGCTACTTAGAAATGAAGCATGCCATAGGTTCACCACCACTGTTCTAGGTGATGTATGCATCACCTAGAACAGTGGTGGTGAACCTATGGCATGCGTGCCAGAGGGGGCACTCAGAGCCCTCTCTGTGGGCATGTGCATCAATTGCCACATCCCTCTGCCCAGCAGACCAATAGGAGTGCTTCCTCTCTCCCTCCAGCCCAGAGTTTACCCCACCCCTCCGCAGTGCAGATGGCAGCCTGTTGAGTTTCGGCACTTCGTCTCTAAAATGTTCGCCATCACAGGCCTAGAATGATCCTAGCCCTATATATATATAACTTCAATTGCACTCAGTCTTAGGGAAGTGCCTTGTTCCTTTTTAGGCCCTCTTATCAAAATGTTTATTCTCTATTGCTCTATAGTTAGCCCAGAACTTCAGGAAAATTCCATCACCCAAATTCAACCAAAAGAAATCTCTGAATCCCTTCCTGACTCAATCTTAATAAAGCACAAGAAAGTGAACTAAGAAGGCATCAGGAGTTTTAGCAAAGGCATAGGTGGTGGGTGGGTTTGGGATTGTGTGTTTATCTCAGCAAGTGTGCAGGTCCTAAAGGAACATTTTCCTAGCCTTCTTCTAATTTTTCTTTTCGGTAAAACCTCATTTATGTACACCTACCTTCACTTTATCGGAGCAACGGAAGAGCCCAAATGAGGCTATTGTGATGTTTTAATCTCACGTAGGCAGATTTCTATAGTTCAGCCAAGCGCATCTAGAAGGGAAATGCTTGGGGTTATTTTTAGACCACAGCTCCCACAATTAGCATGGTAGGTGACAGAGTATTTCATAGCGGATTTGCCCCTGCCACACCCTTGCCTGCAGTGTTGATGATTTGTGGCTTGGGAGCCCAGAAAACACAGGCAAACAGTTATTTGTGAGGCAACAGAAATTTTACTCATGAGGTGAGGTGCAGGAAAAATATTTACAGTGATGAAAAAATAACAGGCTTAGCTTCAGCATACAGGAATGGCATATATACAAGAAGTTCACAGTCCTTAGAGAGTTTCAGCTCTCACTCTCTTTGCTTACCCAGTAAGCTTTATCACAGAGTCCTTGTTGGTTCCTTGCAGACGCTTGCAGACTTTGATATGAACAGCTATTAGGCAAGTTCTTGGTAGAGGCAAGCTCCAGGACAAAACACCAACAGTCCAAGCTGCTTGTATCCACTGACACAAGAATCACTACCACGAAGTGGCAAAAGTTCCAAAATCACTGGCCCATAAAGTTACCTCCACTATGAGCACTTCCAGCAAGGTGACCACACCATTAAGGCAAGGCATTAGGGCAAGGCAATGCAACTTGGCTTTGGGCGTGCTACATTTTATGCACAAGAGGCTTCATTCATTAGCTGCTGATCCTGAGCAGCTGGCCATTCTCTAGAATAGTCCTTAAAGATATACATGTCAGGGATTCCCCTAGTGATATGTGTGTCTCAATAGCAGAGTAGCACTTTTAAGCTATTACACAGCAAAAGCCTTTAGGTGCAACAACACACACACATATGCCTTCAGTGAAAGGTGCGCTTTACTTAACAGTGAGGGGAAGACATACATACACAGGTCTATATACAACAGTCTCTCTCTCTCCAAGCCCCACAGTTGGTACACAGCTTGGATTCCTCTGTTAGCTCCAATCCCAAGAGCATGCACAGAGTTCTGGTAATCTTCAGCAGTTCTTCCTTCTCAGTTGAAGGAAACTCTCATCAACAGCACAACCTCCATCAGCAATTTCTCTCTGTAGTCTCTCAGTAGCTTAACCTCTCTTCGGTATGACAGCCTCCTCCGTAGACCCTTCCCAGAGGGCCACAGTTATACCCTGGTGTTGCTGGGCAGATTCTCTAATCAGCCACAGCTGGGCTGTTTCAGGAGCACATAGACAAGGCATGCACAGCTGGGCAATCAGTCTGTGGCTCTATTATGTACACCTGTGTTTAGAACACTTGCAGGACCTTAAAGTTGTACTATTCCACTGGGCAGCAATCTTTGTACAATACCCCACAAAAGAAAAATGTCCTAACAATACACAACCATTTATCCATGATGCAATATGTGCCAGGCACAGTTACTAACAGTAGGTACCTAAGGAACCTTGGCTGGTGGTGCAAAATAAGTCCATCCCTGCCTAGGAACCTGGGGTGGCATGGTTAGAGTTTCTTCCTACTTTTATCATCATAACAACCCTGGGAGGCAGGATAGCATGTGTAATCCTCTTTCCAAACATGATATCAGGCTAGAAATTCAAATGCAGTTTAAGTATACTTCACTGGACATTTTTGACATATTAAGTAGAGAAGGTTGTTATGTTTCTTATTCCCTGAGTAGAAAAAAAAATGAAGTCCTTGGACCAAAATCTTGCACTGGAAGACAAAAAGCAGATTAGCTGTATGATCCATATTCAAATTACCAAAAAAAAAAAAAATGCACAAAATGCACAAAATGCAAGGGGAAGGCAGTACCTTTACTGGATCACTGAAAATTGAAATGATGCAAGCTTTCGAGATCCAAAATCTCTTTTTTGGGCATGGCATGATGTCTCCTTGCCAGGTACAAGTCTTACAAATGCATGAGGAATACGGTAATTTTCAGTGATCCAATAAATAAAGGTATCATCTCCCTCCTGCATTTTTTGCACTGGGAGAGGCTCTTTCGAGCATTAAAGGGAAGCTCTCTGGAAAATAGATACCCCTTTGTTCTTTCTTTTGCACAATTTTGACCAAATATTTGACCAAAAATGGACGACTTCAATGGTGTTTTCTTGGGTATTTATTAGAAATGCTTTTGTACATGTGGAAGGACATAAATGGTGTGCCCATAAATGTTGCATTGACTAAATTTCTCCATATAAATAGAAAATTTCTCCTGTATCCAGGTAGCCCCCATTTTATTTGTTTCTTCTTTGCTCTTCTGACTTTGCTTCAAAGTCTACTAAGTAACTAAGTGGCTTCCTTTCTCCCTCTCTATTCTTTAAGTTTTCTTCTTTCATGTCCCAATCAAACCCTGGACTGCCAAAATGAAGCCACTTTCTTGGCTTTGTCATTGGCCAAATACAAGTCCTCAACAGTGCATGTTTCTGGCTATTCTTTAAGTGGAATGCATAAACCAGTGATGGCAAACCTTGGCACTCCAGGTAGTCTTGGACTTCAATTACCAGAAGCCCAAGTCAGCACTCCTGCTGATCAGGCCTTCTGGGAATTGAAGTTCAAGAACAGCTGGAGTGCCAAGGTTCACCATCACAGGGATAAACCTATTTTAAAGGGTTTAGTTTCAGCAGATAGTTTTAATAATATAAGAAAAGATCTTGTAAGGCAGAGGTTATCTGGTGCTCAATGGACTCAAATGTTTTCCTCTGGACTGTCAAAGCATGCTCATCAGCATAGATGAAACTCCTGGAGTATGGAAACATTGATTGTCATTTGTGTAAATGTTAAAAAATAATTGGTACAAAGATTCTTATCTTTGGGAGACTGTTTCTTTGCTATTGCCAATTTTGCCATCAACTGTGTCTCCCTTGAAATCCAACAAAGATTTGTCTCTTTTGAAGTAGAACAGCAACCATCTCTGTCATTCCATGATCTTAAGTTAAGTTAAGAGGTAGACCTTTTCTGTAGCGATTAATGGTTGACAGTGTCATATGCTATGTAAGGTCAACAGAAGATTTCTCTTGAAACTACTGCCTTTCATTCATTCTATGTAGACTCACAACTAAATGTAGCTATGTTAACAGTCCATGAGATCTGATGAATTTTAAATGCCACAACTCCTCTTTGAAAGGCTTGAATGACAGGAGAGAAACATTTGCCAGCCTGTTTAACCCCAGTAATACTACCAGGCACAAAGGTCTGCAAAATCCAAAGAGATAAATGATGAGAGAAAGAGAGACAGAGAGAGATCCCTTCTGCCTTTGAACAAGTAATTCTAATTAAAATATGAACATTGGCAGCAGGTTAGAAAGTTCAGCAGGTTGAAGCACCAATCTCTGGAGCCAGGAGTTTGATTCTCCTGCTGTGCTTTTCCAGAGAAAAGCCATACCTGTGTAGTTTGGGGGCAAGAAGCACAGTACTGTATTACAGAATCACAGAATAACTGAGCTAGAAAATGCCTTTTAGGCGATTGAGGCCGATCCCCTGCTCAGTGCAGGAATCTGAATCAAAGCAGATCTGACAGAGGGTTGTCCAATTCTCTCTTAAATTCTTCCAGTGTTGCTCCAGTGTTGGAGCACTCAGCACCTCTTCAGGCAGTTGGTTCCATTGTTGTACTTAACTGCTCTAACCGTCAAGATGCTAGGGTCATGATGGTGAACTTTGGCACTCCAGCTGTTCTTGGACCTCAATTTCAGGAAGCCCAAGCCCCTGTGAATCCACTTAGTAAACCCACTCATGTGGATTCACAGGGACTTGGGCTTCTGGGAATTGAAGTCCAAGAACAGCTGAAGTGCCAAAGTTCTCAATCACTGTGCTAGGGCAACTCCTAAGGCATGGACTTGGAAACCACTTCTGAATCCTTTACACTTCGGAAATCCTGAGAAGGGTCAATATAAGTCATCAATTTGCAACTAAAGAAAGAATCAAAGAGATTTGCAAACCTGTTTCAGACAAGATGACCTGGATGTGAGTTAGGCCTGGATGAGGCTATTGGGGACCTTTCCCTACTCTAAGGTATCATATACTTTTAAAAACAGACTCGTACTTATTTGAAAAAGTGTTTGATTTAGACCAACAAGAGCAGGATTCAAAACTTAGCTCAGCCACAAAGCTTGCAAGATGGCATTGGGCTAGCCATGGTCTCTAACCCATCTCACAAGATGATGGCAAGGGATTAATAGCCTCCGTGCCAGTCTAATCACCCTGAAGAAGAAGAACTACCAATTCCCAAGCCAATGATCTAACTGCCCAGATTTTCATTAGCTCTCATCACCATAACTAAGGAAGGTATCAGCACTGGTAATTGAGAACTTCAAGTCAAGCATTACTTTATCGTCAAAGCTAGAGTTTCAATCATTTTACCAATATATCATTTGAAACAGCATTTGTTCATTATACAAATCCAATCTATATAGGACAATTTTAAAGTATACTGTCAATTATATACAGAGAGTGCCATAAATGTATCCACATTTTATTTCTTTATCTATATTTTTTATTTATTTATTGTATTTCTATACCACTCTGGGCAGTGATTTTAACAAAGGAAAAAACCTGTATAAAATTGTAATATTCAATATTGTCATCGTCATCATTGACTGCAGCTCGTACCAGAGAATGCATCTTTTCCTGAAGCAGGAAAAATGTCATGGCATGAATTTGTTTAAGAAGGTGGATCCCAAACTTGCCATGAAGTGACCACCACACTATGATCACGGAACCATCTCCTGCAGCACACATGAAATGGGACATGCAGGATTTAACACCAGGACTTCAATGGACTGCTGCAGCCTTGAGGATATTGAAAAGGTGCACCTTCACAGCCAGTCCATCTGGCATGGCCTCTTCTGCCTCCATGACTGTTGGGAATCAGAGTTCCTCCTCTGCTCATTTTGCCATTGGGCCCAACATGATGATTTCCAGTGGCATTCCATCCACTGAGGGGACTATCTCCCCACTTAAAGGGGCTCATCCACCCATAGCCATTGGCCCCTTTAGGGAGTCTGGTTATTTACTGCCACCCAACATTCTGCATTGAGTCACTGGCTGTACGGTCTACTCCATTACCATAGCGGGATGTCCGGCCAGACATGTAATATTCAATATACACTGGTAACAAAAGATGGATACAAGTCATGTTTGACCTTGTCCAGGGTTTTATCTGTGTAGAGAATAAACAGAAGTGGTTTCCCATTCCCTTTTTCTGCTCTGGGACTGTGCATCTTGCCCAAAGTCACACAGATTGATTCTTCTCTGATGGTGACTGTAACTGAGTTCCTACTTGATGACACAGGACAATAACAATATATAAACCAAGAGCAAATGTGGGTTTTAAAAAAATAAGCAGTTGGATTCTTGAAGCTATGCTCTGTACGTGTGTATGCATACGTGTGTACGTGGCTGTCAGGGAACCTTTGGAACCAACCTGACATATGGAGAAAGAACATAGAAACTTTTTTTTATTTTTACTCTGCGGAAACATATTGTAGAAGCTTAAAATGAAGCTCAGAAGACAGCCATTAAAATTAGAACAGTAAAACAGCAGTAGAATTGGTTTTTGTAATCATTTCCATCCATTGCAATTCCACTCCCCCTGGGGCCCTCTTCCTTGAAATGAGCTCCCAGCAGTGACACACAAGATCTAGGCCAATGCGCTCTCCATGGAATGAGCTGTTGAGGTTCATCTCCATTATTGAATTAATCCCACCATCCTAAGAATGGGCAATCATTAAGTTCATGTTGCTCAGTGAAAAAGCCTCAAAACTAATAAGCCAAATTGGTTTGTTTCTTCTCTTGATTAAGCCTCCCACTGCTTGATATGGTAGAGGAGTGACTATAAGTAGATTATAATCAATAGCTCATTA
Source organism: Furcifer pardalis (assembly GCA_030440675.1). Taxonomy (NCBI): domain Eukaryota; kingdom Metazoa; phylum Chordata; class Lepidosauria; order Squamata; family Chamaeleonidae; genus Furcifer; species Furcifer pardalis. The sequence goes on from CP126891.1 coordinate 48,511,576, forward strand.
ATATCTCTTTCAATATGTCCACCCACCGGAAATATTAGGATGTGGTGAATTCCAGCATAGCAAAGGCAGGATATGTTTTAAAGGAAAAGCCAACTGGTTTGCCTGGCTCTGTAATAATTGTTCCACAGCTGGTGATTGGGGGCGGACAGCGGCTTGGGAGTTGCTGATCAACTGCATGGTGCTGACAATAAGAATAATAATTTGAACAAATCATGGATGCCTGTCACCAGTATATTTATTCTTGGCCAGGAAGTTCTGCTCACATTCAATGCCTGGGAAAGAGTGGGTTTTTGACAATGCGGACACATAGGAATTCTGTCAAAAAGAACGCCAGGGAACGTTTCAGACTTCTTTAAATTATACTTCACACTGTAAACCAGAAGAGGTCATTAGAGTTGGCAGGCAGAAAACAACAACCTCTGAGCCACCAGTACATTCCCTTCATCTTAGCCTACCTTCCCATTTATCTTTGAAAAGCACCGCATGAGAGGGCTTACGTAGCTAGCTTGTCAGAGTGAGACTGTGACATTTTGCATGATTTGGGGTCAGCCTTTCTTTCAGTTTACTGGGTTATATACATAACACATCAAGCGGGTGTGCGGTGGTTTCTGACTGTTCTCTTTTTATGAGAAGTGCTCCTTTTGCCATGGGGCTGCTCCACTGAGGCAGCCTCGCGTTGACAAATGAGAATGGTTCATAGCTGTAAGGAATCAAAATGCCCATGCAATGCAAGAGTTTATGAGCTGACTTCACGTTTCATCTATCCAGTCCCTTTTCTTTGATCTTTACACCAGTTGTGAAAATCCCCCCTCTTGTTGGTATTGCTCCACCAAAGATCAGGAGAGAAGAAGCAGCAGATGCTGAGAGAACTAAGCAAGAGAAGGACCCTCAACATCCTCTTAATGGAGAAGAGCCTCAAGTCTACAGGCTTGGTTCCAGGAAGAGCTTTATGGCAAGAAAAAAACATTCTTGAAGGTACACAAGAGCAAACCTCGGCCCCCACCCTCCTAGGGCCGGGGCAAAAAAGCTGCGGGCTTCTCTGGGTGGCCGGACATAGCTGCCCGGGTGACCTCACTCAGGCCCCACCCTCCTGGAGCTGGGGAGAAAAAGCTGCAGGCTTCTCTGAGCAGCTGGACATCGCCACCCAGCTGACCTCGGGCCCCACTTTCCCAGGGCCAGCGAAGGGTCCCCCTGCCGCTCATTGCCTGCTCAGAGGGAAGTGACTGTTTTGTAATTGTCTTATGACATGCACTGATCATATTGATCTATTTGTTGTTATTTTCTGTTTTGCTGCATTGTATTATATTGTATTTTTATTGTATTTTTAAATGTATTGTGACATATTGTGATTGCTGTTAACTGCCCTGAGTTGCGTAGCTGAGTGGGCGGCATCAGTGGTGGGCATGGGCTGGTTCAGACAGCTTCGGGAGAACCGGGAGTAACAATCCTGGGTGGTCTCCTGGGGGGGGTGGTAGTAACCCTCCCGGGAGACCACCCGGGGTGGTTACCTTTTTTTTTTTTAGGTGACCAGTTTGGTCTCCTCTCTGCCCACCTGACACTGCAGTCCAAAATGGCTGCTGTGTCACTACACATGCATTAAAATACCAATTGATGCATGCATGTCTCCAGTGCTGAGCACACATGCGTCAATTGATACAGTATTTTAATGCATACGCACTGACACAGCAGCTATGTTGGGCTGAAGTTTCAGGTGGGTGGCTGTTGAGGCCCTCAGTGGCCTCTTCAGAGGTGTGGCAGTGGCAGAGCCATGCACTGCCGTGCCGCTGCCACTTACCGCAGCTCGCCGCTGATGCCACCGACCACTGCTTGCTGCCACCACCGCTGCTGCTGACCACCAATGCCTGCTGCCCACCGCTGCCACTGCTGACTGCCGCCATCCGCCGCCCATTGTTGCTGCTGCCTGCTGCTGCCCGCTGTTCGCCACCACTGCTGCCACTGATCATCACCACCTGCCGACGCCGCTGCTCCCACTGATTGGCAACCGCAACTGCTGCTGCTGCTGCCACTCACTGCCGATCACCGACTGATGCTGACACCACCAACACTGCTCCTCGCCATTGCATCAGGCCAGGCTGCTGCACACCGCCGGGCCGGGCCAGGCCGGGCCAGGGTGCACCACTGGGCCAGGCCACGCTGCTGGGCCAGGCTGGGCCAGGCCAGGCTAGGCCGGACCACTGGTCCAGGCTGTACCGTGCTGCCACACCACCGCTGTTGCCACCTGCTCCCCAGGTTAAGTGACTCAGGTTTGTGTTTGCGGTGGATGGGCAGGCGGAATATGTATTTTATTGTGTATTTATGTGTTTTTATGTATATTTAATGTGTATTTTAATTTGTATTTTATGTATTTTTATGTGTATTTAATATCTATTTTATGTGTTTCTATGTGTATTTAATTCGTATTTAATTTGTATTTTATGTTTTTTATGTGTATTTAATTTGCATTTTTATTTGTAATGTATTTTTATGTATTTTTTAAACTTTGGCTCTGCCCACATCATTGGCTCCACCCACACCATTGGTTCCACCCATGACATCATGATGTTGGGTCCACCCACAACATCAGCTCCACCCACAGTGTGGTAGTAAATTTTTGGCTTCCCACCACTGGGTGGCATACAAGTCCAATAAATCAAATCAAATCAAACCAAACCCAAATTAGCAGATGGAGGAAGGAGCTCACTGGACAAGGAACAGCATTAAAGGAGGATATGGCTGAGGGACTCAACCTCACTTACATCACTTCAAGGACACTGAATAGGCTGAGAGTTGGAATGCCTAAATGCAAGACCAACATGCACAAGCGGGGGTTGCTAAGTAAGTACCAATGACTGAATGTATAACAGAAATGACATTTTAATTGGAGACTTTTTGATTCACATTTCATCCTCCTAACTACTAAGGTACAATAACCAGCACTGTAGCCGGGGGTGGCCAGGGTGGGCATTGCCTACACTGAGTTAGCAGATTGCCCACCCTCAAACTCCCGGCTGCTTATACAGTATATATATGACAAAAATAGCAGGTGTTCCAGAAGCTTTGTCAGCAATGAATTGAACATCTTGGCACCCAAAGAATATATAGACAACCAGCTTACACTGTGTCAGACTCTTGGCCTGTGTGGGGTGAGGAGCCCTTCTGTCGCCAACCTGCTGTCATGCAAAGCTGATTACAAAAGCCCCAGTCATGCAGTGGTTAAGTTGAAATACTGCAGCCAAAAATCTGCCCATGATCTGAATTCAGTATGACAATATGGGGCCAGCGCATGACACCTACAAATACCCTTGTGAAGGTGGCACCATCTTGGAATAGGTGGAGGCGGGTGCCTCTGGCTTGAAAGCCACTTCTCAGACAAAGATCAGAGCTTCTCTTTTTGTGTTTTGGTTGTCCTTAGATTTTGTCTGTCTACCTGCTTCTCTGGAGACCTGCAGAAGCATATAAGGTCCCTGAGACTTTACTGGCACCTTGAGACCTGCCATTCCTAATAGCATCTTCAGTGCCCCGCCATGACTGAATCCCCACCCCTGCCCCAGACACAAGAAATGACTGTAAGCGTTGCAGATATAGTTTGCAAAACAGGCATACCTGCAGACCTTGACAGGGGACAGATCTCTCTGTGCTTATGTTATGTGTCTCTAGTCTGTGCGTGCGTGCATATGTACTTCCTGATCCTTCCCTCCTGTCTTCTTTTCCCCATTTAGCTTGTTCCGACCTGTGATCACACCCTTGTTATTTCAAGCATTTTTACACGTACGAATTTGGGGATTCAGCTAGGAATGTTTCCATGGTCCTCCTGTTATTTTGACACAGAAGATGGTGCAGGTTTTTCTTTTGCCTCACCACCTTCTGAGAGATATCTAGTGAACATATGAGAGAGAATTTTTGTAGAGATAATAGTAATCTTACATCGATTAACACTGGGTATCAATGAGAGGGGGCTTTAGTTTACAGCCTAATGCGATTATCCTTTGCTACTAACTTGATTGGCAAAGTTCTCTTCCCACATTTAGCATTTGAGGCAAGCCCCCATCCCTACTTCCTGTTTTGTTTCCTTGCTTCCATTATTTTTTGGATAGTCTTTTCTTCTTCCTCTGATCTCTGATAAGCCAATGAGTATGGAAGTTCTCCCTGCTTGCTGGAGACTCCTTTTCCCCATTTGTCCTTCTGACTGTGACTACTAATGACAACTGTGAAGTAAAGATATCCTTTTCCTACTTTAATTGCTTCTAGAGTGATTTTATCATACAAAGTGTTAGTTTGTATGGACAAGAAATTAGAGGGGCAGGCAGGGGCTGAAACTAGACTGATATTTATATGTTCTCTCTATGATGTTATTGTTTTCTTTCCCCTACTCCATACTCAGCTAACTAAGAGGAATAATCAAAATTCCCCAATGTTTTTTTTTTCAAAGGCTATTCCCCTAGCTCAGGAGTTCCCTACAGAGGAAGGATGGGTAGAACGGCTTTCACCCTACTGTGCTTCTGACCTCAAACCCTTTCTTTTCTGGTAGACCCTCTGTGCCTGCTGGGGAAGGTGCTCTGAAAATAGCATGTACTGTCTTTTTTAAATTTATTATCTTCTTTGAAAACTGGGCCTTAAAACAGGGGTTCCCAACCTTTTCACACCATGGGCCGGAACATGTCTCCTGGATGGCTGAGCAGGCCAGTCACGTGGTTTCTCCCGCTGTAAACACTGCTGTAAAATGCATCCGTGGCTGTCGTATACACATTTATGACAGCCACAGGTACATTTATGATAGCGTTTATGGCAGGCGCGGGCATGTTTACGCATGCACAGGTGTGTTTTATAGCTGTCATAAATGATTCTGCGTCCACTTCTGGTAGCGGTGAGCCACATGAAATGGTGCTGCAGGCCAGGTCTGACCCAGGGGTCATAGGCTGGCCATCCCTGCTTTAAAATATGGTTGCTTGATTCATATTTTTTATAACATTTGGTTTATTTAATTACAAGCCATCTCTTTTGGAGGAATTTGAACTATAACTCAGACAAATAAACAAAGCCATAACTATTTGGGGAACTAAGGTGCATAGCTAAAACTCAGTGTTAAAGCCCTGCCATTTTATTTATCAAACTGCTGTTCCTTAACTTGTTATCTGGATGATCATTCAAAGTGTTCTTCTTGTCTGTGTTGACTGATCTAATGAAGAAAAAAAAGATGAAAGAAAGAACAACAGAACGAACGAACAAAAGAAAACATCTAGTGTTAATTTGAATTTTTTTCACTGAGATTCTTCTGACAATAAAGGGGAAAACAGAGGGAAGGTGGGAGAATGAAATCCTAGAAATTTCCTCACAATGCAGTGTTTAGTGCTGAGATTGGTAATTTCATCTGGAGGTGTTTAAGATGACAACCATGCAAGGCGGATGAGAACCCCGAGAAAAAGAACATAAGTTGTTGAGTTGAGGATGGGGAAATGGCTTAGTATGATGAGAGCAGCTGAAGGTAGTAGAATCGATGCCCCATCAATGGTCCCTTGATGAGGGGCCAAAGTCATAACTAGCTATTTGGGTGCTCAGGCTTCACTGCTTTGTTTCTTAAGGTTGGAGTATGAGGGCAAGGAATGGGGAGGAGAAAGCAAAGACGAAACTGATTTGGCATTTCCTTCTGCCTATGAAGAAGTGGCTGGACACTGATCACCCATTCAGGGCAGGTGGGTTGACATTTCCTCAGCAGAAGATTTTGCCACTGTCTAAATTTCTGTACCCTTGGCTAAAGCTCAAGGCAGCTGGTCTTAGTCATGGCTCTTCAAGGGACCACTAACACTTGGTGCTTGGTTTGATCAACTAACCAAGAATGGAGTTGCACCCCCCCCCTTCTTAACATGGACTGGGAACAAAACACCCTCTGGATACCCTCAAGGAAAGGAGGCCTCCACAGGGATTCTTCTTCTTTTGTGTATAGGTCAGACTTTAAATAAACAAATATCAAAGAATAAACAAAACAAAACACTGTAGCACTTTAAAGACTAACTGTTATATTTCAATGTGAGCTTTCATGGATCAAGTCTTTGCACAATCTTTGTGCAAAAGAATTAAGGGACATAAATCAGACATCCAGAATGGCAACACAGAGAAACCCATTTCAAACCATTTCGATCTGTCTGGACATGCTATCTAAGAGTTAAAAGTTGTGACTCTGGAACAGAGAAATTACAAGACTAGGATCCAGAGAGAGACAGCAGAAATCAAATACATCCACCTGTTGGACACCCATAGCAAAGGTTTGAATATTAGCCAAGGGTTTCTGGGACGTTATCAAATTTGGTACACAGATTGTTATATGCTGCTATATATGTTGTATATTATATTTTGTTATATTATACCACCTTCACAAACTTTCCTGTAAAATTCTCTTTCACAACATGGGCTGTCTCACAGAACAAAGGATGTGCTCACACAATAACACAAAGGTTAAATTTGTTAGCATATGTCCGATGCCAGCTGTTTGTTTTGTATCTTCCCAATATTTGCAATTTAAATAGTATCTTTGTAATTTCCAATTGAAAAATAGGGGGATTTACAGCTAATATGAATAACAACCAGAAATCATCTGCCATTTCCATTTGTATGAAGCCACTATGATTTGTATGCTAATCTGTTATGCTAACCAATTACTCTGTACCTCTGTACCTCATGTGTATAAATTGATGCCATGAAACCTCACTCCCATGTCTGATGAAGTGGGCTTGGTCCATGAAAGCTCACATTGAAATATAACAGTTAGTCTTTAAAGTGCTACAGCATTTTTGTTTTTGTTTTGTTTATTCTCTGATATGCTTGAAACACAGACTAACACAGCTACTATTTTAAAAAAAAGTCCAAGTGTGAATGTTGCCTCTAAACCATTGCTTACACGTAGGATTTCTTCTTGCTGAGAAAGTCAGGTTCATAATTTCTGGAAATGGCAAGTATGAATCTTTCCACATTTTGCCCAGCATGCTGCCTAGTTTTGCTCTCTTTACCCATTTCCCAACTTTTCTATGCCGGCAATCATCCAGTTGCTCATCCTCACTTCTCACTGTTCCGTGTCTTCCCCTCCCCATTCACACTCCATTCAATCATCTTCCAGCTTTTCTATGCCTATTATGTCAGTTGCCTTTCTTCTTCCTTCCCCTCCCCGGACTTCCGGCTCCCCTCCCCATCTCGTTTCTCTCTTTTACTCACCTTCCTTCTATGAGAAACACCACATTGAGCGGTTGTCATGGCATTTCCATCCACCAGATATTTCCCCAGAAAACGCAAAAAGGAAACCCCTTTCTATTTTTTCCCAACCTCTTAGGGAGAACAATAAGCAGGCAAAAAGGGACTCAGCAGAGATGAAGGAAGGAGGAAGGAATAAGAGGAGAGAAATAGCAAGACAGGCATGGTTTGAGCTGAAGCCCCTTGGCTTTCTCCAGTAGGAAGCTGCTTCATGTGTCTAGATCCTTATATGTCCAGGCTTTGTGATTTGGCCCCAGACAGGTGTGCTAGCTTAAGTCAGCAGCAACAGTGATCATCTAGCAATTTCAGTTTTCCCTCTTTTTGTTAAAAAAAATTATTTTTACACACACATTGCAATCATCGGCTGCAACTCGATCAGAGTATACTTTCCCCCCCTGCCCACAGGGCACTGGGAGGCCTGGTCTTAGAGGCCAGCTGGTTCTGGGCCACCTTCACCCTCTGAGGCAAGCAGGGAAAATGCCGCTGGCGTGACTTTGTCTAAAGTGGATCCCAGCTTGCCATGAAGTGATACACACACTGTGATCTCGGAGCCATCTCCTGCAACACCTATGAAATGAGAAATGAAGGATATAACACCAGGACTGCAATGGACGACCGCAACCTTGAGGATATGGACAAGGTGCCCCTTCACAGCCAGTCCATCTGGCATGGCCTCTTTTGTCATTGGGAATCAGAGTTCCTTCTCCACTCTTTTTTACCATTGGGCCCAACAGGGTGGTTTCCAGTAGCATTTCCTCCACTGATGGGGACCAGCATCCCACCTAAAGGGGCTGATCTGCCCATAGCTGTACAGTTTACTCCATTACTGTAGCACAGTGGTGCCCAAGCTAAGGCCCGGGGGCTGGGTGCTACGGGCGTGTTTTACTTCCACTTCCAGGAGTGATGAGGGCTTCGTGGGCTGGATGAATTGGCATCGGGGGCCGCACGTGGCCCCCAGGCCTTAGTGACTGGCTCTCTGAACCACATGATCGGCCCACGGCCCAAAAAGTTTGGGCACCCATGCTGTAGCAGGATGTCTGGCCAGACACAAACACATAGAATCACTGAGTTGGAAGGGGCCTTTTAGGGCATCAAATCCACCCCCACCCCCTGCTCAAAGCATATCTGACAGATGGTTGTCCAATTCTCAATTCATTCCGTTCACTTTACTTCATCCCTCCATCCTATTTGTTCCATCCTAAATTGTTTCTTGTGTGCCTTTATTGGTTATCACTGTATAATTTTAATCTGATTTTATATTGCATGTGTGTTGTAAGCTGCCCTGAGTGGCACTCTCATCAAAAGGACAAGGCATAAATGTGAATGAATGAATGAATGAATATTTTTTGCATTAATTTTTTTTAACGTTTCAATGAAAGTTTCGATACATGTTGATGCTGTTCTGGTAATAGATACCAAATGGTTATAATCAGTGATGGGATGTCCCCGGTTCCAGACGGTTCCCTGGAACCGGTAGGACCAATTCCGGAGGGTTCTCCGGGAGGGGAGTCCACTTTTGAGGCGTCCAGTTCCAGACGCCTCACTGAAAGAATTTTTTTTTAAAAAAAATTGGAGCAAAAATGGCTCCAATTGACTGCGCATGCGCAGAAACTCAATCTGACGCATTGCGCATGCGTCAAATTGAGTTTCTGGTCATGCGCACTAAGTTGGAGCCAAATGGCTCCAATTAAAAAAAAAAATTCTTCCGAAGCTGGAGCCGCCCCTTTTTAGAGTGGCTCCGGCAGCAGCGGCGGCAGCCCTAAGAGAAGGGCACCTCCCCTAGCCGGCCACCGAGCTCCCACGGGCACGTTGGTGCCTGCGCGGGCCATCCGCCGCCGCCGCGCCCTCCTAGGGACTTGGGCCCGACGGGGCTCGCCACCGCCACATCCTCCTCCGCCGGGCGCCTGCAGCTTCCTTGGGCCGGTGCCTTTTTGGCCCGGCTCTGGCTGAGGCCACGGGAGGCCAGGGCCTGCGGGGAACAGTGGCTCCAGCCCCTGGCCGCGGCTGGAGCCGCCACCATACCCACTGCTCCCCGCAGGCCCTGGCCACCCGTGGCCTCAGCCAGAGCCAGGCCAAAAAGGCACCGGCCCAAGGAAGCTGCAGGCGCCCGGTGGAGGAGGATGCGGTGGTGGCGAGCCCCGCCGGGCTTACCCAGGGCATGGGGGTTTGTCAGGCCCAAGTCCCTAGGAGGGCGCGGTGGTGGCGGATGGCCCGCGCAGGCACCAACGTGCCCGTGGGAGCTCGGTGGCCGGCCAGGGGCTGCAGGCAGCTGTGGCGGCCGTGGCTGGTGGCTGCAGGGCTGGCCGCGGCCTTCGTAGGAGGAAACGGCCGCAGTCGGGGGCAACGTGTCTTGCCGGGTGGTCCCGGGCCACATGGAGGTTCGTCGGCGCCAAGGAAGGTAAGTGAGGCTTTTATATTTAGGGTGGGTGGGTGATTTATTTGTGTTTTGGGTGGGTGGTTGTACTTTTATTTAATTTTTATTTTATTTATTTCTTTATTTTATTTCTTTAAGTTATTTACGGGTCTGTGTGCGTGTTTATTTTTTTTATTTTTATTTTATTTTTGGCCTTGCCAACAACGTCATGATGTCATGACGTTGGCTCCGCCCATGACATCATGACATCATGACATTGGCCATGCCCATGACGTCCATGACGTCATGGCGTGGTAGTAGAATTTTTGACATCCCATCACTGGTTATAATGGTAATGATTGTACTCAATTTTGTTTAATAAATATCTCCTGCTACCCCCAAAGAATTCTTGTTAATAACAAGAATCCCAGAGGACAAAGACTTTGTGGAATGTTCTCTACAGATTGTATGTGTGTGTTGTGTGCAGTAGGAATAATCCCCCCCCCCAATGCCTTGGGATTACACTCAGTCTGGGCACTGGTTCCCAAAGTGGAGCAACCCCCCCATACACATACATGGGGTCTTCACTTCCCAGAAGCCTAAGTCAGTACGTTGGCTGATGAGTGCTTTGGGGAATTGACTGAGGCTTCTGGGAATTGAAGCCCCAAAACCAAAGGTTGTGAAGCACTGCTCTAGGATGATATAATAAGGCTGCAAAATAGAGATCAGAATGCCCAGGTGTGCAAAGAAATCCAAAAAGGAAACTGTAATATCACCACTGTGTAAATCTTTTTGAAAGGTTGCCATAAGTTGAAACGGACTTGATAGCAAATAATTATAGTTCTTCTTATTTTTTTAAAAAAAGAGAGAGAAACTTAGATTTTCTCAGTAAAGTAAAAATGTTTAGCAAAGCTCAAAAGTGGAATAAAATATGGATAAGACAAGAGCCCTGTGGTTAAATTGCTGTACTGCAGCTAAAACACTGTGAGTTCAATCCTGGCAGAGATCAAAGTTGACTCAGCCTCTTCCCTGTTGTTGTCCGTCAGCAGCCCCCTCTTCATCATGTGGGTCTTACATTTAGACACTCTGACCCTCAGACTATTCAGAGTCCTCCAAGTGACATAGGGCAGGTTGAGTTCCTCAGCCATCTCCTCCTTTAATGATCTTCCTTGTCCAGTGATCTCCTTCCTCCATCTTCTAATTTGCTTTTGCTCATGAGTACCCTCAAGAATGTTTGTTCCTGCCATAAATCTCTCCCAGATCTGAGCAGACGAACTTGAGGCTCATATCCATTCAGAGGACATCAAGGGTCCTTCTCTTCTTTGTTTCTATGAGATGACAGAAGCACAGCTCTATCAGTAAAACATTTCTTTTTCTGTTTAAGGGGGAGTCCTAGGATCCATTCAAGAGTACTAAACAATTCACAACCCCTCCATTCATCACATCCTGCTCCAAAACCTGAAAGAACAAGATCATCTATTTTCAGAAGCCCTCTCAACGACACTCTGATACATAAGTCGAGTAAATCAGGTGTCACAAGTCTGAACTTAAGAAGTCCTTCCTACTCCCCCCCCCAAAAAAAAACCCCAAAAACCAAAAGGTTAAAACTTCAGAGTTGGCAACTTTGCTTCTAATAAAATTTTGCCACATCAACCCCTCCATCCAGAATCCCACCCCAAAGAGAAGGTTTGCGCAACATCACGAAGGCACTGTTATTTTTGCTCTGCCAAGGATAGAGATAAAGGTGATGACACATTTGGGGATGAGGGTGGATGGTGGGTTGGGGGCTCAGTCGATTTTTGCCCATGCAAACCTCCCCCCCCCCCGGTTACATAATCCTCCAACCTTGCTTACTAAGAGTCATCCCGACACAGCCCCCAGAGCCTCGTCATGGATCGGCATTCCTCTCTTCTGTCATTCCAGTCTTCCGTCTGATTGGCAGGTTGGAGTTCTAGATGGGGGAAATTCTCTCTTGCCAGAAAGGGATTCTCTTTCTCTGCCGGTTATATAAGCCGCCGGTCTCCTTTTATGGCTTGGCTTCCTGCCTCGCCGAAGAGTGCCGTGAACAAGCATAGCTTGAGCTATGTCTGTGGGCTGAAGCTGTGAATCAGGCTCCGTAAATGACAAGCTTCACAAAGGGTGGGTTTGAATCTGTCAGGAAGCTAAAAACTCAAGGTTATTGTCAAGTCAATCATCCTAATGGACCTTGGCCCTCAGGCCCAATTTAGGAAATTAAGGCATGTCCTTATCCCTTTACTTTCATCCTCTGGACGTTTCTTCTTTTCCTAAGCAATACAAATTGTAAAGAAGGAAACAGTTTGCCCTTCAAGTGTGTGAATGCAACAGAAAGCATGGGAGAGCATCCTGGTGGCACAGTGGATGAACTGCTGTATTGCAATCCAAAGGTTGTGAGTTTGATCCTGACCAGGAATCAAGGTTGACTCCTTTCAAAGTTGTTAAAATGAGTACACGGCATATGCTGGGGGCAAAAGGAAAATTAACTTGTGAACTGCCCAGAGAGTGCACTATGCGCTATAGGGTGGTATAGAAGTAATAATAATGTTCATGTCAGAAATGATTCTGGGTTGAAAGGATTTTTCCTGGACTGCTTTTGATCTGCTAGGTTGGCAGGAGCTGGGATAGAGACAGGCGTTCAAACCGTCATGCAGTGCTCAGGTCTCAAACTGCCAACTTACCAGCCTTCCAGCTAACAAGGCAAGATTTTTAACCACTGAGCCACTGCAGCCCCGGTATAGAAGTGTGATTGATTTACTTTTGATTGCTATGACTGACCAATGGAACGTGACACATCCAGTGCTAATCTTCTCCCCTCCTTTGAAATGAGGTCATTTGAGAGAAAAGTCTTTTCTTAGAGACCTCACAGGCGGAAGAATAGCTCCTTATTCGTGCTCTGCTCTATGTGACAGAAGGGGAGTTGAAGGGACTTTGAAGGGTGTGTGTGTGTGTGTGTGTGTGTGCGCGCGGTCGCACAAAAAGGTATGGATTATTCATCCATCCATCCATCCAACTGTCACAGGCAGAACCTTTCAAATGCTTCTCGCTTCAAGCCTCTGTGTGTGTGTGTGTGTGTGTGTGTGTGTGTGTGTGTGTGTGTGTGTGTGTGTGTGTGTGTGTGTGTGTGTGTGTGTGTGTGTGTGTGTGTGAAAACTGAGCTGTAAGGGTGGGTGGGGGGGAGGCAAGAAGCCTTGCCAGGAGCTGTGTTTTCCACTGAATTGCTCTCCTCCAATCCAGGCTGGTTTGCTGATGAGCAAAGAGGATTGGCTACACCCACATAAGGAGCTGCATGGAGTATAAGTATGGGTATCCGTCAGAGCGACTGGCACATCACAGAGAGAAGCTGAACAGCTCTCTGTTTTTGCCGCTCGGGAGAGCTTTAGACACTTGTGATTGAGAAGTTCTCCGAGAAGCCTTTCGAAGCAAGAGAGATCCTGGAAGCATCAGCAGCGAAGGAAAGGAAAAGCATCTCAACTTGCTTAGAAGGAATTTGTTCGAAGGACTTTGAGGCACCCTGCAAAAGAAGGACCCTGCCAAGCCGAAGAGAACTTTCTGTTTGCCTTGGACTTTGGTTGTTGGACTTGTTGACGGACCACGACACTTCTCAGGGTGATTTCTGATTCGGTTGTGTTTGTGCTCTTCTAGGGGAAGCAGGTAGTCCTCTTTAGGACAGGGTGGTTGCCAAAAGATTGCTGGAAGAGGTAGAGGGCTTGTTTTGGGCTGGTGTTTCATCTCTAGGAACCATGCAGCTGGATAATATCAACCATGGGAACCTCCACTCTTTCCAGGGGCATCGCGGTGTGGTCAACAATAGCAAGCCCAATGTCATCCTTCAAATAGGGAAGTGCAGGGCTGACATGTTGGAGCATGTGAGGAGGACCCACCGGCACCTCCTGACTGAAGTGTCCAAGCAGGTGGAACGTGAGCTGAAGGGCCTGCAGAAATCAGTGGGGAAGCTCGAGAACAACCTCGAGGACCACGTGCCCTCGGCCGCTGAGAACCAGAGGTGGAAGAAGTCCATCAAGGCCTGCCTGTCTCGGTGCCAGGAGACCATTGCCAATCTGGAGAGGTGGGTCAAGAGGGAGATGAATGTCTGGAAGGAAGTCTTTTTCCGCCTGGAAAAATGGGCTGACCGCCTGGAGTCTGGAGGGGGGAAGTACTGCCAAGGGGAGCATGCCAGGAACACTGTCTCTGTGGGAGTTGGTGGCCCAGAGCTCAGGCCCAGTGAAGGGGAGATTTATGATTATGCCCTAGATATGAGTCAGATGTATGCCCTGACTCCGCCTCCCATGGGAGATATCCCTATCATTCCTCAACCCCATGACTCTTATCAGTGGGTCACTGATCCAGAAGAGGTTCCACCTTCTCCAGTAGAGACCCAGATCTTTGAGGACCCCAGGGAGTTCCTGACTCACCTGGAGGATTATCTGAAGCAGGTGGGTGGGACTGAGGAGTACTGGCTCTCTCAGATCCCCAACCACATGAATGGCCCTGCGAAGAAGTGGTGGGAGTACAAGCAGGACTCTGTCAAGAACTGGCTGGAGTTTAAGAAAGAGTTCCTGCAGTACAGCGAGGGCACCTTGACAAGGGATGCCATCAAGCAGGAGTTGGAACTCCCCCAAAAGGAAGGAGAGCCCCTGGATCAGTTCCTCTGGCGCAAGAGAGACCTTTATCAGACCCTCTACGTTGAGGCTGATGAAGAAGAGGTCATCCAGTATGTGGTAGGGACCCTCCAGCCCAAGCTCAAGCGCTTCCTTAGCCACCCCTTCCCGAAAACTCTGGAACAACTGATCCAGAGGGGTAAGGAAGTGGAGTGCAACTTGGACAACTCCGAGGAGCCCACTCCCCAGAGGACTCCTGAGCACCAGCTAGGCAACTCTGTGGAAAGCCTGCCACCTTCCACAACTGCCAGCCCTGCAGAGAGTGACAAGACCCAGCCAGAGGTTTCACTCCCACCAACCACAGTGATATGACCTGTGGAGAAAGACAGCACACCTGATCCAGCTGAGACTTGGTGGCTACTTTAGGAAGAGAGTTTCCTTTTGGTGGAAACCTTACAGCCATGAATGGGCCGAGGAGACTCTCAACCCAAGGGGAATTGCTTTTTTTCTTTGGGGGCAGACCATGTAGAGGGCATATCCAGCCTGGATCACCTGTGGTGGTTCAAGCTGGAGGACTGGTGGCAATTTTGAGGGTTTCTTAAAAAGCCAAACCAAAAAAAGTATTGCAAGGACAAAGGCAACTAGCCTGTTCCTCATGGCAATGCAAGACGTATCACCTTTGGCATTATTTTCCAAGGGACTTAATGGGAGCACAAAGGTGTTCCTTCCTGATTTAAGGTCAGTCCTGTCCTTCAACGTGCTTTTCCTTCCAGACATTTTCTCTACCTTCTATGACTCTATTGGGATGACTTTTTCTTACCTCTTCCTTAATTAGCTGATACTCAGCAATTCTCTAGAAAGCTGTTGGTTTCCAACTTCTACACTGATCTCACAAACAGACTGGGAAGGAGATGTTTCGAGCAGGTTTTGTCAGGACCTTTAGAAGCCTACCAAGAGTTTCGGCCACCAAATTAATCCAATTCATGCATTCACCCTGTTCTTTTCTGGCCAAAGAGACCTCTGGATTTTCTTCAGCCCTGATGTGATTATTAAGGTCTTTCACGTCTACCACCATGCATTCAACAGAGCTAATCCTAGGTGCTTTATTTCTCTTGGTTTTGGACTTTGGGAGGAGAGGGATGAGCAGCAACAGAACACAAATTTCCCTCACTGAGCGCTAAAGATGTTTTTACCCTGTAGATTCTTAGATTATTTTGATGGTGGGTGGGAGCATACAAACACATCCTGAATCCAGACAATGAAGTCATTCTCATCTCTGAATCAAGAAGACAGAGAAAACAGCATTCCCTGAGCGTCTTCTAATTTGTGCTACTTAGATCATTAGTTGAAAGTACTGGTATCATGGTGAGCTACCAAATATATGATGTCTTCAGCAATGAGGTTTTGGTAGCTGAGCCAGGTGGAGTTCTGGTGGACCTTTCTCCCCTAAACTGGCCTGATTTTTCAAAGAAAAGCTAGATGCAAGCTCAAACTCAACAGCTGGGTCCAGTGCTCAGACTCAAATGATCAGGAATTTGGGGAAATGTGAGTTGTTGCAGAGAAAGAGAGAAAATGAGTGAACTGAAACAAAACTTGGAAGTACAGAAAGTTCAGAGTTTGCTCTCTAGAGTTCTAAAGCTGCAAGGCTTAACAAAGCAAGATGATGGAAGGTGCCCAGTGGTATCAACTGGATCAGTGAAGAAGAATGAAGTTACTTGAAGCCTGCTTCTGATTCCACAACCACAAGACCAGCAGTGAAGACCACTCCATGAGAATTGTCTTCTGAGCCTTCAAGGCTGTGACGGCTTCTTGCAGGTGACAGGTAAGGAGAAAATGTCCTTGATCATTGGATAAATACCATCCTTAAACTCAGAGAGCCATTTTCAATTTTTGCAAATTGGGCTAAATAATTAATGTTAGATGGCATTGTTTCTGAGACAGGGCAGGGTCAGGGTTTTTAGTAGGGGAGGATGAACATGCCATATCTATGTGCTGTAGTTGTTGGCCATTGGAAAATTAGCAGAAGAGAGGGTCAAGATTAGGACCGATGTGCCATATAGATTCACCTGGTGGATCCTACCCTGCCTCTGCAACTTTCTGATGACACAGAAACCTAAAGCCAGGAGGAATTCTAGAGATTGTCTGCTTTTGCCCTGCTAGCTGAAGAAGATCAACTTCCACACATGACTGTGTCTGGTTGAGTCTTCCAATCAGCACCCAGCACAGATTTGCAGGAAGTCCTTTCCAGCCAGCTTAACTATTTCCTATTAGTCTTTCAAGAGGTGAAAGCGAGATGAGCAGGAACTGGGTCACAGGAAAGAGGCAGTTCATTGGCCACTCTGCTTAAGTGTATATTTTCAGCAGTAAAAGCTGGCTGACAAAATGATGCTTGTTCAGACAAAGGATGTTGTTGGGGTTCAGCTGGAGAGGAAGATTACAATGCTGAATGCCAAGGGGTTATTGAAACAAGATCGACTCACCATGCCTTCTCTCCCCCTCCCTCCTTACAGTGACTCATTCAAGATCGGTTGTGAGCTAAGCTCTTCCCAAATGGCATGGGGAGTGGAGACCAAAGGGCAGACAGGCAGCTCGGAGAAGCCCAGCATGCAGCAGAGCTGGATGGACGTCAGAGTGCGAAAGCTTTTTCAGCTCCTGCAGAGATGCTGCTTACTGAAGGTAATGACTTCTCTGCTTTGGCACCAAGCCTCCATTCCACCTGCCCACAGCCAGTTCTGAATACCTACAATGCTCTCTGTAAGGCTTCCCAATGGTGGTGGTGGTGATGGGGAGAGGAGATTTTCAGATGCCTTTTGACAAGCACTGCTTTGAAAAGCAGATGCTAGAAATTCTTCCTTTAGAAGGATGCCCTGAAAACAGGGGCAGCCGACCTTGGCACTCTAGCTGTTCTTGGACTTCAATTCCCAGAATCCCTGCTCGTCAAGTGTACTGATTTGGGCTTCTGGTAATTGAAGCCCCAAGAATAGATGGAGTGCCAAGATTGGCCACCCCTGCAAAGGAGGTCAGTGAGATTTTAATGCCATGAAAAGAAATGGGCATTGACTCAAGATCAGACTCTGACCAGCATTAGGAAAGTCATCTTCAGGTCCTCTCCCTTCCTACTACTCGCTCACTCTCCATGTACCTTGAAGCAGGCAAATTGTGTTCCTCCAGATATCACTAGCTTAGCTATAACTCAGGGGTGAAAAGACCATAGGTGTTAGTAGCTACAACTGGTGTTGCAGTCCACAAATACCTGGGGACACAAGTTCTCAATTTCTGCCCTAAGTCTCCTGAGATATCATGAACATATTTTTCTTTTGGCTTTCTCAACCCATCATCTAACCTCTATAATTGTTTGATTGCAGGGAGATATTTCCATCTCAGTGGCTTCAGAGAGACAAGTCCATGGTTGATCTCGACTCCACTTTCTTTGTGTGAGGATGAAGTGTATGGTTTGAAGGCACAGCTCACAGAGTCTCAGCCCCTCAAGAACTGGAAGGTGTGGCTGCAGACAAGAGGTGCAAGAAAGACAGCAAAGAAATGATGTTGGAGGGACCTCATCCAAAACTGCCAAAATGGAAGCATCTCAGAATGAGAACAATTACAGCCATATGAACTTTGGGTGTGTGTGTGTGTGTGTGGAAGCATCAACAAAACCTGAAGGTTTGCAAACCTGCCATGCAGACTACTGAAAGGGAAAAGGGAATTGATTGGAACTGATGATTCAGGGAGGGGGCTATGGGAAGAATTCGTTTCCCATCCAGTTTCTCCAAAAGGTCCATCAAAACTGCCCTGACAATCCTACTGCTCATGATGTTTCACCAGCTGAAGCTGGAGATTTGTGAACCATTTATATTTTCAGAAAAGCATCTTGATGCTTGTCTGAACAGCAGAAATGAGGCCAGTAGTTACAACAGAGTGGACATGCATGTGTGATGTCCAGTTTCCCACTTTGGCCAGAGCACCAGAAGGAATGACCTTATTTTAGCTGAACTGATGCTATTATTTCATTTCTCATGCTAACTAGAAAACCATTAGAACCATAAATGTGCACCATTATATGCTGTGTGCATTTATCAGAACTTTTATTTTGATGTTCAAAGAAGTTTCCCTTCATATTCCACCTGTCAAACAGGTTGCGTTGGAGGTGGTTTGGGATTTTCCTTTATTTATTCCAGAACTGTGAGACTGCAGCTCCAATGTAGGTGTGATTTTATGAAAATGACTTTGTCAACATGCCAGATTATGCCACATCTTCAAATTCTACTACATGTGGCTGTCTTCCCAGCTTAGAGCTGAGACAAGATGGTGTGTCTTCAGCCATCCAATGGAGCAGCTCCAAGGACAGAGCAATTAGGTTAACAATGGATGCTGTTTGAACACCTTGAAGAAAATGGTGGACTCACTCATGGCATTTTCCATCTCTTGCCATTCCCTGTCTGTCATTGCGAACATTAGTTTCAATGGCAAAGATGTGACTTTGTACTTGTTTGGAGAACTGGCTAGTTTTGCTGTTGGCTGTTGACTACCACCATTGCTTCTAACCAATGGGAGATTTATTTGTAGCACTCTTGTATATATGTTATCATTCTTCCAAAGAGAATGTCATGGAAAGGTCTGTGCTTCGACATGCCAAAATGAAACAAAGAGCAAATGTCATCTACTTCTCCAACTAGACTGCTTTCTAAAGCTGAGCCTGTTTGGAACCACTTATTTTACTTTGTTTGCACATTCTGCCGAAACTGAGGAGGGAGTGCCATTGTATTATAAGTGGCTTTGATGACCGGACTTCAAAGCTTAAGGTTTTTTGTACATTCAACCTACTATTATTGTATGAAGCTATATTTTCTCCTGTTCTCACACTAGAGATGACTCACAAGAGGCTGTGTCAAACAGTGTGATTGTCAGAGAAACACAATTCTTCTGTTGCAATGCAATTGTAGCAAATATTATTCATAGCAAAATATATATACACTTTTTGCTTTTGTAGATTTCTATAATAAAACACATTAAGATAATATTGGTCTTGTCTCTCTTGTATTTGCTTTACTATCTCTTTGGTGATAAACATGTTATGTTATTGTTTTGGATTAACAAAGCCACACATTTACTAGGTTGAGTCTAGCTGGCTTCTTAGGTGGGTAAAGGTAGCCCTCCTACCGGTACCTCTTGTCAGCCCCAACCAGTATGATTGGCAGAGAGGTACTAGAGAAGGCATATTGTTCAGTGATAAGCACCCAAACTTAATATGAGAAGGTTAAAGTCTAGACAACCTCATGGAAAACAATCAGGGAGTAGCTTATATAATTGACTGACATCCTCATCTGAGAATGACCTCCTGTTGACAAGTGACCATGAGACAGTACTGGGTTGATGGGCAAACTTTCCAGAAACTTCCAATGTTCTTAACAGAAATGAGATGCTATTTTAAATGAGAACTTTCAGAATTCATTGGATATTGGAGCTAGGAGTTATAGTTCCAAGAGCAAACATTTCCAAGTTGTGATACCTTACATGAGTCTATTTGCTGTGTTATTGCCATCTTTGGTGGTATATTGGCAGAGCTAGCCTAAGGTATTTTCTTACCCCAGGTTGCCCATCCCCAAGTCAATTAAAATCAGCATCAAACAAAACACTAAAGGCTCTTTTCTTACTGGCAGTAAAATATAATATAACTAGCAAGTTGCTGCTTTCTTATTATACTCAAACTCTATTTCCTCGGTTGGCTATCACTCTGCCGCATGGTAGGGCCAGCCCTTTATGACTTTGCAGTCAGAAATATATGCAGGCAGAATAAGTGGTGATAGAATAATGATTTTAGGAATGTTGCATAATTCTATTGTAACTAAACATTGGGGTTTGCGCTTTGTCAATTCTGGTGGAAACACTTCCAGATGTCAGGTAGAAGAACATCAAAATTTCACTTTGTCTGATGTTCCTGTAACTCAGAACTACAAATGAAACAGTCTGAGCCAACCTTTATAATGCAAAACCATTTTACATGCTTTGACGCTCCTGGGACTAGAACCCATCTACTGGTATTAGATTCAGAATGAAACCTTTGTGTTGCCTGCCATCTACACACTCCATTTTGCAATTGTTGCAAAAGGCTCCAGCCCTGTGTGACATCCAGAAGGGTCTGGCCAGAGGCTTTAGCAATTGGCCATGAAATTTCAGAGAATGCAACACTGTCGACCTGTGAACCCTAAAAATGTTGACTTGCTAAACTCTTGTTGGTTCAATGGTCAAAATCCTTTTGCATTACTACACCAGTGCTTTAGAATGATACCTTTTACCATAGCAAATTAAGAAGCTTTTGCTTTAATATCAGATTACACATGACTCATGCAATCAGACAAAATCATCTGTAACCCAAAATAGAGGCAGAAAAAAAATCTTTAATTAGTTTTGCAATCTATAGCTGAGAGTGACTTGGTTCCTGCTATACTGGTAGAGCTGTTAGAAAGGATTCTGGTTAATAGGGATTTTTTCGGAGAAGGATTCCTCTTGTCCTTTTGCTAAAATTAACAACTGCCTTGAAGTGCTTCTGGTCTTTTGGAGGGAGACTGCAATCCCCTCAGTTTTTCTGACAGGCTTTAATCATCCTATCTTGTCCCAAAATAGGCTTTTCAACTGATATGGAAACTCCCAATACAGGAAATATTGGGCTGCTATTCTTCTCTTTCCATATATTCTTCCCTTCCTCTTCATGTCATCACACTTTGGTCTTCCTTCACCTATGTTACACTCATAACAACCTTTTGAGGTGGGGTACACAGAAAGAGCCTTCTTGAAGATTGTGGTATTTTTACCTCTGGAAATGGCAACCATTTTGTGCCGGCTAATCTTTCTCACACTAGGTAAGGTGAAAGGAACTATGAAATGAATTCACCCAAGTGTGTGTGGAATGTCATTGCAGAGATATCTAACAATGCATGGACTCCTCACTGAATAACAACTCCAAGGTATCCAAAGCTAATTCCTTTATGTCAGGGATGTCCTACCTCAGTTGATAAATATATCTGGGACTTTGTTCTCATTTGGCTTCAAAGAGACATTTGACTTCTTGTTCTGGTGCTGGACAAAAGAACTTAGAATGCACATAGCGTACCATGCAGTTTTGCTATATCATTATTGCATTATATTTAGAAACGTTTTTGTAAAGTTTATGTTTACAATTCAAATATACAGTAATACCTCGGATAATGTTTGCATCAGATAATGCTAAAATCACATAACATTAAGCAATCGGTGGGGGGGGGGAGAGAATTGCATTGAATAACATTAAGATCCTATGGGATGCATTGGATAACAACCGCTAAAGCCTGTGCGGTTACAATGTATCTACCATATATGCCGGTGTACAAGACGACTGGGCGTATAAGACGAACCCTCAACATTTCCACTCAAAATACTGTATAGAGTTTGTTATATACTCGCTGTATAAGACTACCCCCTCTTCCGCACACCTTCCACACACCAAATAAAACGTAAAAGAACATCAGATTTGAGTTCAACATGTTAATTTATATTCAAATGCTTATGACATGCAGAAAAACTGTCACAAGGCTGTATGTTATCAAACATGTACAGTAAATATAAAACAGTGCAAGTTTATTAAACATAATTCACCAAAGACAATTCACTAAAGCTGAATGAAACAATAAACCTATGGGAGCTGCCATGCTGTTTGTTTTCTAATCTGTTAACCAAACTGGAACTGTCAATGATAGAAGGAAGATAACAAATAGAGGGAGAGAGCAAGTGCCAGGGAAGTTCCTAGCAAGTTTGCTGGCGTGACAGTTTCCCTTTAAAAGCCTTCAAACTCCTGTTCGTCATCCGATATTAAAAGTTGTTATCCGATCCATCCCATAGGACCTTAACGTTATTCGATGCAATTCTCCTCCCCAGATTGCTTAACGTTATGCGATTTAAGCGTTATCTGAGGTAAACTTTAACCGAGGTAAATGTTAACCGAGGTATTACTGTATTTTATTCAACTGAAGTGCACCCGGTGTACAAGACGGCCCCTCCACTTGGAGGCATGTTTTTCAGGGGTAAAAAGTCATCTTATACACCAGCGTATACAGTATATGGAGCTTTAACATTATCTGATGCATCCCATAGGATTTTAACATGCATCGTATATCACTAAACATTGGACAACACCAAGACTTGTGGAACCAAGTTTTAGCGTTATCCGAGGTTTTACGGTATAGTTAAATGAGTTTAAATGAATATTGCAAACACAAACTTTACAAAAATGTTTCACATGCTTATATATTAAAAAGAGCAACAATAGTGATGATATAACAAAACTGGATGGCACATTTTGTACTTCCCAAGTTCTTTTCTCTGGCACTGGTGTAGGAGTATATTTATATAGTATTAAGATAATGACAATCTTGCATGCTTACTAACAATGGGTTTAAGCAGGAGGGACTTTGGTGGGGTAAAGTGTCTGTCTTCTTTGCTGTTAACCAACAGCTATTTCCAGACTTTAAAGCAGGGGTGCCCAAACTTTTCAGGCTGCGGGCCAGTCACATGGCTGAGGGAGCCAGTCACTATGGCCTAGGGGCCAGATGTGGCCCCCAATGCCAATTCATCTGGCCTGTGAAGCCCTCGTCACTTCTAGAAGTGGAAGTAAAACATGCCTGTACGGGTGCATTTTTCTTCTGCTTCCAAGAGCGACAAGAGCTTCGTGGGCTGGATGAATTGACATCAGGGGGCGAATCCAGCCCCCAGGCTGTAGTTTGGGCACCCCTGCTTTAAAGCATTGTCCCTTCTCTCCCTACTTACTTGCTTTCCTTCCTTTATTTCTTCTCCTTTTTCCCCCCTGACTGAGCCCTGGCATGCAGTCAAATTGCAGATCTTGGTCTATCACATATGGATTACATCATCTTCCTCCTTTATTATTTTTAGTCCTCTGTTTGTAACTACTGAACACAACTGTAAGGAACGATGCCCTTTTCTTCAACTGCTTGACCATCCAGTTCCTTTCTGAAGGGCTCCCAGTTTGCCTAGTTAGCGTAATATATCTTCCCTTCTCTTTCTATGTGGCAAGAACAGAGACTGGAACAAAAGAAGGGCACCTCTTCCTTTCTGACCCCTAAACACAGGACACCATGTGAACAAGGGGGCATGTAGTCTCCTGAAACTACCAACAACCATTGGCCATGCTGGCTGGATGTGTGTGTTTCAGAGTTTTCATCTGAGTACTGTATGTATAAACCTTGGATACCTTGGAGTCATTATTCAGCAAGGAGTCTACACATTGGTGGATGTCTCCATGATGACACTCTGGATGTGCAAATGGACTTGAGAAATCAAGTCCATTTGCATGAGGTTTTTTAAACATTGGGATAACATGTCACCTGCTGGCTAGGTGAAACATGACATGTGCCTTCCATTTTCACCTTGCCCAAATGATTGGACAGAGGATGTGTTGGTGAGTTTTAGTCCCGGCCCAACATCATTGACAAGAGATGGACAACATTGCCTTGTTAGACCACTCAAGCCCCCCCCTAAAAAGGCTCTCACCTAGCGGGGGGTGGTGGCAGCCCCCCTCTGTTGATAGGACTAGATATGTACCTGTATCAGAATCCATAAGATAACATTCTTCAGTTGTTACTAAATTATGGCAAAGAAGCTATGGCAGAAACAAGAAAGGAAGAATTTTGGAAGTCAAATTAGGCCTTTGATTCTTCCAGACATGTTCCCATATTTCAGGCATTAACTTCATCAAGGCAAAGTTGTAAGAGTATTTCAAGCAATCATTAGAATCTCATCAGAGCTTGGAGAAGTGACATTTGAGGACTAATCCCAGACCCAACATAGTGGTTGGAAGTTTCAGATGTTGTAGACTCCAAAAGTCACTTCTTCAACTGTATGTGTCAGCTACATTCCCTAAGGGATGAACGGTACCAGCCTATTGGTGTCTGTATAATGATAGATCTATATAGACAGAGCTACTTATGCAAAGAATCTGTTCAACCCACAGTTCTCATCGTGACTGTTCTGATGCAGGGCCTGAGAGTGATCCCAGTTTACCAAGGGTGGGATGAGGCCATGGTTGGAAGGTGGTTCAGCATCTGACAGCTAAGCTTAGCCTACACATTCTCTATAGACCTTCACATATCCCATCCCTCTGGGCACTGAGAGCCTGGCCGGTGAGTCATGACTCTTAATTGCTATTTCTCACTAACCTAAAAGTCAGTGTGAAAGAAGTCATCTGATCTGTTCCCAGTACAGAGACCTTTGGGCAGCCCAGAGAATTATCAGGGGGATGTGAAAATTACATCCTTTCTCCTTCCTATAGAGCCTAACAGAATAGTGTTCATAAACCTACCAGGTGCCTTTCTTAGCCACACTTGCTCACGAACTTTTGATTAACATGTCCTTTTGACATTTGCCCAGAGAAACTGGAAAAATAATTTGTCTGTATGCTGCTTCTGCATGAATCAGAGATCGTTTCAGTTATGACTTGGGGCTCAGTGGGCAATGGGGCATTTCCTTTGCTTGAAACTGCTTTAATTAAAGACATGGAGACTTCTCCCACAAACCTTTCCTCTGCAGTCTCAGAGGTCTGAGCTAAGGCTATTAGCCCCTTAGGCATTTTCTGACAGTTTAGACTTCCAGTTAACCTCACTGGAGTCCCCTAATTTGAAACTAACTGAGGGGGGCAGGTAGGGAAAGTCCCTTGGGGGAATTATATTTGTAAGGAAATAGTGTGTGTGTGTTCAAGCCGGAGGGGTCAGGTCATGCCTTCTCAGTCAGTTTCGAGGGCCAGACGGCCATTTTGCCCTGCCTGGACAATGAGGGTGGCTATTTTGTCCAAATAGCTTCAAAGGGGTAGCCATTTTGTTTCTCAAATGCCCTTGGAGGGGCGAGGGGGCCACATGAAATGGTGCTTCCATCTCTGTTCCAGCTCCTGCCAGCCTTGCACTTTGAAAACAAGAAATTGCAAGTAGATAAATAGGTACCACTTCAGTGGGAAGGTAAACAGTGTTCTGTACACTCCGGTGTCTTGTCATGCCTACCACATGACCACAGAAATGTCTAGAGATGCAAACAGCACTGGCTCTTTGGCTATAAACAGAGATGAGCACTGAACCCTACAGCTAGATATGGCTGGCGTTCGAGCAAGGGTGACCTTTACCTTTTACCTATCTATGTCTTACTTTTTGAAGATGAATTGAATAATGGAAGCAATGTGTCATATGACATTTGCTCAAAAGAATGAATGCTAGCATCACCATGCAACAGGCAGGAGAGTCAGAGCAAGTGATAGAAGCCGTATTTGAAATTCGAGAACATTGTGGAAGTACAATGCCAATGGAGTCATGAGGATGCAACAGAATCTCCAGTACACCTAACAGCTGAATGCATTCATGATAAGTTTGAGATGCATAACACAGTGTGTTGTGCATGAGGGAAGATCTGGGGCACTTTGATCAATGTTGCTCAAAGAGTAGTTGGCTATAATTAGAAGTGTCTGGATGCGGATGGTAACCACTTTGAACACCTCTTGTAATTGCAGAATTCAGATGTGACTTGTATTCATCTTCTGTTATCAGTATATATTGAATATTGCAATTTCAATACAGTTTATTTCGTTTCTTAAAATGTATATACGGTACATCTTTACCACCCTCTGTATGTCATCCTGAATGGTCACCACTGATGTTCCAAAACCTCCATGAATTTACACGATCTCCTTTTAAAGCCACCTAAAGGACAACCATTGCCCTACCTTGTGGCACTGGCGTAGCGTGGGTTTCAGCCGCCCGAGGCGCAGGCCAAACTCGCCGCCCTGTCCTCACCCAGGGTAACCCCCGCATAGGCTCGCCCCCCATCAAATCCAAAATAGTACCGCGGTGGGAACCAGGGGGCACTTCCCCCCCTCCTCCGCCTTCGTCCTCCTCTTCCTCAGGCGCCCACTTCCTCACGGCCAGCTTGTGGCGCAGGGCAGTGCTGCATAGGGTCCAGGGCCATGCTTTGTCCCGGGTTGAGACCCAGAGGCTGAGGCAGTGGAAGCCCAGCAAAGAGCCCACGAGTGGTGTCCCAGGCGCACCAGCGCACCACCTCTGAGCCCAGTGGTGGAAGCTCGTCCACCTTCAGCGGTGGCGGTAGCCAGGAGGGCGGGAAGTGAGGCTGGTGGTTGTTGTGGTCCAGCACCCGCAGCCAGAGCAGTGCCGGCCAGGCCTTGCGGGATGAGCTGCTGCCGCTGGGCTCGGAGGTGGCTTACAAAATTAAAATACAGTTCAAAACACATTACTTACCTAGAGTGTTGGGGGCAAAATGCCAATTAACTTGTGAAGTGCCCAGCGAGTGCACTAAGCACTAATGGGTGGTATAATAATAATAATTTCATGTCAGAAATTATTCTGGGTTGAAAGGATCTCCCGATGGAGATTCTTTGTGGAATCCTCTACACTGCAAGGTAGGAGAGGAGGCAATTAAGTAAGTAAGTGAAATGATTTTTGTTTGAAAAAATCCACTCAGGGGACACCCGAATGAGGCTCCTTTCATGTCCCCAAGATCTTTTCCTACCAAAATGGTCCCTATTTATCTACTTGCAATTTCTTGTTTTCAAACAGCTTGGTTGTCAGGAGCTGGGACAGAGATGGGCGCTCAATCTGTCTGGCAGCACCCGGTTCTCGAACTGCCAACTTGCCAGCCTTCCAGCTAACAAGGCAAGCTTTATAACCACTGAATCACTGCAGCCCCTTATATGGGGTGGTATATAAGTGTACAGTAATTGTTTTTGCTACCTTTGCCCATAGTCTCACCCACATATCTGAAGAGCAAAGAAGAGTATGGAGGTCTGACACATACATGCACACCTTTCAATGTATGACCAAATGTACTGACATCTGTGCCCACACCCACCCACCGTGTGGGATATTTGAACTGCCATGTCTGAGTCATTAGTTAATACGAGCTGTCAGTTGAGCTACTTCATATAACCCACTCACTCTCTCCCTGCCTCTTTGGGGTTGCTAAGTGGTTCTCGTCCAGCCACTTAAGCCAGATCGCCAGACAGATGGCCAGAGATTGAGCACAACTTGGGTTCTCCACCCTCCAGCCCACTCCTGAAAACGAGAGGCAATTGGTGGCCTTTGTCTCATGTCCACTCACACACTGCCTGCTTTTCCAATTAGCCCAGCTTTGTTTGGCGTGCATCCTGCCGTATACTTTTCCGAGGAGAGGATGAGAATAAAGACGTCTGCTTCCTGCCCAGTCATTCCAGCTGGTACCAACCAAAAGCCCACCAGAAGGCACTGCCTAAATCTGGCCCACCCCTCCACTCCTGGGGCTTAAGTGAGCTCTCTTTGGGCTTTTAGGTTTCTATGATTCCCTCCCTCCCTTATTCAAAACATGTAAGTTGTTAGAGCAGCAGCACTAGTGCACATGTCTCTATGGAAACAGAATCCAACCCTCTGTTGACATGTCATTTATTTTGCCTTCCCTCAAGGAGGACTGGATGTTAACTCTGCTGATCAGAAGTGGGAGGTACTGTATCTAAATACCTCCCCTCTCATATCCCCCATTCTTCATTAAAGAAATAAACAGTGTGGGTTTTTCCATATACAAAATGTTTGGGACCAAGTTAGCAGAAGAAACATGCTGCTCCTTTTATTCCCAAAAGATAGATGGTGCTAATCCATTTTGGGCCTGAGCCTGCTGGTCCCTTTCCATCACTTCAAGCGTCGAGCTTCTACTTCTTCTTTCATGTCCTTATCAAACCATGGACTGCCAAAATGAAGCTCCTTTCTTTGCTTTGTCATTGCCCAAACGTAAGTCCTCATTGGTGCCTGTTTCTAGCAGTCATCGGCAGACCAGGAAATGATCCAACGGATTCTGTATCTTTCCACATTCACAGCACATGTTGTCTGCCAGCAGCCCCCACTTAAGCCTCTTGGTCTTGCACCTAGGGACTCCAACCCTCAGCCTACTCAGGGTCCTCCAAAGTGATGCTATGGGGAGGCCGAGTTCTCCTTTAATGTTGTTCCTTGTCCAGTGAGCTCCTTCCTCCATCTTCTAATTTAGTTTTGCACTTGGCAGTGGCTCAAGTGGCTAAGATGGTGACTGAAAGGCAGCAGGTCAGCAGTTCAATACCCAAATACTGCAGGACAGAATAAGCTCCTGTCTTTGTCCCAACTCCTGCCAACCTAGTAGTTTGAAAGCAAGAAATTGCAAGTAGATAAATAGGGACCACTTCGGTGGGAAGGTAAACAGTATTCCGTGTGCTTGGGTGTCTAGTCATGCCTGCGACATGACCATTAAAATGTCTGCAGAAGTAGTAGACAGCACTGGCTCTTCAGCTATGAAACAGAGATGAGCACTGAACCATAGAGTTGGATATGACTGGCTTTCAAGCAAGGGTGACCTTTACCTTTAGTTTACCCTCAATAATGTTTGTTCTTACCATAAAGCTATTCCTGGATCTGAGCTGGCAGTGTTAAGTCGCTGGCAGTGTGGTCTCCTCTATTACCATAGCAGGATAACCTAGCCAGTATTAGTTGGATAAATTAAGAAATAGAAACTATACAGAAATCTATAATCAGATGAAACTTTAACCCTGTTAAATTGCATATCTTTTCAGTGAATGTTCAGATTTTATGTAGAAATCATGTTGCATTTCTATTAATGGCAATGATTCAAGAAATATCAAAGACACCGCATAACCACAGCATAATCACTCCTTGGAACTGCAGCATAAACAAGTGTGGGAATGTTGTAGCAATGAAAAGGTTAACTGAAGCAGCAAGGAATGCACAGAATGAGGCAGGCTTTCATGAAATTTATCTCCATTTGGTTTTCTTTCATTATTTATGTAAAGTCATATGGGAAAAATACGATGACTCCTCCAGGCACAGATGGGAAAGCTTGGAACAATATGTTGGAAGTCCCTAGATCCTCTGTGTAAACCATATGACACATCTAATTTTAAAAAGACATCTCTTTACAGATCTGTAATTAGAAATGTTGCCCAGGAATTGGAAATAATAAGAAGTTAAGAAAGAAGAACTTAACTGGGCAGTTTTAATGGATAATTAATCAGAAAAAAAGAGATATTTAGCTTTTCTGCTGATGGTAGTTTTTAAATACATATTCAACACTTACCTTGAATATTTGGGGAGTATGTTAAATAAAAATTGGGGTTATTTGTTATGAAATAGAGACCTTGTTCTCGCTACAAAGATCCAAATAGTGAAATGTTACATATTCCCAGTTTGCTGTGTGGATCTGAAGGTTGGACATTGACTAAAGCATCTGAAAAGAGAATCAAAGCTTTTGAAATGTGGATTCATAGTTGGCTGCTTAGTTGACCCTGTGACTAATGTAGAAGTGTGACTAATATAGAAGCTCCAATACCTTGGACATATCATGAGGAAACAACATAAAGTATAGAATGCTCCAACACGCTCTGCAAGGAAAGATCCATGGGAAGAGAAGCCATGGACATTGATGGACTTCATGGCTGAGGGACCTGAGATACTGGTGTGGCATGTACTCAGAACAACTGTTCCAATCTGAGGGGTTAAGAACAGGAAGACTATTGCCATGATGATAGCTAATATCCAGAATGGATATGGAAGAAGAAGAAGAAGAAGAAGAAGAAGAAGAAGAAGAAGAAGAAGAAGAAGAAGAAGAAGAAGAAGAAGAAGAAGAAGAAGAAGAAGAAGAAGAAGAAGAAGAAGAAGAAGAAGAAGAAGAAGAAGAAGAAGAAGAAGAAGAAGAAGAAGAAGAAGAAGAAGAAGAAGAAGAAGAAGAATCTTAATATGCTGTGGAGGAGACACGAGAGGAGGAAGAGGTCCATTTCCCACTGCAGATGAGGGTCCAGGCTTTGAGACTTCTAGATCTTCAGTGGACTGGGGTTATGATTCAGAAGGAGCCATGGGTGGTAGAGGATGAATGGGAAGAGGAACAGGTAGTAAACACAGTAGTTGTGGAGGGGGAGTGGAAATAATTAAAGGGGTTTAGCAAAGGAACAGAGCAACTGGGATTGGGAGAAGGGAGAGAGTGAGGAAGAGAGGAGATAAAGGGGAACAGATGGTGGAAGAATGGGAAGAGACTGAAGGAAGGTGCCCAGAAGAGGAGAACTTGAGGCTACCTTTGGAGTGAACCTTTGTCTTTAAGGAGGCCCCCAGACTGGTGAGTTGGTATGGAGAAAGGTTCTCCTGGAGGATGCAGAATACCAAACCTGGGAGACAACACCCCACAAACTCTTGTAGCCAAAGAAAAGCAATTTTGAACTTAAAGTAAACTAAGGGTAAAAAGTCCCCCCCCCCATGCCTTTGTGTACCTGCAAAGAAGCAGGTAGACAGAGGGACTGAGTTGGCATGCAAAAGATAAGACCAATTGTAGAATTAGAAGACTTTAATAACTTCTCAATTAAAATAGATAGGGATATCAAGGCAATATTATTAGAAAATGGGGTTTCGCTGTTAAAAGATTGGGTGAAAACTTGCAGAGATCCGGAAAAAAGAAAAGCACTTTTTTTACAATTGAAACTAAATTGGTTTCAGACTCTCCAGATAAATAATTGGAATAAGAGATTTTTATCTTACAATGGCTAAGATAGGCAACTTACAACTTTTGAAGAACTTTTGGTTAAAATAAGAAAGGGAAATATAGGAATTAAAGGGATAGTTAATTAGATTTACAAGATAATGAACAAACGAGGAAAAATACAGGAAGTTTTAAAGAATATTTGGGAACAAGATTTGAATATGACAATTTCGGAAGAAAGTTGGCATTTTGTTGTTGTTCAGTCGCACAGTCGATTCCGACCCTCTGCGACCCCATGGACCACTGTCCTCCAGGCACTCCTGCCCTCCACCATCCCCCTCAACTCGCTCAGCTCTGTGCCCATTATCTCCACAATACCATCTAGCCATCTCATCTTGGGCCGTCCCCTTCTTCTTTTGCCCTCTACCCTTCCAAGCATCAAGGCTTCCTCAAGTGAATCCTCTCTTCTCATTTGATGTCCAAAGTACTTTAGCTTCATCTTTATTATTTGACCTTCTAAGGAGCAGTCAGGCTTGATTTCTTCTAAGATTGACCCATTTGTTCTCCTCGCTGTCCATGGTACTCTCAAAACTCTCCTCCAACACCACATCTCAAAGGCGTCTATTTTTCTGCGCTCCGCTTTCCTAATGGTCCAGCTCTCACAACCATACATTGCCACAGGGAATACCATTGCCCTGACTATGCGAATCTTTGTTTGCAATTTAATGTCTCTACTTTTCACTATGCTCCCCAGGTTTCTCATCGCTTGCCTCCCGAGAATCAGTCGCCTTTTTATTTCATGGCTGCAATCACCATCTGCAGTGAGCTTTGATCCTAGGAAAGTAAAATCTGTAACTGCCTCTACTTCTTCCCCATCTATTTTCCAGGGACTGATAGGGCCTGTTGCCATGATCTTGGTTTTCTTGATATTTAGTCTCAAGCCAGCTTTTTCACTCTCTTCTTTTAACCTAATCAGGAGCTTCTTTAGGTCCTCCTCACTTTCCGCCATTAGGGTGGTATCATCTGCAAATCTCAAGTTGTTGATGTTTCTCCCAGCAAAATGTAAAAAATGGAAAAAAAGAATTATGAGAACAATGTCTGTAAGAGTAAAAGAGCATAATTACAAGATGCTTTGGAGATGGTATCTGACCCCAATCAGACTGCATCAAATAAATAAGGAAATAAGCGATAAATGCTGGAGGTGGCAGCCAAAAATGAGATGGCTAGATGGTATTGTAGAGACAATGGGCACAGAACTTTGAGAGTTGAGGAGGATGGTGGAGGACAGGAGTGCCTGGCGGACAGTGGTCCATGGTGTCATCGCAAATTGGTTTCCCATTACAAAAATTATTTATAATTTTTTGATATTCTTCCAATTCTTTATTATTGTGTTTTACTGGTAAAACATCAAATAAAAAATTTAATTTAGGTAATAACATCATTTTGCTTAAGGCTACCCGGCCAAACCAAGATAAGTTCAATTTTTTATATTGTGCTATTTTCCCTTCGATGTCCTTCTTTTGCTTTACATAATTTAACTTTTTAAATTCCCCGGTTTTGCCTGAAATCGTTATTCCTAAATATTTTAAATTAGATTTGAATTGTACCTTGTATTTTTTTTTTATGTTTTCTCGCTCCTCTTTTCCCCCATTACAATATATCATTTCTGATTTTTCCCAATTTACTCTCAAACCTGTTGTTTCTTCAAACATTTTAGGTGCAGATATATTCTTTCTAGTGCCTTCTTTGGGTGCTTCACAATTATAAGTGTGTCATCTGCATATAAATTTATTTTATTATCTTCTATTCCGCTTATTTCCTCATCTTGGCGTATGGCATTAGCTAGGAACTCCATTGCCATTATAAACTAAACTGGGGATAAAGGGCACCCCTGACGGGTGCCTGCTTCTAATTTTATATCCTCTGTGTATAAATCATTGACTTTAACTCTAGCTGTTCCTTGTTGGTATAAGAAATGGAAGATTTAAAATTTTTTCCAGTGAAGATAGATAGAAAAGCGGAGGAAGTTTTTTCCAGAAAAAAATGTGATCCTGTAGAAAGACTGAATGCAGAGATGTAAGGATAGAGAAATAAAAATTATAGGTATATAGACAAATGAATTTGAACTGGTTTCAAATTGCGTTAGTAAACAAGTGCAACAAAAAATATTTAGAAGAATCCAGTTTCAAAAGGGAAAGGACAGAATTTGAGGAAATAGTTTACAGTATAAGAATGAGTCAAATAGGTCTTAAGGGCTTGGTTAGTAAGGTATATAAGATGTTAAATCAAAAGGGAAGACTACAGGAAGTTTTAAAAACAATTTGGGAGCAAGATTTGAATATTAAAATTATGGAAATGAGTTGGAAAAACAAATGGAAGAGAAGGATTATGAGAACCTTGTCTGTTAGAGTTAAAGGACATAATTATAAATTGTTATGGAGGTGGTACCTGACTCCAGTTCAGCTGCACCAGATGGATAATACAAAAACTAAAATGTGTTGGAGATGTAAGAATACACTGGGGACGTACAAACATATATGGTGGAGTTGCAATGTGTTAAAGGGTTTCTGGAGAAATTATAGAAATAATAGGTGCGGACCTCAATATGGGATCAGGTCCTGCCTTATTGACTGATGTAGATAATTTGAATATAAATATGAATAAAAAAGATTTGCTATCTATTCTATTAACAACAGCAAGGCAATGTATTGCAAGAAATTGGAAGAATGATTCTTCGATAAAAATGAAAGATTGGTATAAAGAAATGTGGGAAGTTGCATTGAATGATAAGCCTACTTGGGATCTTAATCAGAAAAAGGATATAAGTAAGGGAAACAAATTTTGGAACATATGGAAGCCATTTTTTGAGTATACATTGATTGAGGGTAAAGGTGGCAGAGTCTCTAGAAACAATAAGAGTGAGTCATGGACAACCGTAATCTCCAGGGCATTGTAAATATCACTGGTGATTTTATTTTGCTTTTGTTTTTTTGTTTTGTTTTTTGTTACTTATTATTATTGTGGTATACAATGTGATTTTTTATATTATTAGAATGTTAGGAACAAAAATTCATTTATTGAAATATATACATAAATATACATGTGCATATAGATTATAAAAGATACTTACATAAGGAGTATATATTTGATAAATAAGTTGTTAAAATGAGAGTTGTTAAAAACAATGAATATATTTTCCCCTTTTTTTCTTTTGGTATCTTGTTTTATAAGTATTGTATTGTATTCTGTATTGTATTGAAACGTATTGTTGTTTGATTCTTTTTGTTTTGTTATTTTTCTTAAATTAATAAAAAAAATTTAAAAAAGAAAGACATCTCATCTCAAATGATAGGTAGTTGTGCAGTGGAAATGGGTTGCAGTTGATGATATAGTGTCATCCTAGCCCGATGATGGCGAACCTTGGCACTCCAGCTGTTCTTCAAATTCAATTCCCAGAAGCTCAAGTTCATGTGAATCCACACAAATGGGTTTATTGTGCATATGTGCAGTAAATCCATTTGTGTGGATTCACAGGCACTTGGGCTTATGGGAATTGAAGTTCAAGAACTGCTGGAGTGCTGCCAAGGTTCGCCATCACTGTCTTAGCCCTTCCACCTTCATCTCCATTTGCCCCTGGATGCCCAGAACATCCAAGAGGAAAAGTGCCTAGCCCATGAATGACTTGAGAAGCTTATTATTGTGCTTCCATGGTTACCATTGCTAGGGAGACCACTGTTTTCTTACTGCCTGGGCTCATCAGCGCATCTAATCCACGGATGACTGGGCCATTGGCATTTTGAAGCATCCAAACTACACCTACAATTTCATGGAAAAAACTCAAGCCCTCTTTGAGAATGACAATGTTAGGATAGTGGCCATTCTGACTGAGGATTCTGGAACATGTAGTACAAATTTCTTTTCCAAATGTTGGGGGTTGGAGGGGGAATCCCCCGTTGGAGAAACTCCTGCATTTCTGCAGTTCAATTAACTTGTGGGCAAGGATGGTAAGGAACTTGGTAGAGTTCTTACCTGGGCAAAATTAACCAAATTTAAGGGAATTGCTCAAATCTAGGGAATTCTGTGGCTTGGCCAAAGTACAGTTATTTGCTCTTTTACTAAAGAATCTGCAGCATTTGATGCATCTTTTTTGTTTAAACAGCTTATTCCCCCCTACAGTTCTTCTATGCTTGTAGATCTGTAAAAGGAAGAAACAACCACAGTGAGGATCCCTCCCAGTCCCTCAACTTGCCTCTAACTTTGGGGACTCAATGGACTGCAGTGGCTTAGTGGTTAAGACACTGAACTTGATGACTGGAAGGTCTGAAGGTCAGCAGTTTAAGACCTGAGTGCTTCGTGATGGAGCAAGTTCCCATCTCTGTCCCAGCTCCTGCCAACTTAGCAGTTTGAAAGCAAGAAATTGCAAGTACCACTTCAGTTGGAAAGGTAAACAGTGTTCCATGCACTCTGGTGTTTAGTCATGCCTGCTACATGTCCACAGAAACATCTGCAGACACAGACAGCACTGGCTCTTTGGCTGTAAACAGAGATGAGCACCGTACCCTAGAGTCAGATACGACTGGGTTTTGAGTAAGAGCGACCTTTACGCATGGACTACTGATTTCCAAAAGTCCTATCATTAATAGCCCTACTCAGGTCTCAGAAGTAAAAGGCCATGGCTTCCTTCATTCCACTTTTCTTACTGCCTTCTCATTTTCTACTCTTCTTCTCTCTTGTTTTTTGTTCTCCTTCTTGGTGATGCCTGTTTTCTTTCTTTGGGACAAGAGGTTTATGGAACTGAGCACCAAAGTTGTGAGATGTTCTCAACCCCAAGGCACAGGTACTGCCCCCTTGGGGATTATTTTTGACACCCAGACAAAGACCCCTCATGACTTCCCCCTTCCTCTTAAGAGTTTGTTGGTCTCTTAGGCTGTAAGGTAAAGATAAAGGCCACCCTTGCTTGAAAGCCAGTCATATCCAGCTGTAAGGTTCAGTGCTCATCTCTGTTTATAGCCAAAGAGCCAGCACTGCATTTGCAGATGCTTCCATGGACATGTGGCAGGCATGACTCGACACTGGAGTGCACAGAATGCTGTTTACCTTCCCATGAAGTGGTACCTATTTATCTACTTGCAATTTCTTGCTTCTGAACTGCTAGTTTGGCAGGAGCTGGGACAGAGACAGGAGTTCACTCTGTTGTGCAGTACTCATGTCTCAAACTGCTGAACTCCTGACCTTTCAGTCATCAAGTTCAGTGTCTTAACCACTAAGCCACCACAGTCTCCTAAGGCTGTAGTAGCAAATGAAATCCATGCAACAGAGTGGTTCTTGTGTCTACCTCAAGATGTGCAGAGCCATCTGAAATGGGTGTTCTGATCGTTCTGTTTTGTTTATCAACACTGAAAGCCACTCCCGTGTTATTGTTGCTGGGCAGCATGTGGTGAAGAGAAATGAACCTCCAGGTGTGATGCAGCCTGACAGCCCACAGAAGGAGAAGAAAAGTCACACTGTGATTCTGCAGTGATGGTTGTACGTGCAAAAGACCCTGATGCTTATGGGAATGCTCTTCTTGGGTACAGAAGTCCTTATGAGACCCTTGTGCTATATCTCAGAACTGCCCAGAACAGTTCCTCCATAGCCCACTGGGAGGTTCATTGGAACAATGAGGTTCCTATCAGTGAATGAATGACCTTGAAATGGTTACACGTAGGGAGCCAGAATTTTGGAAAGCAGAAGAGAATTAAATCACTCGCGGTTAATGGGCCTCCAGCCATGTAGGACCAGGAAGGGGGGAGGGGGAGGATACCAGCTGAAAGAAGGCGTTGGATGGTCTTTGGGCTGGAAGTCATTACAGCAGTGTGCTAATGAGCAGAATATAAATGAGATTGTACAGTCTGTTCGAGGCGAGAAACGTACCTTTTGTATTAAAATGTTCAGGCTACTCAGGAACACTATGAGATTAATCCAGCTGGAATTAAGTAGATGTGTGTTTTTCTGAGCCTTGTGCTGACGTGGGAGTTGCATGGAGCCAGACGAAGAAGAAAGCAGGAAAGGAGGAAAAGAATGGAATGAAAAGGAAAGGGCAATCTGGCTCTTATACACATCATCGTCATCGTTGGCCACAACTTGATCCGAGTATACGTTTCTTTGCCTGCCCCAGGGCGCTGAGAGGCCTGGTCTTGGAGGCTACCTGGTTCTGGGCCACCTTCGCCCTCTGAGGCATGCAGGAAAAATGCTGCTGGTCTGAATTTGTTTAAGGTGGATCCCAGCTTGCCATAAAGTGACCCACACACTGTGATCTCAGAGCCATCTCCTACGGCATGTATGAAATGAGCATACAGGATTTAATACCAGGACTGCAATGGACTGCCAAAGCCTTGAGGATATTAACAAGATGCACCTTCACAGCCAGTCTATCTGGCACGGCCTCTTCCACCTCTTTGACCATAGGGAATCATAGTTTCTCCTCTGCTCATTTTCCTGTTGGGCCTAATATGATGGTTTCCAGGGGAATGTCCTCCACTGATGGGGACCATGACCCCACCTAAAGGGGCTCATCTGCCTGTAGCCATTGGACTTTTTAGGGAGTTGGGTTATTTACCACCACCCAACACTCGGTGTTGAGTTGCTGGCTGTATGGTCAACTCCATTACCGTAATGGGATATCCGGCCAGACATCTTATACACAGTGCTTGGCAAAATCATTCAAATACTTTGCATGGATTTCTTGGGGGAAGAAATCATGTAAAGAGTCTGGCCAGGTTATTCTGCTATGGTAATAGGGTAGGCCCTACTGCCAGCAGCATAACAGCGAGTGTCAGGCATTGGTTAACTATCCTGACAACCCTGAGGGTGCCGAAGTCCACAGGGAAGGGTGAGGGTCCCCAAGTGGATTAAATCCCACTTGAATCCATCTTGATGGAGGGCAGCAGCTTCATCAAGACTGGCCTGGGGCTCCGGAGGACTTTGTGTACCAAAAGGGGCCAGGACCAGAAAGTGACTTGCGGAACTGAATCAGTGGTATGAGTGTCATGCTGCAATGGGGAAGGCAAATGAAAGGCCACTGCATTATATTCTCAGGACAATCATCATGTTTGATCACCATGATGGTCACTAATATTCAGAATTGGATATGGCAGAAGAAGAAGAAGAACACGGCATTTGGAGAAGGATCTTTTGTGTGTGTTGAGGTTGGGAGAGGGAAAGAAAAACTAATCCATACAGATGAGTAAGAGAATTTGTTTTGGAACCCAAAGATAAGTTGGAATAAGAAAACTCACTTGGTGAGGTATGTTTACTAGCATGGACCTCCTGGAAGCTTCAAGTGATCCAGATTAACTTGCATCCAGGGTGATGCAAACACAGGGTGCAATCGAGGACAACCTTGATGACATAAAGAGACTTGCATTGGTTTCTATAGATATCTTCTACAGTAAAAATGATGGGAACCAATAATCAAGTAAGTATAGGCCTTAACAGTCCAGAATCCTTGAGTATATACTGTACTTGCAAAAATATGAACAGTAAATCTCTCTCCTATTAACAGACATCACTTGGTAAAACCTGCAGGCCATAGTGACTGCTCCCCTGAACCATGTGACTGGCACATGGCCCAAAAAGTTTGGGCACCTTGCCCTAGATGTTGCAGGACTGTTATTATGATCTGTGAAGCTGCTTCCAATGTATGGTGATTCTATTAATTAATGACCTGTGGAAGATCCTGTTGTTGATACGCTTATTTAGATCTTGCAGAGTAAAGGCCATGCCTTTGACAGAGTCAACAAATTAATGTTTGATCTTCCTTTTGTTGCCTTCCGCTTTTCCTAGTTGTATTGTCTTGCCCAGTGAGAATTGTTTTCTCAATGCATCTGCTAGGCATGGTAGCTACAGTTTAACCCATACTGTGCTTTTTAGGGCTTCTCACAGTGGCAGTTCAAGATAATTGAGGGCACTACATTTGGGAGCCATGGTGTTACATAGAGCCAAGCGTTTCATTGGGTCTTCATGTCTCTTGACTCATCTCAGTTGGCCGCCTACTTATGAGTCCATTGCCCAAAGTCCACTGGGCAACAAGGCAGCATGGAGAGAGCTTTGTGAATAGTTTGGCAATTTTTGAATAGTATGAATTTTGCTCCACCATTTGGGAGAAAAGCCTTTTGTGACCAGGAAAGTGACAAACAACCCAGCCCCAGCCCACAATAAAGGGATATTGTTAGCTTCCTCTAAAACTGCCATTTGCCTCTAAATCTGCCATATGCCTCATGAACAAAGATGCATCCAATCTTTTGACACTTTTGTGTAGAACCAAATATTTGTATCAATAAAGGAGACATCACAGTTTCTAAACTGCTGTTGCACAAATTAAATGCAAAGATTATTTCTGAGATTGCAGAAAACCTTGCCTTCTTGCTGGAAGAACTGTTGAGGAGGACAAACAAACCTGACTATGGTTTGTACCCCGTGGTCGGCTGCTCCTGGTTCGGACTGGTTTGCCCGAACTGGTAGCAGCAATCCAGAGGGGATCACTGGAGTGGGGTGGGGTAGTAAACCCCCAGGCAACCGGTTCGGTTGCCCCTCCGGCCACCCTTCGGATGTCTCTTCCGGGCAGCCCAAATTGGCTGCTTGGAAGTGTGCATGCGTCAAAACTCGATTTGATGCATGCACACTGAAAAATAGAAGTGAGCATGTATCAAATGGAGTTTTGACGCATGCGCACTTCCGAGCAGCCATTTTGGGCTGCCCAGAAAGGGTGCAGCACCTGGAGGAGCAGCGGCAGCGGCAGCCACTGGGCCGGGCCAGGCTGGGCCAGGCTGCCGGGCCTGGCCAGGCCAGGCCAGGCCAGGCTGGCCTATGCCATGCTGCCAGGGTGCCGTACCGCTTTGCTGCAGCACTGCTTTGCCGCTGTGCTGCCGCGCCGCCACTTTGCCGCACCGTCGTGCCGCCGCTGTTCCTGCCTGCCTGCCTATTGCTCCCCGACACCAGGGCAGGCAAGTGACGGGTTTGTGTTTAGGGTGGGTGGGTGGGTTGAAGTGTGTGTATTTTATGTAGTTTGTTTTTATGTGTATTTAATGTACAGTAATACCTTGGATAACGACTATATCGGATAGCGCTAAAATCGGATAACGATGCAAAATTTCTAAAGAAACTTTGCATCGGATAACAATCTGTTAGTGTTATCTGATACAGTCCTTCATAGCAGCAGGGTGGCTGGAAAGCTGAACGGGGTTCTCCGTTCAGCTTCCCAGCCACCCTGCAGCTACGGAGGCAGGGGGGGTGGCTGGAAAGCTGATGGGGGGCTCCCCCGTCAGCTTCCCCAGCCACCCCACAGCTGCGGAGGCAAGGGCGGGTGGCTAGGGAAGCCGACAGGGAGTCCCCGTCAGCTTCCCCAGCCACCCTGCAGCTGTAGATCGGGTCTTCTGACCTCCCTGGAGCAGGCAGGGAAGTCAGAGAGCCCGAAATGGGTAAAAAAATGGACTTTTTTTTTTACCAATTTTGGGCTCCTTGACCCCCCTGCCGGGTCCAGGGACATGGGAAGACCTGATCCAAGCTGTTTTCAAAGTTCCCCCACCCTTCTGAAGGGTGTAACAAGCCAAAATGTCAGGATTTGAATCCTGATGTTTTGGCTTGTTGCAGCCTCCAGGAGGCTGGGGGAACTTCAAAATTAGCGCGCATCGGGTCTCCCGACCTCCCTAGAGCCAATGTGCACTATTTTTGAAGATCCCCCACCCTCCTGGAGGCTGCAACAAGCCAAAACCTCAGGATTCGAATCCTGACGTTTTGGCTTGTTACAGCCTTCAGGAGGGTGGGGGAATTTTGGAAACAGCTTGGATCGGGTCTTCCCACCTCCCTGGACTCGGCAGGGGGGTCAGGGAGCCCAAAATTGGTAAAAAAAAGTCCGTTCCCTCCCCCCCCCACTTCAGGCTCTCTGACCCCCCCCCCCCGCAGGGTCCTGGGAGGTAGGAAGACCCGATCCAAAGTTCCCCCACCTCCCTGGAGGCTGCAGCAAGCCAAAACGTCAGGATTCAAATCCCAACGTTCTGGCTTGCTGTAGTCTCCAGGGAAACAGGGCTTTTTTAAACGTTGTGCGATCAATGCATCGCACAACGTTAAAAACTGGATAACGACGAGACTTGTGGAACTAAGTCTCATCGTTATCCAAGGTACTACTGTATTTATGTATTATGTGTATTTATTTTAATTTGTATTTTAATGTGTATTTTTATTTATTTTTTAAATTAAATTTAATTTTTTTACTTTGGCTCCGTCCACAAAGTCATGACCACATGACGTTGGCTTCGCCCACGACGTCATGATGTTGGCTCCGCCCATGACATCAGCTCCGCCCACAGTATGGTAGTAAAATTTTTGACAGCCCACCACTGTTTGTACCATTATGCAAGCTA
Organism: Furcifer pardalis; assembly: GCA_030440675.1. Taxonomy (NCBI): domain Eukaryota; kingdom Metazoa; phylum Chordata; class Lepidosauria; order Squamata; family Chamaeleonidae; genus Furcifer; species Furcifer pardalis. Next base: position 48,552,702 of record CP126891.1, read on the forward strand.
GAATTCTGCCTTTTTTTGGGCCTTCACATTTTTGTGGGAAAATTCCAGGATGTTTTAGAAGCTTCTAGAAGACTGTTTTGTACATTCTAAATATGTAAAGTAGCTCCATAGATGTAGACAGATGCCCTGGATCTCTCTGTGCATACCTAGAGTTAAATTGGGTAGCTCAAAATGAGTAATTCACTCCACAGCTTGGGTGGAGCAGAATGGGTGTGTTCTGTTCTCTCTGTGCAGGATAAAAAAGGCAAGCAGGGCAGAACCCCTCCATTTCCCTCCCTTGTATCTCCCTGGTAAGTTCCTGCAGTTCTGAAGTATTCTAGCCTAAGCATTTAGACCAGACAGGGAGGTTCAGTTAGCTTTATTGGCTTAAGGCAAAGAGATAAAATGCTTCAAAGCCATAGGACATAAGGTTAGGCATGGGATACAAGCATATAACTTAGGTTATAAGCTATAGATAAGGTTAATGTCCGGGAGCTATTATTAGTTAAGATAAGGTTCATTTAACGATTTTAAGTGGTTAATTAGGTATTTGGCTGGCTGGATAGCTCAGTGGTTTTGTTATCTGGCTGTGGAACCAGAGGTTGGGTGTTTGATTCCTCATTGTGCCTCCCCCCCCCCCCCTGGGAAGAAGGGCCAGCCTGAGCAAACTGCACAGTCCCAAGAACTTCCCCAGAGGAAGGGAATAGTAAAACAACTTCTCTGTATTCTCTACCTGGAAAACCCTGGAAAATATTACCCCAAAATGGATTTGACTGCATATTACAACGCTGCCACCGCCACCGCCACCGCCACTGCCACCGCCAACTACCACCACCACCACCACCACCACCACCACCACCACCACCACCACATGGTATAGAGACTGCTACTGAGTGTAGTGTTTATATCAAGGATAGCAGAAAGTGGAGAGGTATACAGAGATAAAGAATGAGGACTCAACCAGTAGGACACAACAGGTTTTCCCTGAACGTCAACTGAAGACATGCATGATTTACCTAAAAAGGCTGCTGGGGCTGGTGGGTAGATATCGATTTTGAACATAAGATACTGCCAACTGCGGAAGTAGGATCTTATTCTATTGGAAATATCCTCATTTTCCTTGAGAAGGTGGGCTTCAACAGCAGACAATCATTCACTAGATCAGCGTTTCTCAAATTATGGAACACAGATGGACTTCAATTCCTAGAAGTCAGTCCATTGGCCAACCAGTGCTTTGAGGAAGTGACTTAGGTTTTTGGGAATTTAAGTCCAAAAACAAAAGGTTGGGAAACAATGGTCTAAACATTAGAATCACTAGGCATAATTAAATCTAGAAACCACAATATTCTGCTTTTCCCCCTCCCCTCTACCCACCTTCCTTTAATTTTGCAATTTGGGATATTCTTTTTACTGACTAGGCTTGTCTTATCTGCATCTACCTGTGAGACTCAAAGAACAGAACATAAGAGAAGGCAGCAAGTGGTAATGTGGAGGCAAATGTCCCTATATGCTAGTGGAATATAGTATATTTTGTTTTATGTTATTATATATTGTAATTTGTTTCGTTGGGTTTTATCGTATTGGTTGTCTTATTATATTTAACTTTTATTGTAAGCTGCCCAGAGTAGTGGTCTCACTAATTAGGTGGGATACCAATCAAACAACCAGTTTCATCACCATTCTCTCATTCTTCCATCCACTTCCCGCTCATGCCACACTTATGGGAAAGAAACTTAACCAATATGCCAGAAAGGCTTTAGGTACCAAAATTGCTTGCTCCACATAGCAACTAGGAACTGGTGGCCACTCGTTTACTCATTCTGATGAGTTCTGTCTCCTTTTTTTGGTATAAACATTGAGCCTTAGAGTCTTACAGCACCTTATCTGATATCTGTTGAAACTCTTCTAACAAGATGAGCTCCTTTAACTGAACAGTCCTCCTGATGGACCTGAACCAATTTCAGAGTGCTGACAGAAATCTGAGACCACACAAATAATTGGGGTGGAGGGAGAGAGGACCTACTTTCAGTGGGTCAGTGTTTCAGCCAAATGAAAAGATTGGCCTGGAATATGTATTCAGATTCACTTCCCCTCAAATTTCTGTGCTAGTAACCTTTTGGTCTGTGTGATTCATCTAATTGCATGCCCTGTGATTGGCTTTAGAGGAACATTTCCATCTTGGCAGGTCAAATAATTTTCCTCTGCACAAAAGAATCTCTGCTGAATATGTATAACTACACCAAAAGTTCATAATCAATAAACAAGACTGGAATTATTGTAAGCAACTGTTCCCAAACTCAATCCAGGTCTACCTCTTATGATTCTGCATGGATGTGAGTAATACCTCAAAATGCCCCCCTCTCTTTTAAAAGAGAGCTAACTCATAAAAAGAGGATTTTGACTACCATAAGTGACTATATTATATATTTGATTTTTGTATTGGATGGAGAAAGAAATTGCATTTCTAAAAATCACACATCATTCCTCACACAATCCAGGAGTCACCAAGGGAATTGGGAAAAGATGCAAACTTCCTAAAACCAATTCAACTGTATTTGCATGATGCAGAAGGTGCAATAGATAGCAATGAAACTTCCAGTGAAATATTGTGCATATAACATTGTTTGCATTTTTTAAACCCTCCTTGTTCACATTGATGAAAAATGCATTGCGTTTTTGGGAAACGTTTCACAGGAGAACAAAAGGTATGTCCAACTCCTGGTCAGCTGGGATAGAGGTTCTTGCATTTATCTTGGTGGCAAGATGAAGGGTGATTATGGGAGCTAATTACATGTCATCAAAGGCAACAACAAAAGAGGAGACTAATCTGCATCAATTGGTACTTTTCCAGCTCACATTCCTTAATTTCTGTTCTATCCTGCCCTGAGTCTGAATTTTTTGTTTTGTTTTCCAACAATAGGTAAGGGTAAAGGTAAAGGTAAAGGTCTCCCTTGCTCAATAGCCAGTCATGCCCAACTCTAGTGTGTGGTGCTCATCTTTGTTTACACCCAATGAACCAGTGCTGTCTATGCCTACAGATGTTTCCATGGTCATGTGGTAGGCATGACTAGATGCTGGAGCGCGCAGAATGCTGTTACCTCTCATGCTGAAATGGTACATATTTATCTACTTGAAATTTCTTGCTTTTGAACTGCTAGGTTGGCTGGAGCTGGGACAGATGATGGGAGGTCACTCCATCACACTGTAGTCAAGTCTCAAACTGGTCATCAAGCTCAGCATCTTAATATTCTAACTTTAACCATATAATTCACTATATTGTTACAGACTAACGTAGAAGTGTTGTGCCTGATGGATAAAAAACAAAAACTGTTCAAGACCATTAAACAAAGAAAGCTCCAATACCTTGGTCATTGTTGTTCAGTCGCACAGTCGATTCCGACCCTTTGCGACCCCATGGACCATATCATGAGCAATGACATAAAGTTTAGACCTGTGATGGTGAACCTTGGCACTCCAGATGATCTTGGACTTCAATTCCCATACAGACACATTTTATTTCCGCTTCTGGGAGCGAAGAGGGCGGTGCGGGATGGATAAATTACAGCAAACCCTTTCGTGTGGATTCATGGGAGCTTGGGCTTCTGGGAATTGAAGTCCAAGAACATCTGGAGTGCCAAGATTCACCATCACAGGTTTAGACTACTCCAACTCACTCTGCAAGGAAAGATCACTGGGAAGAAAGAAGCCATGGACATAAATGGACTTCATGGTTGAAGAAACTGAGAGACTGATGTGCAAGGTCCTCAGAAGAAGTGTTCCAGGGAATTAAGAACAGGTAAACTTTTGCCATGATGATATCCAATATTTTGAATAGATACAACACTTGAAGAAGAAGACAGGAATCATGTTGAATGTTTATTGCATATTGTTTATTGGTTTATTATTGTTTATGGGCCGTGGGTCTTTTTTTTTGTTATATCTGTAAACTTTGTAATATATTAATGCTTGTACACCACCCAGAGTAGTGAAATATCCTTGATGTGTGGTATATAAATATAATAAACAAACAAACTAAGCCACCACCGCCTTTTCCAACAATACCATCAAAGAATTTGGGTAGGCTAGAGAATAAAGTTTTATCAACTATGGTTTCTCCTCCCTGCTTTTGACTTAAGCACTGTTGATTCAACCAAGTAATGGAGAATTCACCAAGAAAAGTGCTTTCAAGTTTTTAAAAAAGAGCAGGAAGGGAGAAAGAATGAAAATCTGAGTGCTGCAGATTGAAACTTTTTCTTTTATTTCTCACCTCCATCCATCACAGAGTTTCTTATCTTACCAAAAAATGTTTTGCTGGTTTGATGTCTCCCTTTCTGGAAATATAAGATAAAGTACAATAGGAGAGAGCAGGAAGAGCAGGTGAAGATTAAAACATGGATCAACATTCAGCTTGCATCTTTTAATTCCTGTTGTCTTTAAGAACAGCTAGCAATTTGATTTCAGCCCCATTTGTGGGCTTAAAATACAAACTGAGGGACAGAGAATGTCTGCAGAGCTAAAAGCCTTATATTTTTTTAAAAGAAACTCTTCAGCTTGAAATTGAAATGTAAAAACTCACTTAGGTAAGATTAGAGAAAAGGTCAGTATGACGGATGGAACTACACTAATACCCCGGATAATGTTATGACATGGTTCCACAAGTCATGACGTTATCCGGTTTTTAGCGTTGTCTGGGGTATACATCGAACAATGCTAAAAAAAACCTGAGAAGAGGCGCTCGCACGTGCACGAAAAGGCGTGCCAGTGGGAGCCTCTTCTACCAAATGGGTATAGCAACGGGGATCGCACGTCAAGGCAAGGGATCAAAGCGGGGGGTGCCACCCCCCACTTTGATCCCATACCTTAACGTGTGATCCCCGTTTCGCCGCCTGGGCAAGGGTTGGCTTTTCCGAATTCCCCCCTCCTCCGGGGAAGGGGGGAATTCGGAAAAGCTGACCCTTGTTTAGGCACTTTGCGATGGGAGTTTGGGTGCCGGGTTGAACGGGCAGGCGCTTGTTCAACCTGGCACCCAAACTCCCATTGCAAAGTGCCTAAACAAGGGTCGGCTTTTCCAAAAGCCGACCCTTGTTTAGGCGAGCGAAACAGGGATCGTACCTCAAGGCAATGGATCAAAGTGGTGGCTTGGCTGAAATTGCCGCTAGTTCGAGGCTGGAAGAGTGCCGGGGTTTGCAGCTCTTCAAGCTTCCAGGATCTTTAAGCCCTCGGCTGCGTTTATCTAGCTTTGTCCTCCTCTTTACATCTTCAAGAGAGGGAAAGAACACACGCACACACGGCACGCACACATTGCCTTGATGTGCAATCCCCGTTTCGCTCGCCTAAACAAGGGTCGGCTTTTCCGAATTCCCCCTTGTTTAGGCACTTTGCGATGGGAGTTTGGGTGCTGGGTTGAACGGCCGGGCGCTCGTTCAACCCGGCACTCAAACTCCCATCCCACGCTTTGCGTGCCCTTTCCAAACATCATGCGGGCAGATGCGCGCGTGTCAGATGGGGGCTGGGGGGCTATGGGGAAGATCTCCGTAGCCTCCCCAGCTCCCGTCTGACATGCGCGCGCCTGCACGGTGTTTGGAAAGGGTACGGGGGAACTTCCCCGTACCCTTTCCAGACACCGTGCGGGCAGGCGCTGGGGGAGGGATTGGATTGGGTAGATGTTCTACCCAATCCAACCCTCCCTCCCACATGATTGTTCCAGATAACGCTAAAAATCACATTATTCGATACAAGATTTTTCCAAAAATCTTGTAACGTTATGCGGTTTTAGCGCTATTCGGTACAATCGTTATCTGGGGTATTACTGTATTCATAAGCACATCTTGATTTCCTTTCTTTTTTTTTAATTCCTGTATATTTTAATTGTTTGGGAACCAGATACAGGTACAGTACTTCTTTTGGATAAAAAAAGGAAAGAGAAAGGCTTCGCTGTTCATGTTTTTATAAATACTGTACCTTGCTCTTGCCACCTCTGTGAAAGCATTTTCTAGACCCTAAATGCTGGCATTCAGTCATCACAAATTAACACATGTTTGTTTCCATGCCCTTGCATTTTTCTTTCTTCATAACAGAGCATTGCAAAATTGCAATTTAGGGATGCCAATGAAATATAGGACTGTGGTGGCTTAGTGGTTAAGACACTGAACTTGATGACTGGAAGTTTGGCAGGTCAGCATTTCAAGGTCTGAGTACTGCACAATGGAGTAAACTCCTGTCTCTGTCCTAGCTCCTGCCAACCTAGTAGTTTGAAAGGAAGAAATTGCAAGTAGATAAATAGGTACCACTTTGGTGGGAAGGTAAACAGCATTCCATCCACTCCAGTGTCTAGTCATGCCTGCCACATGTCCATGGAAACGTCTGCAGATGGAGAAAGCACTGACTCTTTGGTTGTAAAAGGAGATGAATATTGAATCCTAGCATTGGATATGACTGGCTTTTGAGCAAGGGTGACCTTATCAAGACCTGGTCCTGCCACCTCTGTGAAAGCCATTTCTAGACCCTAAAATGCTGGGATTCGGTCATCACAAATGAACATGTATTTGTTTCTATGCCCATTGTGTGGGCTCGCGTCTTTCTTTCTTCATATCACAGCATTGCAACATTGAAATTTAGGGATGTCTATGAAATATAGGTATTATAGGTATGTGGCAACCATGACTAGACACCAGAATGCTGCACTGAATGCTGCTACCTTTCTCACCAAAGTGGTACCCATTTATCTACTCACAATTTCTTGCTTTCAAGCTGCTAGGTTGGCAGAAGCTGTGACAGACCGCAGGAGCTCACTCCATCATGCAGCATTCAGGTCTCAAACTGCTGACCTGCTGACCTTCTGCCTGTCAAGCTCAGTGTCTTAACCACTAACCCACCACAGTTCCAATTAAAAGAATTTGACTATTTTTAAATCAGAAGTAGACTAGATCAATGTTTCCCAACCTTTGGTTTTTGGACTTCAATTCCCAGAAGCCTAAGTTCCTTCCTCAAAGCACTGATCAGCCAATGGACTGACTTAGGCTTCTGGGAATTGAAGTCTACCTGGGGGGCTCTGGGAACCACTGGACTAGATCTTCTTTTGTATATGTGGTGGGTCATACGTTGGATACACATAAATGTTGCATTGATTGAATCTCTGCATATTTGCACAAAATCTGTCCTGCATCCAAGTAGCCCCATTTTAATTGATCATTGTGTGAGCTTCTATTTTGCTTCAAAGTTTATTAAGTCACTTCTACATGGGATCAGCTAGAAATTTATCCTGGTGGGAAACATTCTTTAGCTGTCATTTGGTCAGCAAAATGTGTCATTTTTGCTCTCCACATATTTAACGTAGCCTCTTCTGGTTTAATATTTAGAGTCTCAGATGTGTGCAGAAACATTTCCCTTGATTTTGCTTGTTGTCTAGTAGTTAGTGTCCATGAAGTGGAAGGATTTGCTGGTGTATTTCTTTATTTTGTTTGTTATTTGCTAGCACCTCACAACGTACTTCTGGAGAGGCAATGCCAGCCAAATAATAGACTTTTTCAATGGGAGGAAGGTAGGTTTCAGGTGACCAGTAATAATCCTGCATTATTCATTAAGGGGACTGCAGTAGCTCAAGTGGCTAAGACGCTCACTGGGAGGCACAAGGTCAGCAGTTTGATTCCCGAGTACTGCAGGACAGAATGAGCTCCCGTCTTTTTCTCAGCTCTTGCCGACCTAGCAGTTTGAAAGCAAGAAATTGCAAATAGATAAATAGGAACAACTTCAGTGGGAAGGTAAACAGCATTCCGTGTGCTCTGGTGTCTAACCATTCTGCCTCATGACCACAGAAATGTCTGCAGAAGCAGACAGTGCTGGCTCTTCAGCTTTGGAACAGAGATGAGCACTCTTTATAATTAAACTGGCAACATCACTTTTGCTTGTGCAAGAAACGTGTGGAGTTTATAGGAGCTGGAGACTGCAACATGCATTTTAGCACTTCCCTATCCAAACTAGCAGTTTGAAAGCTAGAAATTGCAAGTAGATAAATGGGGACCACTTTGGTGGGAAGGTAAACAACATTCTGTGTACTCCGGTGTCTAGTCATGCCTGCCACATGACCATGGAAACATCTGCAGAAGCAGACAGTGCTGGCTATTTGGCTATAAAACAGAGATGAGCACTGAAACCTAGAGTTGTATACGACTGGCTTTCGAGCAAGGGTGACCTATGAGGATAATGTTGCTGTTTCATCCTTTCTTTTAATATGGCATAAAGTGAGGCTGTTGGTAAATATGGAGAAAGTCTATGAACACTGACAGCAATCAAGAATGAAAAATTCTTATTTGTGTAATGTCCCAGTAAACACATTTCTCCCCCGGCCTTCAGAAGATGTATTCCTTCAGAGGCTGTTGGCGGAATTCTCCTCCGTCCTCATTAATTAACTTTAAAAATTGCTGCCAGCAGAACAAGTTTAATGCTGATCTATAAAGCTGACAGCAAAACTAGATGCTTATTTGTGCAGATTCCAGAGACAGCCCACTGATAATGTTCCACAGAGGCGCTATACGAAAAGCTAGGCGGATGCAGAAAATAAAGGTGTTCAGCATTGAACTTTGATACTGCAGGAACCTGCCTCTTAAAATTACTGTAGTCACCATCTTATACAATGCTATTGTTCAGATAGAAGCCACGAACAAATCTCCATATAGTGAGACACCACTGTTGGATGACAGCAGTTTGTGTTCCTACAACTTCTATAGTCATTTGCAGAGAATGTTCTTCCAGCTTTCTCCTAGCAACAATATCTCTGCCTAATGATTCAACTTCTTACCTTATTTTGTTAGCAGATAGTACCCTCCTCAATTTGGATGCCTCAAACCTGCACCAGTTGATAAAATATACCCTCTTGTTGGTACTGCTCCACCTAAGATCAGGAGAGAAGTAGCAGTGGATGCTGAGAGATCTAAAGAAGAGAATAACCTTCAACATCCCCTGACTGGAGATGAGCTTCAAGTCCATTGGTTCAGATCCAGGAAGAGCTTTATTTCAAGAATATACATTCTTGAGGGTACACAAGAGCCAGTAGCATAGCATGGGATTCAGCCGCCCAGGGCGTAAGCCAAATTTGCTGCCCCCTGGCAGGGGCTTAGGACACTGGTGCCCACTCCCACTAGGGCTTCTGGGAATTGTAGTCAAAGAACACCCATACGCCCAAAAAAGTGCTGCCTGGGGCAGGCCATCCCCTGCCCCCCCCGCTACGCTAATGACAAGAGCAAAATCAAATTAAAAGATGGAGGAAGGAGCTCACTAGACAAGGAACAACATTAAAGGAGGCTATGGCTGAGGAATCCAACCTTCCTTACATCACGTGGAGGACCCTGAATAGGCTGAAGGTTGAAGTACCTAAATGCAAGACCAACATATTCAAGTGGGGGCTGCTGGTGGACAGCAACACACTGTGCAAATGTGGAGAGAGATACAAAGTGTGGCTCATTTGCTGGTCTCTGTTAGTACCAGAAACATGTACTGATGAAGATTTAATGTTGGCCAATGACAAAAGTCAATGAGATGATTTCATTTTGGCAGTCCAAGGTTTTGACCAGGATATATACTAACACTAAAACTAACACTAACAGCAACAGCAACAGAAGAAGAAGAAGAAGAAGAGGAGGAGGAGGAGGAGGAGGAGGAGGAGGAAGAAGAAGAAGAAGAAGGGTAAAAGGGAATATCTATAAAAATGTTATGAAAATGTAAATAACTCTCATCAAGGAAGGTTAAAGGTGGATAAGGATTGAAAATTTGAAAATCTGAATAGAAATAATTTAAAGGAAAAGTAATAAAAAGAATAATGGTAATGTTACCCAATTCTGGGTGATTGGATTCACTCTCTGGCAGAGGTACTAGAAAGACCCAAGAACTTACAATGAGGCAGGTTTTTCAGTCACAACAAAATATGGTTTATTGGGAGCAAAAGCAAAGGGAAGCCTATTCAGGCATATAGTCTGGTCAGACCTATAATTCTAAATAGCTAACCTTCCCACAACCGTTCTGAGGAAAAGACCCCCTCGTGATCCCTGCTCACAAAATTTGGTGAACAGAAGATGGCCCCCACCCACCTGGAAGGGGTATTTAACTATTCTATCTAAACTAACTCTGCATGCAAAGGGAGGGGGCTGAAACCGGGAAGGAGGAAAGGCAATTAACATATTTTAATTACATGCAAACATAAAACAAAGGCAGCTCTGAGGTCAGAGACTTTAGTTACACAAAAGCGGCAGATTACAGCTATTGCTGAAAAAAACCGGTTATAGAGAGTTTACATTAGGTCAAAGGAGCATATTTGTGGTTGACAGGAATATCTCTTTGTTCTCTGCTGAATGAAACAGAGGCTGGTATGTCTTCTCCAATGGGAGACGATCTAGCAGTATTGACAGCCAATGGTGCTTTGAGGCGGGAAATTGCAGATCCAACGTGGGTTAATGTTCCGGACATGAGTGAATTACAGCGTTTGAGTCACTCTTAAGTAGAAAAACAAAGAAAGGAGTTAGAATCATTATGTCTTGTTTGTTTAATTAAATGGAGATCTCTGCAAGAGGGAAACCAACAATTTAGCCTTTGTTTACTTCGCTTGCTTCCCCCCCTTTATCAACTTTGGGGTTGTATGGTTGTTCCCCACAGAATGTTGATTTCCCTCTTTAAGCTATGATTGTGCTCGGGTCAGTGTTCTAATCAATGTTGAATTGAACTTTAATCAAACCAGAGGAATGAGTCATTCAGCTTCCTTTGTGAAGGAATTTCTGCTTATCAGAACACCCGACAAACCAGTTTTAAGAACAATGGAGGCAATCAGGGCCATGTTTACATTCCTTGCCAGAGTCTATTAACTATCGGGTAATCCCCCTTTCCTTCTGGAGAGCATTCCAATCGTATGATTTAACTTTTGGCTTCTACCTTATTTTCCATGTGTGTGTGAGTTTTGTGATATGTGGCATTTAATAAACGTTTTGATTAATTATAATGCTTTATTCAAAATTTTAGGTAACAGTAAGACAACCACCAGCAGGAGAAAAGGAGAAAGAGAAACAGCTGTATTGCTTTGAGCAATAAGATTTACTTGACGTCCTTAAACACCAGTAAGAACCCGCTCTAGTCCCGGTCTCCCTCCCCTTCTTTGGCACTCGGAGGCGGTCCTTCAATGGAAGGATAAGGGGAGAGAAGAAGACAGAAAGGTGAAGGGTTGGGTGAGGGTGATTGGGGAATGTTTTTATATGTTACATGTAACAGGTAACATGTTATTGTTTAGAAGTTATATGTTATTGTGGGTTCTGAGAGGTGAAAGGTTGGGTGAGGGTGAATTTATTTAGTTTATTTATATATTGTGTTGTATTGTATTGTAATGTTATATGCTTTTTGCTGTTCCTTTTTATAATGTGGAGAATTATGTTGTAATTTTTTGTAGTGTTGTGTTTGTATTTTTATTTGAAAACTTAATTTTAAAAAATGGAGAAAAAAGAAAAAGAAGAAGAAGAAGAAGAAGAAGAATCAACAGCATCAGAAGGGGAATGATAGAATATGTGTCTGGGCAAAAACATCTAAGAAGAAATGAATCATACATACAGAGTATGTTCTTTGGAAGAATGTGAATGCTCCCTTTCCTCCACAGAAGGATGTTTGCACGGTGGGAACAGTGGTGGGATGTCATAATTTTTACTATCCCACTGTGATGTCATCACAGTGTGGGAGGAGCTAACATCATGAAGTCATGATATCGTGGGCGGGGCCAAATAAAAATACAAAATAATAAAAAAATAAAAATAAGCACACACACCCCTCAACCACCCACCCACCCACCCACAACACAAACCCATTAAATATATAAATAAAAATACATTACAATACAGCCACCCACCCAAACAACCCAAACACAAATCAACCGGAGCTTTTCAACCAGATCTTAAAGCTTATTCTGGCTAATCTTTCTCACACTAGGTCAGATGGAAGGAACTACAGAATGAACTCACCACAAGATGGCTTCATTTCGGCACTTTTCAACTTTTCAACAGTTAAAGAAGTTAGGTACTAAGTCTTTGTCTAACCAGTTCTCTACGATAATATGCCTTAATGTAAATGTAAAACAGCTGTACCTCCTTAAGGGTTCTCCAATTGGAACAGCAATTGGAACAGCACAGGTGTAGCTTATTGATGAGGTAACTCCAAGACTTTGCTTAAAAACCCCAAGCCAGGCCGCCAGGCTTTTTTAGGAACTGTGGTAGTACGTCAATATAGGTAAAGGTATTAAATAGACATTAAAATACACACAGACACACCACATCCAATGGTGAGTCACTTACCCTGGGGAGCAGGCTATAGGGAGCTTCAGTTTAGCAGCTTCTCTTCCTCCTCCCTGCTTGGGAGGGCAGCAAGGAGGCTGTGCATACGCACCAAGCGCTGTAGGCGTGCATGCACACCAAGTTCTTGGCACGCATGTGCAGTGGGGAAACCAGTGAAAAGGTAAGCCCCAAAGTTGGTTCCCCCCAAAAGCTACTACTGGCTCTCCAGGACACTGGGAAAAGTTACTACCGGTTCTGGCAAACTGGTGAGTTACATCCCATCACTGGGTGGGAAGCTCGCATGAAAGCAGGGGTATTAAAACAATCACAAGAAATGAAACAACTTCCTGCAACAGTGTAAATGAGTGGATGGTACCCAGGAGCATTTAATGGGTCTACTTGGGAGGATCTGTTTTATGCCACTATCATTTTGGATGCTCCCAAGACATTGCTATTCTGGAAGGCCAGGTTTCAAAAATTTTGGTGATTCAGTTCTGGTAGCAAGTTGGAATGGATATGAAAGGGATTCTTGTGGAAGCATTCATTGGAGTTCCCCATATTTCAGATGGTTGGTTGTTGTTGGGTTTTTTAATTGATTGATGTGAAATAGGATTGTGAGCTGAAAGACACATGGCACAGACATACATGTGCTATGGGGTTCCATGATCTTCAGCATCATTGCTCGAAGATGGGAACGTGAAATTGTGCTGCATGGAGACAGTCATTTGTTTTCAAAATAATATCTCAAGGAGTTAGTTTGAGCAGCATCCTTAATTATCAAAAGAGATGAAGAGCTAAACATTGCTAATTGACACTTGTGAGGCTAGGCTGAGTTCTCTCTTAACACAAACGTGAAGCCATCCTGGCATTCATGATTCTGGAAAATACAGAATCCAGGTCATTTGCTGGTCTGCTGGTTGCTACTGGAATCATGTACCAATGAAGATTTAATTTTGGCCAACGACAAAGCCAAGATGGTGGCTTTATTTTGATAGTACAAAGTTTGAGTGGGACATGAAAGAAGAAGTAGTCCAGCCACTTAATGTGCTCCCACCCACTGTATGAATTCAAGGGGCAAATCGTTACTCAGCAGTGCATGTGTTACCATGGATGGACATTTTGACAGGTTGGGAGAAGGTAGGGGGCAATAAGGAGCTAATTTGTTTGCAAATAAATTTGGGAGTGGTGTGAAACGCTATTTGCCAGCCTCCCCAATAGAGCAACATTTGCTTTCTGCGACTGCTGGATGAAAAAACAAGAGACAAGCCATGTTTTAATAGATCAGCCAGATTAAAGGAAAATTGCTGTCCTGGGATTGATTTGTCTCCTCTTGGCTTGTAATTAAAAATTGAAAAATTTCCCCTGGGTAATGAGCAGAAGATACTCTGGGGGTGTCACTTACAGACATTGTCATTAAGGACTCCCTCTCTGTTACAAGAAGAAGTTATGGGATATTATCACAATACATCAAGCGACTAGATTGGAAGGCAAATGTCCTACAAGCCTGCGTTCACCAGCCTCCTCCTTCTCTCCCATTTGAAAGGGGATGGCCCTCAAAATGGGAGGAAGCTAAGAAAGGAGAGGGCAGACTAGTTCCTGATGAGAAGAAGTTCCCATTAGACTGCCATTTAGGACAAGGTTTATTATCAAAGAGATTTGAAAATGTACACAGCATAGGAAAAGTAAAGGGTAAAGTCAGTTGTATTCGACTCTAGAGTTCAGTGCTCATCTCTGTTTATAGCCAAAGAGCCAGCACTGTCTGTGGCTGCAGATGTTTCCCTGGTCATGTGGCAAGCATGACTAGACACCGGAGTGCACAGAATGCTGTTTACTTTTCCAACTATTTATCTACTTGCAACTTCTTTGCTTTTGAACTGCTAGGAACTGGGACAGAGATGGAAGATCACTCCATCGTGCAGCACTCAGGTCTCAAACTGCTGACCTGCTGAACTTCCAGTCAAGTTCAGCATTTTAACCGCTAAGCCACCGTAGTCCCAACATATTGCTTAAATACCTCACTTAGCTCCAAATCCATATTAGGGTCACTATGAATTGGTTCCGACTTGACACCATGCAACAAACTGCCTGGTTCTATGCTTACTGACAAAGAAGCCACTATTAGTAAGTTCCTAGAAGACATTCCTCCATGGAACAATGTGTTCAGCTGCTTCCTGATGAGTATGCCCAGCATTGTATGTTAATTTATATATTTATTTATAATTCATATTTATATAGCCACCCACTCACCACATCGTGGCGACTCAGGGCGGCTTATGAAGCCAAATCGACATCTCCTTAAATCAGATATAAACTGGACTCTTTTTGCCATCGGAATGCTGCCTAGAGTGAGCAGCAATTCTGGGTCAGAGACCCTATTTGGGTGTTTCATGGCCAGCAATCAATTGCGTTCCTTCTGATATATACATGAACTCCTCGCTGACCTCACTTTGATGGATGTGAGAATTGATCTCTCCCTGGCATCACAGGGATTCTTTCCTCTGGTTCACAAACCTGCCATTTCACGAGTCTTTAGCCATCTGATTAAGTGGCAGGGATGCCTGATAGATTTTGGAAGCCTCTGCCGAGAAGACCTCCGACGTTTTCTCTCTTCGACGAACAAGCTCTGGATTCCTTGGCACCCAGTTTAAGTGACAGCTTCTTGCAAGCTTGGAGAAATTGGCGGTGGAAAATTACTCTTCAGAAGCTCTATCATCTCCGCTGGAGTGAAATGAGGATAACGGTCTTATGTAATGGGCTCTGTGTATCTTTTCTGGGCTTAAAACCCATAATGTCGGTAAAGAAGCTGTCAACACAGTTGACACAGAAATGTTGGACTAACTTAAATAGACATTTTCGGGAGGGGCAGGCAGGCGGGTGGGAGCCTGTCTGGCCAGGAATTCAGATGAGTAATAGTAGAACTATCTAGTGTGTGTGTCTGTATGTGTATGTGAGTATACTAGACAGGTGGAGAATTGTGTCTCTCCTTGTGTCTTGTATGAATTCCCCAGAATTCACAAATTTGTTTGCATCTCAAATTTGTTTCTTTTTCTTCCGTGTCTAGGCCAGAGGTGAATCTCTCAAAATAAATGTAGCCTTTGGTGAGTTCATTTTGCAGTTCCCTATGCCTGGCATTGTGTGAGAGAGATTAGCCGGCAACACCAGGTTGCCATTATCAGGGTATACCCAGTTGTGGTTCAAGAATACCACAATCTTTGAGGAGGCTCTTTCTGTGTACCTTTGCATCCTGAATTAGGAATGTGTTTGAGAGTCTCACAAATCACAAATTCCAGTCTGAAAAGAAAAAGGCTGATTCTGGGTCCATTTGGATGATCAAAGACCCAGTTCCAGTGCAAAGCAAGCTGAATGTACTGTTAGGATCTGTGCAGGAATCAATTGGATAGGGCACATATTGTGTAAGATTATTAGGTTTAAAATTCAATGAAACAAGTTTTCAAAACATTTATCACTGAAGCTAGCTGTCTGAAACTTGGTTTATTTATTCACCTCTTTTGTCTCTTCTGTTGGCTGAGTTCATGTAGTAAAGGTCTTCCTTGCTCAACAGCCAGTCGTGTCAGACTCCAGGGGTTGGTGCTCATCTCTGTTTAAAGCCAAAGAAACAGAACAGTCTGTGTCTGTAGATGTTTCTGTGGCAATGTGGCAGGCATGAATAGATGCCAGAGTGCATGGAACGCTGTTACCTTTACCGCTGAAGCAGTACCTATTTATCTACTTGCAATTTCTTGCTCTCAAACTGCTAGGTTGGCAGGAGCTGGGACAGAGATGGGAGCTCACTCTGTCATGCAGAACTCGGATGTCAAACTCCTGACCTACCAACCTTCTGGTCGTCAAACTCAGCCTAAATTGGAGGGGTTGTGGAAGAGGTTTCAGGCACTGTTAGGCAGTGGAAAGGTGAGACTTCGATTCCAGCAGGTTTGGCCTTGAGTTATGGCATTTATGTTACATTGACTCTGTTATAGTACTGTATATTGTTTTCTGCTTGTCACATCCTGGGAATAGACAGTAACAATTGTTTGTGCCCTGCCCTGCCCCAAGAATACTTGGGTGGGTGGTGTGGAAACATACACATCCCAGTTAATATGGAATATCATACTTACTGTTGCATTCTGTCAACTCATCTGATGATTTCTTTGGCAACAGTTTTTGGGGCTTGAGAAAAATGAGTTGCCACATTGATACGCATGTAGCCTCTGTTCTGTTCTTGCCCAAAGTTGTATGACAGCTTTAATAGTCAATCCCATTAGCATGCACTAGATTTAAGAGATGCCTCTCATTCAGAAATGGATTGTTGGTGTGTGTGTGTGTGTGTGTGTGTGTGTGTGTGTGTGTGTGTGTGTGTGTGTGTGTGTGTGTGTGTATTTATTTTTATTTTTGCACATCAGTAGCTCAGGATTCCATCCTTGTCTAGCCAGCCTATTTTCTGGTCCTTCTAATGCTCATAATTATGCTGCATGCAAAAAGGTTGTGTTCCTTTGTGCAGAATGGAGAGGATTTTGTGAGGTTCAGAGTTCCAACAGACACTTAATTGCCACTAACAGCTCAAGGCAAGCGTTGCATATGTACAATAATCAAACCCTGTGAAAGGCATTCAAATGCTGCCTACACTTTCCATTTACAATCCCGAGCACCCACCTGCTCAATTATCTTTAAAGGCAGGCTTGAATTGCATACTGCAGCTGAAAAATGCCACAGCTTGGGAGTTTGTTTGTGATTTGCTGCACCCTCTCCCTCGGAAAGCCAGGCTCCAGAATGGGCTGAATAAAATCCCCAAGGTTTGACCAGGCTGGCTGATTCTGCAGCTGGGAAAAGGCTGGTATGGGAAATTGCGCTTCACATTGCAAGCCATGGCAAGGGACTAACTAAGGCAGGGGTTCCCAACCTAAGGCCATTTCATGTGGACCCCACCCCTCCAGGGGCATTTAGGAAACAAAATGACCACCCCTTTGAAGCTGTTGGGACAAAATGGCAAAAAACCCTCCCTCATGCAGGCAGGGCAAAATGGCCGTCCGGCCCTCGAAGCAGCCCCCAGCTTCAAAAGGTTGGGAATGCCTGGACTAAGGAGTCTCCTCCTTTCTCATTAAACAGGATGTGAACCCATCACATATGGTGGGTGAATCTCCTCACTTTCTGTTCCAAAGGAAGGCCTTATGGAGGCATTCACTAAACAATGGATTTAATAGCATGAGTAAGAAGAAATTCTAGATCTAGCCTTTGGCTGTCATCGACTAAAGTGCATTTCATACTTTGTTGTTGTAATTGTGCTGTCAGTTTGCCTCTGACTTAGGGCAACTCTGTGAATGTGTGACCTACAAATTGTCCTCTCCTCAATAGCCCAGCTCAACTCTTGCAAATTCAAGGCTGTGGCTTCCTATATCGGGTCCATTCTCATACTTGGTCTTCCTCTTTTCCTTCTGCTTTCCCTGGCATTATTGTCTTTTCTGCCTACTTATGAGGAGCCCAAAATAAGTAAGATTCAGTTTTGTCATTTTTACTTCCAGAAAAATATCTGGCTTGATTTGATTAATAGGCTATTAACAATAATTTTGTGTCAGAGACTAATCTGGGTTGAAAGGATTTGCGTGGGACAAACTCTGCTCAGGGAATGCCCAAATGAGGCTCCTTTAATGTCCACGAAGAGCTGGGACAGAGATAGGCGCTCAATCCATCTCTAGCAGTTGCAATTGTTCAATATGTACGGCCATGTGGATACACTGATGTGAGCTTTGGTGGCAAATGGCCAGTCGTTAGGAAGTTGGGTGTTGTATTTCCTGTTGCCCTCCAAGATATTCAACTCCAACTTGCTAATTGGCTCAAACTTGTTACTGAGCTTTATGCAGTTCAACTTACACTGGTTCATGTAAGGAATAGGATTGCGGCCGTTATTTCCAAGCCAAAAGGGGCTCTCTAGACAGAAAAGCTTGAGCTACACACCCATCTAATACTAACATCATTGGAGATCCTCCCAGGTGAAAGGAAAACATCCTATCTCAGCTGTGTCATTCTGACTTTACATATATAATTTATTGGTCTTTTCATTTCCTATAAAGGTAGAGATGGGTGAAGCTTGTCCTACTGTTCTCCTCTTTCTTCTATACATAGGTAAAGATAAAGGTTGCCCTTGCTTGAAAACCAGTCATATCCGACGCTAGAGTTCAGTGCTCATCTCCATTTACAGCCAAAGCTTCAGCACTATCTGTATCTGCAGGCAATTTCCATGGCTATGTGGTAGGCATGACTAGACACCAGAGTACACTAGAACAGTGGTCAGCAAACTTGGCTCCCCAGCTGTTCTTGGACTTCAGTTCCCAGAAGCCTTGATCAGCAGGAGTGCTGACTTGGGCTTCTGGGAATTGAAGTCCAAGAACACCTGGAGAGCCAAGTTTGCAGACCCCTGCACTAGAACATCAGATAACGTTATTACTTGGTTCCACAAGTCATGATGTTATCTGATTTTTAGCATTGTCTGATGCATACATTGAACAACGCTAAAAAAAAAGCCCTAACGTCAGGGACAAACTGCACGGTTTGTCCTTGAAGTCAAACTGACCCTTGGCTAGTGATTGCTAGCCTAGGGTCAGCTTGACTTGGGAGGCAAACCAAGCGGTTTGTCCCTGAAGTCATTCACAGCCTGGATGGGGTTTGAAAGAAGCCTAGCGCAGACCAGTGGGGCTGCGCTAGGCTTCTTCCGAACCCCATCCGGGCTGTGTTCGAAGCCTACTGGAAGAAGCCTACTGGAAGAAGCCTAGTGGACTCTTAGCGAGCGCTAAGAGTCCAGTTCTGCCAAGCTGATCCTTGCCCGGGTGATTGTGTGCCCGGGCAAGGATCGGCTTGGCCAAAATGACCTCCCGGGGGGGGGGGGATTTCGGCCAAGCCGATCCTTGCCTGGGCACACAATTGTGCGCCCAGGCAAGGATTGGCTTGGGCAACAATCCTCCCCCTGCGTGGGAGGGGGGTGATTGTCACCCAAACCGAACCGAGTTGCTGCTGGCGATCCCTAGCCGCAGCTCGGTTCGGCTTGGGTAACAATCCTTCCCCCACACGGGGGGAGGATTGTAGCCAAAGCCAAGCCTGTCAGGGGAAATGCGCTCATGAGCGTGCATTTCCCCTGACCCTACTGCACTCGCAACAATTGCGAGCATAGTAGGGTTGGGGAAAGCCTTTCCTCTCTACCCTACTGCACTCTTGTGAGCGTAGTAGGGTCAGGACGAAATGCGCGCTCACAAGTGCCTTTCCTCCCGACCCTACTGCGCTCACAAGAATTCTTGCGAGCGCAGTAGGGCCAGGGGAAATGCATGCTCACAGAGATCACGGGGTTGGAGGGTGAATTGGGCTACCAAATCCACCCCCCCACCCCCCAGACGATTGAATCGGATAACGCTAAAGGATCGTTTTCCAGAATCGTTATCCAATGCAAGTTTTTCCCAAAAAACTTGCATCGTTATCCGATTCTAATGTTATCCGATGCAATCGTTATCCGGGGTATTACTGTACAGTCAAACCTCGCATAAAGAGCATAATGCATTCCACAGGATTGCTCTTTAAGCGAGTTTGCTCTTTAAGCGAAACACCATTATAAATGACCAATTGTGGGGGCAGTAGCAAACCCCGATTTATTTGTTAAGCGAGTTTTTGGTTGGTTTTATTTGTTAAGCGAAGCAAACATTCAGATAAAATTCTGCTCTTTAAGCGAGTTACTCTTTAAGCGAGTCGCTCTTTGTGCGAGGTTTGACTGTACATGGAATGCTGTTTACCTTCCCACCGAAGCAGTACCTCTTTATCTACTTGCAATTTCTTGCTTTAGAACTGCTAGGTTGGCAGGAGCTGGGGCAGAGATGTGCAACACTCAGGTCTCAAACTGGTGACCTTCCAGTCATCAAGTTCAGAGTCTTAACCACTAAGTTACTGCAGTCCCTCTTATATACATACCACATCCTGTTTTTATAATCATTGTTGTTCTTATGGGAAACTTATTGTGCTGTCTTATATATCTACCACAGCACAATAAGTTTCCAATAAGAACAACAGTGATAATTAAACTAGAATAAATAGAGCGTAGCAGTGTTAGACCAGAGTCTGGAAGGAACACATTACCGGGAGCTACCTCATTTTTCAGTTTATTTTTAAGGGACAGAGGGATCCATTTGGGAGAAAATGTGAAGCAATCTAATCATAACATTTCAGTTTGTCAACTGCTCCTTAAGTGGTGGGTTAGATAATTGCTCAATGAACAAAGAGGCATTGGCAAATCACACCATTCAGAGTTGGCATATGGAGGTGAGCCTGCTGTTTTCTGGATGTTGAGCTGATGAGAAAGGTATGACAGCAGGTTAGCCAACTCCTCTACCACTGTTGAAACATCTGGCCAACTTGTTTTGAGATCCTTGACAAGCTGTCCTCTGAAACCACTTGGAGAACATCACCCTTCCTTCCCTGTGGACTTTGGGACCCAAGGCCATGAGTCCTCAGGGTTATCAGGTCAGTTCACCACTGCCTGACACTTGGCGTTGAGTCGCTGGCAGGTTACCATAGCAAGATAACCTTGCCAGATTGTGTTGGCTACCTGGACAAAATCTGGTGGCCTTCTAAAAGCGGGTAGACAGAAATGTCAATAGAAGGTGACATCGATCCCCTAGTGTGGCTCTCAAGGTTTACACCACAGCAGTCAGTAAAGCCAAGCTTGGGACCTACCATGGAATTCCTGCAGGGTCATATCTGTATATTTCAACAGCTCTCTAATGACAGAAAGAACAGAAGGAGGCAGGCTAGCAGGTAACCACTTTGGATTAACAGAGGACTGCTTGGACTGAAAAGTGTCCCAAGATTCATTGAGTGCCCTGTTTACATGCCCTACTGGATCAGGGCTCAATATGGGTTGTCAACATAGGGTTTTCAAGGTAAGAAAAGTTCAGCAGGTATTTACATTTGTTGTCTTTCTGTGCAGTCCTGAAGAATGCGAGCTTGAGCGTCACAGGTGTTTTCTGTGAAAGATCTTCCACTGATGTCACCTTCACACCACTAATGCTCAACAGCATCCTTCCAGCAGTTTCTCTACCCTGTCACCATAGGGACTATCCTCCTGATGTGGCCTTTACTTCTGAAGAAGGCGAATGGACCTGACTTCTAAATGTGGATCACCCGGGAGAAGGCCAAGCTTTGCCTAGATTCCTGTTTGTGGGGGAAAGCCCCAAGCTAGCACAGGGCAGAGTTTGTAAGCTAGGACAGAGCTAGGCCTAGCTCAACTCAAATTTTTCCAGCTGAAGCCTTTACTTTCAGATGATCAATAGTCCATTGTGCACAACATATTGGTGTGTCAGGTAGAACTCCCAGAATTGAGAACTATCGGAGTTGTAGCCCAAGAATTTTTTTAAAAAACCATTTCTGTTTTAAATAAGGGCCATCCTTCCATGCACTCTAGTCCTCAACATTCAGATAGGCAAATGAATACTACCCTGGAATAATTCTCCCCAGGATGAATGCAGCTAAAGCGAGACAAGAAATAATGAAGGCATTAGCTTGTGAAGGCCATCACTAGCTCATTGTTTCATTAACATTGCCGTTAATTGAACAATGCACATAGTGATGTCCTTATCCACTTAAGATAAGGAGAGAAATAAAAGTAGAGGCTGAGAGAACTAAGCAAGAGAAGGACCCTGGACACCCTCTGAATGGAGATGAGCCTCAATTCTGCCAGCTCAGACCCAGGAAGAGCTTTATGGCAAGAAGACACATTCTTGAGGGTACACAAGAGCAAAACCAAATTAGAAGATGGAGGAAGGAACTCACTGGGTAATAAAAAACATTAAAGGAAGAGATGGTTGAGGAACTCATACTCCCCTATGTCACTTGGAGAACCCTGATTAGGCTCCAAGACTGACATACTCAAGTGGGGGCTGCTAGCAGATACAGAGATACAGCTCACTTACTAGTCTGCCAAATGCTCCCAGAACCATGCACCAATGAGGACTTAAGTTTTGCCAATGACAAAGCCAAGAAGGTGGCTTCACTTTGGCAGTCCAAGGTTTGATCAGGACATGAAAGAAGAAGACGACTAGCTTTACAGCTTGCAAGGATATGAAAAAGGCAAGCGGCATGTTCAGAAGCCATTGAAAATGCCATCTCAGACCTTAGCCACAGCTCCTAAACCTTAGATGTAGTAGTCTTAAGAAGCCAGGCTGTAACCATGGGTGGGCCAAGTTGCAGAGGTTGGCACCCACCTGTGCTCAAAATTAAGACCCATGCTTCCCACCACCAGGCGTGCCGAGCGCTTGCCGACTAAGGCACATGGGCGGGTTTCCCACTCATTATGAAGGTAGCCAATATTCGTGATTTCTCACAGCTGAAAATAGAGGGGGTTTGGCAGGAGACGTTGCTGTTTCTCGCTGTGGCTTCCAATCGAGTGGGATGGGAAATCAAGCCAGGTGGCAATGGACTGATTCCAGCTTTCTATATTTATTTATCTTCTGCCAAGTTTTGGCAGCAATTTCTTATTGTTTACTCATTTGGAAATGCGAAAGACTATCCTGTTCAACAAGTCATACATCTCACTCTATCTTGTGGCAAACAAAGGAATTGTAGCTGACTTGAAGAAAGCCTTCCTTTTCCAAAATCTGGAAAATCAAAGACTAAATAGAACAAAACAAAACAAAACGACAATTTTTTTGGTGGCACTTTAATTATTAAATGCTGTATTTTAATCTTAGCTTTTGTGGAACAAATCCACTTCATCAGACATAAGAGAGATCTCATCACATTGATTTATACACATCAGGTGCAGCCTAGCCTGAAGGGTAAATTCATTAACGTATGTGTAATGCCATTGCCCACATACCCCCCCAAATAAAAGACGTATGCAGCAAGGTGGGTTTAAACAATGGGCCACTTTATTGAAACCAAATAAACTGCACTGGGGCAAGTAGTGCGGATGTGAAGCTGAAAGTAATACCAAATTTGCCATGGGAGAAATGGACAACGGGCCACAGTGGTGGTGCCTGGTAAAGGCAACACGCAGTACTAGGGATGGTAGAGGCTTACAGATAAGCCAAACCAATTGGCAAGGTTGATCCAAGAACTGTTGGGCACACCCCTAGATGATGCCTTTCCAACCCCAGAGCAACTCCTGGCCTGTACCCGATTGCAATACTGTAATATGGATGGAAACCACCCGCACTAACCACCACACAGCGGGGTGGAACGGCCCTCCAACTCACCCAGCCCAACCTATCAGATTGGGCGGGGCAGTGCAGAAGAAAAAAGAGAAATACCTGAACCCCCGAGGGGAAAGGGCATGCACTGGAATATTCAAAAACAGGTATGAAATGGATCCGGGCACCAACCGGAACAATAGAGGAACCTGCAAGGAAGCAAAGGACAAGGGGATAAAGATCCACAGATGAAACAAAAAATTGGTGAACCTGGGGCTCAGGAAATAGAGGGGGAGCCCCAGTGGGGGGAATCACAGCTGGGGGTATCCTGGAGGAACGCATGGCTGGCCTGCAGAGACTAGGCACAGAACAGGCTTAGGCCAACAAAGGGCAGGAGGGGGCCGCGTGAGTACCTGAACACATGGGGTACTCATGCTTGTAGCAGCTCAGCTTCTTGGTGCAGCGGCCCTGGGCAGCACACTCCCAACAAATTGTACACTGCTAGGAATTAGTGGAGTCAGGGGGTTGGAGGGGGGGAGCAGCCAGCTGTGACTGGACCAAGTGCTCACAGTCACCAAGTGCCAGACACAATGGGGTCATGAATTGGAGTCAGAGCTGGGAATTAGGCTCATCCCACCGCATGTCGGGCTGGAGGGTGGCCCGCATGTGGAAATTTTCATCGTCGGCTTGCCATGACTCACCTGGAAAGTTGACATGGGCATGGTAAATTAAATCCAGGTACAGTAGTGGATGAGGGGGAATTCACGGGCAGGATGGGCCCTGATGGAAACACTGGCATAAATAAGAAAGGCAGGTAGCCAGTTGGGCCAAGTGCATGGTGGCTTCTTGCGCCTGGCTAACTCCTTATCGGGGTCATCCATTTTTGAAGGTCAGTCTTGAGGACCTCACGGTTGAGAAAGCCAAAGAGGTCAATGTACTTCCCCTGTATGATTTTGTCCCTGGTGGATTGGAGCAGGTGGTCACCGAGGGAGAAGGCCGGCTCCCCAGGTGGGAGGGATGAAAGGGGAACCAAACTGCGGTCAGGCCCCACCAGACCACAGAATGGCCCTCCATGGTAAAGGCCAGGCTGGGGCGCAGGTGGTAGGAGAGGGGCAGGGAGTGGAAAGGGCCCATAAGGCCATGACATGCTGGGGGAGGCTGGGGACCCCTGAATTACCCAAGGCCAAGGCCACCCGTGGGCAGGCAGCAAACAGGTGCGGGGAAGACATGGGCAGGGGTAAGTGTGCTAGCTTGACTGGGCCACCGGTCTGAGGGGGGCAGCACCAGGGCAACCAGCCAGAAAAAAAGGAGACGCAGCTGCAGTGGGCTGTGAAGCAGGAGGAATGGCAGGCACCCCAAGGTGGCAGGAGAGTGGGTGCTGTCAGGCATGGTAACCAGGGCTGAAGCTCCACAGGGGGGATTGGCAGGAAGGTGGATGGTGGCAGCCGAAAGGGAGGTGGGGGCAGCCTCAAGGGAGGGGGCGCCAGATCCCCCTGCCTCAGCTGGAGGCACGGAGGCGGCCTCGAGTGCTGACACCCTGCAGAGCAGGGAGGTGGCGGCCTCCCGCCAGTTGGCCCCCACCGGGGTTGGCAGGGGGCCAGGCCGCTCTACTGTGGTGTAAGTCGGCGGAGACATGTGGTGCCGTGGCACAGAAAGACACGCTGAGGCCCAGAGGGCCCTGTCCTGAGGGGCAGGACAGGGGGTATGCACCGAGTGGCATGGCGGCTGCCCAGGACGTGGGCGGCCCATATCCAGGGAACCATAGGGCCAAAGAGGAAGGCTAGGTGGCAGCGGGAGAAAAAGCGGAACCAAAAGCGGCTCCACATAGTCCACGCTGCAAGGGCTTGTCCAAAGGAGAAGCAGAAGCTTCTCTGGGAAGGCAAAGAAGAAGGGCGAGGCAGGGAGGAGAGCCACCCCTTATAAAGGGTGTTGGCTCCTCCCTGCCCGACCGGCGGGAAGAGTTCCCAGGTGGCGCATGTGCACAATGTTTGTCTTGCATCCAACTAACTAACCATTTGCAATTCAACAGGGCAAAGCTCTACAATCTGAATATAAGGTATTTTGTTGTTGTTGTTCACCTGCACAGTTGAGTCTGAACCTTTGTGACCCATAGACCACCATGCGCCAGGCTCCTCTGTCATGTGCCATCCTCTGCAGCCCAGCCAGAGTCGCCACAGCGAGTGGGCGGCAATATAAATTTGAACTAATAAATAATAAATAAATAATAAATAAATACACCCATCACATCAATAATTTCATCCGTCCACCTCACTCTCTGCCACCTGCTTCTCCTTTTGCCAGTATTAAAGGTAAAAGTAAAGGTCACCTTTACTCCAAAGCCAGTTGATTCTAAATCTAGGGTTCAGTGCTCATCTCTGTTTCATAGCTGAAGAGCCAGCACTGTCTGCATTTGCAGACGTTTCCATGGTCATGTGGCAGGCATGACTAGACACTGGAGCACACGGAATGTTGTTTACCTTCCCACCGAAGTTGTTCCTATTTATCTACTTGCAATTTCTTGCTTTCAGACTGCTAGGTTGGCAGGAGCTGGGACAAAGTCGGGAGCTCATTCCATCCTGCACTATTTGGTTATGGAACTGCTGACCTGCTGCCTTCCAGTCAGCTTCTTAGCCACTTGAGCCACTGCAGTCTCTCTTTGCCAGTATTACCAGTTGTAAAAAACCCCAAACCACATGGATTATTTATCTGTTATGTTAACCATTTTGTACCTCTGTACCTGATGTGTATAAACTGATGCCATGAAGCCTCACGCCTAAGTCTGACAAAGTGGACTTGATCCATGAAAGCTATCATTAAATACAGCAAATAGTCTTTAAAGTGCCACAATGTTTTTTGCCTTTTCGTTTTGTTTTATTCTGTTTACTCTCTGATATGCTTGAAACACAGACTAGCACAGCTACCACTTCAAAACCAGGAAGTAACATAACCAGTTACATGAAATCAATTCTTTTGCCTCATCATCATCATCAGTCCTCCTTATAATCATCCTAGAGGCTTACTAAATTCTGATATGGTTGCAATGTAACAAGGATTGTAATGGAACAATTGACAACTTCTTTCTTTTTGCAATTGTAATAATAATAATCCTAAAATAAATATTTTATTGGAGCCAAAAACACAAAAAGAAACAAATAATAATAATTTTCTCTTAAGGGATAAGTGTTCCACCTTGCTTCATTCCCCCTGATTGTTTTATATTATGGATCTGAACAGTCACATAACACTTTTAAATTTTCCAATATAAGTGACTCATAAATATTCAGCAACAAACTAAGTCACTAGCTCAATAAATGAAGTGTATGTGGGGGAAAATAAGGATGAGGAATGGTTGACTGGGAGGTAGAATGTGCAGTACAATTTTTTTTGTACTATATTCTGAATGATTTCCTGATATGAATATTAAGGCATTTAAAAAAACTGTTCAAAGTTATGCATGAAGACTGCTTACCCTATTTTGCATTTTGAGACATGCCTTGTGTTTGTCTTTATGAATTCATCATCTATAGGAAGTGATCAAAATTCAAAAATATTTATCTAATTCCTCAAACCCAGAAATAGCACTCAGGCATGCCCTTAAGCCTAGTAATAATGAAAAATAGATTCTGCTTGCAACTAATTTAATCAAGCACAATGCTTAGCTTCGATGAAAATTGTGATGAATCCTGTATATGAAACAGGAATGAAGCAAGAGATTTCAGACTCCCCTTGCCTTCCCTTCTGCTCCAAGGTGTTATGGAAAGAAACAAGGAAGAGATGGAGATGTACATGGGAATGCAAATGACAATTGGAAAAATATCATCTATCTAGTGAAACAAACCAACCAACATGGGGAAGAGGGACTGAGAAGGTCAGAAAGGTTTTTGTAGGTTAACAGAGAATGTGCAATAGGTTTACAGCCAACGTGGCTCTATTATAATGAATTCCCAAAGACAACTTCTTGTTCAGTCGTACAGCCGATTCAGAACCTTTGCGACCAGTAGCGTAGCATGTGTGTGTGGGGGTTCCCCAGGCAGCACTGTTTGGGTATATGGGTGTTCTTGAACTACAATTCCCAGAAGCCCTAGCAGGAGCGGGAGCCAGCGTCCTAGGCCCCACCCAGGGGGCGGCAAATTAATCTTACACCCCGGGTGGCTGAAACCCACGCTATGCTACTGTCTGTGACCCCATGGACAATTGCCCACCAGTCACCTCTGTCCTCCACCATCCTCCTCAATCCACCCAGCTCTGTGCCCATTGCGTCAACAATACTGTCTAGCCATCTCATTTTCTGCCGTCCCCTTCTTCTTTTGCATTAACCTTTCCCAGCATCAAGGCTTTCTCAAGCGAATCCTCTCTTCTCATTTGATGACCAAAGTACTTTAGCTACATCTTCAATATTTGACCTTCCAAAGAGCAGTCAGGGTTGATTTCTTCTATGATCAAACTATTTGCCCCCACCCCCTGTCCAGGGTACTTTCAAAATTCTCCTCCAACACCACATCTCAAAGGCATCTATTCTTCTGCGCTCAGCTTTCCTAATGGTCCAGCTCTCACAACTATACATTACCATTGGGAATACCATTGCTTTGAATATGAGATCTTTTGTTTGCAATGTGATGTCTCTACTTTTCACTATGCTCCCCAGGTTTCTCATCGCTTGCCTCCCAAGAATCAGTCGCCTTTTTATTTCATGGCTGCAATCACTATCTGCAGTGATCTTGGATCCTAAGAAAGTAAAATCTGTCACTGCTTCTACTTCTTCCTCATCTATTTTCCAGGGACTGATAGGGCCTGTTGCCATTATCTTGGTTTTCTTGATGTTGAGTCTCAAGCCATCTTTTGCACTCTCTTCTTTCAACCTACCGTAAGCAGGAGCCTCCAAAGACTGGTGGCATTCAAATAGATGGTCACTCTGGAAATACTTTCACCATGGTTGTTTATGTTTGGGTTGGGTTTGTTCATCCCAGGTCTTCAAGAGTGTTGATCTTTCCTGAGTAAGGAAAGAGAGAAAGGGTCTGATTCAATATGACTTTATCCTGTACAGTTCTGCAAGTATTCTACTTTGCATTGAGTCCTGGGGGTACAGTTAAACTGCTGTACTGTAGTCACAACTGTTGACATTGTGAGTTCAATCCTGATGAGGATCAAGGTGGACTCAGCCTTCTATCCTTCTGAGGTCAGAAAAATGAGCACCCAGCATGTTGGGGACAAAATGCTAATTACCTTGTAAAGCACCCAGAGAGTACACTAAGTGCTATGGGGCAGTATATACATGTAATTGCTATTGCTATTTAAAGCCATGGCCAGATTCATCATAGGTTCCTTTGCTTTGATGGAGCTGAAAATATGCAACAACATTCTTCAACAGCTTTCATCTTTTTTTCCATCAGTCACTACAACAGACAATCAAACACAGTGCCCAACCAGCATGGGCCCTGAGACATTTCTGCTTCAGTTGATTTTCGTCATGTTGTTAACCATTGTAGAAGGTCATAGTGACAGGGATGCCTAAGGGCTGTGCAAAGAAATTACAAGGCCTTCTTCTTCTTCCAAGGTATAAGGTGCCAAAGTTTTGTGGAAAGTGCTGCTATTGTTCCCCCAGAAAACAGGGCTGCTGACCAATCCAATGAGTCCCCTGAACAATTAGGAAATTGTCCCCTGAACAAATTTAGCCAATATGGCCTATGGTTGTTGATGACACATAACTGGATTAGCCCTGTGCTACCTGGTGTTGGTTGGTGGCTTTGATTTCATGAGAACAGTGAGTCTGCTCCTGATTTTACTCTAAACTTTGTGGAAGCCATTCACGGGTCTGACCCTTTCCCCAAAAACAGATCAGTACCTTGGATAACTCCTATAAAATACAGACTGAAACCTGAATTGTAATCAAAAATCCTTACAAAATTGGAATTACAGTAGACCCTCACTTAACAAGTGGCTCGCTTAACACAAAATTTGCATAACAAAAGGAAATCCATAGGAAATAGTGGCTTGGTTAACAATTATTTTCTGGAATGGATTAATTGGTTTTCAATTCATTCCTATGGGTAACCATGATTCAGTTAATACATTTTAGTTTTCAATGCATCCCTATGAGAAATCCCCTTTACAAATTTTTCATGGTACAAATGGTCCCAGAGAACACATTAAATTTGTTAAGGGAGGGTCCACTGTACTGGCCTCCATCAATGATACCATCAATGATACCACCACACTTGGTGTCAAGTCTCAAAGTTTACACCAACAGTAAGAAAGTTATCAATAACTGCCCAACAATGACCTGAAACCCCCTTTGATAAGGAGTATTGTACAGAACTTGGAAATAATTACTATTTTATTGCTGTAAATCCCACAATCTTTTAGCTAAGAAAGCCACCAGAGAATTGTGAGAGTTGCAATGAAAAAGTAACTTTTCTTAGCTGTGGTTTTACTATATGTGTGTCTCTAGAATCTTGTGGAAAGACTTCCTCCTGCATGCCTTCAGAAGACTTTTCAGTTCAGTCAGAATTTATCATTTACCCCAAGTGCATTTTTATCTGCAAATCACTGAGGATTTCAAAGGAAAATGAAAATCAAATGCATATTGCAGGTGCCCAAGGCAGGCTGTGCCCAAAATGTAAGTAATACAGCATCGGCTTAATAAAAAGCCACTTCATATATAGCCTACTGTTGCATCGCTTGAATTTTGCAGCTGATTAAATGTAAAACACTTTGCATACACAGTTGATATTGCTGTCAGAGAGACACTCTACCTCTAAAAACACTTTCTAAAGTGAAAGGAGAAGAGAAGAAAATTTGGCTCTGTGGTAGATAAGATCAATTCATTGGTCTGAGCTGGTGGCTTGTCATGAAGAAACTAGCCTCATGCTCCAACCTCAGTCTCCTCAGGTAAGGGAGAATGAACACAGCTTTATTATTCTAGATTTTAGGTTTTTTTCCACTATCTGCTCTGGTGCTCTTGATTGCATTATTTGATTAACACTTTGCAAAAGTATAGCTTGGGGTGGGCTTGCAAATTAGTGGGGGTGGATGTTCCATTCATTTGCAGACTGGGTGGCATCAGTGGATGAGGCTGGGACACCATTGTTTGTGATCCAGCTTCACCCCACCAACATGCACCAACCTGTCTTGGGTGCTGGTTTATGGTTATCAATTAGGTACAAACCATTTTACCAAAGCAGAAAGTCACTGGTAAGAACGAACATCTGGATGGTTCCATGTTTGCAAAAATAAATAAACGAAGAAGTGTTTCATTGAAATAAGATGGAACAGTGAATACCCATCTGTATCTACGTATGTCCATCAGAAGCTAAAGAACACCCAATGTCTTACAATGATGGCCAACCTTGGCACTCCAGCTGTTCTTGAATTTCAATTCCCAGAAGCCCTGATCAGCAGGAGTGCTGACTTGGGCTTCTGGGAATTGAAATCCAACAACAGCTGAAGTGGCAACGTTAGCCATCACAAGTCTATAATCATGTTGGAGATTGGAATCCTTTTAGAGACTGACTTGCTGCTAATTGGTAAGATAGTGTCGAGAGCATATCCACTGCGCAGTCGAGCACATGAACTGGCACACAACCAAATGTGTTCTGGCATCTCATCAATTAACTGCAATTGATTTGTCTGAAATACAGTGCTGGAGAGAAGCTTTGCAGATACCCTGGACTGCCAAAAAGATGAATAAGTGGGTGCTAGAGCTAATCAAGCCTAAAGTGTCTCTGGAGGCATGAATAATGAAATTGATACTATCCTAGTTTGGGAACATAATGAGAAGGCAAAAATCTCTGGAGACAACAATAATGCTTGGGAAAATGGGAGGCAACAGGAAATGAAGAAGACCAAATGCAAGATGGATTGATTCTGTAAAGGAAGCCACAGGCTTATGTTTGCAAAAACTGAACAAGGCTGTTGAGAACAGAACATTTTGGTAATCACTCATTCATATGGCTGCCATAAATTGAGGGCTAATTGACATTATACAAAGTCTATGCACGCACCAAAAGATTTTGATCATAAATGCAATATGTATTCCATGGCTCGATAGCCTTCTTTTGAAAAGTTTACATGTGAGTAACATCATATAAAATGTAGCAGAAAAAAACAAGCAGGGCAATCCAATGCAAGTTGGTGCTAAAGGAATGATCAGTGTAACAACTGCCCCCAAAGCTGCTTTACTGCGTATATCTACTGTGTATAAGTGAAATGTAGAAACACTGCAGTAGGATGCAAACCTTTCGTTGCTTAGGTACGTTCGAACTGAATTCCTGTTAGGAATCCCTGAACAACAAGTCTGTGAGATGCATTTTTCAGTCTCAACACAGAAGGGAGACAAAGACCTTCTCTGTATTCAGCAAGCCGAATTCAAATACATATTCTATGGAACGTTAGCATGTGAGATACTCAAGTTTCATCTGCAATGTTGGGGATGTGGTGGCTCAGTGGTTAAAAAGCTTGCCTTGTTAGCTGGAAGGCCAGCAAGTTGGCAGTTTGAGACCCAGGTACTGCATGACAGATTGAGTGCCTGTCTCTGTCCCAGCTCCTGCCAACCAAGCTGTTCAAAAGCAAGAAATTGCAAGTAGATAAATAGGGACCACTTCGGTGGGAAAAGATCTTGGGGACACGAAAGGAGCCTCATTTGGGCATACCCTGAGCTCAGTTCCTCCAGGAAAAATCATTTCAACCCAGAATAATTTCTGACACAAAATTATTATTATTATCTGCAATATCAAAAAAATATTGTGCATTCCAAAGCCATCCAGTTTCCTAGAAAATAATAGTTTTTTTTTAATGTGATGACTTTAGCATGGGTTTTCTCACATTCTAGGAAAATCTATTTTTTTCTCCAGCCGCCATGAGGAGGGAACAAGGAAGCGTCTGTGTTCCCTCCTCAGAGTGAGGGGAGGGGTTTTAGATTTTCATAGCATTTGCTTGCTGTTCCCTACCATCGTGGGGAAGTCTGGCATGCTATCTACAAAGATTACAGAACAAGTCTGTCATCTGTTCTTTGCAAGTATCCCTGGCTTCTTAACATGAAGTTCTTTATACTGTATGTTGTCTAAACCATTATGACACTTATGTTTGTGAATTTTCCTATGGTCACAATATCCCAGTTGGGTGAAAAACAGCATAGAGCTTCTTGAAAGCTTTTATAATCTGCTGTAACCTGTCAGCTGTATCCAAGAAAGTACATTTCCCAAGATTTGAAACAGCCCACCTCATTTTCAAACAGTGGGAGGAACTTTTGTAGCGTTTCTTCCTTCAACAAGTGTGCGTTTTCTCTCGTTCTTCTTCAGCTGTTGGTTAAGTACGGAAGCTTTCAGTGATTATCAGTGATTATCAGTTATCTGAATTTCAGACTCCATGCCTCAGAGCTACAAGCATCCAAGCCAAGAAGTAGGAAATTATTGTGTTTTAATATTTAAAGAACCGTTTCATGGGCAGAAGCTATAAAAATGAGCCACAAACAAATTGTTTCATACAAATTAAAGAAGTTTATTTAGAAATCAAATAAGGAAGTAAGAAAACAATAACAATA
Organism: Furcifer pardalis; assembly: GCA_030440675.1. Taxonomy (NCBI): domain Eukaryota; kingdom Metazoa; phylum Chordata; class Lepidosauria; order Squamata; family Chamaeleonidae; genus Furcifer; species Furcifer pardalis. The sequence continues at coordinate 48,585,674 of CP126891.1, forward strand.
CAGACATTTGCCCCCCTATATGGTGCCATTTGAAGAAGGCAAAGGACATGTGTTTTTGACCTAACCCTAGGCAGATGGAAAAGCCAGGAATGAGGTCCCCAAATGACACCAGGCCAAGCAAACTAACTACTGCAGATTATTACAGGTAAATGTTACAGTTTAAGTCAATACAAAGGAAGACAAAAGGGGAAGCTCATAGCTATTCAAAGAAGATTTTTTAAAATTTATTTTATTTATTTTTAGATTTGTATCCCGCTCTCCTCGGTATCAACCGACTCAGAGTGGCTCACAGAGTCCCCTAATATCACTATTAAAGTGCAAACAAAAATACAATAGCATACAGTATAACAACACAGTCAAGTACAGTAAATACACATTACACATCAATACAATATTACAGTACTGTACTGTACAATCAAAATACCATGGCATGTAGTCAGTGGTGGGTTGTCAAAAAATTTACTACCCCACCATGATGTCATGATGATGATGATGATGATGGGCATTTAGTTTATTTCCTGAGGTGATATTAACACATTAGCATAATGTCAAAGGTGACTCCAAGGATCACCCACCTGGTCAAATTCCACTAGTTTACAGGCTCCATTTGAGTTCACTGTGCAATGTCCAAGTTTACAATGCAGACCATTGAAGAAGATCCAATGGTTGGGAGTACAAAGGGAATCTTCATTGATGTTAGACTAAAATATGGCCAGGCACTGTGCTCTGGGGAACATGGAACGTGTAATGTTCAGTGCAAACAGTTATGTGATGGTTGTTTCAGGGGAAACTGAGAGGTTCAAGGAACTTTATTTAAAAATAAAAGAATATAACTCAAATTAAAGGGTGAATTTCAAAAATTAGGTAACATCTTCATCATGCAAGATGTTGCAGGCGTGAATGGGAGAAGGCACACAGATCACAATAACTTCAAGTCAGGTACAGTATTTTGCTTTCCCCTTCCCCCATTTATTTTCATAACCATATACCTGATGAAGAGAGCTGCAATCTCAGAACGTTTGCATGTTTCTTGGCTTTTTTTTTTTAGTACAATGTATGTTATTACCGCAGTTTGATCCACGAAAGCTCCCATTAAAACATAGCAGTTAGTCTTTAAGATGTCACAATATTTTTGCCTCTTTAGGGGTTTTTTACTTTTGGTTTGGTTTGCTTCTTTTGTGGTATGTCTGCACAGACAAACATGGTTACCAATCTGAAAACTATGAGCAGGGACGGATTTTCCTATAGGCTAACTAGGCTTCAGCCTAGGGCCTCAAGATCAAGAGGGGCCTATATATTGATATGTATCACAGTAATGATGTATTTTATTATCGGTTATGTAATTTAATCTTTTACCTTTAAGTTGTTTTTAACTTTTTAATTATTATTGGGACCTGTTGATTTTTATAAATTCTAAAAAACTTTTTAAATTTTATAATTGTAATTTTGAAGTTTTTAATAATGGATTTGGGTTGTGTTGTATTATGCTTTTATGATGTTGTAAACCACCCTGGGTCGCCCCGGTGAGAAGGGCGGTATAAAAATGTAAAATAAATAAATAAATAAATAAATTTACAAACTTAAAAATGGGAGGTGAAAGGGTTACATAAGTGGAATAGCCTAGGGCATCTTTTCATGTAAATCCGGCCCTGACTATGAGAACACAAATAATGTTGTCTCATCTTGGCTGAGAACACAAGTACTTTCTCAGACCCAGGAAGAGTTTTATTGCAAGAAAAAAAGTGGCAGGTAGAGTCTAAGGACATGACTGTCAGGGATTTAGTGCATGAATTCGATGTGTTGAATTATGCTCATTAGTTCATTTATTTCTTTTATTTCATTCACCACGGAAGATGTCTGTAGAAGCAGACAATGCTGGCTCTTCGGCTTTGAAACACAGATGAGCAGTGAACCCTAGAGAGAGAAAAGAAGGGAGGGAGGGAGGGAGAGAGAGAGAGGGAAGGAGGGAAGACAGAGAAAGAGAGAGAGCGCACACTGTCTGTCATTCCACTTCCCAAGAAAGATGTCACACCGGAAGGAGAGGGAAGGAAGGAGAACTGAGTGGATGCCGATACATCTCACAAATCAGTGAGGTACTCATTCGAATGGTTTTTTGTAAAATGCTTCATAGATTATTTGTCCAATTCCAAATCTTAAGTTCTCCCCACAAAGGTTAATCCTTCCTCTTTCAAATGCACTTTGGATCATCTGAATTGGTTGGGTGGTTTTCTCTCTGGTCCCCCAACAACTGTCCCCCCCCCCCCAGCAAAACTGTCGCTTTTCTGATGCTACTTCCGAAAGCGATGACATCATCGCTTTGCATTTTTGGCTTTTTGGTTCTACCAATTCTTAAAGTGGCAGAGATTATCTTTCAAATGACATAACCCTTATTTTCGTGGGTGCCTTAGTTTTGCTGTTGCAGCTTGCCAAAAATACATGATTTTCATTACATCGCAAAAGCTGCCAGACCACCCAACTGAAACATAAAACGTTCATCGAATTCATGTCAAAACAACCACATTCTTGACAGGGGAGTAAAGGTAAAGGTCACCCTTGCTCGAAAGCCAGTAGTATCCAACTCTATGGTTCAGTGCTCATCTCTGTTTACAGCCAAAAAGCCAGCTCTGTCTGCTTCTGTAGATGTTTCCGTGGACATGTGGCAGGTATGACTAATCACTGGAGTGTGTGATATGCAAGAGCAAAACCAAATTAGAAGATGGAGGAAGGAGCTGACTGGACAAGAAACAACATTAAAAGAGGAGGAGATGGCTGAGGAACTCAACCTCCCTTATGTCACTGGGAGAACCCTGAATAGGCTGAGGGCTGGAGTGCTAAATGCAAGACCAACATGCTCAAGTGGGGAATGCTGGCAGACAACATCACACTGTGTGAACATGGAGAGATACAAAATCCATTGGCTCATTTACTGCCAGAAACATGTACTGATGAAGTTTGGCTAATGACAAAGTCAAGAAAGTGGGTGCAGTGGCTCAGTGTTTAAGAAGCTTGCCTTGATAGCTGAAGGCCAGCAAGTAGCCAGTTTGAGACCCAGGTACTGCATGATGGATTGAGTGCCCGCCTCTGTCCCAGCTCTTGGGGTCATGAAAGGAGCCTCATTCAGGCGTCCTCTCAGTGGAGTTTCTCCAGCAAAAATCCTTTCAACCCAGAATAATTTCTGACACGAAATTATTATTATTATTTTGGCAGTCCAGAGTTTGATCGGGAAACGAAAGAAGAAGATCTTGGCTGCGTTTTTCCTCCATGAGTTGAGAATTCTCTCGGCAATGTAGGCTCTGGATTTCTACTTATCATGATGCCAAGAACTGCTGGAAAGCTCAGTGGTTTGGAACCAGAGGTTGGGAGTTCAATTCCCTGCTGTGCCTCCTTGACAGGGGCTGGATTCAATGAGCCATAGAGTTTCCTCCAGCTCAGCAGTTCTAAGATTATTATTCTAATTCTTAGACTGTTTCTCTCCTCACATCTCTGGCACAGCTTTTATTCCTCTCTTCCTCCAGCCCAGAATATTCCGTGGCTGCTATAAAAGATATTTATATTTTAATTATTATCAAGACTCTGCTAGGATGGAGCCACAAAACTGCTTTATTTGGTTCTGCTTCTGTTAACAGCTGCAGGCAAGAGATTGTGGGAAAATTCAGAAACTGCTTTCAGTCCAAGCACGCAGAGACATCCAAGAACCAGTACAAGGTACAGTCACTTGCGTGCGCATACACAAGCACACACACACAAATTTTACTATCCCACCGTGATGTCATCACAGTGTGGGTGGAGCCAACATCATGACATCATGACATCGTGGGTGGAGCCAACATCATGTTGTTGTGGGCGGGGCCAAAAAATAAAAATAAATAAAAAATAATAATATAATAAAATAAAATAAAAATAAGCACACACACAACCCACCCACCCACCCACAGCACAAGCCCGTAAATAAATTAAATAAATAAAATAAAAAATACATTAAAATACACACACACACACCAAACACAAATCAACCAGATCTTAAAGCTTATTCTGGCTAATCTTTCTCACACTAGGTCAGATGGAAGGAACTACAGAATGAACTCACCACAAGATGGCTTCATTTTGGCACTTTTCAACTTTTCAACAGTTAAAGAAGTTAGATACTAAGTCTTTGCCTAACCAGTTCTCTAGGATAATATGCCATAATGTAAATGTAAAACAGCTGTACCTCCTTAAGGGTTCTCCAACTGGAACAGCAATTGGAACAAATTGGAACAGCACAGGTGTAGCTTATTGATGAGGTAACTCCAAGACTTTGCTTAAAAACTCCAAGCCAGGCTGCTAGGCCTGCTGGCCGCCAGGCCTTTTTAGGAACTGTGGTAGTACGTCAATATAGGTAAAGATATTAAATGCACATTAAAATACACACAGACACACCACATCCAAAGGTGAGTCACTTACCCTGGGGAGTAGGCTATAGGGAGCTTCAGGCTAGCAGCTTCTCTTCCTCCTCCTCGCTTGGGAGGACAGCAAGGAGGCTGTGCATATGCGCTAAGCACTATAGGCATGCATGCACACCAAGTACTTGGCATGCACGTGCAGTGGGGGAACCAGTGAAAAGGTAAGCCCCAAAGATGGTTCCCCCAAAAGCTGCTACCGGTTCTCCAGGACACTGCGGAAAGTTACTACTGGTCCTGGCAAACTGGTGAGAACCTGTTACATCCCATCGCTGGGACTGATGCTAATACATATCTGTGGTCCTGCTTGTACACCCTCCACTTATTAATTCTGATCTTAACAGTTAGTGTATTGTTCTGCTGACATTCAGTGTTTCCCCAAAATAGCACCGCATGCAAAAAAGAGGACATTAACGATGGAAATGCCAATGAGAAACACTTAGCCAAGAAGCAGAGGGAGGTGGGAGGCTTGCCATTGGAGAAGGGAATATTTGGCTCAGTGTAAAGCTGGTGGAACAGATTTAAGCTTGCCAAAATTACAACAAAATTAAGAAATCTATGGTGGGTTGTTTTTCTTTTTTTGGGGGGGGGGAGGAAATGGAGCAATAAGGAGGAAGTGAAGATATTCCAGAGTGGGAAGATAGTCCAAGATATGCTGCTGCCTGAGGCAAGCCAAAACTAGCAAAAATCCACCCTCCTTTTCATATAGGTAAAGGTCAAAGTCGCCCTTCCTTGCAAAACAGTCATATCTGACCCTAGGGTTCAGTGCTCATCGCAGTTGACAGCCAAAGAGCCAGCAGTATCTGTGTTAGTGTCCAGCAGACACATGCTGGAACACATGGAATGCTGTTACCTTTCCCACCAAAGTGGTCCCTATTTATCTACTTGCAACTTCTTGCTTTTGAACTGCTTGGTTGGCAGGAACTGGGACAGAGACAGGAGATCATTCAATCATGCAGCGCTCAGGTCTGAAGCAGCTGACCTGCTGACATTCCAGTCTTCAAGTTCAGCATCATTACCACGAAGCCATCACAGTACCTTGCTTTTTTTAATATAAAGAAGTCAAATTTATTTCACCATCTCTTTGTCTGAGAAGTTCATTGATTGCCTTTCTGTACACCAAGGCTCCCAAACAATGCAGAATAAAACAGATAAAAACATTATTATTTTTTAAAAAGAGAGATACCATAAAAATACATTTTAAACATGTTTTACAATCCATACTCAAAACTGCTTTTAAACACTGCAGTTGGATGGTGCAAAATAACCCTGGATGCTCACCAAACACTTTTATTTTATTAGTAGTTATGTTTATTGAAGTGCATTCTTTCTTGATTGTTTATCCTGTTTATTTTATGTTTCTGCCTGATTTATATGTTGTATGTTGATTGCTTAGTGCTGATAGCCATCCAGGGTAATGCATGCACTAATTGGGTTGTGGTATAAATGAACGAAAGGTCCACAGTAACTTAGTCATTAAGATGCTGAGCTTGATGACCGGAAAGTCAGCTGGTCAGCAATTCAAGACCCAAGTGCTGTGTGTCAGAGTAAGCATCTGTCATCTGTCCCAGCTTCTGTTAACCTAGCAGTTTGAAAGCAAGAAATTGCAAGTAGATAAATAGGTACCACTTCGACAGGAAAGGTAACAGTGTTCTGTGTGCTTCAGCATCTAGTCATGCCTGCTATGTGACCACAGAAATATCGGCAGACACAGACAGTGCTGGCTATTTGGCTGTAAACAAAGATGAGCACTGGCCCCTAGAGTCAGACATGACTGGCTTTCAAGCAAGGGAGACCTTAACCTATAAATGAATGAATGAATGAGTGAATGTTTGGTTGTGAATATAATAATAGCAATTGTGTGCCATCAAATTGATTCCACCTCCCAGTTAACCTTTTCAGGGTTTCCTAGGTAGAGTTCTCCAAAGTGTTTTCCCATTCCATTCCTCTAGGGGGAGCCTTTGGGATGATGCAACTTTTTCTCCCTGCAAGCCACAACATGGGAATTGAATGCTCAACCTTTGACTCCGTTGCCAGCTACTGAACAGAATGGAAAAAGTTAAAGATGGAATATACGTTTTCGCCTTTGTTTTGTTTCATGCCTGAGGAGCAGATGGTATATTTTTGTGTATATGTGAGGTGGCTTTAAATCTTGGCCATTCTTCCTCACTCATTCCCAGCTGATGCCAAGGCTCAGTGGCTTCTTGCGAAGGTTATTCATTAAAGCTGAGGTTCATTTCTTGAGTTATTCAGGTAATAAGCTTGCTATTGAGCTGAATTTTACATGCACTGGCAAGGAGTCAACAGAGTCTTGGAACAGACATAGGTAAAGTCAGGGCACAGAACAGGAAAACCCAAAGGAGGTGTTGCTCAATCGCAAGAATAGATTTGCATTTCAAAGATAAACCACAGAAATCAGTTACTTACAGAAGACGGAAGGGTCTCAGGTAGAATGGACCAACACCCCCCCCCCCCCCAAAAAAAAAAAAAAAAACCAACAAAGCAAACCGATGGCTATGGAAAGGTAGAATTCTTTGGCAGGGAACTGGTGGTTGTCAGTCAATGACACAATTTTGGAATTATTAAGAATTATGGGAGGTAACATTTATGCAATTTCCTTTTTGCAGGAGTTAATCAGAAGCAGAGATCTAACTCTTACTGGGAAGATTTAAATAGTGGGATGTTATGAATTCCTAGTGTTTCTCTATGGAGTCAAAGCTTAGACACTGACTAAAGCAGCTGAGAGGAAAATTGAAGCTTTTGTAATGGGGATCTACAAACAGCTGCTAAGGATATCATGGGTTGATCATGTAACTAATGACGAAAGTGTTGTGCTAGAACTAGATGGATAAAGAACAAGAACTGTTGAAGACCGTTAAGCAAAGAAAGCTCCAATAACTTGGCCCTATCATGAGAAACAACATGAAGTATAGAATACTCCAACTCGCTCTGCAAGGAAAGATCCCTGGGAAGAGAGGAATCCCTGGACATAGATGGACTTCATGGCTGAAGGACCAGAGAGACAGGTGTGGAAGGTCCTCAGAAGAACTGTTCCGAAGAGTTAAGAAAAGGAAGACTATCGCCATGATGACAGTCAATATTCGGAATCGATACAGCACTTGAGGAAGAAGGGAGTTAATCAGCAGTAGGATTCTAACCTCACTGCATAGAATAACAAGTTCAAATTACCTACAAATTTTGAAAACTTCCCAAGATCTCATTAAATGTATGCCTAAGGATTTTTGACATATCCCTAAAAATGTAATGTGCAAACTTGCCTTTAGACCTATCTAATTTTATGGTTTCTCTAGGTACCTTGGTGGATCATGGTGGAATCTTGCAAAGATTCAGGACGTTTGCACTGATCCTGCCCAGCCATTCTCCCATAGATCTTGGGACAGGCAGGCTAAGACATTTAGCTGCTTTGCTAGCTTAGTTCCTTCTCCAGGAGACCCCCCCACCCCCACCCCATCCAATCCTGGCTGCCTTATATTTGAGAACTTGCAGTCTCTTGTATCTTTGCATAATAGATTTTAAAGTAGCATAAAATGCCATTTTGAGCAGTAATGGTCATTTGCTAAGCTAACAGGACGTAAATGGCCTACCAGTTAGCGGGAATAACAAGATCAAATTACCTACAAATTGAATGGGTAATGGATGGGTCTTTTCTCCCAGGTGCTGGGTAATGGATGAACTGGCCAGGTGCTTAGTAGCCTCTGCTTTTCCCCATCTGCATCTTCATGGAACCAAACCTGAAAGCCCGTGCTAGAGGATGGGGCTTTGCCTCCTCCCCCCTGAAGAGAGGGCTCCCAGACAGGCACCTGGTGTGCTGGGATGAGGGAGGGAGGACCCAGGCCGAATGAGAGGTGGTTCCTCCCTACCCTTGCCCTCTTTCCCAGGCAGCGGGCAAGTAGAAGGGATTGCTCGCTCGCGGCTCGCTTCTCCTACCATCAGCACACAAGTCTTCGGCACCAATGGGACTGCATCAGAGGGTGGGAGAGGGAGGCTGGGTAGCGTGCCAGGTCAGCGCGCGCACCTGACCGGCCCCACCCGGTTTTTTTAGCCCCAGAGCCTATTGCTGAGGGGCACCCCCCCCCCTGCGTGCAGGGTGCTGGGGGGACCTTCCTCAGGCCACCCCTGAGGACACAGGGCCCCTTAAGCCTGCAGTACCAGCAGTGCAGCATCAGGGGTGGGACAAGGGGGCCGGGCAACTTGCAGTGCCAGCGCATGTTACTGGATGGGCCCTGCCCAGTTTTTCCCCCAGCCCCATGTGCCATTTGGAGACTGGGGCTGAGGGTCGCAACTCTTCCCCCCACATAGGGCATTGGGTGGGAGCTCTTCCCTGGCCACTACCTGGGTGTAGGGCCTCGTGGCAGGACCACGTGGCCTCACAGATGGGTGCCATTTTCAGGTCCTTGGAGCTGGATCATGTGGCCTCGCAGGTGGGCGTCATTTTGGGCCTTGCCCCTCCAGACCCTTCTGCTGTGGCTTGTACCGCTGCATGGGATTGGGAGGTCCGCAGAGCAACAGATAGCTACAGAGCAGAGTATGGGCACGGTCGCACAACCACAGGACCCAGGCATGTCTATGGGAGCGGCAATATCGCCGGGTGAGTCAGGAGCCGTCCCACACACAAATCCTAACCAGAGGGGCCCCTGGGGGCACTGTGGCACACCCTCCCACCACAATGCTGCCCCTGGTTTGCTGGGATGACCGCTGCGGGCTCATCCCCTGGCACACCTGCACATCTTCCACAACCATCCTGGGGCATGTTCTGTCTCCCATTGCTTACACCCAATTGAGAGGTGGTTGTTTTTTTTTACCGCAATGTCCGATTTCTGGCAGCACTCCACTGGCACCAGCAAACACGAATAGTGCACCAGTCCCAGATGAGGCCCTCCCCTTCGGGGACGAGTCGCTCCCAGTGGGAGACCATTTGCTCCAGGCCACAAAGGAAATGTTATGGGGGGGGAGAGCATGTTGACCTGTTCAGCTTGCTGAACCGGGACTCTGACAAAAAAGAACCTGCCAAAGAAGATGAAAAAAGATAGGGAATTGGCTCGCAAGAAAAAAACCCCTGCGGACATGGCCCAACTGGCTGGCTGCCTACATAATTTACATGGGGGTCATGGTCAGGTTGCATCCTGCAAAAGCGTCCCAGCTGATACGGTATCTTGATACCATTTATCGGGCGAATGTGGACTTTCTGGGCATGGTGTGGTTGCTTTATGATGAGGCCTTTCATATGTGGGCCATAATCCAGCCCACCATGCATTGGGATGAGGCCCATTCAGGCCTCTGGCTCCAGTTCACGACTCCCATGCACCCATTTTTGGGTGATAGGTATGATAGCGGTCACCTTGTCCAGAGCCCTCCCCCCACGGCTTTACCCCACCAGTTGGTGGGGCAGGTGGTTCTGCAACGCCTGGCCTGTTGGGAGTTCGTGGCGCTGGGATGGTGCAGCTGAAAGAACTGTAACTACTGGCATGAATGTTTCATCTGTCAATGGCCCCATGCTGCAGCCATCTGCTTCAAGGTCGGATTCGGAGGGGAGCGGGGCAAAGACTCGGGAGGGGGTCCATGGCCTCCACCAGGGCCGGAAAATCATCCCAGAGGGGCCCAGCCCAATTAAACTGCTCATGCTAGAGCAGTGGCTGTGAGCTTACCCAAGTAAGCGCAGAGCAGCCTTTATTTTGGATTGTTTCACATGGGGCTTCCGCATAACTGTGGAGGGTGAGCGCAGGCCTTGATGGGCTAATAATTTGCATTCTATACAGGGTAAAAATCATATAGTACAAGAACAGATCTTTGATGAAGTGGCCAAGGGTGGCTGGCCCCTTTGATGTGCTCACATTCACCAATCTCCAGGTGTCGCCTTTGGGGCTTGTTCCCAAGAAGTCGCCCGGGGAATACTGCCTGATCTACCATCTGTCCTACCCGGGGGGGGGGGGGCAGTCAGTCAATGATGCCATCCCTCATGATTTGTGTTCTGTGCACTATGCCTTTTTGGATGCCACGGTAGAGATGATCTGCCCATGTGGTGTCGGGGCCTTGTTGACAAAATGCGATATCAAGCCAGCATTTTGGCTCTTACCTGTGCATCCTGACAACTTTGAGTTGCTAGGTTTTGCATTTGAGGGCCAGTATTTTGTTGACAGGGCCCTCCCATTTGGCTGTTCTATATCATGTGCGACTTTTGAGCGCTTCAGCTTCTTCTTGGAGTGGGTGCTTAAGCGCAGGACGGGACAAGCACAGGTGGTTCATTATCTCGACGACTTCCTGTTCTGTGGCCTGCAGGGGTCTGAGGGGTGCCAACATTTGCTGTCATCCTTTCAGGAAATGACCAAGGAACTGGGTGACCAAAACACCGTTTCCGCCTCATTACTCGGGGGATGGGGAGGGGCAAAGGCTTGTGGGAATTTAGATTTGCTTCCCATTGTTGAATACCAGCTTTCTCCCTTCTGTTTTAATATTTTGCAAAAGAGGGAAGGATCAACAGGATTTCAAAGCAGACTGGCTATGTGAACTGCATCCCCTTCTTGGTGAGGGCCATGTAGGAGAAATCCATCCATTAGCTTCCAGTTTATGATATATGCTTACAAATTTGCAGGACAAAAAATATTGAACAGACCTCTTCAGAAACCAAGGGTAATCATCATCATCATCATCATCATCATCATCATCATCATCATCATCATCATCATCATCATCATCATCATCATCATCATCTTCTTCTTCTTCTTCTTCTTCTTCTTCTTCTTCTTCTTCTTCTTCTTCTTCTTCTTCTTCTTCTTCTTCTTCAGGTTTCAAGGGAGATACAAGGTTCTTGCTGTGGCACTTCTAGAGGCCTCCACCAACATTTATTTATTTATTTATTTTGCTTAGACTTATATTGCTGCCCACTCGCCATGCCAACTCAGGGCGGCTTACAGTCAGTAAAACAACAGTCACAGTACAAAATCAAATCACAGTACTATGACTAAAATCAATAAACATAATCGGCTAAAATATACCTTATTAAAAAAACATCTTTAGATGGTTAAACTAAAATCCCGAATGGCAGATTATTTAGAATAGTCATATGAGCCAGTGCCAGGGAGATGGGGTGCTGTTCCTATCGCAGTGCCCCACACCCACTGGGCCAGCCAAATCTTCAGGCCTTTTCTAAATGCTAATAATTCTGATTGGAGGTGGAGGAGGCCAGTTAGCGGAGGTTCCAAAGGGCTGGAGCGGATACCAAAAAGGCCCTCCATTTAGTGCTAGAGAGCCCAGCTTCTTCAGCAGTTGGTACCCTTAGAGATCCCCTCTGGTCCACTCTAGTGGGATGGGCTGATATCCTCAGGGTGACGCAGTCTCTTAAGTAACCTGTCCCACTACCATGTAGGGCTTTAAAGGTAATAACTAACACCTTGAGTTGCACCCAGAGGCACACTGGTGGCCAGTGAAGCTCTCTGTGTTCTTGTAGTGTTTCCTTGATGTTCTCTCTTCACCGTCCTCTGGGTCTGCCTCGTGGTCTTTGTCCTTCTCCTCTTTCCACACAGGCCTTGTAAGATATGGAATTCAAAGACATTCTCTACAAATGGACAAAACCACATGTATGTATGTAATTTAAAATCGGTTCATTTCCAATTCTTTCCCTTATAACCTTGTTCCTGAGTTTATCCCTTCTAGTCACTCCAGCAGCCTTCCTCAGACATTTCATTTCTGTGATGACCAACTTTTGTTTATATTTTGTCATAGGTGTCCATGTTTGGCACTGGTAACATAAGGTGGGGATTAATATGCTTTGTATGAGGTGTTTCTTTGTGCTGGTTGGTATCGCCTTATGTCATAAGAGTGAAGCTACTTGTCCCAGTATTTGGTTTGTCTTTACTGCACCACAGATTAACCTCTTCATCCATTATGCCATTTTCAGTAAATGTTGTTCCTAGGTATTTAAACTCGATCACTTGTTTTATTCTTGTTCCCTCTCTCTCGATAAATAGAGTATGCAATTTCCTTCCAATTGCCACTACCTCAGTCTTTTCCTTATTGATTCTCATATTATTTCATCTTGCATATCTTGAGACATGTCCAGCAAGCTGGTAATGGATAATCAATTGCTAAAAAAATAGAAAAGAGATGCAAACAGACTGAACCACAGGTAATAATTAGGTATACAGTCATACTTCGCATAAAGAGCGCCTCTCTTAAAGAGTAACTTGCTTAAAGAGCAGAATTTTCTCTGAATGTCCGCTTCGCTTAACAAATAAAACCAACCAAAAACTTGCTTAACAAATAAATCGGGATTCACAATTGGTCATTTACAATGGTGTTTCGCTTAAAGAGCAAACTCGCTTAAAGAGCAAACCTGTGGAACACATTATGCTCTTTAAGCAAAGTACAACTGTATATGAATAATATTAATACAGTGCCTTGCAAATCTTGTAGGATGGGAAGCCATAGTGGGAAAGACTTAGTTATGTGGGTTTGGGGTTCTTCTGTACCTTATAAAATAAACTTTGATACTACTGTCTTAAAACCTGTTTTATTACACCTTGAGGGGATCATTGATCGAAGAAAGTTGCTGACTAATGGCATGGGGGAGTTTTTATTATTTTAGGCCATATAATCAACCTCAATTTTTTTTAAAAAAATGTATGGCAGCTAGCCACCTTCCTCTTGATTCCTAAACAAAATATTCAAGATATTTAGCCCTATTTATTGTTTGTTCTTTGTATTACTCTCTATAGTTTTGTTTAGAAAATGATTTTTTAAAATGCGGTCTTTATTTGTCCCATAATACCTTACAGGATTGCTGTCTTTTCCCTCAGAACATAAAATTGAGAGATAGTCTCGATTACAGTGAATGGATAGAGAATTTTGTTTCCAAGAAGGCTCAGAAAATTAATTTCAGTAAGTAGGTGTTTGAAAAGGGACTCATAAATTTTAAAAAATGTACACTATGCTCAAGGCAGGAATCAAAGCAGATCTGACAGATGGTGCATCCAATTCTCTCTTGAATGCTTCCAATGTTGGAGTGCTCACTATCTCTCAAGGCAGTTGGTTCCACTGTTGTACTGCTTTAACTGTTAAGAAGTTTCCCCTGATATTCACCCTAGATCTGGCTTCATGTAGCTTCAGCCTGTTATTATGATGGAGAACAGATCCTTCCTTTCCTCTTTATGAAGAATACAGTACTATCATCATATTCCCTCTCTGTCTCCTTTTCTTAAGGCTAAACATTCCCAGTTCCTTCAGTCTTTCCTCTTAAGGGCTTGGTTTTCAGTCCTCTGGTCATCCTTGTCGCCCTTCTCTGTACTTGTCTTAGTTCTGTGACAGTGAACCTTGGCACTCCAGGTGTTCTTGGACTTCAATTCCCAGAAGCCCAAGTCTCTGTAAATCCACACAAATGAGTTTACTGGACTTCAGTGGGAATTGAAGTCCAAGAACACCTGGAGTGCCAAGGTTCACCGTCACAGCCCTAGTTGGTTTTGCATCTTTCTTAAAGTCTGGTGCCCAGAACTAGACACAGTACTCTAGATGTGGTCTAACTAGTGCTAACTAACTCTTGTATCCGTCCCAGTGCCTTCCAACCTAGCAGTTCGAAAGCAATAAATTGCAAGTAGATAAATAGGTAGCATTGCGGCAGGTAAGGTAACAGTGCTCCATGTGCTCTGGCATGTAGTGATGATGGCCACATGACAATGGAAATGTCTGCAGATGCAGAGAGTGCTGACTCTTTGGCTGTAAATCGAGATGAGCACCGCATCCTAGAGTCGGACATGAATGGCTTTCAAGCAAGAAAGACCTTGACGTTGACCTTTAAAGCCCAGATATATTTGCTGCATCCCCTGTTTACCCTCTTCCTAATTCCTTTGTGGGGCACTGTTGTTCCGGGGCCTCCTGTGCTTTTTTGAAAGAAAGAAAGAAACACTTGGAATTTCCACACACACACAGGGCAAGGGATAAACATCAGCTCCATTTCTTTGTGAAATGTTGTGCAGCAAGGATGAACGAGGAGCCCAAGCGATGTGTTCATTTGCCTGCAGGTGAGGCTTTGCCGGCTATTGGCAGATGCAATTATTTAATGAGGCAAACAGTCACTATCGATTTTGTGACACTGGGTGAAAATTAGAAGCCCAGGTATAATTGCCCTTAAGCTTCTCATTTATTGTCCCAAACGACCCTTGTCTCATTTTTGTTGTTCAGTCACACAGTCGATTCCGACCCTCTGCGACCCCATGGATGACTGTCCGCCAGGCACCCCTGTCCTTCACCATCCCCCTCAACTCGCTCAGCTCTGTGCCCATTGTGTCCATAATACCATCTAGCCATCTCATTTTTGGCTGCCCCCTTCTTCTTTTGCCCTCAACCTTTCCAAGCATCAAGGCTTTCTCAAGTGAGTCTTCTCTTCTCATTTGATGTCCAAAGTACCTTAGCTTCATCTTTACTATTTGACCTTCTAAGGAGCAGTCAGGTATGATTTCTTCTAAGATTGACCTGTTTGTTCTCCTTGCTGTCCAGGGGACTCTCAAAACTCTCCTCCAACACCACATCTCAAAGGCATCTATTCTTCTGTGCTCTGCTTTCCTAATGGTCCAGCTCTCACAACCATACATTGCCACTGGGAATACCATTGCTTTGACTATACAAATTTTTGTTTGCAATTTGATGTCTCTGCTTTTCACTATGTTCCCCAGGTTTCTCATTGCTTGCCTCCCAAGAATCAGTCGCCTTTTTATTTCATGGCTGCAATCAGAAGCGTATCTTACCTTGGCGGGGCCCCGTATAAAAATTGTTTGGGGGCCCTTTATATGTGGGGCGGAGCTAACGTCATGACATCATGACGTCGTGGGGGGAGCCAACGTCATGACGTCATGGGCAGGGCCAAAATAAAAATAAAATAAATAAAAATAAAATAAATAAAATAGAATTAAAATGTAAAAAAAAAAAAACCCACACACACCTCAACCCACCCACCCACCCACCCGAAACACAAAAACCTCACTTACCTTAATCCTGGGGCCTCTTCTTCCTCCGCCTCTGCTGTCACCGCCGCGCCGCCGCTGCTGCCATCGCACGACCCCTCCCTCGACGCGCACGGCGAAGGCAAGGGGCAGCTGTGGAAGGCGAGCGGGCGCAGCGAGGCAGCCCCGAGGCCCTCCCCCCAGTCGCCACAGGGGCTCCCTGGCAGGCTGCGCCAGCCCGGGCGGCGCTCTCCACCTCGACGCTGGGGTGACAGGTCATGTGGCAGGCATGACAAGCGCACGGAACACTGTTTCTCTACAGTACTTGCAATTTTTTTTGCTTTCGAACTGCTAGGTTGGCAGGAGCTGGGACAAAGACGGGAGCTCATTCTGTCCTGCACTGGTGTAAAAAAAAAGTGCTTTTTTTTTTAACTCGGCAGCTTAACCTATCAATCCACCTCTTCGGAAGCAGCTGGGCCTTGTGATTATGACTAAACTCGGATTTTTGCTATTTTCCCGAAAGAGACCCAATTAAGGCTCGGAATTCTACTGAAATTAACGCGAAGCTTAGCCGGTCTACACGGCTTCGATGCTCTCCGGGGATGGGGCGAGGGAATGGGAGCCATGAATCGGGCGCACTAGGACCCAGCGGAGGCTTGGTGAACAACTTGCCTCCCCTTTCCCTCCTCTGTTGCGGCTCCGCCTCCTGCCGTGGAAACTTAGCCATGGGTTTGGAAGCGATCCGGTACCGTTGGGGCTCCCTGCGGATCCTCAACCAGCTTCTGCTGCCGCAACAGAGCCTTTATGAGGAGATTATTTTTAATTTTATTTTTTGCCGTTGGGGGCCCCCATAGCCCGGGGGCCCCGTATAATTGATACGGCTGATACGGCGGTAGCTACGCCTCTGGCTGCAATCTCCATCTGCAGTGAGCTTTGATCCTAAGAAAGTAAAATCTGTCACTGCTTCTACTTCTTCCCCATCTATTTTCTAGGGACTGACAGGGCCTGTTGCCATGATCTTGGTTTTCTTTATATTGAGTCTCAAACCAGCTTTTGCACTTTCTTCTTTCAACTTAATCAGGAGCTTCTTTAAGTCCTCCTCACTTTCTGCCATCAGGGTCGTATCATCTACATATCTCAAATTATTGATGTTTCTTCCAGCAATTTTGATCCCAAATTGTGATTCCTCCATCCCTGCATTGCGCATTATGTGCTCTGTGTATAAGTTGAATAAGCAGGTGACAAAATGCAGCCTTGTCTTACTCCTTTTCCTATTCCAAACCAGTCCGTCATTCCATATTCTGTCCTAACTGTTGCTTCTTGATTCATGTACAGATTTCTCATGAGGCACATAAGGTGGTCTGGTACTGTATTCCCATCTCCTTAATTATTTGCCACATTTTGTTGTGGTCTACACAGTCAAAGGCCTTAGTGTAGTCAATGAAACAGAAGTAGACTTGCTTCTGCTATTCCTTTTTTTTTCCATGATCCATCTTATGTTGGCAATGTGGTCTCTAGTCCCCCTGCCTCTTCTGAACCCTGCCTGCACTTCTGGTAATTCTCTCTCTGCATGCTGTTGCAGTCTATCCTGTATTATCTTGAGCATCACCTTGCTAGCGTGTGGGATGAGCGCAATTGTTCGATAATTTGAACATTCTTTGGCATTACCCTTTTTGGGGATTGGAACATATACTGATCTTTTCCAATCCTGTGGCCATTGTTGTGTCTCATAGATGCATGCAAATGGAAATGGTGAGGTTGGGAACTCAATGCGCGTAGAGGATCCTGTTTTGGCTCTAGAGAGGAGACTCACTTGATAATTGGTTACCTGAATCTCTGAAATCGGTTGAATTAGAGCACATTGATCTATTAACCTTCACCCTATCTATCCTTCTCCTCTCTGGCCCATGACATTTCAGTTTCCCAGTGATGGTCCTCTTCCCAATCTCTCCAGCACTGGTAACTCCAAGGGAGGAAAGGTCCTATTCTATGACCAAGGAATATTCCCAGCTATGTAGGCTGTGGTATTCTGGGAGCTTGGGTCCTCATCTTTGCCTTTGGCCCAATGCAGGGCAAAGAAGCTGATGTTGTGATGGTGTCCAAGGCAATGTAGATGTGGGGAAGACACAAAGCTGATATGGAAGGGAAACCCTCAATGTGACTATGACATTATGTGCTTTCTGGTCTGCGTTTGGCTGAACGGGCCAGCAATTGTGGTGCTTTGCATTCCATGTACCTGGTATAAGATGGTATAAGCTGCCCAGAGTAGGAAAATCCCCTAGATGAGAGGGGGTATACATAAATACATAAATAAATGACTGGATAGTTCAGTGGTTTAGGTATCTGGCTGGAAAGTCAGAGGTCAGGAATTCGATTCCCCTCAAGTCATTATGATGACAATGATGACGATGACTTTGAGCTGTACCCCCCACGCTTCTGTGGCTGTGGTTTGCTGTTGGTTAATTCTCAAGTTCTTCCCACCAAGTAAAGACATTTGCAAGAGTTGAAAAGTTCTTTTCAAAAATAAACACAATTCTCACTCATCTGAAATGGCTAAATTCAATAGGTCAGTGATGGCGAACCTTGGCACTCCAGCTGTTCTTGGACTTCAGTTCCCAGAAGCCCAAGTTTCTGGCAATCCACAAGAATGGGTTTACAGTGTGTACAACATATAGCAACACTGGGAATACGTAACATTTCACTATTTGGATCTTTGTAGCAAAAGCTAGACCTCTAGGTAAACATAAACATTGCCCTTGCTTGAAAGCCAGTCGTATCCAACTCTAGTGTTCAGTGCTCATCTCTGTTTACAGCCAAAGAGCCAGCACTGTCTGCATCTGCAGATGTTTCTGTGGACATGTGGCAGGCAGCCTCAACACCAGAGTGCACAGAACACTGTTTACCTTCCCCCCAAAGTGGTCCCTAATTATCTACTTGCAATTTATTGCTTTCAAACTGCTAAATTGGCAGGAGCTGGGACAGATACAGGAGTTAGTTAGCACTAGTTAGATCACATCTAGAGTTCTATGTCTAAAACCAACTAGGGCAAGTACAGAGAAGGGCTGGGACAGAGATGGGAGCTCACGCCATCATGCAGTACCTGGGAATCCAACTCAGATCTTCCAGTCAGCAAGTTCAGTGTCTTAACCACTTGAGCCACCGCAGTCCCCCTAGATCTCTATTGCATAACAAATGTTGCATTTTTATACAGATGGATCTTGCTTTTTCTATTTGTATTTAATCTCTACCTTGGGATCCCAATTTTCATTGAACATACTCCCCAAATAGACCATTTTAAATCTAGATGACTGAAATTTGCAATACTTACCCTCCTCTGGGATCTACTGTGTTCACAAATTCATATCTGTACAAAAGGAAAAAGTTACCAATGCACTGATTTTACAGATTCATGAACAGTCTATGGTACAAATTAAATCTGAAGGGGCAACGATCAGTCTGAACTGAGCGGAGACATATTCAGAGTATCTAAACTGGCCTACAGATTGGATCAGGTATTGTCCTATAGTTGTTTGCAACTTTTTGATCAACCCACAGGTTTCACACATAGATAAATTGCATAAATTGTGGAAAACTTAGCTGGAAAAAAAATTAGAAGTTATCCTCTCTGGAGGACAAAAACCTTGGTTGGGTTAACAAACTCTTCACAGGGTGCATTGACATGTCAAAACTTTTGATAAAAAAATGAGTAATTTACTGTGATTCTTCATACTCCTAAGCAATTCTGAGCTCCAAAATTGAGGAAGACATTCATCAGAGAGATTGGAAAGAAACCTGCTATTAGCTGGGCCCAAAGTTCTCAACAGAAGATATTTCTTCTGTGGCTTGCTGACAGATGTCGCTTCATGATCCCTTGATTAATTCCTTTTTCTTTCAAAATCCATGGGGATAATTCTCTTTAGAGCTCATGCTGAAAATCGCCATAGGTTGGATGTGAATTATGGGTGGATTCTCAGGGTGACAAAGGTGCTGAGGTGGAGACTACCTGGACAGTTTAGATTCTGTGGGTCACCATTTGGAGGAAATATTAGCCATCAATGGCTCTTCATCTCATATCAGTTGACAAATTCACCAAAAGTTGGCAATGGATTGATATGCCAAGCATGGCAGCTGCTTATTCAAAGCAAAAAGCGTATAGATTAAGCTAAAGGTGGCCCTGAGTAACCGGGGAGGAAATGAAGTGTCAGCCCAATAATGGAAGCAAGATAGATGCCTTGGAGATTCGAGACCATGTTGGCCTCCATTCAAAGGGGGAAGGTGTGACAATATGCAGGCCAGCTCTACAAACCAGCCTTTATTTCCTGATATTTTTCCAACTGGTGATCTTTACTTCTGCACCTTCTGTGCTCCTTTGCCCCAGTTGCTTAAACAGCTCTGCCTTTACTGTTAGGTAACGGTCGCCCTTGTTCGAAAGCCAGTCGTATCCAACTCTAGGGTTCAGTGCTCATCTTGTTTATAGGCAAAGAGCCATCGCCATCTATACCTGCAGATGTTTCCGTGGATACATGGTGGGCATGCCTCAACACTGGAGTGCATAGAACACTGTTTACCTTCCCACTGAAGTGGTACCTATTTATCTAGTTGCAATTTCTTGCTTTCAAACTGCTCGGTTGGCAGGAGCTGGGACAGAGACTCAGTCATGCAGTACCTGAGAATTGAACTCTGACCTTCCAGTCCTCGAGTTTAGCATCTTAACCACTTGAGCCACCACAGCCGTTTACTATCTGTTATGTCGGGGCAATTCTTCCTGAAAGCCACTTCTTCTTCTTCCGTGTCTAGACCAGACCGTGACAAGTATTACTGGTACTATTGTTACTTCTGTTGTTGTCATCGTCACTGGTGCTGCCACCACCGCTGCTGAAGAGCACACAATATATCATGTACAGTAATACCTCGGATAACGACTGTATCGGATAACACTAAAATCGGATAACGATGCAAAATTTATAAAGAAATTCTCCACAGCTGCAGAGGCAGGGGTGGGGTGGGGTGGCTGGAAAACTGACAGGAGGATCCCCCATCGGCTTCCCCAGCCACCCCACCGCTGCAGAGCCACCGTGCATGCGCACGATCTCTCACCCACCCACCCCCAGCTGTCCTCAGCAATCGCTGGGACTGCCGGAGTGTTGGGGGAGAGATCCCTCCCCCACCTGGCTTGGTAAGGGTCTTAGCTATCCATGTTGGGGGGGGGGCTTCTTAAGAGAGGCTGGGATAAGGGTCCCAAGCCTCTCTTAAGAAGCCCCCCCCCCCGGCCTGGATTGCTAAGACCCTTACCAAGCCAGAAAGAGGTTTTTAAAAAGAAGGTAGAAAAAGTTTTCCTACCTTCTTTTTAGAACCTCCCCTGGCTTGGTAAGGGTCTTAGCTATCCAGGCCGTGGGGGGGGGGGTCTTCTTAAGAGAGGCTGGGATAAGGGAAAACACGCCTCCCCAGGATCGCTAAGCCCTTTAGCAATCCAGATGGAGGTTTTTTTAAAAAAAAAGAGGAAAAGGTTTTCCTACCTTCTTTTTAGAACCCCTCCCCCCACCTGGCTTGGTAAGGGTCTTAGCTATCCAGGCCGGGGGCGGCGGCGGCGTCTTCTTAAGAGAGGCTGGGATAAGGGTCCCAAGCCTCTCTTAGGGACCACCCCGCCTAGATCGCTAAGCCCTTTAGCAAGCCAGACGGAGGTTTTTAAAAAGAAGGTAGGAAAAAGTTAAGCCTTTGCCTTACATACTTTGTCCTCATCCCTAAGGAAACTGCATTACTTGTTCCATTATTCCTTCAAATAATGATGGTGAAGAATCCTTTGGGGGGATTTGCCAAGAGAGGGTTTAAAGGTCAAGGTTCCCTGTGCTCAAAAGCCAGGTTTACTTCAAAAGAGACGGTCTACTTTGGACAAATATGGGCCAGACCTACTTTGTGGCAGGATAAAGTAGTGACCAGAGGCAGCAGAAATGGAGTATCATGAAAGAATGGGTAAAGGTCAAGGTTGCCTTTGCTCAAAAACCAGCTGTATCTGACTGTATGGTTCAGTGCTCATCTTTGTTTACAGCCAAAGCATCAGTGCTGTCTACATCTACAGACGTTTCTCTGGACACGTGGCAGGCATGACTAGACACCGGAGTGGACGAAACGCTGTTTAGGGCTCTTTCAAATACCACGTGACCTAAAATAGGCCACTTTTTGACCCCCCCCTCTGTGACTTTCTGTGACCTTTGACTGACACCCCCCCATCGCGTGGTTTGAAGATAGGTTATGGCCAGCTGGATGCAAAAAGCAATGATAATTTTGGAGTCATGTGACATCACGCCGAACCCACCCTCTCCCCCCATGACTTTCTGTGACTTTTGGTTGATCCCCCCTAAAATAGTCACGTGGTATTTGAATGACCCATTACCTTCCCACCAAGGTGGTACCTATTTATCTACTTGCAATTTCTTGCTTTCGAACTGCCAGGTTGGCAGGAGCTGGAACAGAGATGGGAACTCATTCCTTCTTGCAAACTGCTGACCTGCCAACCACCCAGTCATCAAGTTCAGCGTCTTAACCACTTGAGCCACTGCAGTCCCTTCATGAAAGAACAACACATGGCAACATTCTTTGGTAATGCTGTTTGGTTCTGTTCATCCCACGATAAATAGCGCCAGAGTGGGAGGCACTGAGAGTGCAGTGAAAGCTTTGTATTATTACATGTGTATCCCAGTGATTTTTAATTAATATTGTAAGCCGCCCAGAGTCGGGCTTGCCCGACTGGGGCGGGATAGCAAATAAGAATAAATAAATAAATAAATAAATAAATAAATAAATAAATAAATAAATAAATCCTTCAGGCCAGAGAGCTTCTGGTCCTTGTGGTGCAACAAGGAGCCTTCCCCCCCTCCTTTCGGGGCCAGTTGACCCCCTTCTCTGAAGGCAAGCTGCCTACGCCTTTGGGACTTTCCTTCTTTTCCTTCAGAGGTTTGGGAGGGTTCCCTTCTTCATAGGTACGATGAAGCTTGCCTTGTTAGCTGGAAACTGGGAAGTCGGCAGTTCAAGAACCGGGTATTGCATGATGGTTTGAGTGCCCGTCTCTGTCCCAGCTTTTGGGGACATGAAAGGAGCCTCATTCACGCATCCTCTGAGCAGTGTCTTTTGCAAAAATCCTTTCAACCCAGAATAATTTCTGAGACGAAATTATTATATTCCACAAAATAGGAGGCAGAAAGAGCAGAGAGCAGAACCGTTTCGTAGAAGCTGGAACTTCCCCAGCCCTCCCCACAACATCCTGGAAGAGTTTGACATTTTGCAAGAAATGTACGGTGCACATTTCCCTATTGGCAGAGCTCCAATTAACAAGGGAAGAAACAGACACCTGATGATGAACATAAGCACTAAAATAAATGAGTTTTTAATGAATGGGAAGAAAATGAGTGAGGCTCCCAGCCATGGAACAGATGGAAGCTCCTACCATTATTTTTTTCTATATACACTTTGAGATGTTGTACACAGTATCGTGGTGTATTCATGCTGTAACGTCAGCTCAGACACAATATAGTAATTTATTACATGTTTTAAGCCGATCAATTTTTGCCCAGGAAGATGGGCTGTTGTGGAAGATGATTGTAAATCTGAGGAGTTAGGTGACATTCTCATTTCCCCATTCAAAGCTCTGAGATATTTAAAACCTTATGAACATGTATTAAAGTACGTAGTAGAATTTGCTTGTTGAACAAGAGGGCTTGTTGACTAGGAAAGGAAGTCTCCTGATTAAGTTTATCAATTAGTAAGATTTAGTAGAGCCATAAGTATAGATGGGGAGTTGTTTGGCAGGAGAAGACAGAGGAGGTAGGAAGACTATGAGCACATCCCATGTCCTTGGCTTGATAAAGTGGGTAGACACCTGGGAAGTCTCATGATGGGCAGAAAGTCCCTGACTAAGTAAGAAAGAGATAAGGCAGGTCACGATGATCCTTTTCTGAGATAGCGACTGGTAACATCCCACAAAGCACCAATTAGCAGAGGCCAGATGGCCATTGTTGGGTTTGGGGCTTAGCGCCAAAGAAAATGAGACAACAGTTTTAGCAGCTGAGGTATAAAGAAGGGGGACTTAGTCCATAGGCTTTGGAGCTCTCCAAAAATCAGAAGTGCCAGTGGAATCCCTGACACCTAACTGGGCTCCCAGCTGGCTAGAGAGAGGGCAGAGGGAAACCATGCTGATAGGTAAATAGAGCTTCTTCGTATTCTTGCTTCTTGTTCCCTGCTCTGTCTCTGATATGCTCTGCTGTCTAATAAAACTTTGTTTCTTCACCCACTGAGAGCTTATTGTTTCTGAAATGATGATGATGATGATGATGATGATGATGATGATGATGATGATGATGATTGCAGTCCTTGACTGTGAACCAAATGGTTGATTTGTATACTACTACTACTACTACTACTACTACTACTACTACTACTACTACTACTACTACTACTACTACTACTAATAATAATAATAATAATAATAATAATAACAACAACAACAACAACAACAACAACAACAACACAGGAGTGGCCAACCTTGTTGTTCCAGGTGTTCTTGAACTTCAATTCCTAGAAGCCCTGATCAACAGGTATGCAGACTTGGGCTGCTGGGAATTGAAACCCAAGAACACCTGGAGCCACCAAGGTTGAACACTCTAAAAGAACCTGAGCCCATCAGACCTGACCAGCCTGTTAGCAAAACAGCCCCACAGCACTGTTGATGTACCATGTTGCCTGCCATGGGAGATGCCGGTGGCTAAGAATCAAAGACCATCAGTATGGAGATGTTAGCTGTACGATTTATCTCAGCTCCGCCAAGACTGTTGACCAAAGGGTTATGTTTCAAGAAGCCCAACATTGTCAGATTAATCTGCTTCTGTTTCAAGCTTGGAGTGTTGCAATGAATCACACATATACAACTAGAGAGCTGGAAGGGACCCAGTTGAGTTTTGCTGACTTGAACCTCCATCTCCGAAAGAAGGATATCCACAGCTAAACCACCCTTCAGAGGCGTAGCTACCGCCGTATCTGCCGTATCAATTATACGGGGCCCCCGGGCCACGGGGGCCCCCAACGTGCGTAAGCAAAACAAATCTTTACCCTTCCTAAGGGCCCCCAAACAAATTTTTATACGGTGCCCCGCCAAGGCACGCTACTCTTCTGCCACCCTTGGTAGGTGGCCTCCATTTCAATAAATGTCCATGGTGGAGAATTCACTGTCTTTTTAGCTAACCCCAATTTGGAAGATCTATATTTTGAAGGATCTGTTTCTGGTCTGAGCTTACAGCAGTAAGAGGTAGATCTTCCTTTTCACCTACACTGAGAGAATTTTAGTTCTTTCCTTCTTTTACAAGGATTTACCAACATTCTCAATTTTTTTTTTTTTTTGAAAAATTGAATCTGAGAGAAACCAAAACTAATACATAATCTATCCAGGCCCTGGTTTAAGTGCTTAATTCTACAAATTCTTTCTCCATTTGTTTTTCTTGAACCCAATCTTTGGAATGTACTTGTGTGCCGGAAACAAGTCATTTTTGGTATTCTCCATGGCAGCTTGTAACTTAAGCAAAAAAAAAAGTGCATTAAAATATACATGCGAACGGAATAGGCATGTATATTGTATACATATATTAAAAAGAAAATGTTTGCAGAAAAATGCATTACATTAGGGAGAAATTGCTTACAGAAAATACATGAACTAGGAATATAACTTCAACACTTTAAATTTTTTTGGCTGCAATGCCCAGAATCCCCTAATAAGTTATTGTACAAAAAAAGAACTTTTTCAAAGACAAAAGGGGTGTAGGAAAATGTGTATATTATATTTGATTCCTGTATTAAGCAGGACTTTTCATGCAGACCCTTCTTGCTGAACATAGACACTGGTATATAAATAAACTCAAATGAGCTTCTTCTGTTTCTTTTGTGTCCCAATCAAACCCTGGACTACCAAAACGAAGCCACTTTCTTGGGTTTCTCATTGGCCAAACTTAAGTCCTCATTGTTGCATGTTTCTGGAGGCAATTGGCAGGCCCAAGTGGGCTTGTGGTTGGAGAAAGAAGAACCTGAGTGAAACCAAAGATTCACCGATCCCTGATTTCATTTCTGGACCAAAGCTGATCCCTCTATATTAGATGGACAGATGTGTTTGTGACATTTATTTTCGTCAACATCTCCCTTGAGCCCATGCCAACTTCCATTCTGTTCTGGCTTGAATAGCACTGGTTTTACATTCTTCAGGCATTCTTGGGGAGTTGCAAATTATGATTGTAATAGACTTGTATCTCTTGTTTCCTGAAGGCCTCTCTTCAGCTATCTGATCTATGCTGCTTCTCCCTGCCTCCCACCTTCATTGATTCACCATTCTGATTTACAGGTCTGATCCCAGGAGCTGGGTGGCATATCCTTATTTATGCCACAGGCCTTTCACTTTCAAGGCTATGCTGATCCGTCTTCACTCCCCAGCAAGATCTGCTTCATAATTTCTTCCAAAACACTAACCAGGGTAGTGGTTTGAAATATAATGACAAGATAAAAATGCTCCCCAGAGACACAACCTTTGACGTGGGATGTTGGTAGAGCGGGGATGGCAAACATCATAGCTTGACAAATGCTCAAGAGGCCTTCAGCTGCCTCTCAAAATCTAACCCCATGTTACAACAAAACATAAATGAAAGTTAGTCACTGTGGGAATGAGATGTCTCAGGAAGGCTGCTGGAGTAACTAGGAGGGATAAAATCAGGAATGGTGGTGCAATGGTTAAATTGCTGTACTGCAACCAAAAAGGTTGTGAGTTTGATCCTGGTCAGGGATCAAGGTTGACTCATCCTTCCATCCTTCTGAGGTCAGTAAAATGAATATCCAACATGTTGGGGGCAAAAATACTAATTAACTTGTGAACTGCCCAGAGAGTGCACTAAGCGCTACGGGGTGGTAATAATAATTTCGTGTCAGAAATTATTCTGGTTAAAATTATTTTTGTGGAAGAAACTCAGCTCAGGGAATGCCCAACTAAGGCTCATTTCATGTCCCCAAGAGCTGTGACAGAGACAGACACTCAATCTGTCATGCAGTACCCAAGTCTTGAACTGCCGACTTCCAGCTAACAAAGCAAGCTTCTTAACCACTGAGCCACTGCAGCCCCTTATATGGAATGGAATATAAGTGTGATTGCTTTGTTTTATAAGGGAAAGAATAGGAATAGAACCAATCTTAAACTGCATACAGAGACAACAGATAAAGTGGTTTCCTCATTTGGAGATAATGTCTTGGAATTCCATGCCACACGTGGCATATTTGGAAAGAGGAGAAGGATAAAGACCACGAGGTAGACCCAGAGGAATATGGAGAGGACATCAATGGCATATTACAAGAACTCCAAATAATGCTGGTGGAGGCTGCTAGAAGTGCTAGAGCAAGGACCTTGTATCTTCCTCCACACCCACAAGGGTAAAAGTGGAAGTAAACATTTTTAGGAAACTGCAGATACTGATGTATGAAGAAGGCAGTCACAAAGATCTACTTTTGCCAGTTCAGTTTAACAGACCTAAATCTGGATTAATCTCAGAGCACAGTTGAGAACACAGTGGTTATGGCAACTGATACCCATTGTATGACAAGTGTAGATGCAAAGCTTAGTTCCTCTCTTTGTCGCTATATACAGGGCTACTCTACAACTGAGATTATTTGTAGTTTTCTCTCTGGTAGACAGAAAACACAGAGGTTGGGTGTATGCTTGCAGCAACAAACCATGGGACCAGGCAAAGTGTCTATCAATTGTAATTCATGGATTTAACATTTTGCTTGGTATCCTATTTAATAATCTTCTTGTGGTACCCGAGCAAATGCTTGATGTTTTTGGGCTGTGCTTAAAATGATTTATTGATTGACTGGTGGATTGACTGGCTGATTGGTTATTAAAAAGTATATCATGAGTTTCACTAAAGAAACATAAAGAAAGAAAACATTAGAAAATCCATTCAGTTAAAAAACAAGTGGACCATGATTAGGGCAAAATAAAATTTAAATAGCAGACACAAAAGAGAGCAGGCTGGAGGACAGAAATCTTCTTTCATGTCCAGATCAAACTTCAGAGTGTCACAATGAAACCACATTCTTTGCTTTTACATTGGCCAACATTAAATCTTCATTGGTACATGTTTCTGGTAGTAATGTCAGACCAATAAATGAGCCAGATTCTGTATCTCTCCACATTCACACAGTGTTTTGTTCAATCAATCAATCAATCAATCAATCAATCAATCAATCAATCAATCAATCAATCAATCTTTATTATGGTCCAAGACCAGCATAGTACAGCAAAATGAACAGAAGGTTAAAAGGAGGGTACTTAAAGAGACAGAAGTTAAAATGAGTTTACATGAGTAGTAGTAAAATTACTATTTAAGATTAATAATGTTACAACTGTCACTAAGCCTATGAAGTAGAGCTGAAAGACCTGTCAGGATTGTTCTTCTGATTTTACATGCTGTGGTGCAGAACCTGGCAGCGTTGTGGGTGAAGGTGGGGCTTTCATCAGATAGCAGCCAGTGGGTGTATGTGCTGTTCGGCCAGCCAGGATGTTTCCAGAATAGTGGAGATATGAACTTGTTTAATTTAATTTAATTTAATTGTTCGATTTTTATGCCACCGCACTTGCCTAAGCAACTCTGGGCTGGTAACAACAATACAAAAAGAACACAAAATATACAGCTACAATCAAACTAGCATAATACACAAAACATTTCAGAACTTAAACAAAATCCCACTTAAACCAGTACCCCATCAACCCAGAAACCAAATCAACTTAAAAAAAATAAACTATATATTTACAAAAAAACCCCTCAAAGATTTAAAAAGTTAAAAGGTTAAAAAGGTTAAAAAGTTTAAAAGGTGTCACGTTCCAGCCGGCCCCCTCACTTCTGGTAAAACCCCTGGAAACCAAAACAAAACAACCGAGGCGGGCTGGACGGCTAATTAGAACAGAGATACAACTCTCAACTGCTTATCAGCTCTTAAGGGGTTTTTAATTTGGTAGCGTGTTCAAAGATTTGTGTGTGTGAAAGGCAGCTCTTACCCTTTTTAGTCCAATGAAGACACGTTGTTCAGAAAAATGATGAAGATTTATTGATCAAGTTCATAAAGCATAAAGCATAAGTCAGTCCAATAAAGTCCACAGGCAAATCTAGGTAACCATTTTTAAGGAGCAAAAATGCATAGCTCCTAGGCTAAAGGTTGCTAGCCCATAGAGAACCAGAAACAAAAGCTCTCTAATCAAAAACAGGTCTTAATCCATGAAGAATCAGAGACGAACTCTTTCTTCTCTCCAAAATGGAGAATTTTCAGTCAGGTGGGACAGCTTAGCCAATCAGGTAACAGTGAAAAATTTCTCAAAACAACAGTACATTGTTTATTCACGTGCACACAGAATGCACTGGGGCTAGTCATAACATGGCTCTTAGCTTACAAAAGATAAGAAATACTGCAAAACATGGTTGAAAAACATGCTGTTACACAGCCTTGAGGCTCAGAGAGAGAAAAATGGATTTTTCTGAGGCCTATTTGAAAATTGGCAATTTTAAGCCTTAGGAAATAGATTCATTTCCTGACAAAAGGTAAAAGAGTTTAAAAGTTTAAAAGAGGGAGGGAGGGGTGACTATCCCATCAGACGAGCCACCCAACATGGGACCCCATATTACTGGAGCCCCACACCTGCCCTGCCAGCCAGGTTTTTAGGCTCTTCCAAAAGGGCAGTAGCTCTGTCTGTAGATGTAATTCAGTTGGCAGGAGGTTCCAAAGGGCCGGGGCGGAGACGGAGAAGGCCCTCCTTCTGGTGCTAGAGAGATGCACCTCTCTAGCTGATGGGATGAGAGCCTCTCCGATCCGCTCCGGTGGGGTGGACAGATGTTCTTGGGGTGATGCGGTCTCTTAAGTATCTTGGCCCACTACCATGTAGAGCTTTAAAGGTAATGACCAGCACCTTGAATTGCACCTGGAGACATACTGGCAACCAGTGCAGCTCCCGAAGCAGAAGCGAGGCATGTGCATACCGCCCACACCCCATCACAACCCGGGCAGCCACATTCTGGACCAGTTGAAGCCTCCGAATGATTGTCAAGGGCAGCCCTATGTAGAGCGCATTACAGTAATCAAGTCTGGAGGTGACCAAAGTATGTGTGATCATGAGCAAGGAGTCCTGATCTAGGAGCGGGCATAACTGGCGTATTACACGAAGTTGTGCAAAGGCCCTCCTGGCCACGACTGCCACCTGCTCTTCAAGCAGTAGTTGTGAGTCCAAGAGAACCCCCAGATTACGCACCGGGTCTGTTTGGGGCAAAGCTGCCCCTTCCAGAACCAAAGATGGCAAATCCTGAGATAGCGCAGGACCCCTTACCCATAGCCACTCAGTCTTGCCGGGATTCAGTTGTAGCCCGTTGTCCCCCATCCAGACCTAGACAGCTTCCAGGTACCTGGATAGGACTTCTACTGCATCAATTGAATCTCCACAGGCTGAGATATACAGCTGGGTGTCATCTGTGTATTGGTGATACCTCACCCCGTGGGAATGGATGTCCCTATAAAAATGGCAGATGCAGAGAACGTGTTCTATGGTATCAATTTCTACAGTGTTACAGGAGTCTTGTCTCTCTGACATTGGTGTCCTTTGGAACTTTTCTCGAGAACTGCAGAAGGGAGGGCATAATGTGCTGTTGTTCACTAGCAGCCCCCACTTGAGCCTGTTGGTCTTGCGTTTAGGGACTCCAACCCTCAGCCTATTCAGGATCCTCCAAGTGACATTGCAGAGGTTGAGTTCCTCAGCCATTTCCTCCTCCTTTAATGATGTCCCTTGCCCAGTGAGCTCCTTCCTCCATCTTCTAATTTGGATTTACTCTTGCGTATCCTCAAGAATGTTTGTTCTTGCCACAAAACTCTTCATAGGTTTGAGTAGTGGACTTGAGGCTCATATCCATTCAGAGGATGTCAAGGGTCATTCTCTTGCATAGTTTTCTTGGCCCTTGCTGCTACTTCTCTCCTTATCTTAGGTGAAGCGATACCAACAAGAAAGTCTATTTTCAAGGAGAGGATGAGATCAAGCGAGAAAGAAAAAGACAGAAAGACAGGGGGAAATAGTTAAATATGAAAAATGGAAATAATCATGATGAGATGAGGCACATATCCTTTCAATGGGTGTTGGAGGTCAGTCTCTTGCTTAGTTCTCTCAGGATCCACTGCGACTTCTCTCTTTATCTTACTTACTTACTTGGTTACTTGGTTGATCCATGTTTCACATTTCAGGTTGACATGGCGGATTGAAGCATCATCTTTCACTGTTCCCAATTCCGTGTGGGTCTCATCCAGGGCCGTGGGAACTTTGCCCTTAACTGGTCTTCCCATCTGGTTGCTGGCGTTCCTAGTGGCCACTTTATGCCAAGTAGGTATCTTTTCTGTAAGAGACTGCAGTGGCTGAAGTGGCTAAGATGCTAACTGGAAGGCGGGTCAGCAGTTTGATTCCCGAGTACTGCAGGATGGAATGAGCTCCCATCTTTGTCCCAGCTCCTGCCAACCTAGCAGTTTGAAAGCAAGACATTGCAAGTAGATAAATAGGGACCCTTCAGTGGGAAGGTAAACATTGTTCCATGCCCTACAGTGTCTAGTCATGCCTGCCACATGACCACAGAAACATCTGCAGAAGCAGACAGTGCTGGCTCTTCAGCTCTGGAAAAGAGAAGAGCACTGAACCCTAGAGTCAGATACGACTGGCTTTCGAGCAAGGGAAACCTTTACCTATCTTTTCTGTGATAGCTTTCATCCACCTGCCATCTTTGAAGCGGCAAACATGCCCAGCCCACCAATGTCTTACAAATTCAACCAACATTGATGTTTGTTTTGTTTCTTTATCTTAGCTGGAGCAATACCAACAAGAGAATATATTTTCTCAACTGGTGTAGGTTTCAAGCATCCTTCCCTGTGCACATTGTTTCATTAACAGTGATGCCAACTTGTTTTCCGTATGTGGATGCACTCCATACTGGAGCAGCATGCTCTGCCATAGAGATGCTCAGGGCCAAAGCTGATGTATGCAGTGTGGAAGGCTGAGCTCCCGGTGTATAAACCTCCTGATGATATTGTTCCTCATACCAACTTTAGCTTTAGGCCAGAATTGAAGACTATGGATGCAAACACCAGTCAACCAGCATGATTAAAGAATCCGTCCTCCTGGTAAAAGCAGTAATCAAAACTGGGGTGCTTTGGAAATGCCTTGGTAGCATTTCTCCCTTGGAGGATTTATCCCAGGAGATAAAACCTTTGAGAGTTTTCCACCAAGAAGACCATGAGACTGCAAGAGGGATTCCTCTGCGACTTCAAGACAGGCTGGGGGGGGGGGGAACCGTCTTGTCCCCTTTTGCCCCTTTTACCATCAAGCCTAACCTTGAGAAACCTAAAGACCCTGAAGTCAGCTTAATAGCCATTAAACTGGACAGGTGCCTCATTGTCTTGTGATGGATCAGGTCAAACGCCAGTGGGTGCGCCTAATTGAAAACAGTGAGGGCCATTAAGGCCTGACATGGGCTGCAATTATTCAACACTCCTTTCCAGCCACAAGGAGATGTCTGCTAATTACTGTCTGTCTCTTAACAGCTGGCTTCCTTCATTCTGAAGGGCCAGGTTTCTACCCATCATTCTTCCCACCTGCTCCCTGAACACTAATTAACACGCCAGCCAAAGCACATGGGTTTTCACACAGTGAAAGGCAGGCAGAGGCAGAGATGAAACTGCTACTATCAATTATGTTTGTTTCCGTTGAGTTCCACCACTGGTAGCCAGGGATTTTCTCACCAGCCTGTGCTTCCATTGTTCACCTTTCTCCCCAGGAGCAAGACAAAGGGTTGTAGACATTAATGCAATGAGACTTAGAATCATAGAATCATTGAGTTGGAAGGAGGGCCTTTTAGGTCATCCAGTCCAACCCATTCCTGCTCAATGCGGGAGTCAAAATCAAAGCAGAGCTGACAAATGGTTGTCATCCAATTCTTTCTTGAATGCTTCCAGTGAAGGAGTGCTCAACACCTAGCCCATTGGGCCATCAGAGAGAATGAGAGAGCATTTTGCAATTCTTCTGGCCTTGGTTAATGACAACACAGCATGTTAAGAATGCTCAATGCAACTAATTTTCTTTGCATAATTTAGAGCTATCATAACAATTATATCCAGAATAGTTTGCAAACAGTAGTGATTAACACACAGATTTCCTTCGAAAATATAACTTTCCTACACCTACCTCAGACTCTGAACCCCCACCAAAAATCATATCCATGCCCACTGAAGTGCTCATTTCGGTATACATTTTACCTAATTGGTACATTTTCCTGCTCATTAAAGCTTGTTTGTGTGTGTTTCTTCAACAATGTGCATTTTAGCCTTGCCTTATGACTGTTTTATTTTTCTGAAATCCACTGTATGATATGAAAATTGGCAAATTCAGCTAGTCTTGTGGAGGTCTGAAAAGGCTACATTCCTCAAGATTCTCAAGTTCAACAATTTTCAACAATAGCGATAGTGCTGGTGCTGCCAATGACAATGATGACAACGCCGCTGTTGCTGATGATGACAGCAACGATGACGTAGATGATAGATACACTGAAGGATCACAGAATTCCTATCATTTTCCAACTCCACAATCTCATCACTAAGAGTAGGTAGGTAGGCAAGTTTCTGCCAAGATGGAAATCTCAGAATGGCTCTGGTTGGGTCTGTAGCATTTTTAAAAAAGGGATGAGATTATGCTGCTTCTCAAGAAATCCACCAGCAAGTTCTGGAAGCAACACTTCCTGTCTCTTTGTTGGATATATTAACTATAGCTACCTTCTGTGTAGTGTTGTGAAACCATCATATTGGGCTGAACCAGGTTCATACAAATTCAGAATGGGTCTGCGATCTGGCCATTACTGTAAATTGGAGTTTCATTCAAAAATGACAAATCCAAATGCTAAACTGTAAAATATAGCATAAATAAAAGAGAACAGGGAACACATATCACATGACTCTTATATCACCCAATTCTAGTTTTGCTCATTCTTCCTTCAAGATATCATTTGCAATGCTAAAGAAATCCCATTTTTATATATCACGGCTGAGGAGAAAGTGACTGGAGGAGACAGAAGCAAAGAAGCTGGCAGATCATAAACCAAAGTGACATCAGATATCAGAGTAGTCTACAACACCTTGCCTGCAATCCTAATTGTTGGGCTATTTGTTGAATACGGGGGGTGACATCAGTCTTGCAAATTTTTGGAAATAAAAACTGGCCAGTCACTTCCGAAAGGGCTTAAAAACCTGGCTGGCAGGGCAAGTGTGGGGATCCACGAATGTGGAATCCTATGTAGGGTGGCTGATCTAAGGGACAGCCACCCATTCTGTTTTTATTTTTCTGCTGTTTTAATTTCTTCTGTGAACTTTTAAAGTTTTAAATTAGTATCAGTATTATTATAGGCTTAACCTATGATTTTAATTTATATTGTAAGCCGCCCAGAGTTGGGTTTACCTGATTGGGGCGGGATAATAAATATGAGTAATAAATAAAATAAATAAATAAAAACTCTCCCCCTAAATGTCCTGAGGCTTTCAAGGAATTAAGAAGAAGGAGGAGGAGGAGGGGAGGAAGAGGAGGAGGAGGCAACACCAGGTAAGGCTTCCAGGACCTCTATGTGAAAGATGGAGAGTGAGAAATGTGGAGGAACTATTTTCTGCCCCGTGTTGGCGTTGTCAATCATTGCTGAGAGGGCTCACCTGGATGGATAAAGGTAGCCGCAGAAAGGCCAAATATTCAACCCAGGCTATTATTCTGGTCCATATTTTTTCTGCCAAGGAGCTCCTAGTGTGGATGTTGCCACAGCATTTTTATGAGGAGCTGGTTGTACATGGCCAA
Organism: Furcifer pardalis; assembly: GCA_030440675.1. Taxonomy (NCBI): domain Eukaryota; kingdom Metazoa; phylum Chordata; class Lepidosauria; order Squamata; family Chamaeleonidae; genus Furcifer; species Furcifer pardalis. The sequence continues at coordinate 48,619,987 of CP126891.1, forward strand.
GCCCATGACCAGCTCCTTGCCAGGTCAATGGGTCAGTTTGCACAATTAAATTTTCATACATGTAAATCTTGAACAAGATACTGACCATGATTCTAATTAATGCATTGTTTTCTTCTGTCCTGGTTCTAACAGGTCAGATGCAGTAACAAGCAGACACGATGTGGCTAGTATGATTTTTGGATTGATCTTAACATTATGAGCTAGATTTTTATTTTTGCAATAATATTGGTAAATAAAGGTAAAGATCTCCCTTGCTCGAAAGCCAGTCATATCCGACTCTAGGGGGTGGTGCTCATCTCCATTTGCAGCCCAAGAGCCAGCACTGTCTGTGTCTGCAGATGTTTCTGTGGTCATGTGGCAGGCATGATTAGTAGGCGGAGTGCACAGAATGCTGTTCCCTTTCCTGCTGAAGCGGTACCTATTTATCTACTTGCAATTTCTTGCATTCAAACTGCTAGGTTGGCAGGAGCTGGGACAGAAATGGGCGCTCACTCCATTGTGCAGTTCTCAGGTCTTGAACTGCTGGCCTGCTGACCTTCCGGACATCAAATTCAGCCTCTTAACCACTAAGCCACCATGGTCCCTATCACATTGGTAACTATATCTGTAAATTTCATCGTCCTCATCCAAGGAATATTTTAAATCACATACTATTCAGATGCATCCAGTCTGGCACTTGTTCATAAGTACATCCTGAGGAATTGGACCACACTTTGTAACCAGCTTGTAGTCTTGCTGAGTTGTTTCCTCGGTCCCACTGTTTCCCAGAGGTACCCGTGGGAGATAAATAGACTCTCGCAGTTGGAGGACTGACTATTAAAGAAGGAATCAACTGCCAGGAGCCAAGGTTAATGTAAGGTAATTGCTCCTCTGGAAGGTAAAGGGATGAAGATTCTTGGACACAACAAGCCTTGGAAAGGAAAAGACTAATAAAATGGCTTTTGGATCCAAGAAAGTGTGTCCCCCCCCCCCATCTCAATCATCAAGGGATCATAGCTCAGCTTCTGTCTGCATTAGTTTCAAATTTATATGCTCTCCCAGCCTGCGGAGGCAAATCTGTTTTGGGAGTGAGTGGGAGAGGGAGGGAAAGGCTGTAATTTAGTTCTCTAAAGCTGCACCAGAATGTGCATGTATACTTTAAATATTAAGGAATGCAGAGGATGGATTTTTATGGTAAATGTAAAATAAGGCCCACCCTATTGATTTATTTGTATAAAGAGGATCATTAAAGGCTGCCTTTATCTCCTCAGAGCAGTGCTCAACAGTGCAAAGGTATACTTGTCTTCTCAGAAGTAACCCCAATTGAATTTAAGAGAGCTGGATCCTGTGTAAGTATAGGTAAAGGTTGATCTTGCCTGAAAGCCAGTTGTATCCGACTTGAGGGTTCAGTACTCATTTCTGTTCATAGCCAAAGACATTGTCTGAGTCTGCAAACGTTTCCGTGGACATATGGCAGGCATGACTAAACACTGAATTGCACAGAGTGCTGTTTACCTTCCCACTGAAGTGGTACCTATTTATCTACTTTTATTATTATTATTATTATTAAATTCAAATTTATATGTCGCTCTCCTTGCCGAAGCAACCCAGAGCGGCTAACAATATTACAAAAAACATAATATACATACAATATAACACATATAATACAATCAATGTGGTCAATAATCCTTCATAAAATAATAAAAATATAAATACTGTACAGTACAATCAAAGAAATACAAAAACAATCAAGGATATACAGTACAAAGCAACAGGGAAACTCCTCATCCCTTATACATATTTCAATTAGTAACAATACACATTTATCCGGAGAAGTGGCTGACCATGGTAAAGCTGTGGTGGTACTAGCAGAGCTGGCGCCCTTAGTCAGCTGGCCCATCTGGCCAGTTGGTCCTCATTCTCCTCGCCTGGCCGGCAGGGGAGAGCGTCGGAGCATCGGAGGTTGGTCTTGTGGCGGTGGCCGTAGAAAAGTTCCTTTATCGCTGCCCGCTCGGAGCCCCCAGGTGTTCCTCATTCTCCCCGCCCAGCTGGCAGGGGAGAGCGTCGGAGCGTCCGAGGTTGGTCTTGTGGCGGTGGCCGTAGAAAAGTTCCTTTATAGCTGCCCGCTCGGAGCCCCCAGGTGTTCCTCATTCTCCCCGCCCGGCCGGCAGGGGAAAGCATCGGCGCATCCAAGGTTGGTCTTGTGGCGGTGGCCGTAGAAAAGTTCCTTTATCGCCGCCCGCTCGGAGCCCCCAGGTGTTCCTCATTCTCCCCGCCCAGCTGGCAGGGGAGAGTGTCGGAGCGTCCGAGGTTGGTCTTGTGGCGGTGGCCGTAGAAAAGTTCCTTTATAGCTGCCCGCTCGGAGCCCCCAGGTGTTCCTCATTCTCCCCGCCTGGCCGGCAGGGGAGAGCATCGGCGCGTCCAAGGTTGGTCTTGTGGCGGTGGCCGGAGAAAAGTTCCTTTATCGCCGCCCGCTCGGAGCCCCCAGGTGTTCCTCATTCTCCCCGCCCAGCCGGCAGGGGAGAGCGTCGGAGCGTCCGAGGTTGCAATTTCTTGCTTTCGAATTGCTAGTTTGGCAGGAGCTGGGACAGAGACAGAAGCTCATTCCATCATGCAGCACTTGGGTCTTGAACTGCTGACCTACCGACTGTCCAGTCATCAAGTTCAGCATCTTATCCACTAAGCCACCCCTTTAGGTAGATGACTGTAGGTATAGAACTGCAGACAAACAGTGTATCCTATAGAATGAGTGGGAAATTTCCCAAATGGGCAATATAAAAATGCAATAAATAAGTAAACAAACAAACAAACATTTTAAAAACCCTGGACAGACCCCATTCCTTATCATCTAGAAGGGATCTTACATGCTCAGATTTTGGTGTCTTCAGTCAAATCAAACTAGTTGAAACCTGTTGAAAGCCGTCTTCTGTTCATAATAAGGGCGCATGAGAAGCATCTAGGTTTAGCATCATTAAATGATGGATTGAGATAAAACTATCCCGCATTTGTGTGTGTGTGTGTGTGTGGTCTTCTCAGCCTGTTATCTAAAGAAACCATTAAACAAGGAATCATCAGAGAGAAGATGCTGAAGGAAATGAAGTGGCGATCTAATTGACTATTACAAATCTCCATGCTAAGTAAAAACTCATGTTCAAGAGTCTCTCAGCCCATGTAAAATGAGTCAGAATTTAGCAGATGAAACTGCTGAAAATGCTCCATGGGAGTGTAGTAACACTGAGTAGGAACGGTGTGTTTTGCAACTGTAATGAACTTGACCCATTTTTATGTACAGCTTCCCCATGATACATGAGGAAACCGACTTCCATTTTATGATATGAATTATTTTTTTTGTAGTTGAGTTCTCCTAATACAGTACTGTGTTTTCCATCATCAACCCATACCCATCCACATTTCCACAGAAATATACAAGATCTCTCTCTCTTTCTTTCTTGTGTTGAGTCTAGAAGCCAACACCTGGAGAATCTTGTATCTCCTATTTATTTTCCACTTGGTTCTGATGAAAGGGGTTTCAAACTATGGGTTGATCCATACTGAATTTCAAGATGGTCCATAAGGCAAGAAGTGGCACTTACGTTGTATGTGAAGTAGAGGAATTGCTGAAACTCTGTGGAGAAACCCCTGAAATACTCTTGAGATGCTGTAGTTTATTTCCCTAACACTCTTCAGTCAAATAACCACTTAAATTTTGGGGCCCTGGAGTAAATTCCAAGTTGCTTTCCCTTAGGGCATGTCTACATTAGTAGAAAGTCTTACATTGGAAATATTGTTCTATATGAGTCTGATTCCATCTAAGGTAGCTTTTTATATTCCTATGGATATTGAAAAAGTCATTTGTACAACTTTGGTTCATAAGCTAAGCAAGCTTGCTTCTCACAACAAGAGAATTTGGAATGAGTTATCCCCTCCTCTGCTCAGCCTATAAGTTGCCTCCCCTTCGATATGTCAAAATCACATTTTCCCAGACACTTTTCTCCATGAACTCATCTTCTCCCACCGTGGCTCCAAATGTTATATCTGTGAAGTAGCGTTAAAACAGCAGGAAGATGATCAACAAATGCCAATTCCATCTTCATCATTGTTGGTATCTATCAAATGCCAGCGCATTTGTAATTTTAACTTAAGCGTCAGCTGCCCATCACAGCTGTAGAATTCACAGTGTGAAATACAATTGCTGTCAACACAGGTACTTCTATTTTATTGTATTTTATTTCATAGCAGAAGGACCCAGAATCTCAAGCGCTCACCTAATGAGGTTTCCTTCCCATAACCTGGATTTTTGAAATCAGATACTATATTGCTATTAGAGCCAATTTTCACACCTTTGCAAAATATTTTTGAAATAAAATAGTGGCTAGATTCAATTGATGCTACTTATTTTGTGGTTGCACATAAAGCAGGATAAATGCTTTAAAAAACAACTTGCCAATTATCAGGGAAAATGTAATAAAAGAATTGCTGGGGAAATAAATTAGGATTATAAAAAATGCAAATGAGGGGTGATAAAAATAAACAAAGAAACTCAATGTTGTAAAAAAAGAAAAGAGTCTCGTAAACACAAGTAGATTGAAATATAAAACACATTCAATAAAGTCTTATATCCATTTCCCACCCCGCTGAAATCTGTGCACTTGCAGATGGTGGAAAGTGATGATGTTGGATTTTGCAGTCATTATGGAAATTCTATTATGGCTGTCCAAAACAGCGGATGAGTCAAAATGACCTTTTCTGTCCTTCTTTTCATCTCATTTTGTGAGCTAAGACTCTTCTTTTTTCATTCAGATCAAACTTTATTCTGCCAAAATGAAGCCAACTTCTTGGCTTTGTTGTTGGCCAATCTTAAATCCGCATTGGTGCATCTTTCTGGCAGGAATTGTCAGACCAGTAAATGAGCTGGATTCTGTATCTCTCCACATCCACACTGTGTCTTGTTGTCTGCCAGCAGCCCCCACTTGAGCATGTTGGTTTTACATTTAGGGACTCAGGCCCTCAGCCTATTCAGGGACCTCCAAGTAACATTGGGGAGGTTGAGTTCCTCAGCTATATCCTCCTTTAATGTTATTCCTTGTCCAGTCAGCTCCTTCGTTCATCTTCTAATTTGGTTGTGCTCTTGCCTACCCTCAAGAGTGTTTGTTCCTGACAAAAGGAGGAGAGTTTGAGTAACTTTTAACCTGCATGAGAATTCTACCATATTAGGGGTTTCAGAAAAATGTCTAGTGTCCATATGTATATGTGTAGGTTCCCTTCAAATAAAATATAAATTAAAAGTACACTAGTACCTTGGATAACGATGAGACTTGGTTCCACAAGTCTCGTCGTTATCCGGTTATTAACGTTCTGCAATGCATTGATTGCACAACATTGTAAAAAAGCCCTGTTTCCCTGGAGGCTGCAGCAAGCCAGAACGTTGGGATTTGAATCCTGACGTTTTGGCTTGCTGCAGCCTCCAGGGAGGTGAGGGAACTTTGGAAACAGTTTGGTTCGGGTCCCCCAACCTCCCTGCAGCTGGCAGGGAGGTCAGAGAGCCCGAAATGGGTAAAAAAATGACAATTTTTTATCCATTTTGGGCTCCCTGACCCCCCTGCTGGCTCCAGGGAGGTCGGGGGAGCTGATCCTCGCTATTTCCAAAGTTCCCCCACCTCCCTGGAGGCTGCAACAAGCCAAAACATCAGGATTCAAATCCCGACATTCTGGCTTGATGTGAATTCAAATCCTGACGTTTTGGTTTGTTGCAGCCTCCAGGAGGGTGGGGGAACTTCAAAAATACCGTGGCAAAATGATCTCTGGGGGGTGGGGGGAATACCCCCATGCAAGGGCAGTGATCCCCCCACCCCTACCCCCCAGCGCTAGATTTAAAAGCAAAAAGATCCAGAGGAAAAGAGACGATGTCTCTTTTCCTGTGGATCATTTTGCTTTTAAAGCTAGCTCTGGGGTGAGTGGGGGGGTATACCCCCCCCCATGCAAGGGCAGTGATCCATCACTGCCCTTGCATGGGTGGGTGGGTATTTTCCCCCCACCCCCACCCCCAGCGCTAGCTTTAAAAGCAAAAAGATCCAGAGGAAACAAGACATTATCTCTTTTCCTCTAGATCTTTTTGCTTTTAAAGCTAGTGCTGAGGGAGGCAATACCCACCCCACCCCGCAAGGGCAGTAATGGATCACTGCCCTTGTGGGGTGGGGTGGGTATTCACCCCCACCCAGCGCAGCGCTAGCTTGGAGTGCAGGAAGGTGGAGGGGAGGTGCGAGATCACGCCTCTCCCCCCTTCCTGCATTGCAAGCTACAAGCGCTGTGAATGAAGAAGGGGTGAGGGAATCCCCAGCATGCACGCTGTGGATTTCCTCACCCCTTCTTCATTCACAGCGACTGCAGTAGGGTCGGGGGAAAGGTGTGTGCAGTCACAGTAGCGAGGGGGGGGGTTGGGTAGAAGTTATACCCAAACCACCACACCTGCAGATCATTGCCTCAGATAATGCTAAAGAATCGTTATCCGATGCACGTTCCCCCCCCCCAAAAAAAAAACCCCTAACCTTGCATCGTTATCCGATTCTAGCGTTATCCAATGCAATCGTTATCCGGGGTATTACTGTATGGCAAAATCAATGAAAGAGAACAAAACAAAAGATGTTAGGTGTACTTTCTGATCCCAATGAATCCCAGTGAAAGAAACATCAACCACTCTGCTGATGGCCAGAACTTATCTTTTTTTGGCTTCTTCCCTCATGGCGTAAGGTGGAGAGGACACCTGTTCTTCTACCATGCAAAATACAGTGGTCCCAATGACCTCTCTTGAACAGCACAATTATTGTCTGTCTGACAATACTGATGAAGATTAGCCCTCTTTCAAACTCTCCTGGATTTTGGCAGTTCTCTTCTGGACTAATTTAATGTTCAAAAGAGCAGTGGCTTTGATATTGCATATTAAGTGAGATGCATTATAATTCTTTTTAAAATCTTGGACCATGCATTCGTCATCTCCAAGATAGATTACTATAATGTTATCTCTGTGGGGCTACTCTGGAAGATGGTACAGAAAACTTCAGCAGGTACAAAATGTGTGGGGGAATGTGTGTGAGGCTTTCTCAAGCGAATCCTCTTTTCTCATTTGATGTCCAAAGTACTTTAGCTTCATCTTTACTATTTGACCTTCCAAGGAGCAGTCAGGGTTGATTTCTTCTAAGATTGACCTATTTGTGAAAGGGGCGGCCAAAAATGAGATGGCTAGATGGTATTGTAGACACAATGGGCACAAAGCTGAGCGAGTTAAGGAGGATGGTGGAGGACAGAAGTGCCTGGCGGACAGTGGTCTGTTACGCAAAGGGTCGGAATCGACTGTGCGACTGAACAACAAAAATGTGTGTGAGGGAGGTTAAGTTAGGATTTCTATTTGTTTGTTTTTCATTGGACCTTAGAATATTTACTATTAGTCTGAAGTTTGCATAATGCTACCATTGTCATTTGGGGTTTAATTGTAATGCTTTATTTTCATGTTCTTCTTCTTTAATGTCCATTTTCTTGGCTTGATCATTGGCTAACCTTAAGTCCTCATCAGTTTGTGTTTCTGGAAGTAATCAGCAGACCAGCAAATGAGCTAATGGACTCTGTGTCTCTCCACATTCATACCATGTGTTGTTGTCGGCCAGTAGCCCCACTTGAGCATGATGGCCTTGCTTAAGGACTCTGCCCCTCAGCCTATTCTGCCTATTCCTCCAAGTGACATAGGGGAGATTGAGTTCCTCAGACGTATCCTCCTCCTTTAATGTTGTTCCTTGCCCAGTGAGCTCCTTCCTCCATCTTCTAATTTGTTTTCCCCTCCCTCTGTTTATTGAAATGTTTTGTGTATTATAATATAAGGATAGATGAAGGTTTGTGCACAATAAGAGCAACAGAGCGAGCAGCTCTAATGGAGCACAATCATAGTTTTCACAAAACTTGGTGAATTGACTCACTTGACTGAACAACAACAATTATCCAGAAAGTATAGGAAAAAGCAGGAAGCATAGACTTAGTTTATGTCAAAAATTAGGTTGTGGTGGCTTAGTGTGTAACTTAAGACACTGAACTCGGTGACTGGAAGGTTGGCAGGTCAGTAGTTCAAGACCCGACTGCTTGATGGAGTGAACTTCCATCTCTGTCCCAGCTCTTACCAACCTAGCAGTTTGAAAGCAAGAAATTGCAAGTAGATAAATAGGTACTACAGTACTTGGGTGGGAAAGGTAAACAGTATTCCGTGCGCTCTGGTGTCATACCTCCCAGATGTCCACAGAAATATCTGCAGACTCAGATGTTGCTGGCTCTTTGGCTATAAACGGAGATGAGCACTGAATCCTAGCATTGGATATGACTGACTTTCAAACAAGGGTGTCTTTTATCTATGTCAAAAATATATATTCCTGCACAAAAATAAGGAAGATGAGTTTGGATGTCCCAAGAAGAACATTTGGATTAATATAAATGGGGCAAAAAAAAAAAAGCTAGAATCTACTATAGACCACCTAATCAAAAATAAGATGCAAATGAAACCTTTGAAAAACAAAAAGCAGGAATGTCAAAGATGCACAGCATAGCAGTAATTGGAGAATTCAGTAATCCTGATATCTGTTAGGAAATGAATTCTGCCAAGCGTGGCTCTTCCAAAAAATCCCTGGCTTGTGTGGATGGTAATTTCCTCCTACAAAAAGTGGAGGAACAAACTAGAGGAGAAGCTATCCTTGACTTACTTTAAACCTTCAGAGCACTCTTCAAATTCATGAAAGGTTGTCCCAGAGGATCTTGGTTGTCCCAGAATGCAGCATACATAATAATGGGCTTAAGTGATGAGAAGCCAAGTTTCGGTTGAACATCAGGAGAAACCTTCCTAACTGTCAGAGCAGTATGATAGTGGAACCATTTACCTTAGGAGGTGGTGAGTACTCCATAACTGGAGACGGTCAAAGGAAAGTCAGATCAACTTTGATTTGGATTCCAGCACTGAGCAGGGGGTTGGACTTGTTGAACTTATAGGCCCTTTCCAACTCCATTATTCTATGAGTGTCCAACTTAGTCCTCCATTTTAGCCTAATTTTGGCATGAACACACCCTTCACATTTCACAAATGGAGCCTGCAGACCCCAAAGTGCCCTTATTAGGCATTTTCTGCTGCATTGTTAATTATAGTTGGCTCCACTCCAAGAGAGGTATGGAGATAACACTTTCTCCTGCAGTAATGAGACCTGCTGGGAGAAATTTGCAGCTTCAGGTACAGCAGGCCCATAACAAAGAGCAGCCAAATTAACTGGCAACTTGCTTTAGCCCCCTCCCTGTCTGTTACACAAATGGTCAGCAATTCTTGTCCACTAAAGTGCCATTATCAGGAGATTCCACCCAAACTGTGGTTAAAATCTATCATCATTACTGCTGAATTCCTACAGCACCATCAATGCATAGTCTGTTCAACAGCATAACTTTAAGGAAAAAAGAGACTGAGTGAGAGAGATAAAACTGGAAAGTAGAAGAGATGGAGATGGAGAAAAATAGAGAATTAAATGAACTGGAAGCATGTTGAGAGGCGTAGATGGAGGGATGACACCATGCCAGAGTTTGGAAAAGATATTTTCATGGGCTTGACCCAGTGGCTAATCTCAGTTAGTTTAAATTCCCTGTCTGATATCCTATTTCTCAACAAAATAAGTCCCAACTTGAGGCATCTCACAGAATTAGTAAGTGATTAAACTGCTGTACTGCAGCCAAAACATTGTGAGTTCTATCCTGATGGGGATCAGGGTTGGCTCAGCCTCCTATTCCTCCAAGGTCAGTAAAATATGTCCCCAGCATGCTGGGGGCAAAATACTGACTAACATGTAAACCACTAGCACTCAGCACTATAGTTGTTTTGTTGTTCAGTCGCACAGTCGATTCCGACCCTCTGCGACCCCATGGACCACTGTCCGCCAGGCACTCCTGTCCTCCACCATCCCCCTCAACTCGCTCAGCTCTGTGCCCATTGCCTCTACAATCCCATCTAGCCATCTCATCTTGGGCCGTCCCCTTCTTCTTTTGCCCTCGACCCTTCCAAGCATCAAAGCTTTCTCAAGTGAATCCTCTCTTCTCATTTGATGTCCAAAGTACTTTAGCCTCATCTTTATTATTTGACCTTCTAAGGAACAGTCAGGGATAATTTCTTCTAAGATTGACCTATTTGTTCTCCTCGCTGTCCATGGGACTCTCAAAACTCTCCTCCAACACCGCATCTCAAAGGCGTCTATTCTTCTGCGTTCAGCTTTCCTAATGGTCCAACTCTCACAACCATACATTGCCACAGGGAATACCATTGCTTTGACTATGCGAATTTTTGTTTTCAATGTGATGTCTATACTTTTCACTATGCTCCCCAGGTTTCTCATCGCTTGCCTCCCAAGAATCAGTCGCCTTTTTATTTCATGGCTGCAATCACCATCTGCAGTGAGCTTAGATCCTAAGAAAGTAAAATCTGTCACTCCTTCTACTTCTTCCCCATCTATTTTCCAGGTACTGACAGGGCCTGTTGCCATTATCTTGGTTTTCTTGATATTGAGTCTCAAGCCAGCTTTTTCACTTTCTTCTTTCAACCTAATCAGGAGCTTCTTTAGGTCCTCCTCACTTTCTGCCATGAGGGTGGTATCATCTGCATATCTCAAATTGTTGATGTTTCTTCCAGCAATTTTGATCCCAAATTGTGATTCCTCCATCCCTGCGTTGCGCATTATGTGTTCTGTGTATAAATTGAATAAGCAGGGTGACAAAATGCAGCCTTGTCTTACTCCTTTTCCTATTCCAAACCACTCCGTCATTCCATTTTCTGTCCTAACTGTTGCCTCTTGATTCATGTACAGATTTCTCATGAGGGCTATAAGGTGTTCCGGTATTCCCATCTCTTTAATTACTTGCCACATTTTGTTGTGGTCGACACAATCAAAAGCCTTCGTGTAATCAATGAAACAGAAGTATACTTGTTTCTGATATTCCTTTGTTTTTTCCATGATCCATCTTATGTTGGCGATGTGGTCTCTAGTCCCCCTGCCTCTTCTGAAACCCGCCTGCACTTCTGGTAATTCTCTCTCCACATACTGTTGCAGTCTATCCTGTATTATCTTGAGCATCACCTTGCTAGCGTGAGGGATGAGCCCAATTGTTCGATAATTTGAACATTCTTTGGCATTACCCTTTTTGGGGAGTGGAACGTATACAGATCTTTTCCAATCCTGTGGCCATTGTTTTGTTTTCCAAATCTGCTGGCATATAGAATGCAATAATTTGATTCCATCATCTTGTAGGGCTTTGAAAAGTTCAACTTGGATACCATCAACTCCACTGGCTTTGTTGTTTGCAGTGTTTTTTAGGGCCTTTCGGACTTCACTCTCTAGAATGTCTGGCTCATGTTCAATGTTCTCATCATTGTGATTATCAGGGGTGTTGAGGTCCTTTTTGTAGAGCTCCTCTGTGTACTCTTTCCATCTTTTCTTAATCTCTTCTGCATCTGCTAACTCCTTGCCATCTTTGTCTTTTATCATGGTCTTTCCCCTCCGGCCAAGGACAATGGCCGAAGGTGCGCTGAGCAGCACTATAGAGCAGTATATAAATGTCATTGCTTTTGCTGTTGGCAGTGCTAGTGGATATTTGATGGGCCCCTTCCTCCATAAATTCCATTGATACAGTCATCTTAGTCTAGTTGTGACCTATACAATGCTGAGCAATAGGATTCCTGACCCTGTGTTGGTTGTTGAATTGTGAACCTTCACTTGTCTAGATCCCAATGACCCAAGCTCCATAATATTTGGAGGGAAAATGCCTCAGGTTGAAAAGACGCCACTGGTATTGTCCATTGGGTGCCAAGTCAAGTATAGTATCTACCATGGTTTCTCACTTTGAAACAATTCTACTCCCAACACTTTAAGTTGTGTAACTAACAGGAGTTTAGGCGTTGGCTTTAATTAAGGGCTCTGCTTTAGCATTTCAGTTGACCCCCGCTTGACTGCAATGGTGTGCTGGGTGATGGTTGGGTGGTACTCCTGTAAAGCATCTTTCTAAAGGTCTACATGAGACTGGAGAGGAAGAGTCCCCCAACTCTTTTCTGCCATTTATGTAGTTAGGGCGCAAGACCCATCAAGATAGAAGGAAGGATGAGCTAGAGAAGGGGTGCCCAAACTTTTTGGGCTGTTGGCTGGTCACATGGTTCAGGGGGGAGTCAATAAGGCCTGTGGGCTGGCTCCGGCTCCTGACACCAATTCTTCTAGCCCATGAAGCCTTCATTGCTCCCATAAGCAGAAGTAAAATGCACTTGTGCAGGCGTGTTTTACTTCCACATCTCGGAGCAACGAGGGCTTTGTGGGCCAGATGGATTGGTGTTGGGGGCCGGATTCAGCCCATGGGCTGTAGTTTGGACACCTCTGAGCTAGAGTGAACATCAATATTAGATATGCAAAGAGCTCCTTTGAAACTCTTCCAGGCCCTTAAATGCCTTCACAGGGAAAAGGTTTAATTGCTTTTTGGCTGACCTCTGCTCTTCTTTGCAGAAGTTATGGGGCCCAAGAGGCTGCTCCAATGACAATTCTTATTCAGATTCTTGACGTTTCTTCAGGGAGAGGCTGCTTCTCATATGTTTGGTTCTTCTTCTTGCTCATTTATTTAAATAATAATCCCTCACTTCTGCCCTTCCTTTCAGTGTCTGCTCAAGGCATCTCTCCCATTGTCAGAGGAATGTGTCAGTGAATATATCTGTGTGTGTTTCTAAATTAGATAAAGATTGTCCTTGCTCAAAAGCCAGTCATATCTGACTCCAGGGTTCCGTACTCATCTCCGTTAACAGCCAAAGAGCCAGCACTGTTTGCGTTTGCAGATGTTTCCGTGGACATGTGGCAGGCATGACTAGACACCTGAATGCATGTGATACTGTTTACCTTCCCACCAAATTGGTACGTATTTATCTACTTGCAATTTCTTACTTTCGAACTGCTAAATTGGCAGGAGGTGAAACAGAGACGGGCGCTCAATCCATCATGCCGTACTGTACCTGGGTCTCAAACTGCTGACTTGACAGCCTTCCAGCTAATATAAATCCCTGCATTTTTTGACTCTGCTTCATGGAGTGTGTGGCTATGGGAACAACCAAGATGAACAACCATTTCTCACTAAACTGTAGACTACAAGTCCCAGTAGCCTGGGATGGGATTGTACAGCTTAAGATATATTTTGTGCTAGGAACATAGATGCTCTTGTGATAGAAGTGAGTTAAGGCCTAAAGTATGAGTGTAGAGATTGTTTTGAGTACATGTTATCAACAGGTGCTGGGATTTCCTTGAAATAACACCACCACTAGCCACAACGGAGCTATATGACATGAAAACAGCTAACTGTGAGACGGCTGTGAGATTGTTATGAGAAAGAATACTTTTTGAATTTATTATAATGTGATTGGATAATGCTAATGAAATAGGCCATAGTTGCTTAAAGCTAGTGACAGATGGGATTTGGAGTTACAGTAAAACCCCGACTTATATATGCCTCGAGTTACATAACATTCAACTTACATAATGATTTTGTACTAAAACCATGTCCCGATTTACACAATTTCCTATGGGTTTGCTTCGAGTTACATGAAGATTCTTTTTCCTATGGGTTTGTTTTGAGTGACATAAAAATTCATTTTCCTATGGGTTTGCTTTGAGTTATGTAAAAAATAATTTTGCCTATGGTTTTGCTTCAAGTTACATGAAAAAAACTGATTTAAGCAAAAGCCTATGGAACAGACTTTTTTTCGTACATAGGGGTTTTACTGTACTGTACTTCGATTTAAGACCTCAAGATGTAACCTTAAAAAGGTTAGACTGCTGAAAAGGAAGCAGGAATTGGAAATATGATTATTTAAGACAGGTTTTATTGTTTTACTTGGGGAAGGGGCTTAATTGATTGTCACTGATATATTTTGATTAGTTTGGCTTTGTTCTATTTTTGAGACTGCAACTTTGTACCTTATGAAGAACCTTATTCTTTTACCTATCTTTTATTCTCAATAAATAAAGAACCTCTGAAGCCAATGGTGATTATTGAAGAAGGGGCCATTTGCTAGGTAAAGGTAAAGGTCACCCTTGCTCAAAAGCCAATTGTATCCAACTCTAGGGTTCGGTGCTCATCTCTGTTTCATAGCCGAAGAGCCAGTGCTGTCTGCTTCTGCAGACGTTTCCGTGGTCATGTGGCAGGCATGACTAGACTCCAGAGCACATGGAATGCTGCAGTGGTTCAAGTGGCTAAGACACTGACTGGAAGGTGGCAGGTCAGCAGTTCGATACCTGAATACTGTAGGACGGAATGAGCTCTTGTCTTTGTCCCAGCTCCTGGCAACCTATCAGTTCGAAAGCAAGAAATTGCAAGTAGACAAACAGGGACCACTTTGCCCATTTGCTAAAGGTTTCCCTTGCTCGAAAGCCAGTCGTATCTGACTTGAGGGGTCAGTGCTCATCTGTTTCTAAGCTGAAGAGCCAACGTTGTCTGCTTCTGCAGACGTTTCCGTGGTCATGTGCACGGAAAGCTGTTACCTTCCCACCGAAGTGGTCCCATTTGCTACTACTACAATATTTCTTTATTCTCCCTGCTGAGGTGGTTTAAGCTAATTATACCTCAGGTGGCTGGACATATTTAGCCAGATAAAAATCTAAGATAGGCTTCTCGAGTCTGTTCATTCTATTTACTTTGGGATGAAAAACTTAAACTGCCTCGATAAAGTTTGGACCAAAGAGAGAGCATAGAGGCATTGAGTCCTGTCTTAGTTGGATCTTTGTCTGGTAAGGTGGTTTTATTTACCAGAACTGTATCCATGTCAAAGGCCCCATTCACTGTTGTTGGGAGTTATGACCCAACAATATTTCCAAGTGCAGGAGAAGTTGTTTAAATTGCCTGAAGAAAGGAAGTTGGGGAGGATAAGTAGAGAAATGACAAGGAAAAACTCCTTGCAGTTCAAGGAGCAGATGGTAAAACTCAGGCAGTGCAACTGAAATGACACCCCATAAAAAGCCTGCCAGATTATATGGGGCTATCAACCCACACGAACCTTCTGGTGCTTGCTTTTTATTTACATGTCTAGTGGAGCCCTGTTGTTAAAACTTTCCTGGAATTTAAGGCTGTTTTTCTTAATGCCACGTCTTACAGTCTCATCAGAAGCGCTCTTTCCGAAGCGGCCCCTTGACGGCATCATAATCGCTTCTCCTGGTGGTGCCGGGTGATAAAATGCAAAGAAATTACAAAAATAAATCTTAATAGATTCAGGAAGGATCGGTGCCCTTCTAAGACGAAAGGCTCATGGCTGTGTGTGTGTGGTGGGAGCAACTGCAAAGCGTAGTTGGCAAATCCCGTCAACCTCCGTTGCTATGAAGAAATTATGAGAATGTGACATGTGTTTTATGACTCTCTGTGTGCCGGAGTGAAATTTCCAGGCTGGGAAAGTAATTAAAAACACTGTGAAAGGAAGCTTTAATGGTGTTTCGTTAAAGGCCACCTAAGGTGGAGAGCAGAATCATTTTGTCTGCATATCAATAATAATGGAAATCAGGGCATCGAACACAGACTCAAATGACACTCTCTTCTTTAACAGCATGAATACAAAATGATGTCCGATAGATGGCCATCATTTGCTTCTGAAACTGACACGGCACAGTTAAGGATGGAGATCTGAGCAGCTTGGGGCATTCTGATCATAGAAAGCAGGCAAAATGATCCTTGCAGATGTGATCTCCAGATTATCCAGGATGTCCAACAGCTTTAATGATGTGTTCCCAATATGATCACCAGGACAAGTGGCTTACTTGCAGGTCACTTCATAGGCTACAGACAGAAGGTGGCAGCAATCTAGTATAGCATGGAAAGTGTGTGTGTGTGTGGGGGGGAGTGTTGTGCTGATGTAATACTCCTGCCCCCACCCCAAATTGTTCTGTCCAAACAGCCTACCTGCCTTAGGAACCTATAACAGCAATCTATATGCTAATGGTCCTCCATTTGTAATGCAAGGCAGATCCTTCCAGTGCCAGGACTGGGAGAGATAGCAAAGGCTTTGGGAGACAAAAAAGTCATCAAATTCTAGATAGTTGGATCACTGATGGAGTCCATCCCTACAAATTAAGGCCTTGTTTCATCTCAGCCTCTCATCTGTCTGGGAGGAGTCTTTTGAGAATGTTTTGCAATTAGGAAAGCTTTGCGCAGGGAGATGCAAAGAGAACATGAAACAGAGTTTGATTTTACTTTTACTCAGGGTCCTGTCTACGTAATCTTGAGCAGTCTTCCCCGTTTCCTGAATGAGAATACGATACCTTGTGCGAATAGCTCTGCAGTGTGATTAACAATTGGTGCCAATTTTTTCACTGGAGGGCTCAGATCTATAATGCCAAGGAGTTGAAGCAGGGGTTCTCAAGGTTTTTGTGCCCTGGGCCAGACGATGTACCTTCAGACAGCTGAATGGGCTGGACACAATGGTGGCAGGCATGTTTGCGCATGTGTGGGCATGTCCGCTTCCATGTCTAGGATCATCACTGTGGGCCAGATGGAATGGCGTTGGGGACTGGTTCCAGCCAGTGGGCTGTAGGTTGCTAAGCTGCAGGTGAGCCGCCCGCCTTACCACAGGTAGAGGAGGGAGGAAGTACCCTATTGGACTGCTGGGCATGGGGAGGGTGAACTTTGTGCTGGGGGGGGGAGGAGGAAGTGTTCCCATTGAGTTGCTGGACAGAGAGGTGAAAAATTACTGCCCACTTTTTCTGCCACAGGTCGTTGATAAAAAGGCCGTATGAGTCTGAAAAAATACCGGTAAAGTACGGCTGAAGACCATGGACAGGTGGAGATGCACTTACTTACTTAAGAAGGCCTTCCACTGGTGGAATATCCAGGAACCACAGAGTCTTGAAATTCAGGTTAGAAGAGGTTTATTATTGCATTTAATCAACAGTTGGCTACCTATTGGTCAAAGACAATTAAAACCCACCTGCTAAAAAAAAAAAATACACACGCGCTTCCCTGTCTATCATTTCTGATGAGAGCTAAAGTCCAAAGTGGAGGAAGTAGTTTTTATACAGTTCCTATGCATACAGACTAATCCTAGAAACTATCTAACTCAAAATTGAGTTTACACAATAAGCAGATGGTCAATACAAACACAAATGAGCCAATCACACATTACAAAAGCAAACATTTATGTAAATAAGGTTAAATGGTAAAAAAGTACAATTCCCAGGAAAGATAGAGGGAGGAGATTGGGGAATTAGGGAAAACAGAGGCTGATGAAGTGGCCAATGCCAGGGCTCAGCTTCCAGGCGTGCCACCCATGAGCAGGTCAGTTCGCAGGATGTGGTCCAATCAGGATGATGAGATGTCATAGGTGGGAGATTTGAACAGCCAACCAGTGGAGCAATTCTGTACCTCATGAGAAGAGTCATCCCCCCTCCCCTTCTGAGCTAACCTACCTTGTTAGGCAGAAAAAAACCCCATCATTACAGTGTACACACATGCTAATTTCCCTAACATCTGTTAAGCCCAGAAACAATAGCGTGAAAGGGAGACGCAAATAGAAGTAAGCTTCAGACAAACAGAGCTTCAGGGATGTATGTCCATGGCGTTAGTTTCAAGGATGTACCTGCATGGAGAGAGATTCCTTGATTAAGACAGGGCCTGCCCCAGTGGTGGGCATCAACAGGTTCGCACCAGTTCACCAGAACAGGTAGCAGAAATTCTGGCTGGCCCCTCTGCCCATCTAAGTTTTGAAATAAAGTAGTCCTAATTCGGGTGCAACACAGGGCTTTCCCTGCCTTCCATACCACACCCACAGTGTGGTAGTAATTTTTTTTGGAGCCCACCACTGGCTTGCCCCAACATGTCCCCGGTGCATGAAAATAGTCTGAGAGGTCTCTGCTTGAATAGATAAAGACTAAACAGTTTAAAATACAGAGGAATATTTTTATTAACTTTTAGGGCATCCTAGTCATGACCATGAATGAAATTGACATAACCAAGAATGAAAGGGTTAAGGCTGCCATGTCTATAGTCAACCGCAGCTTGGCTAAAGGGAAAATGCTTTAAGCGCTGATCAGGCAATGTACTGACTGAGGCCTCTGGGAATTGACATACACCAGGGTTCCACAAAACATGGTTTGGGAAACACTGTTGCAGGCAAAGGGAATTTTGAAAAAGACAATCTGAGAGGAAAACAACAGAAAGTAGCTCCATAAGCAAGTTCCAATGCATCACTAAGGGTCTGAATAGAGATCAAGGCTTCTTAGCACACTGTGTGTCATAGTAACCCACTATACCATCTTGTGTGTATAAAATGGTTGTCTTCCTTGGAAGAATCTAAGCTCTGTCCAATCAACAATTGATGTCATTCTTCTGACAGCCAAGTTCACTTAGATTTTGGGGGTTACACAAAAAAGTCTCCTGAATGGTTGTGGCATTTCTGAACCACAATCGGGCATCCCCTGCTAACGGCTACCTTGTATGGCTGGTTAATCTTTCTCACACTAGGTCAGGTGAAAGGAACTACAGAATGACTTCACCACAAGGTGCCCCAGTTTCTCATTAACATCTTGGTAACCCCATTTCATGGGACTGCGGTGGCTTAGTGGTTAAGATGCTGAATTGGAAGGTCAGAAGGTCAGCAGTTTGAGACCTGAGTGCTGCATGACAGAGTGAGCTCCCATCTCTGTACCAGTTCCTGCCAACCTAGAAGTTTGAAAGCAAGAAATGGCAATTAGATAAACATGCACCGCTTTGGTGGGAAAGATAACAGCTTTCCATGTGCCTCAGCATCTAGTTATGCCCACCACATGTCCACAGACAGTGCTGGCTCTTGGGCTGTAAATGGAGATGAGGACAGAGCCCTAGAGTCAAATATGACTGGCTTTTGAGCAAGGATGACCTTGACCTTGACCTAATCCCATTCCAGTATTGATGAGACATGATCTTTTTAGTCTATGATTTATTTCCTCCCCCGGACAGGAATCTCACCGTTGTGGGCCAAGCAAAGGGGACAATCATTTGCACCCTCATATCTGAAAAAGTGGATTTTTATTCATAAGGCTTGCAATGAAATATAACTCTTAGCTTTTAAATAGCTATGATATCCCCCATTCCTCCCCCCCCCCCCGGACATACTGAGGCAGACTAGCATATCTGCTTCTTAGGAAATTGATGATGGCGTCAGACAAGGAAAGATTTTATCTCTTGGACTGTTCAATCGTTATACAGAGTGCAATTAGGCAAAAAAATAATAATCCAGATTAGAGTCAGATCAAAGAGGAGTTAAAATGAGTGGAACAAGTATCAATTAAATTAATATATATACAGATGACACCATATTAATGTCCTTAAAGAGCCATAACTTAAAAGGACTTCTGAGGAAAGCTGACAAAGAAAAGAAAAAAAGCAGAGTTACAGCCGGTCAGTAAGGAGATGAAAATCAGGCAGCCGAAGAATTATACGGCTTTACCGTGGGCAAAGATGAAATTGAAATTGTTAAAGATTTTCTATATCTTTGCTCAATCATTAATCAAGGCACAGATTGCAATGCTGGGTTTCAAAAGCTAGCAGTGTATGAACTAGGAAATCTTCTTTAAGTACAAGAACATTTCACCAGATATCGAGGCTTTGACCAGACATACTGCTGTGTGCTGGATTATTTTGTACAGGTGTGCAAGGCGAAGAAATGAAGGAAATGGACAGGACAAAATCTCAGGCAGGAAAAACTTATTGGAGGAATGCTGTGTAGTTATGAAATGACAGCTCAGTTTTCACCAGAAGCTAAAGTGTCTCAACTGAACTTATTCTACATTAGACGTATCATAAGACAAGACTCGGCAGGAAAGTGATGAGTGTGAGGAAAAGAGTTAGGTAAAGGCAAGATAAAGGTTGCCCTTGCTCGAAAGCCAGTTGTATCCAACTCTAGTGTTCAGTGCTCATCTCTGTTTATAGCCAAATAGCCAGCGCTGTCTGTGTCTGCAGTCATTTCCATGGACATGTAGCAGGCATGACTAGACACTGGAGTGCACAGAACTCTGTTTACAGTGGTGGGCAGCAAAAATTTTCACTACCACACCATGGGTAGAGCCTATGTCGTGGGTGGAGCTTATGTTATGGGCAGAACCTACATCATGGGCAATCTAGTCATGCCTGCCATATGGCCATGTATGCATCTGCTAACACAGGCAGCACTGGCTCTTTGACTATAAATGGAAATTAGCACTGCACCCTAGAGTTGGATATGACTGGCTTTTGAGCAAGGCAGACCTTGAACCACTTGCAGGAACAAAGCCTGATGGGGCAGGGCAGGGAGGTGGGCGTGGCCACCCAATTTCGCTAGCCCCCCTGCCCAAAGACTACCCAATTTCACCACCCCCTGCCCAGAGGCCACTCAATTTTTCTACCCCCTCCTGGGGGGTAGGTTGCGAACCTGTTGCTGCCCACCACTGTCTGTTTACCTTCCCACTAAAGTGGTACCTATTTATCTACTTGCAATTTCTTGCTTTTGAACTGCTAGGTTGGCAGGAGCGGGGATGGAGACAGACGCTCGCTCCATCATGCAGTACTTAGGTCTCGAACTGCTGTTCTGCTGACCTTCCAGACATCAAGTTAACCTCTAAGCCACTGCAAAGAAAAGAATTAATGCTCTCCATAAGAGCTGATCCTTCATTCCTCTGCTCAGGTCTTGCAAACTAAAGACTCTGGCTCCTTTATGGACCCAATCTGCTTCATTTTATGCCTCCTTTCCCTACACACTGGAGTGATCTTTCCTCCTTTAAGAAAACTGTAGCCCTGTGAGGATTTTTTGCAGGTTCACCAATAACAGACAGCAAATGGAGTTGAAGGAAGGGTCTGTTCAAATTCCAAGGGCATATGGTTCACGGGGAGGTGCTTTGAGCATGATTACAAACCAGTGCCAATTATTTACCATTAAAGCAAACACTTCTGAAATCATTAAAAGGGGTTTCAAAGCTTGCACAGAGAAAACAAAGTTGCAAAAAAAAACCAACAGCACTGTTTCTTCCTCCTGTTTTCCATTCCAAACGAATAAAGCTATCATTCTCACCCCACACACAGTTTTTCAATGTATTAGGGCCAGAAGGAGGGAACTCCAAAGCTATGGAGAAGAGGTAAATTACTTCAAGATCCATCTGCCTTCCTGTACCCACAGCTCAAGTTGCCAGTTAGCTTGTCAGAAATCTAACCAGCATGAAGCATGAATTGCCACTGCTCCTTTTGTGTGCCTAGCTCCACATACAGGATGACCCCTCAGGATATTGACTTTCATTTGGCTTTCCATGAACGACAAACTAGAGGTACCAAGAAAAATACCTGAAACTGGCGTTTCGAGGTCAACCTGAGGAATCCTGCTTGGGAGAGATCTTTCTTCCCAGAGTGAGTTTGTGGGAAATGACTGGGATTTGGGAATGGCTTGTATAACTCCAATGGAATGAGTGGTTTCACAAGGTGGATGGGGAGATGATTAGCATATTCTTAGTATAGAAAGAGGGCAAGGGAGAGAGAAAAAGCAATTTGGTCACACATTGGGCTAAGACATATTTAAGCCTTTAGGACTTTATCTTTGAAAGTCCTTGTCTGGTCATGGTGCAATAGTAGTAGTAATAATAAGGGGGGGTAAACTTTTTTGGCCATGGGTCAGTCGTGTGGTTCAGTGGACCGGTCACATGTTTCCTCCCACCAGAAGCAGAAGTAAAACATGCCTTGCAATCTGATTTGCAACAGGATGAGATAGATTTTAAGCTGCCATTTCTCTGCTTAAACCAGGGGTGGCCAAACTATGGCCCATGGGCCAGATCCAGCCCCCGATGCCAATTCATCCGACCCATGCCACCCTTGTCGCTCCCGGAAGTGGAAGTAAAATGCACCTGTACAGCATTGTATGGGCACATTTTACTTCTGCTTCCGGGAGCAACGAGGGCTGTGTGGGCTGGATGAATTGGTGTCAGATACCAGATCTGGTCCATGGGCCATAGTTTGGGCACCCCTGCCCTAAACAAGAACAAAACTGCAAGAGACCAAGCTACCCTGCTTTGCAACTTGCCAGTGCCTGGACATGAGACTGGGAGACGGGAGGGGCCTCTACATTTATTTAGGTATCTAGGAAGGCTGGACACACGGATTTGGATGCCGATTCTAGTCTTTATCTGCCAGAATCCCTCAGTCTCCATAGCCCAAGACCTTTGGTAGCTGAGAAATTCTGAGAGTTGGGCTTCAAAAATCAACCAACCAACCAAACAAACAAACAACCAAACCAACCAACCACTTTCCCTCTAAGCTCAGAAAAAATAGAGTCATCTTTATAGAAAGTGCAACTAAGGTAACTCATTGGATCATAGTGAGGAAGGAATGTCAAAAGACTGGATGGAGATGCTTCGCATGCACAGACAATGGGTGCTTCTAGCATTTGCTTCGCTATGTCTTCAACCTTTGAGTTTATTTACTTGACATATTTCTCACCTGCCCATCCTCCCAATAAATTCCAACATGATGTACAAAGCCCTGAATATAATTAACATTGTAGATCTAATACTTTAAACCATCAATTAAGGTTACGACCAAGAAATATTTTTTTAAAAAATGTGAAAAGAGGTAGTGCTACATAAAATGGACTGTGGTGACTAAGTGGTTAAGACACCAGACTTGAAGATTAGAAGGTCAGCAAGTCAGCAGTTTGAGACCCAAGTGCTGCACAAGCTTCCATCCCTATCCCAGCTCCTGCCAACCTTAGCAGTTCAAAAGCAAGAAATTGCAAGTAGATAAATAGGTACCACTCTGGTGGGAAGGTAAATAGCATTCTGTGCTCTCTGGTGTCTAGTCATGCCTGCCACATGTCCACAGAAATGTCTGCAAATGCAGACAATGTTGACTTTTTGGCTGTAAACAGAGTTGAGCACTGAACCCTAGAGTTGGATATGACTGGCTTTTGAGCAAGGATGACCTTTACTTTTACATTTTAAATGCTTTGGTGATTTTTTTTAAAAAAGTAAAGTCACTGCAGGACGTGCTTCTTTTCCTGCATATTTGGGTGTCTATCAAGACCACACCAGCTGTGGAGGTTTCATAAATGTAGATGCCCTGCCAATCATGCAACGCTTGTCTGAGTAGCTGACTCCGCATCTATTTTTGAAGTATCCATGCTGAAAGCATTATGAATGCAGTGCAAGTGACCCATAGCTGGGCTGGAACTGAAACATCACTTTGGTGGCAAGTCTTTTCAAAGGAAGGCTTATTTAGAAATGAAACATGTGCTGGACGCTATGTGTGCACTGAGGAAACTGTAAAAAAATAGCTTAATACCTTGGAAGACTGGAGTAGAATTCAAAAAAATCTTGATAGGCTTGAATAACTTCTCCTCCTCCTTTTCCTCCTCCTCCTTCTTCCCAGGAATAATGAATAGTTGTGAAAACTGGACCATAAGGAACACTGAGTGCAGAAGAATAGATGCATTTTAAATGTGGTGCTGGATGAGAATTTTGAAGGTACCCTGGACAGCAAAGAGAACAAAAATTGTTGATCCTGAAGGAAATCAACCCGGACTGCTTCTGGGAAGGACCAATACTGAAGATGAAGCTCAAGTACTTTGGCCAGCAAATGAAAAGAAAGGACTCACTTGAGAAAACCTTGATGCTGGGAACAATCAAAGGCAAAAGGAGAAGGGGGCGGCAGAAGATGAGATAGATGGATGGAATTGTTGACGCAATGGGTGTAGAGCAGAGCAGGCTACGGAGGATGGTGGAGGATAGGGTTGCCTGGCATGTGATGGTCCATGGGGTTGCAAAGGGTCAGACTCGACTATGCGACTGAACAACAACACCTGTCATATCTGCTTTGATTTGGATTCCTGTTTGGAGAAGGGTTTGGATATGATGGCCTCAAAGGCCCCTTCCAACTCAGTGATTCTGTGATACTCAGATGAATCTCACACCACCATCTCTGGCTCCATGGCCAGATACCTAAGCCACTAAACCATCCAGTGGAGGTGGGACAGAAAAAGTGGAAAGCGGAGAGGTCAGAGTGAATTCTATACACCAGCAGATTTGGAAAACACAACAATGGCCACAGGATTGGAAAAGATCAGTATATGTTCCTATCCCAAAAGAGGGTAATGCCAAGGCCTTTGACTGTGTGGATCACAACAAAATGTGGCAAGTAATTAAAGAGATGGGAATACCAGAGCACCTTATATACCACATGAGAAATCTGTACATGAATCAAGAAGCAATAGTTAGGACACAATACAGAAGGACAGAGTGGTTTGGAATAGGAAAAGGAGTAAGACAGGGCTGCATTTTGTCACCCTGCTTATTCAACTTGTACACAGAGCACATAATACGCAATGCAGGGATGGAGGAATCACAATTTGGGATCAAAATTGCTGGGAGAAACATCAACAATTTGAAATATGCAGATGACACTACCTTAATGGCAGAAAGTGAGGAGGACTTAAAGAAGCTCCTGATTAGGTTGAAAGAAGAAAGTGCAAAAGTTGGCTTGAGACTCAGTATAAAGAAAACCAAGATCATGGCAACAGGTCCTCTCAGTCCCTAGAAAATAGATGGGGAAGAAGTAGAAGCTGTGACAGATTTTACTTTCCTAGGATCAAAGCTCACTGCAGATGGTGATTGCAGCCATGAACTAAAAAGGTGACTGATTCTTGGGAGGTAAGCGATGAGAAACCTGGCGAACATAGTGAAAAGTAGAGACATCACATTGCAAACAAAAATTCATCTTGTCAAAGCAATGGTATTTCCGGTGGCAATGTATGGTTGTGAGACCTGGACCATTAGGAAAGCTGACCTGACTGCCTCTTAGAAAGTCAAATAGTAAAAATGAAGCTAAAGTACTTTGGACATCAAATGAGAAGAGTTCACTTGAGAAAGCCTTGATGCTGGGAAAGGTGGAGGGCAAAAGAAAAAGGGGGCAGCCAAAAATGAGATGGCTAGATGGTATTGTAGAGACAATGGGTAGAGAACTGAGCGAGTTGAGGAGGATGGTGGAGGACAGAAGTGCCTGGTGTACAGTGGTCCATAGGGTCGCAAAGGGTTGGAATCGACTATGTGACTGAACAACAAAAAACTTTATTCCTGGGAGCTCACGACGCCTCCTTGTTCCAGCAGGAACTGGATCTACTTAGAGACACTGGAGGAAGAAGCAAAAGGAATGGAAGACTCCTGGTCAGGAGAGAGGAAATACAAAGGTTTCATATGCCAACCTTCACCGGGCACAATTCATTTAGAGCTCTGCCTTTGAAAGCCCTATTCGTTTTGACTAGGCTGGTGAGTGAGATTGCAGAAATAACAATTACAATAATAATAGCAATAATTACACTAGTATAACAATATGCTACTATGCATGTGAGATCATTGTGCTTCTAACAATCTAAAACATGACATTTGCATTTTAATGTCATTTTTCCTCCTTCAAAAAAAGATTTTTATTGTATTACATTAACACATTTCTTTGTAAAGCTCCACATTTAATTACACTAGAAATGCTATTATGTTATTGCTATTTTCAGTAATAGAAACAGTCTCAGCTAAAAGAATATATATTCTTAACGATGCCACAAATGCTTGCCCACTAAGCTACTCTTCCTAGCATAGAACAGGATTATAGTTATATATTGCAAACTGCCGAAATTTGCAATAAAAAGTTGCCTAGGAAAGAAAAGAAAAGAAAAAGAGAAAGCAAAACTCCAAGTTAGACTCTTGCTGTGATCAATGCTTCATGCGGAAATGGAGGCAGGTAGCTAATTTCTATGTACTTCCAGCTTCAAACTGCATAAATTGTTTATGATTGGGTTTTTAATTCTGGACTTGGAATTGTAAACATGAAACCTCAAGAAGCCAGCATCAGACAAGAAACAGAGCAAAAAGTAATAAAGAAGAAAAAACATTGTGATAATTTAACTTGTACTCTTGTACAGAGTGGGAAATATCCCAAATAAAAATATAATAAATAAATAAAGACTAACTGCTATATTTTAATGCGAGCCTCCGTGAATCAAGTCCACTTCATCCGACATAAGAATGAGGCATTAAGAATGATAACTCTTTTAAGGGACCACTTTTCAAGGCCAAATTATATAAGGAGGCATTTGATGACATCTTGCCGTGTTTTGCACTGTTTAATTACCATCATTGAATTTTGGTATATTTCAATTTATGTTTATTTGAAATTATGTTACATTGGGGCTTAGGGGCTTTAAATGTGTATAGTTATTTATTTCTTTTATGAACCACCCAGAGTAATATGTATGTTAGATGGGTGATAGATAAATCAAGTAAGCCAAAATGATTGCATTTTATTACTGGTTGTAAATAACTCATTGATTTGCATACCAATCTCTTGAACCAACCAACTCTGGTCAGCTACTCTGGGAAGATTTATAAATGTATGCTATGAAAATGCAGTAGTAAGTTGTGCATTCCTTGTTGTGGACACAGGTTGCTAAACTGGATCCGTTTGACTCTGTCAAACTGTGGACAACTCTGTCAGATGACCCTTCCTCATTAGTGTAGAGATGTGTGCCAATGAATTCTGCTCTACACATCTAAAATTTTGCACAGGTGGATCAGGTTAAAGCAGAATTACTCACAATTTTCCTGTGTGAATTGTATCTGGGCAACTTGATCCCTGTTTTGGGAGAGTGTCTGTGTTTTTCCAGACCATTTCCCATCAACATTTCCTTTAACTTTTCATGGCCATCGTAATTCTAGCCACATAGCATTCTTGGGAATACTTTGCTTGTGCTGAGATGGCAAATCACACAGCGTGTGTAGACACTGTGACGGATGTTGTGGCTTGCAGGCTTCTTGCTTTCCAAACACTTGGGTGTTTCAAACACTTGGGTGTTTCTGTTGTTGTAATTTTGGTAACACACAAACATAAGGAAAAAGCAAACAAACCGAAACTTCTCCATATTTATTAGTCTTGGTGATCAGTATGACCCACAGACAAGCATGGGGTGTCTTTATTTTTGGGGAGGGGACTTTCCATGCATCTTTAATATACAGCTACAAATGTTAAGTGTAGAATGAGAATGCAGTGGGCAGAACAAAAAACATCTGGTATTCTGAACAACTCAGCCTGATTGTTACATTTTGGGGTATCTTCAGAATCACCACTTTCCTTAAAATGTGATGAATATGAAGACAAGACCCTGTTCTGCCAATAGAAACTAGAATGTGGGGAAAATCAGGATTCTGGCTCACATGGAGAACCTCCAAAGATCAAAGCCAGCTCTTCTCTTAAGGCATTTTGCTTTGGACACAGATGATGGAGGAGGAAGGCTTGTATGCTTTCCTCTATGTGTGTTAAGTAAACCTCAGCAAAACATAATTCATTAACCAACCAACCAACCAACCGATACATATTTGATTTATTTGGGATCCAGAACCATCATAAGAAATGTCATCTAGAGGCAACAAGTGAGACATGCTCCTATTGTAACCTTGCACCCGACAACAGCAAAACCAATCACTGGCATAGCACATACCGCCCTGTAGCTCAATGGCAATGAATTTGGTTCAGCAGCTCAGAGCCTGGCAGTCAAGAGCACACCATCTTACCCACCATGCATGCCACTTGGGGTGACTGCCTCAATCTGCTGAAAGATAGGGCAGGCCTTGCCTGGAGAAAACTAAGACAGAAGTTAAGCATGACCCAGTATCTCTGGACTTTGCCACTTATGCTAGAAGACATCTTTCACCTGCCACATTCAGGTTGTGAAGGAAACACCTATCTAGTAAAGGCCCTTACTTAGAGAGAGTGGTGGCTGTTTCTTGTGGGTTGGCTCCATGCAACCTCAGTATCTTATGAAGGGCTACGTGCAGGGATGTTACCTGTTTGGACCGGTTCACTCGAACCGGTAGTGCCCCATCAGGAGGGGTCGCCAGGGGGGTGGTAAACCCCTGGGCGACTGGTTTGGTCACCTCTCCGGCACCCTCCAAAAATGTTTTTCCGGGCAGCCATAATGGCTGCCCGGAACTGCGCATGCGTCAAACCTCAGTTTGATGCATGCACGTTCTATATTTTAGTGTGCATGCATCAAATAGCAGTTTGATGCATGCACACTAAAAAAAAGAACTGCGCATGTGTCAAATGGAAGTTTGAAGACATTTTTAATTTTTATTTTTTTTGCTCCGCCCACGACATCATGTTGTCATGATGTCAGCTACGCCCACGACGTCGATGACATCACGGTGGGGTAGCGAAGATTTTAACAACCCACCACTGGCTACGTGGGCATGAAAATAATGTGGCTAGTTCATATTGAGAAGTTACTTCAACAAAAGACTTCTGATTGTCAAAACATCTGACCATTTACAACAGTGTGTCTTCTCTTATGGATGCTTTGCTTTGTGATTGGACCTTGGAGGGTAAACATGGTAATTTCCAACTCTAATTTCTTAGGGGAAAATTCATTTGTGAGAAGTAAACATTATTGTTCCATTTATTGTCTAGGACTAGGTGGACATTGTCAGAGGTGAACAACAATGTCTGGAATATTAGGAGCACTTTAGATAAATACTGCATGTGATACCAAAATTACCCTGGCTTACTTGTAATTCTTCAGGTATTAATTGGCGAAAGATAGCCGTATGAATTTCTAAATTTACAAAAACTCCTATATAAGTTTAGAAAATCTGTTTGTGTGTGTGTGTGTGTGTGTGTGTGGGTGTGTGTGTGTGGGTGGGTGGGTGGGTGGGTGTGGGTGTGGGTGTGAGTGTGAGTGTTTTCACTTTTTTTGTCTTCCTTTGAAAATTTTCCAAGGTTTGCTCATAAAAGTAGAACCCAGGACAGTGCTTTGAATTTTATTTCTGGCAATGTTTCACTGGAAACTCTTGTAACCAGTACAGGTGGTGGTCCACTGTAGGAAGAGAACCAGGATCAGTGTGTCTCTAAATGAGTCCCCTCATGTATTAGGTAAAGGTTAAGGTCTCCCTTGCTCAAAAGCCAGTCATATCTGACTCCAGTGGTCATTTGTTTATAGCCAAAGAGCCAGCGCTGTCTGCATTTGCAGACGTTTCCATAGACATGTGGCAGGCATGACTAGACACCAGAGTGCATGGAATGTAGTTTACCACCAAAGTGGTACCTATTTATCTGCTTGCAATGTCTTGCTTTCAAACCGCTAGGTTGGCAGGACCTGGGACAGAGACGGGAGCTCATTCCTTCCTGCAGCACTCAGGTCTCGAACTGCTGACCTGCCGACCTTCCAGTCATCAAGTTCTTCATCTTAACCACTAAGCCATCACAGTTCTTATGTTTTAAAGACCCATTAAAAGGAGGAAGTTGACTCCTATCTTTCCTTTATTAAACAACAACAAAACAAAACCCAAAATATCTTCATGGGGACCACCAGTACAAATATTCCCTAGTTTGCCCCATATAGCTAAGTTTAAACCTCTACTATATTTACAGTGAATTCATTTTAAGCCTCTTGAACTCGGCAGGATTAATAGGATGATCCTCTGTTTACTCTGGTAAATCACAACATGCCAAAATTTAATCTGTCTGAATACTTTACTTATATACATGGCATTCAACAAATCCTACCCAGGGCAGAGTGCTGGGATGTAATCATTCCCTTTTCTGCCTTCCCATTGTACAAACTTGCTCAGTCCCTCTGGAGTTTCAAGATTACTTAAAATCCCCCCCCCCCTTTAAAAAGAAATCCACTGCTATCCTGTCCCCCAACCCCCTCTAAGGAACCCAGAGCAACAACAATTCCCATCCTGGCCTCTTGGCCTAATGACAGCCCAGTGAGGTAGACAGAACTGAGAGAACAGGACACACACACACACACACCGGGGAGCTTTGTGAACAGAGTGAATGCCCGACAACCCTTGAAACAGATAAATGGTCTCTCTTTAAAAGAGGACATAGTAAAGGCAAAGACCATCCTTTCTCGAAAGCCAGTTGTGTCTGACTCTAGAGTTTGGTGCTCATCTCCATTTACAGCCAAAGAGCCAGCGCTGTCCATGCCTGCAGACGTTTCCATGATCATGTGGCAGGCATGACTAAACACCGGAGTGCACACAACGCTGTTATTTTTCCTTCAAAGATGAACAAGTCTACCTCGTCCAAAAAAAATATCACCATTAATGCATAGAAGGCAACATAAATGATGATGAAGGATAACAATGTAACACCTGAATACGACTTTTCTCGTCAGGAAGATCTCTGGTGTCCCCCAACCCCCTCTAAGGAACCCAGAGCAACAACAATTCCCATCCTGGCCTCTTGGCCTAATGACAGCCCAGTGAGGTAGACAGAACTGAGAGAACAGCACACACACACACACCGGGGAGCTTTGTGAACAGAGTGAATGCCCGACAACCCTTGAAACAGATAAATGGTCTCTCTTTAAAAGAGGACATAGTAAAGGCAAAGACCATCGACATAGAGCCTATACATCTGGATTGGACCCATAACATACAATCTTGTCTTGATGGGAGAGATACAGTACTTGCAATTGCCTTGATTTTCTTCAAATGAAATATGGGATTCATTTCACCAAATATTTGCAAACCAATGAAAGACAACGTGGTTTATGGGTTAAAAATGTATAACAACATTCGATCAAATCTTTATGCTTGTGGGGAATAAAACAAAACAAATGGACTGTAGGGAGGCAGGTAATTTGCAGGCTTTTGGTGTCTGTGGAGAAAATAACTTGATGTTTTGTTTTACTAAAAATTGCTAACCTTTACTTATTAAACATTCCAGAGTGTATTTTAAAAAGCAGTGTTGACCTTTACATTGCTAAGAACCAGAAAGTTTACACTTTCATATTGTCTCTGGGGGGAAAAAAATCAGTGGTTGTATTTTTTCCTTCTAGAAAACTTCAGCATTTCTCAGACAACTGTAACATTTATCTTTCCCTTCCACAACGCATCTGTTTTGGCAAGGGAGCGTCAAGGGATTCAGCTCTGTTGGGTTTTTACAGATCAGAGTCACAGAAACGACTCCACCTTAAACATGGTGGTGCCGATCTCAATGCCTTCCTAAGGTCACATCATGAATGGGGTCAGAAGAAAGGTGTATGCTTTTCTTTTAAAGTTGGAAGAGGTGGTTAAGATGCTGAACTCGCTGACTGGAAGGTCAGAGTTCAATTCCTGGGCACTGCACGATAGAATGAGCTCCCACCTCTGTCCCAGCTCCTGCCAACCTAGCAGTTCGGAAGCAAGAAATTGAAAGTAAATAAATAGGGACCACTTCAGTGGGAAGGTACACAGCATTCCATGCACTCCAGTGCTGAGGCATGCCTGCCACATGTCCACGGAAAATTCTGCAGATGCAGACAGCGCTGGCTCTTTGGCAATAAACAGAGATGAGCACTGAACTCTAGAGTCAGATATGACTGGCTTTCGAGCAAGGGCAACCTTGACCTTTACTCAGTGATGGGATGCAACAGGTTCTCACCAGTTCATCAGAACCGGTAGTAACTTTCCTCAGTGACCCGGAGAACTGGCAGCAGCTTTTGGGGGGAATCACCTTCGGAGCTTACCTTTTCACTGGTTCCCCCACTGCACATGCATGCCAAGCACTTGGTGTGCATGCATGCCTACAGTGCTTGGCGCGTATGTATGGCCTCCTTGCTGTCCTCTCAAGCGGGGATGAGGAAGAGAAGCTGCTAGCCTGAAGCTCCCTATAGTCTGCTCTCCTAGATAGTATCCTAGAGAACTGGTTAGGCAAAGACTTAGTCCTAACTTCTTTAACTGTTGAAAAGTTGAAAAGTCCCAAAATGAAGCCTTCTTGTGGTGAGTTCATTCTGTAGTTCCTTCCATCTGACCTAGTGTGAGAAAGATTAGCCAGAATAAGCTTTAAGCTCTGGTTTAAAATCTCTGGTTGATTTGTGTTTGGGGTAGGTGGGTGAGTGTTTGGGTGGGTGGGTGTATTTTAATGTATTTTTTTATTTACAGGTTTGTGTTGTGTTTGTGCATGTGTGTGCATGCTTATTTTTATTTTATTTTTATTTTGTTAAATTTTCTTTGGCCCCACCCACAATATCATGATGTCATGATGTTGGCTCCTCCCATGATGTCATGATGCTAGCTCTGCCCACACTGTGATGACATCGCGGTGGGGTAGTAAATTTTTTGACATCCCACCACTGGATCCAACTCCCAATTCAATGCAAAAATCCAAATCAAAGCAAATCTGACAGATGATGGTCAATTCCCTCTTGAATGCTTCCAGTCTTGGAAAGCTGATCACCTCTCGAGGCAGTTGGTTCCACTGTTGTACTACTCCAACCATTAAGAAGTTTTCCCTAATATTCCTCCCATATCTGGCTTCCTATAGATTCTTCAACACAATGCAATATTTCAACTCAGTTAGCTACCTCCTTGCATCTATCTTGCTCAAGTTATGAAAGAAGAGCCCAGAACGCTTCCTCTTGACATGAAATGAATTAACGGGAAAAACCATTGAAATGGCACACATTAAAGAGATAAAAACCGTTGGGTTTCAAGTTCTCTTTTTATTGAAGAAAAGAAAAAAAAAGAAGAAAAAATAGATTATTCCCCCCTCCCCCAAGTGGATGTTGCTCATGGGTTGTTTGTGTTGCATTTCAGTTTGTCTCCCGAGTCCTAAGGCAATATACCCTCAACTGCTCCAGGCTTGTTCGCTGGGAACTGTTGTCCGCTCTGAGTCAGTGAATATTTTGCTGAGTCTTTCGAAAGCAAAGGGGGTAGAAAAAGAAAATGAGGCCAGGTGGACCTTTGAAACCAAGATCCACAATGAACTTGTCTATGATCTACTAACAGTCAGTGTAATGACCTACAATCTTTTTGTTGTTCGTTGTTTGTTTTAAAAAAACCAAACCTCCCCAAACCCAGTCAAGTTCTTTATTTCCTTTCCCTGTTTTTCTCCCCTGGAGACAGGTTGAGCAGCACTTTGCTATTTTAAGAGGTGCTCTCCAGTTGTCCATACACAGGCAATTTGTCATCATCCAAGAGCTCAGAAAACCCAGTATGGAAGAAGACGCTTGGGGGTTATCGGCCGGCTTTCCTCTCCCAAGCTACCTCCATTTGTTATCCCCAGAACTAGCTCATCGAGGGCTACTGGAGATGGCTAGCAAAGACAAAGCTTCTTCTTGCTGGAAAAACCTTGGTATTTGATTCCTTCCTGCTGGTAGCGAAAGGGCAGAAGGGAGGCTGTCATTGGCTTCTTCCTTTTCCTTCCACCACATCTCCAAGAACCAATTCGCAATGGGGTTGTGCCTGATAGAACAGTGGCCACCCACTGCTTGGGTAGAAGTTCTCTTGGGAAGGTTGCTCTTTCCACCTTTAATTCCCAATGTCTGGGCCACCCAGCATGGCAACTGGTCTCCTTTAGGGTAAGATACTCCAACTGTCCATCTGCCCCAAAGACCCTGACCTAATGATTGAAAACCTCTCCTCCGACCCTTCGTTGTCTCCTTCCCTCCTTTTGGCCTGCTTCCTTCCCCCCTCCCTTCCCGTGTGGCCTCCTTCTTTACCTGGGAAAGACCGTATTTTGTCCTGTACCTACTGCTACTATGTTCTACAAATTAATAGTGCTCCCAACTCCGTCGGCAGAGAACAATACAAAGGTTAACACCACAGGTTTTGATTTTTTTGCTTCCTTTGAACTGGAAAGTTTAAAAAAAGAAGCCGATCCCCTTTTCTGTCTCCAGCTGGATTCCACTGAATTGGCTCTTTATTTTGTCATTTAAAAATTCTCCTTAATCTGTTTGTATACTGTTTTTCTGTTGTTTTCCAGTGGGGAAAGGATGTCCAAAGAGTCTCTTTTCTCTTTCTTTCCTCAGACCTCCGTCTGGAGGTCAATAATGTCTTGCCCCACCAAAGGGATTGTGGCTCCTGCCTTTTCCCACTCAACTGTTTTGAGTTCCAAAGGCGAATGTGCAACCACTTCTATGTCCTTTTTAACCCATGCCGGCGGAGAGTGGACCTTCCGGATGCCCTCCCAGGGTCTCTTGTTTGGCGTCTGCGGCTTTTCTTGCTGTAAAGAAATGAGAGAGACAGGCACATCAGCGGATGGTAGATCAGACCCAGCCTCCTCTGGCCCGAGCAATAAAAACACTTAGACACAACTGTACTTAGAGCACATCGTGAAATGACCTGGCTCACCAGGGAAGAAAATAATGCTAAGAAAAGTAGAAGGGAGTAGGATAAGAGGAAGAGGTGAGGTGAGACAGATTTGTTCAATAAGAGACCTCCTGGCCTCACCAATCTTCCATGAGACTGGGGAAAAAAATTCTACCCAACAAAGCTTCTGGGGATATAATTTGCCATATTGACATAATTTTGCCCTCAGGCCTGTTTTAGACCTTCGAGCACGCACGCGCACACACGCACGCACACCATGTTCTTAAAGTAGTGACATTGCTACTACAGTAATGGAGTAGACCATACAGCCAGCGACTCAATGCTGGGTGTTGGGTGGCAGTAACTAACCTGACTCCCTAAAGGGGCTAATGGCTATGGGTGGATGAGCCCCTTTAGGTGGGGTGATGTTCCCCCTCAGTGGAGGAAATGCCACTGGAAACCATCATATTGGGCAAAACGGCAAAATGAGCGGAGGAGGAACTCTGATTCCCAATGGTCATGGAGGTGGAAGAGGCCATGCCAGATGGACTGGCTGTGAAGGCGTACCTTGTCAATATTCTCAAGGCTATGGCAGTCCATTGCAGTCTCGGTGTTAAATCCTGCATCTCTCATTTCATATGTGCCACAGGAGATGGCTCCATGATCATAGTGTGTGGGTCACTTCATAGCAACCTGGGATCCACCTTAAACAAATTCACGCCAATTGAATTTTTCCTGTTTCAGGGGAAAATGCATTCTTGGATACGAGTTGAGACCCTGCCAACATTGCTTTGCAACTTAGAGACATTGTCTCATTTCTGGGGCTCGTTGGTTCTATGATGATCAGTTTCTATGAGTGTTGAGGCCATATTTGGTTAGGAAGTAGTGTAGGAAACACATATTGTGTTGCTCATATACAGACAGGGTTCCTCTACATTTGTTACACCAAAGTTTATATGCAGTTTATCTCCCTCCTTCCATCTTTTGAGCCTCAAATCCCAAAAGATGAGGTGCTATTGATTGGTTAGCATCATAAAACATAAAATTTGACTCTGAGTGTGGTGATTCCAGATTTTTAGGCAGTCAGGAGGTTAACGTTCTCCTAACATTCACAAACTGGGATGTAAATCTTTCTTTGCATCCACAGTCAGACAACTTTTCTCCCCAGGCTGTGATAAATCAAAATATATTTGGGTGATATCATCTCCTTAGTATTTACATATATCATGTACAATTTGTATATATTACCAGTGGCGTCGCGCAGTGTTCAGCCGCCTGGGGCGAAGAAGAAAATCGCCGGGCCCCGCCAGCTCCCCGCTGCCGGCGCCGCCCCCCCCGGACCCAGGCAGAAGGCGCCCCCCTGCTGAATAGCGGCGTGCGCGCGCGCGCCGCACACCTCCGCCCGCTCGCCCTCCGGGGGCCCTCCGTCACCCACCCCCAATGAGTGCACCTCCACCTCCGGCAACTCGCTCACCCGGCTGGCCGTCGGGGGCTCTCCTGGCGGCCGGCCCGCGTGCGCGCGCACGCTACCCACCTCCTCCTGCCCAGCCAACCGCCAGGGGCTCCCTGCCACGGCGCCACCCCCCCCCCCCGACGAGCGCCCCATCTGACGGCAAGCTGGGTGGGTGGCTGGGCGGGCGGAGGCGAGCAGCGTGCGCGCGCACGCGGGCCGCCCTCCAGGAGAGCCCCCGACGGCTAGCCGGGCGGGCGGGCCCCCTCCTTGAATTGTCCGCCTAAAAAAAATCCCTTTTTCTCCTCCTCGCCCCCGACGGCCAGCCAGGTGGACGGAGGCGAGCAGCACTCGCCAGCAAAACGGCCGCCCTCCACCTGGGAAGTCCTGCTTCCTAAGCCCGGCCCCAGGCAGAGGAAGGCCAAACTGGTGGCGACATTTTGCCGCCCCCTGAAATCCGCTGCCCGGGGCATCCGCCCCCCCGCCCCCCCACGCGACGCCACTGTATATTACTCAATGTTGCTATTGCTGCTGCACTGTTCAAGCACCTGATAGGTTGCTTGCATATTTTTAAAAAAGAACTGACCTTTCATGCTTACTGTTTGTATATGCATTTTTATTCTTAAAAAGAGAATAGATTTATGCAATGTCACAGATAAATGGTGCGGAAGTTGCAGAAATCTTAATGAGGAAAGCATCCTTGATCTTGCTCTCATTCTGTATGTGAAAAATCTTGCAGGACTCAGAAATGTCTCCTTGCAGTGGTTCGCAGTGTTGAGACTACTTACATTTCTGAGAATGAGGATTTTAGGAAGCATTCTTCATTCATTACAGAATGAAATCACAGCTCCTCTGTCACACTTTCAGAGGATAGATGAGAATATATATTCATGAATATATTTTCAATGGTCTTTCAGCATTTTGGCTGTTACAGATTTTTGCAGTTCTGAATGCTGTTGTGTTCACTAATTATTGTTTTTAGTTTCATTATTTTGATATTCTTTCTTTCAATATAAAATACCTTGGGAACCATGGGTGGTGTAATTAGCTCAGAATTATAGTTGCTTATGAATTCATTCATTACTTAATTCACAGTGATCACAGTGTCTAGGAAAAATTAATAAAATAATAGACACAAATCCAATATTACTGTAAACTGTGTCAGTAGCAACCAGTTCATGTCTACCTGTGGAAAGGCATACATGCTCAGGGTCAAGGATCTAATATCAATCCACTGAAAGAGAAAGCAAGCAAGTTTCAAGGGCATTTTCTTAATTATCTATGCCAAAGTGGAACGTAGAGTGGTTTGCAAGAATTAAACATGGCAGCAAGAAATGCAAGGGCAGTAGATCCAAATGCATTCTTGTGTAGTGTCAATCCATGAAAAGTTTTGACAGAATTTTATGTCTGCTTGTTTATCTTAACCTGTTTAATTTTAATTTCATGTCCGAAATTATTTTGGGTTGAAAGGATTTTTGCTGGAGAAACTCTGCTCAGGGAACGCCCAAATGAGGCTCCTTTCATGTCCCCAAGAGCTGGGTCAGAGACGGGTGCTCAATCCATCATGCAGTACCTGGGTCTCAAACTGCCGACTTGCCAGCCATCCAGCTAACAAGGTGAGCTTCTTAACCACTGAGCCACCACAGCTCCTATCTTAACCTATTTGATGTCAGGAGAGTAGTGGGAGAATTGGGGGAGGGGGAGAAAAACCACATCATGTCCATAACACATGCCAGTGAAGAAGATGGGAAAATGTGCCAACTCTGGATTCTGGCAAGGCAAAGGAAGTAAGTTGTCAGTTAGAGATGGCTGAAGGGAAATGCAATCAGGGATCTGATGATGCAGGCAGATGGGAAGAAGATTAGGGGGGGGGGTTCCTTTTTACTGTGAGATGTCAGGTGTGGGAGGGTCAAGGAAACATTCAAGGTCTACTTGGCTTGTGACTCAAGGGTAAGGTATTTGCACTAGTGAAGGCATGCGTCATGGCCAGGTTTGGAGGAATCTGAGGTCCTTGAAGGATATGCAGGCAGCGAGACTTACGCTAGCATTACTTTTATCACTTCCACCCGAAGAAACGCTCCACCGTGTTATACCCTAAATATACAAGAAAGAACAGGGTGTTTCCCCGCTTAGCTGAGACGGTAAGATGGTAAGATGAAGAGCACAGCACATTTATGGGGTAAACATTCAAGACCATTTCTCCTCCAAAACACAGCACACAACAGGAAAAAAGAGACATGTATAAGTGAAAGGACAGTTCCCCAAATGACGCCTTCAAGTTGCTGAATCTGGATTTGCATTCCTGGAACTCTAAACATATAAGGGGAAAAGTGGAGGGAAATCACCTTTTGATTGTAATCTGAGGAAATTGTCCCATTTACTGAGGACAGACAACAAATTTCATTTCCTTAATTTTTTTGACAGAAACTTATCAAAGTGTGCAAATTTTCATCGAAAATGAAAAGAAACCAAGTTTTGTTTTCCTGATATTCTCATCTTTAATAGTGGCTTTCAAATACAGTTACAATTCTCTTCATGTCTAGAACAGCTGTACTTCTTGAACCTGGCCAAGGAACCCTCCTGAGGATTTCATTTAATTTGTTTTCATAAAGTCTCACTGAAATCCACAGATTTCTTTGGAAGTGCATAGAATGACCTTGAAGTGTTTTTTTTAACAATTTGAATGGGAAATAAAGCAAAACAGAGAGCTTTGTTCATTTCTAATGCTTATCAGATATGCATCACCAGATATGGATTGGGTGTTATGTGCTGTCAAATTGGAACAAACTCATGGTGACCCTAAGAGAGTTTTCAAGGTCAGTGAGAGGTTTAAGAGGTGGTTTTACCTGTGGCAGCTTCCACCTAACAAGTTCCCTAGTGGTGCCAAGCGTTTATTGATTCAGTTGAGCTCATTTTTAACAAAGGGAGAGGGTGAATTCTAAGGGTTTACTAAGAAAGAGAACTAACCCATCAATCAACCCAGTTTTCCCTTAGCTAAAGGTCTCTATTGCTCAAAAACCAATTGTGCCCAACTCGAGAGAGTGGGCCTCATCAATGTTTACAGCCAAAGAGCCAGTGTTGGCTCTAACTGCAGATGTTTCAGTGATCATATGGCAGGCATGACTAGACCCCAAAGTGCACAGAATACTGTTACCTTTACCACCAAAGTGGTCCCTATTTATCTACTTGCAATTTCTTGCTTTTGAACTGCTAGTTTGGCAGGAGCTGGGATGGCTGACAGGAGCTCACTCCATCATACAGTACTCAGGTTTTGAACTGCTGACCTTCTAGTCCTCAAGAGCAGCATCTTAACCACTAAGCCACTGCAGTCCTCTCAGTTTTATCTTAATTCTAACACAAAAAAGAATGTCTAGCTCAGGCAGGAAGAGATTCTCCCCCCCCCCTCTCCACATGGATGTAGTGGATGGGAGTTTCTGCACAGATGTCAAATGCCACAGCTGGGGGTTGCTGTGTTCCTAGCATTTACATCAGCCCAAAGACTCGGTTCTCTGAAAGTGGACCTGGAACTCACCTTGCCATCTGTTGCTGGAGACTCTTTGTCTTTCTCTGCATGTTGCAGCTTCCGATTCAAGTCTTGGAACATGTCCTGGTGACGTTTTCTCGTGTGCATGATTTTCTGAAGTGGGCAGGAAAGGGAGAAATAGAGGTTACCTGGGTTGTATGAGTGCCTCTAACAATGAGATCATTTCTTTAAAAGCACAACAATTCCTATGCACATCCACATGATGAATTCCCCCCCCCCCCCGAAAAATATGCAATTTTAACCTTTCTCTCTCTCTCCCATATTTATTTCTAAGCCCAAAACTTCACATTTTTATATGTGTTTTGTTGTGCTGTTTGACTCAAGAGTCACACTGGATAACTGGGCAAAGTGTACACTTTGAACATGTTATGTATTCTTCAGCCCATAGGTTCATTCATTTTGAAATGTGAACTCAACAGAATTCACAAGCAGAAAGGAAAAAATCCTTACCTCAAAGTCTAGTTCTGCATATCGAGATTTCCGCCTCTGGGGAATGAAAGAGAAATAAAGGTTAGCAATAGTTAACAGTGGGCTGATAACACCCTAGAAATGGTTTAGATCTTTCCAACAGAGATTGACAATTCACATTTCAGGGAGGATAGTAAATCCATTTTGGATTTTAGCTTAAATGAGCTGTCCATGCTACTCTCAAAACTAGTTCAGTACCTTGGATAGTTCCTTTTTGGCATGGGTTCTCAACATTGTCAAGCTGAGGGCCAGGTCACACTCCCTCAGACAGCTTCAGGGGCTGGGTGGCCATTTTCCCCTGCCTGCCACACATGGCACTTCTAGATGTGGCAGAGGCAGTGGGGGTCCACATGAAATGGTGTCATGGGCCCCATTCGGCCCCTGGTGTAGAATTATCACCCCCATGAAACTGGAGTCCATTGCATTTCCCATTTGATTGAATTGAGACTTCAGTGTATGCAACTTGATTTCAATGGGTAGAGGTATTTTCCCTGCCATTATGAAAAGTTTGTGAAATCAGGTTCTTTCTTGAATGAAACAAAATTCTTACCCATCAATACCAACCAAATTCTACGGGGTAGTTACTTCTGGAGTAAAGAGGACCATGTTGTAGATAATTGCATGCATAAATTAAAGATGGGGAGGTTTTTATGGGAAAGAAAACCCTGCAGTTAAAAACAGTGATTAAGCTCCACAGCCATCAAGGTTTAAAGCCAGACTTTTAAGAGTTAAGCATGCAACACCTTCTACCTGGAAGACTCCGCTTAATTTGCTTCCTCCCACATTTGCTTTCCTTTTTGATGTTTTGCAAAACAAATAAATACAAACATTAAGATTTTTCTATCCTGTTAGTGAAGAAAATTTGTGGATTTGAGTATAAAAATGAACCAAATAATATTATTTCCAATTCCTAACATTTGGTCAGCCTGTGGGCCCTTTTACATCCATTCTTACATTCTGACCAGAAGCTGTTTTCCAAGGTCAGAAAGAGACATATGGATCCCTCAAGATCTCAACTTCCTTGGATCATTTGGCCTTGAACTGTGTAGGAACATCCAGACCTAGTTGGTCAGTTTTGTTGACAAATTGCCATTATTGCATTTCAAGCAGGGCTAGTTTTTTTTAAAAAAATCTGGAGATAATTGGTGTTCCCTGATGGTCTCCCATCCAAATATCAACCAGGCCTGGCCCTGCTTAGCATCTGAAATCAGAAGAGACTGGTCCACACCTATCAGATAATTATGGTGGCCTTCCAGAATAAAATGTCAGAGCCTGAACCAAACTTTCCCTTACCTCAAGAGAACTCATGGAAAGGGTGGAGACTCCCTCACCCTTCGGCACCACTCCTGAGTTTCCAGACTCGCCTGTGTCA
The DNA here is from genome assembly GCA_030440675.1 of Furcifer pardalis. Classification (NCBI taxonomy): domain Eukaryota; kingdom Metazoa; phylum Chordata; class Lepidosauria; order Squamata; family Chamaeleonidae; genus Furcifer; species Furcifer pardalis. The sequence continues at coordinate 48,660,918 of CP126891.1, forward strand.
CACAAGCTGCTGGCCATCTGTGAGGCACCAGATTTGTTGACCACTGGAGGTGATAGTTGTTGTTGCTGTTGTTGTTGTTGCTGCTGCTGTTGCTGTGGTTGCTGCTGCTGAATCATATGGGATGGTTGAACCTCTCCACAGCCCATCACCACATGCTCCCTTGGAGGACTCTTGACTACAAACCCTGGGTCAGTGGCCATACTGAGGTGGATGAGCCTGGTCTGGGGCATCTGGTCAATGTTGATGCTGTATTTTGTTTCATCCTTTGGAGGTGGAGGTGGTGGCGGTGGCTTTGGCCGTAAGGTTGAGGTGTTGGTGGGCAGAATGACATAGCTGGCATTATCGATGGTTTGATCTTGAGCCCGGGAGAGCTCCGAATCCAGCTTTTTGAAGATATCTCCATCACAGATATAGATGGACTTGGGAGGCTGGCTCTTGTCTTTCTTCAATGTGAGGGTGTGGTTGCTGAAGTCATTGAGGTTGATGGCCCCCAGGTAGTGTGGGGATCCTTGGATGTGCATCTTGGAGACATTGGCTGGAAGACTGTTAAAGTTGGATGAACCTTTCTGGTGGTTCAACTTCACTTTCTCCTCATCTGGCAGTGAAGGGCGCTTCAGGGTTCCTGCGATGGTCATCGTACGGCAAGTGCTGATGTCTTTATTGAGCACTAGCAAGTCAGGGGAAAAGCAGAATATAGTCAGGACAAGCAGCAAGAAACATCTCACAACACAACGCAGGAGACCTAGATCACAAGGGTACTGCTTTAGGCATGTAACCTTAAGCTTCCACAGAAAAGGCTCATAAAGCTAATTGCTTTATTTTGACCCTGTACTCCACACATGAGGGATAAATCCTTTATGTGTCAAAATTAGTTATCCTTCTTGGAACATCTGCTCTGTGGTATACAGTTCATCCAAATCTGGATATATTGCTTAGAGGAGATACTGGATTTGTTTGAGCACACAACATTTTCCACAGTGGGCAGAATCCTATCTATTTCCAACGCACACATGTGTTAGAGAAGCTGCATTAGGTTATGATGGCAAATTGGCATTCACTTACCAGGTGCTGGTTGAGTTCCTGGACATGAGGCTGATCATGTGACTGGGCATCCTTCCAAGAAGGCAACCAGCATAATGCAATTTCCTTTACACAAGTGTAAACCCCAGTTGGATTTGGGCCAATATTTCAGAATTTAATACAGAGGCTGCAAAGAGTTGTAGTGAAACTAAGTGAATTTCCCTCCATTATTCTACAACACAAACCTTTGTAATGGACCCAAATGAGTTCCATTCTTGAAGATATGAAAGTAGAAAACAAATAGGAAACCGAAGGGAACAGAAAGCTTTTCAGTTTCACTCTGGCTCTTTGTTACTTTTGCACACATCTTAGTTCCAAGGGAAAGCACCACTGTGGCCATGCCATATCACCTGCAATATCATTAAGTGAATGGACCAGGGATAGCCAACCTTGGCACTCCAGCTGTTCTTGAACTTCAATTTCCAGAAGCTCTGATCAACAGGTGTGTTGACTTTGGCTTCTGGGAATTGAAGTCCAAGAACACCTGGAATAAACTAAACTTTTGGAGATGGAGCAGTGAACCAAACACTATGTACCGACCATTTCCAAATACAGTTGTACCTCACTTAAAGAGCATAATGCGTTCCATGGGATTGCTCTTTAAGCGAGTTTGCTCTTTAAGCGAAACACCATTGTAAGTGACCAATTGTGGGAGGGATTGCGAACCCCGATTTATTTGTTAAGTGAGTTTTTGGTTGGTTTTATTTGTTAAGCAGAGTGAACATTCAGAGAAAATTCTGCTCTTTAAGCGAGTTACTCTTTAAACAAGGCACTCTTTATGCGAGGTTTGACTGTATCCTTTAACCCTAAATGGGTTGTGACAAATTTATTACCCATCATTTCACAACAGTGAGCTTCGTATCTCAATGGTAGACTAAGATCTCTAGAAATTGTCACATGTTGACCTTTTGATGATCTCCCACAGAGAGCAACGTGAAGCTCTGCACATCTCAGATCTTAGATGAAAGTTGCATCTTCAGCTTAGCTGAATCTTTTATCCTTACCTTTAACAGCACAGTGGGGAACTTTGGGATGAAGTGGGGTGGACACATAGCTTGCTCAATCTTAAAACACTTCTACAGTACTTTGCAAATACTAGTTATGCATTTAGACAATTGGACAGATGTTTCTTGATGATGGCTCTTCCTTGGCCAAAAGAAATGGTGCAGAAGGAGAGCTAGCACAGCTAGAAGGCTATTTTGACTTCCAAAGGATCCATTCTAAACTATATTTTGATTAGAGTAATTTTTCAATAATAATAATAACTAGGAGCCATCAAGTCAATTTTGTTTTGTGACAATGCTGTTCAGGTTTTTCAGGTAGAGAGTTTGCAAAGTTGTTTCTCCTTCTCTTCTTTTAGGAGGATCCTGGGACTGTGTAGCTTGCCCAATACCACCCAATCTGGCTCTTCTCCCAGGAAGCACAATGGGGGATGGAACTCCCAACCTCTGGCTTCACAACCAGATACCAGATTCAGTCTGCACAAAAATGATCAGGTGACACTCTACGGTCAACCATCAGGGACACCTGAAGGCATTCTAATAGTTTGTTTGATGGATTTTCTTTTCCAGCCAAAACAACAAAAGAGGCTACACACAAGGAGACCTATAATGCTCAACTGTCACCACTGAAAAGAGAGCTGTGCAAAGAGGGTTCACAGATGGGGTAGATGCAAGCCCATATAGAACACATGGAATAGTTTACAGAAGTTATCATCTCCTTCTTGAAAGTTCTGTACCATCTGGATTTAATACAAGAAACCATCATGTAGGACTCTATTTCCTTAAAAGTCTGGGCCCTTATAGGACATTCAAGACCCAGGTACTGCATGACGAATTGAGCGCCTGTCTCTGTCCCAGCTCCTGCCAACCTAGCAGTTTGAAAGCAAGAAATTGCAAGTAGATAAATAGGGACTACTTTGGTGGGAAAAGATCTTGGGGACATGAATGGAGTCTCATTCGGGCATCCCCTGATGGAATTTCTCCAGCAAAAATCCTTTTAACCCAGAATAATTTCTGACATGAAATTATTATTAGTAAACTACAACCAGAATAGGTCCATTGAATCAACAGGGATTTTGTAAGTCCATTGTGGATGGATAGATAGATGCAAAAGATGAAAATGGACACAAGGTGCACATGGTACAGGGAGAGAGGGAGGAAAGGTGGGAGTATATACATTAATAAAACAGCAATGATGAGGATGTCCCATGCTGCTTTTATAACTGAATTTCCTCCACATGTTGTGACAGACATAAACACATCATGCATGGATCATAGAATCCTAGAATAATTGAGTTGGAAAGGGCTCTAAAGCTATCCAGCCCAACCCCAACCCCCTGCTCAAAGCTGGAATCCAAATCAAAGCAGATCTTAGAGATGGCTACTGAATTTTCTCTTGAATGCCTCCAGCATTGGAGCACTCACCACCTCCCAAGGTAATAATGGGTTCTGTTGTCATACTGCTCTAACATTTAAGAATGTTAACCTGATATTCAGCCTGCTTTTGGCTTCAGTTGCAGTTTCAGCCCATTATTACATGTCCTGCACTCTGGGATGACCAAGAACAGATCCTGCCCCTCCTCTTTTTGGCTAACTTTCAAGTATTGGGAAGGTGCTGTCCTACCCTTCTGAGCCTCGAGGCTAAACATATCCTGAGCCTTCAGTCTTTCCTCCTAGGGCTTGGTTTCCTGTCCCATGCTCGTCCTTGTTTCCTCTCCTCTGAACATGTCCCAGCTTGTTGACTGTTTGTTCTTAAAGTGCGGTGTCTATAACTGGACACAGTCCTCTAGATGTGGTCTGACTGGTGCCAAGTAGAGGGGGACTCTTCCATTGTCATGATGTATATGCCCACATATACCAAGCAAATAAGATTGCTTTTACCGCCTCCCTGATGACTATGATTGTGCTTACTGGTAAACAAGCATTTGCTGCCACTTTTTGCATGAAACATCCCTGAGAACAACATACCAGTGGAGTGTGGGATTAATAAAAAGGAAGAGAAGAGAGAATTCCAGGAAGGAAAAAGGGGGGAAAGACATTTCATAGAAGAGCAAATGGCATTAATTCTCAGACTTTCATGAGATCCTGGTTTGGAAGATTGCAATTCCAGGCAAGCTCTGGGAGAGCTAGGAGTATTTATGCTCAAAAGCAGAAGGAAGGGTTTTAAGGGAAAACTCCCAAAATGCCAACAAGCATCAGAGGGCTTCTTTGGGTGTATCAGGGTGCAGGAGAACAGAGGATTTCAGAGGAAGGTAGAGGCAGCACAGACAATCTTAAATTGTGGGTAGGGCTACCATAGTCAGAAGCCACAACGCCAGACCTACTCAAGTCCATGCAAGGCTGCAGAGCTAGAAGGACACAGGGTTTGGGAAGAGCCAAGGGGGAGACGTAGAGTCACAGCAAGTTGAAGGAGTTTGTTTTCTATTCAAGAACATGAAACCTAGACTTAGGCATTGTGTCCACTCTCTTGTGTCCACTGTAGTTTTTAATTGGTCACAACCAGATCCTAAGCACACAAGAAAGCAGCAGAAGAGAAGCAGGCATAAGGAAACGGATGGAACAGGGATTTCCTCAATGGGATAAGGTTTGCAAGAAACAGTTCTGACATGCAGGCCCCTGCATTTGGCACAGAGAATCAAATAAAGAACAAGTTCAATCCCCAAACCAGGTCACTTGTTGAGTCCTCACCTGTGATGTGCTCACCTGATCTACACGCCATGTCCACGTCCTTCTCAAAATCGGTCTGAAAGACAGAGAAAACAGAGGGAGGAAGGTGGTCAGTGGAGTGGATGGTGGGAGGAGAAGCATGGGGCATAGAAGGCCAGGTGAGCAACACCTCACGTAATGCAGAACTACCCAGGGAAGGATAAAATATAGCAAAAAGAAGGATTGATTAGAAGTAAAGATTTCTGCAACACAAGATTTTATTGCACAATCCAGTGGCAACCCAACAGATGCAATTTCTGTCCCATTGGTTGTTTTCCGACCTACAGATAAGCATACCAAGAGAATTTTGCCAAGGGATACTTATACCCTTATTAGTATGGTATACTTTATAGTGAGCTGGAAAGAAGTTGAAATCAGTCGCAGAGAGTGGAATTTTCATGTGTCTGAGGAACAAGTTGCAATTAGGAGAGGATTTCCATGATTTGGTAGCTGTTTCCTCCTGAGCAACCACAGCTTTATCTATCCCCCCTTGGTGAAAATTGGAGAAAGAGGCACTTGATCCTACCATTAGCTGAGCATGTCCATTCTGAAATGACCCCCCAGAGTCTCCATTCCCTTCTTCCTGGCGGTCCACCACGCGACATTTCACAGCATCCTGTACCTAAGAAAAGGATGAGTATAAGAGAAACAAAGGAACATTTCAGGTTGGGGGAAAAATCTGATGTTTTGTGGCATGTAGCTTCAGCCCTCGACCCAATGTACAGTCAATAAAACTAGCTGTGAAATAAACCAGGAGGGAAAAATTCAGAAACAGAAGGTGCAGTTGGTGAGAAAAAATTGAGTTTGATAGAAACTGTCATTTGTCTGAGCGAGGACTCCCTTAGAAAACATATCTGTCTGTTGGAAGATCACTCCAGACTGATCTGAGAAAGGAGCAGCCGTTCTGTTGAACCATGAAGGTTCAGTTCTGGTACAGGTTGGAGTTAGGCTTGTTCTTCTGTAAATTGAACACTCAACGAGGAATAGAACCAAAATAGTGAGCTTTTCCCCCATGGAAGGTTGGAGTTCGATTCCCGGGTATGACATGATGGAGTGAGCCTCTGTCTCTGTCCCAGCTCCTACCAACCTAGCAGTTCAAAAGCAAGAAATTGCAAGTAGATAAATAGGGACCACTTTGGTGGGAAGGTAAACAGTGTTCCAGTGTTGAGGCATGCCTGTCACATGTCCACGGAGATGTCGGCAGATGCAGACAGTGCTGGCTCTTTGGCTAGAAAAAGAGATGAGCACTGAACCCTAGAGTAGGATATGACTTGCTTCTGAGCAAGGGTGACCTTTACCTTTATCTTACTAGAATGCTAGTACAGTACTAGAATCCAATCCTCCATCATTGTATATAAATTTATACAACTCTAATTCTGTCACTGAGGGAAACTTCCTTTAAAAAGTATTAATAGCTTGTCAGTTCTCAAGATGAGGCAATATGCCCAGGGAAACCAGTACCAGAATAAAATACAGTGCAGGATTCTGAATGGGTCATGCTTAAGATAGGCCTATTGAAACAAATGACAAATGTTCTCCAATAGTCTCTCCATTCTCATGGATTTCAACAGGTCCAGTCTGGAACCAACTCATTATTTTACTTACTTATTTAAATATTTGAATATTTTTTATTGATTCTACTTTTTCATTGAAGGCACAAGGGAGCATATATTCTTGAAAGGCTATTAGAAGTTCTAGTGATGGGGGGTTTGTCAGACTTACAAAACCCATTTCCCTTTGAAAATATCAATTTTCCACCTCTCGAGCTTAGCAGTGGCAGAAAACTGCATCAAGCTTCACAAATCCATATACCGTATATACTTGACTACAAGTTGTCCCGAATATAAGTTGAGGTACCTAATTTGGACCTCTAAGACTAAGAAAATAGATTGACCCAAGTATGTCAGGGGTGGAAAATACAACAGCTGCTAGTGAGTTTTAATATTTAAAATACATGAAAATATGATAAAATTAATTAATCTAGACATTTGTGTGTGTATGTTTTTGAGTTTTTATGGTAGTGCTAGTTTTTTTTTAACTGTATGTTTGAATTTGAACCACCACAGTTTTTGGATCCTCTGGGTTGCTGACCCGAGTATAAGTCGAGTCCACTTTTTGGACCTCATTTGTGGGGCTAAAAACTAGACTTATACTTGAGTTTATACAGTATTTTCAATCCTTGCAATCCATTGTTGTGAAGGGGAAAAGGAACTCAATACCATTTGAAAAATGTACACAACATAGAAATGTAATACATATTTAAAATGTGGGCAAAATACATTAGTCAATGCAGGAAAATACATTAAGATGTATTCATGCTTTAAAAAAATACACACACAGATGGTCACCAATTTCTATGTGGGAAGAAAATAAATGAAGTTCCTCCCCAAAAAAAATTCAGATACTAAAACCATTGAGTGAAGTGCACCTTGGGTGTTTTCGAAGGCTGCAAAAAGACTTGGACAAAAATCTTATTGAGTTTTTAAGGTTGGCACTACACAACTGCTGTAAATTTAGTCTCTTGACTAGATGGAAGCAGCAGGTGTCGATGCGAACTTCTCAACTTGCAGCAAATCATTAACAAGAGTTATGCCGATTCCATTCTGCTGGCAGATGCAACTAACAGGATTTGCGCCATGTATGGCTACAATCCACACATGTAATGATTTAGGTATTGGTGGCGATGGTTTCATCAAGCATCCCCCTTCTGTCACATAATTCAAGCAGTGGTCATGACCTTAAGCCCCTGGAAACCTTAAGAATAAATCCAATCAAATCTCGGTATTCCCAATGGATGCTTTCCCAACCAATAAGATACTTTTATATGCCAGTAAAGTATGGTTTTATGGGACTGTGGTGGCTTAGTGGCTATGATGCTGAACTTGATGACTAGAAGGTCAGCAGGTCAGCAGTCTGAGACCCGAGTACTGCATGATGGAGTGAGTTCCTGTCTTTGTCCCATCTCCTGCCAACCTAGCCATTCGAAAGCAAGACATTGCAAGTAGATAAATAGGTACCACTTCAGTGGGAAGGTAAACAGCATTCAGTGCACTCCAGTGTTTAGTCATGCCTGCCACATGTCCACATAAATGTCTGCAGACACAGACAGTGCTGGCTCTTTGGCTATAAACAGAGATGAGCACTGAACCTAGAGTTAGATACGACTGGCTTTCGAGCAAGGGTGGCTTTTGCCTTTACATTTACTGGAGTATCGTTTGCTCCAATGCAGGGCAAAAATACCTGTATGGTGACAACAGATGTTATAGTTAATCTCCATTAGACAAGGAAAGGTTTTCCTCTTCTGCTGGAGTTTGTAGATCAGTTTACTTTCTTTCCCAAGTGGTCTTCAGGACTTAAGGATAGAATTCCTGATTTTTCAAAGATGAAAATTCTGCCTGAATCCCATTCTTATGACACGAATATAATTTCAGCCCTAAACCCAGTTCCTCTATAACAGGGGATCTCAACCTTTTCAAGCCGAGGGCTGGGTCACGCTCCCTCAGACAGCTTCGGGGACTGGACGGCCATTTTGCCCTGCCTGCATGATAGGAGCAGTCTGTACATCAAATAGGCACCACACATAGTACTTCCAGGTGTGGCGGAGGCAGTAGGGTGTCACATGAAATGGTGCTGTGGGCTGCATCTGACCCACAGGCCGTAGGTTGAGAACCCCTGCTCTATAATGTCTGTCTCTGCAGTCAGTTTCTAGAAGACACCTACCTCTCTTCTCAGGATGCAGTGGACCATGACAATGACAAACCCCTCCAAGGAGTCAAAGACTGCAAACAGGATCTGGAAGAGGGCGGAACGGCGGTCCGTGATGGCCAGCACTGCTGACATCCAGGTCAGGGCGAGGAGAGGTAGGACAACACAGGAACTCCAGAGGGATGCCCTGGGAGAAAGAAAGAGGAAGCTTTGTCATGCATCCTGTTGCTATGCTGTGGCCACTCAACCGAGTGAGTCCCACAGGAGTCCTCATCCCAAAGGGGTACCAAAGGATCCCTTTTAGTACATGGCAAAATAATCCCCAATGGTTTCCCAAGGGTGAATAAATTAAAAGTATAGGTATGTAGAAGGGTAGAAGAAAAATGAATGGCTGTTATATTACTAATTAACCTAATTGCACCATGGCCAGCCAACTAGAAAAGCAAGATGTCCTCCTGGCTATCTATCTATCTATCTATCTATCTATCTATCTATCTATCTATCTATCTATCTATCTATCTATCTATCTATCTATCTATCTATCTATCTATTTGGAAGACATACATACAGAGTCAGAAGACCTTAGATGGTTCTGTTGGCACAACAACAATAACAACAGCAAGAAACACCTACAGACCAGCACAGACATTTCTTTGAACTAATCTGGTTACTCCTGTGCTTCCTTTTAGAATCAAGAGGAGCTGATAGAAACAGAAAACAGCTCCTCTATTGTACCTAATTTAATTACATTCTAAGATAAAAATGCAATACAGTGTAGTGGAAAGAATCTGACAGATTCTTGCTCTCAGAAAAATGAAGCCACTCTCATCTCTGTGTGAATCCCACCCTCCTAAAGAAACCTGCCCAAATGTCTTGTGAGATTTCTCAGACATTTTGTTCATATTTCACCCTCTACAAGAAAGGCAGCCTGGGGGTATTAAGAACACTACACAGAATGGCACCATTCCTGCATAGGATTCACATGAAAAGGGCAAAAGAAATATTAAACTGTGGTGGTTTTTTTTCTCTTTCTAAAAAGAACTGCATCTTTTTCTATACAAAATTGACTGAAAGGGGCATTACATTTAATAGAATTGGGTTGTTTTGCGCATGGAATGGTAGGTAGAAAATGAAATGAAATGGAAAATAAAGAAGTTGGGGCAAAAAGCAGGACAAATAAAACCAGGAGCTCATTTTTTTGTGCAAACTTGGACATCTTGACAATGCTGAGGGGAAATTTCAGTTGGATGTCTCAGCATACCATGACTTGGAAAACTAGTGAAAATAACAATACAAAAAGACACGTATTCATTATATCCCTAACAGTGTGTGTCACTTAATTCATAGAGAGAGAGAAAGAGATCACACTACTAGCCAATCTCCAGGACATGTAGGGCACCCTTTTACGTAAAAGTAAATATAAAAGTTGCCCTTGCTCAAAAGCCAGGCATATACGACTCTTGGGTTCGGTACTCATCTCCATTTATAGCCAAAGAGCTGTGTTTGCAGACATTTCCATGGACACGTGGCAGGCATGACTGGACACCAGAGTGCACGGAATGCTGTTTAACTTCCCACTGAAGTGGTACCTATTTATCTACTTGCAATTTCTTGCTTTTGAACTGGTAGGTTGGCAGGAGCTGGGATAGGCGACAGGAGCTCACTCCATCCCTTAACTACCAACCTCCCGACCTTCCAGTCATCAAGTTTAGCATTTTAACCACTACCAGTGTTTCCCAAATGCTGGTGTTTGGACTTCAATTCCCAGAAGCCTAAGTCATTTCCCCAAAGTACTGATCAGCCAATGTACTGACTTAGGCTTCTGGGAATTGAAGTCCCCCAGTGGGCTGTGTACCCCTTGTTGGGAACCACTGCACTAAGCTATTTCAGGGTATAAATCCAATTTTACTCTCTCCCCCACTCTCCAAAGCCAGAACAGGATTCCACTATCCACCTCTTCTTTTCCACTGTGACATGATCCCATTCCTGCTTGCTCAATTCAACAGATTGCCTTGGTTCAAGTTCACTGAAATTCCCAACAATGTCATCCTAGGCAACAAGACATTGACTGAAGGAGAAATGCAGGATGGGGAGAACAGAACCCAATCTGACCAAAACATCTGAACAGAAACTACACACTGGGATGGGTGGAAGGAGAGAGATGGATGACACAGAAGAAGAGGTCATACTCCATGCAAGGAACAAGAAAGAGGCAACAAGGTAGTAATTTGGCTATGAGGTCAATCAATAATTCAATGGACATATACTGAAAACTCGGTGAGTATCCTCTGCCAGATTCTGCTGTTAAGTCCTTTTCTCACTTTACTGCAGCCCATGTCATTTTTTAACGATGCATACGCCTCTCTTACAAAACCACTGGTATGGATTTTTTTTAGTCTTTCTGGTGAAAGAGACCCTCTTTTCAGCAACAGGATCTTCAGGGAACCACAAAACAGTGACAGAAGAGTGGTGGGCTAACTATGGTCTAAAGAAATATGTGACATTCCAATTTCTTGGTCCCATGAGACTTTATTGCGATGTCACATCCAAACTGACAGTCAGACCAGTCCACTAAGACTTAAACCACATCTTCTTCTAAGTTACCTTTGGAAGGTAGATCTTTACAAGCAGAATGCTGCTAGCATTTGCCATCTTTAAGTGCTATTAATTCACGAGCATTGGGTAAAGCTAGCTGGTAACTGAGTCAGTGGAAACCGAGAATCTGCTCCAGATTTTACAGGAATAGAAAGAACTAAACCATTCCCCCTCCAAAAAAGAATCATCCCCTTGGATATCTTTTCCAAAGTTCAGGAAGTAAAAAGGAGCTTCTGTATTATAGAGGAACCAGGATGGAATAGTGGGGAGAACTTATTGCAGAGATGATGGGAGAAAGGACACAGAGGGCCTTCAATCAACTTTAATTTTATCCTGGGAACTGGAAAAGGAGAGAAATGAACAACATAGAAAAAGTATAGATGCATTCATAGTCAAAGGTGAGATGGGATATGGTGGGGAGGAAGGCCAACAAGGAGGAGGTTAATTTCCTTGTTTCAAAGCATGAATCAAGCGAGAAGATGGAGGTGTTGTTGTTGTTGTTGTTGTTGTTGTTGTTGATGATGATGAAGAAGAAGAAGAAGAAGAAGAAGAAGAAGAAGAAGAAGAAGAAGAAGAAGAAGAAGAAGAAGAAGAAGAAGAAGAAGAAGAAGAAGAAGAAGAAGAAGAAGAAGAAGAAGAAGAAGAAGAAGAAGAAAGAGCTGGCATTTCATGGCTTGAAAGAGAACTAGCAACAGGATGGGTCAGAAAGTTGTGAAAAGAGGAAGAACCTGAAGAATCAAAGAGCGTCTTCAAGGCTGCACATCTTTCCAATGTGAGAAGAGGACAATACACACACAACCAAGATAGCAAGGCATGCTAGAGGTTCAGAGGGAGAGTCAGGGGTTCTGTTAGGAGTGGCATGCACATATGATGATGCTAAAAGAGCTTGCAGGAGGGACTAAGGGTGAAGGTGCAGAATGGCACAGAAACTGTACTGCAGCCTTTATGGACACATGTGCCTAGAGCTCTCAAAAGCCCTTTGAGATTCTTGCAAGAAAAAAAAATGCTTGTCTTCCTGCTTGCACAGTTAACTCCCCACCTCTTGCTCTCCAGCTTTGATCTCACCTCTAATTTCCTTCACCTCTAATACTCGTCAAACCAAAAATAAGATTCTATGTCCAGAATCCTACCAGACATTTTTGTGCTTGCAAGAAGAATCAGAAATGTTCTGTGGCATATTGATAAAATACTAGTGGCATGTTGGCTGTGTGCCTGGCTACTTAAATGGTATGTGCCCAGTGCTTTGTCAATTAGCTACAATTAGCTGTCTTCATGTCCATGAGTCCTCTTCTGCACACTTTGAGATCTGAGAGGATTTTGGCAAACAGGCTATGGTCATGCCTGATGCTGGGTTGTTTTACTGCAGCCATTTTCTAGGATTGCAAATTCCCTTGCCTCTTCCAGTGACTTGGGGAAACAGCAATATCCAGATACTTGTAACTATATGAGAACTTTCACATTTTCATAGGTGGACAATTTTGGAGGGCTTGGAAGTTAGGTTTTTACCACCCAAGATTTATTTTAAAAACTGCACCAAATTGTTTTTTTTTTTAAAGCTATGACTGGCTTCTCAAATTCTACTTTTAAAATGTTTTATTTTTGTTATGAGCTTGAAGGGAGGATCTACGTACCATTCTATGTAAAAATGTATTGCTTTTGCAGCTTCCTCAAGCAGAAAATGAGCTTTCTTACCCCACCCCAATTTCCCCAAACTAGAGATTTAGATTGACCTTGGCTCCTCAAACATGGGTTTAAAGGCTATATATGATCCACAGACACAGCTAGTGCTTTGTCCACTTCTGAACTACCTAGAACTAAAGAGGCAGTTTGGGCTCAGTGGCATCATCAGGTAGAATCTGAAAAGGGCCATTTCCTGTGCTGTTCTGTCACAGAGTCAAGGATGAAATATAGACATTGTTGTCCCAGATCTGAAGGACATCGACGTGGATGAATTGTGGTGGATTTTGCTTTCCCTGGTGATATTGCTGAACCTTTAATTCCACTGACTATAGGCATATTACTGATGGTTGGATTTTTCACTTGGGCTTTGTACATAACATAAAAACCAGCTTTGCACGTGCATGAAGAAAGCTTTTTAACTGAAACCTACTGCGACTTAAGCCATGATATAGAATAGCCAATGTTATGGATCAATTTAGAATTCTTTCAGAGTAGGAAAACTTTAGTTTTCTCTGGAAGGTCTCAAAAATCAGTTGGGCTGAGGGAAGGAGAGACAGCTGCACAGGCCTGCTGGCCAGCCGTAAAAAAAACCCGCCATTGCCACCATGACCACCACCGGACTCTCGGGCTGAGGGAAGGAGAGACAGCTGCACGGCCCCACTGGTTGGCTGAAGACCACTGCCACAGCCACCAAGCTCGGCCACCCCTCCTCCAGGCCTCCCCCATGGCCAGGGGGGTGAAAAGCCGGGACTTGGCCATTGGGGTCGGGGGGCTGGACATTCCCCTCTGGCCAGCTTGGGCCTTGGACTTTCTTGCTGGCCATTTCTTATGAACTTTTCTATGTGGAACAAAAGACACTGCCTTGAGGCTGAGGACGTCTGCCACCCCACGCCTGAACTTTGCTGTTTGTTTGGGAACTTCTTATGTGGTTGTGACTTTATTATTAAATTATAGTATTGTATTGTGTTGTTGTACTGTATATTATGATGTGCTGTTTTTTGTAGATTGATTTTTGTACATTGTATTATTGTGTATATTGTTTAATTATCATGTGAGCTGCCCTGAGTCAGGTTTCCTGATTGGGCGGCACACAAGTGCGAAAATTAAATTAAATTAAAACAACTCCTAATCACAACGGAATTTCTAAATGGGGAAGTGACCATGGCTTAGTGGTTCAACATGTGTAATGCTCACCAAAGGAAGCATGTTATTCCCTGAATGTTTCTAGCTTCTAGGATCAAGTGGGAGATGATGGGAAACCTCCTTCTGACAAACAAAGAGTGCAACCATGGGCCCAATAGACCAAGACCCCATTTCCCCTTTGGGGTAGCTCTCAGTGTTTGAAGTGGAGTCTTTCCCATGCGTTGCTCATGAGCAATCCAAAAGGAAGAAAGTGACCAGTTTAGACCCTATGGCCTTTGCTAGCCATCCGGATACACACTAGTTTTTGAAGCAATGTGTGAACCGTTGTGGGCATGTTCACAATAGCACAGGAAGACTCTAAGGCAGCTATAGGGACATCTTTCTAGACTCAGGCCAAGTAAGAGTGGTCTGGGACATGTGTGGCCCAGAGCATGATGCATCACAGAGTTCTTGATGGATCAGAACCAGAAGCCTAGGCTGAAGTTCTTGATGGATCAGAACCAGAAGACAATGACACTAGGGAAATGCCAAAGGCCAAAACAACAGCAGAAGGGGCATTCCTTTTATTTCATTATAATGTACATTTCCTGCTACAATCCTCCTTCATACCATCCCTCCCTCCAAAGACTAGTGCTGTGGCTTTCTTTTCACCCTTTTCCTACATGGACAATCTGAGGATTTGTAACTGCAAACATGAATGGGAACAAAGAGCAGCAGCCTTCCTAGTGTCTGTTTCTTCTTCTGTGTCTAGGCCAGACATGAAACTGCCAAAATGAAGGCACCTTTTGGTGAGTTCATTCTGCAGTTTCTTTTGCCTGATCTAGTGAGAGAAAGATTACCTGGCAACACAAGGTTGCCAGGGTAAAGGTTAAAGTCTCCTTTGCTTGAAAGCCAGTCGTGTCCGACTCTAGGGTTCAGTGCTCATCTTTTAAAGCTAAAAAGCCAGCTCTGTCTCTGTCTGCAGACATTTCCATGGACATGTGGCAGGCATGACTAAACATTAGAGTGCACAGAACACTGTTTATCTTCCCACCAGAGTAGTCCTTTTTTATCTACTTCCAATGTCTTGCTTTTGAACTGATATGTTGGCAGGAGCTGGGACAGAGATGGGGACTCACTTGGTCATGCAGCACTCGGGTCTCGAACTACTGACCTGCCAACCTTCCAGTCATCAAGTTCAGCATCTTAACTGATAAACCACCACAGCTAAACTGCCCTTTAAAAATGGTGTTAACATTCAATCTCAGATTCAAAGCAATGGTACCCTTTCTTCATTCATTTATTTTATTTATTATTTATTTTTATTTATTTATATTTGTTTATCGCCCCCCTCCCTGAAGGGACCTAGGGCGATTTCCAACAATTTTAAAAACACTTTTAAAAAATTAAAAACTTTAAAAAGCTTAAAAACTTAATTAAAAGCTAGGCATTATAACTTGGACGTACTGGGGGTCAAACCATCCAACTGGCTGGGGAAATTGAACCATCCACTCCCCAGACCAGACCTGCCAGCCAGGTTTTCACTCCTTTCCTAAAGGACAGCAACTCCGTCTGCAGGCGTAGCTCTATCAGGAGGAGGTTCCACAGGACCGGAGCAGATACCGAGAAGGCCCTCCTTCTAGTGCCAGAGAGATGTGCCTCTCTGCCTGATGGCACAACCAGAGAGCCTCTCCGGTCCACTCTGGTGGGATGGGCAGATGTCCTTGGGATGATGCGGTCTCTTAAATATCCTGGTCCACTACCATGTAGGGCTTTAAAGGTAATAACCAGCACCTTGAATTGCACCCGGAGGCAAACTGGGAGCCAGTGCAGCTCCCTCAGCAGCGGTGAGGCACGGGCATAACGCCCACATCCCAACACTACTCGTGCAGCTGCATTTTGGACCAGCTGAAGCCTCCGAATGGTCACCAAGGGCAGCCCCATGTAGAGCGCATTAAAAGGCAATGTCACTTCTGTTCCAAAAAAAAAAAAATTCACCTGCACTTTTTTGAGAGGAGAAATAATTTTTTAGTGAATCAGTTTTACCTAAGTGACAGGGCGCAAGCTATGGTGCGAGCATAAGAAGTTTCTTATTGTACAAAAAACTATTGGGTGTTTTGCCAGATCCCTGACATCCTGTTCTTCAGTTAAGGAAGCCAAAGGGAAAATATTATGAGACAATCATTTCCCCCCTCTCAGATCAGGATGTCTTCACCACTGGAATGGTCTTACAGTGACGGGGAGATGGTCCTTCACAGCAATAATGGGAAGTCAAAAGTCCACAAAAGGGAATTCTGAGAGTGTCCAGAGAATATAGCTGAAAAATGGCTATGATTTCTGCCACTTTCATTGGGGAGGAAAGCTGGAAGGCTGGCAAGTCAGCAGTTCGAGACCTGGGTACTGCATGACGGATTGAGCGCCTGTTGCTGTCCCAGCTCTTGGGGACATGAAAGGAGCCTCATTTGGGTGTTCCCTGAGCAGAGTTTCTTTCACAAAAATCCTTTCAACCCAGAATAATTTCTGACACAAAATTTTTATGATGATGATTATTATTGGGGAAGTAAACATGTTTGAGGGAAGGTTTGGGTACTGCATTAGCTGGAGGGCACAATGGAACTGGCTCACTTTGCCTCAAAATAACTTCCTCAACTTGAACGGGAGGACATGGTTGGCATCTAGAACTGTACAGTAGGAGAGGAACTCTTAGGAAATGTAGCCACTTAGAGGGGGAGGAGGACTAAGGATCTGGGGAACAGGGAAGGACAGAAGCGCTGGGTGGAAAGGAGCATGGAAGGAGAGGCTTGTAACTCAAAGGGAGAGAGAACCATACTAAAAAAAAGAACACAGGAAGTTGAAATTAGAGGAACTAACATGGCGTTACTGGTGGCTGTGGCCGAAACTTCAGCGGAAGAAACCACTCCACACTTGGCACATTTGAGCGTGATGCCGTAAAGAGGCACTGCCATCTGACTGCAATTAAAATCAAAAGACTGAAACGAAACAAAACACTTCGCTTGTGAACACAAATGAAAAGGGGTTGCAGGGTGGGTGGGTGGGGAGAAAGAAAGAAAAGAAAGCAGGAAGGGAAGAGAGAAGAATATTTAACCAAAAACGTTTTTCAGAAGAAAAGGGAAAGTGAAACAAATGAAACCCCCAACCAATGACACCCATAAGCTAGAAAAAGAGGGAGAGAAAGAGGGAGAAGAACAGAAAAGGGAGGGTTAACACTCTCAGCAATGTAACTGCAGGTGGGGGGAAACCGTGAGCCATGTCCCAGCCGCACCCACCCAAAGGAAGAGCAAGAGTTGTGTTAAAGTCATGAGGATTTGACAAAACTGTGTTGGAAAAGGCAGACCAGTGAAAACTTGAACTTCAAGGTGGCATGATGATATTGTGGTTGCTCTCCCAGTGTGACTTTACATCACTGAGGACTACAATATAAGAGGGGAAACTCCAGCAATGAAGAACATCTGGAGGGAGGACATGGGAACAGTGTTGGCCCCATGCCACCAGGTCCTTTTGATGGTCATTGTAGTACATTCTTCACATGTAAAGGCAAGTGTGCAGAACGGTCAAGGTCTCCTTTTCTTGAAAGCCAGTTGGGTCCAAATCTAGGGTGCAGGGTGTGCTGAGGTTTGCAGCTAAAGAGACAGCAGTCTGTGTCTGCAGGCATTTCTGTGGTCATGTGGCTGGCATGGCTAGACAATGGAGCATGCAGAATGCTTTTACTTTTCCCACCAAAATGGTACCTATTTATATCTACTTGCAATTTCTTGCTTTCAAAATGCTAGGTTGGCAGGAGTTGGGACAGATGACGGGTGCTTACTCCAACACACCGCACTTGGGTCTTGAACTGCTGGCCTGCTGACCTTCTGGTCATCAAGCTCAGCATTTTAGCCACTAAGCCACCACTGCACTAAGTGTGCAGAAAACTCCTCTATAAAAGGAGAATACACAACTATCCCAGATTTGAACAGAGATTTTCCTTCCACTGCCTCTGGCAGATGTCAACATTTGCCAGGATAGATGATGGCAGAGTATGGTAGGACTTTATTCATCAGAGTCTGGAAGAGGAGGTCATATGTATGTCTCCATACATTTCTTTCTACTATCTGGAGATGTTTCACTTTTTCTCGTCTGTGATGTTCTTTTGTATGGACCAACTCCCGCTATGGTTCCAGTTCACATGGAGGGTTGAGTTACTGAATTTCCCAGGTGAACCCCCCCCCCCCCCACACACACATGAACAATAGTAGAGAGCCCACATTTTTCTGGGTTACAGACCAGAAAGAAATGCTTCTTTTATTCTAGAAGACAGAGAGGGGGGGGGGAAGCAATCTGTCTGTTTGTAATAATCTTGACTCCCTCATAATGTAATAATTGGTACTGCTTGTCATTTGAAAAGACTGCATCCGATTCCATTCTCTCTGCTGCAAATCACCTCAACTCATTTGCATGCAGGCTATGTGCATTTGTGTGTCTCCTCTTTCCAACACAATTTGAAAAATGTCACAATGAGTTCAACCCAGCAACCCAAACTAGGAAGCTGGAGTTGACACAACCCTTAGTCCTCCAAGTTCTTTGGCATGTCCAAACAAGTAGCACATTTCAAACAGGTAACAAGATCGGCAGACTCATTCAACATGGAGAAGGCACATTTAAAACCATTTCACACATAAGCAAAGAGATGAACAGAAAAATAAAGCAGGGGGAGAGATGGAAAGCAAAGTCCCTCACATTTGGCTAAGCGTTTTCCATTTTCAGAGTACAGTACATTGAACATAGTTGATAACCAGCTGGAGGAAGAATTGCTGCAAAGCCTTTTGTGTTTTAGAAAAAGAATAAATCGCAGTTAAGCAGCTCATTGGTTGTGTGGTTTGATACTGGACTAAACATGCTCTGGGGATATGCATAATGGCTTTCACTAAAGTAGGATCAGACAGGGGGAGCCACTTCCATTTTATTATTGTTTGATGAGTCAAGCTATAGCCCAGGGATTCTCAACCTGTGGCCCACAGCACCATATCATGCGGGGGCCCTCTGTCTCCACCACATCAGGAAGTGCCATGTGGTGGAGGAAGGGCCCAATGGGCATCCGGCCCCCAAAGCTGTCTGAGGGAGTGTGACCTGGCCCCTGGCTTAAAAAGGTTGAGAACTACTATTATATAGCCCATGTGCCACTTACCGGTTTAACTATGCTTCTAACTTCACATGGCTAATTTCTCAAATTAATTTTGGAATTTCTGCATGCATATTGATCCAATTCTATCAACATGACCTTCATTTCCAGAAGGGATTCAGAGAGGCCTCGGTTTACTTAACAGGAACTTCTATTTTCCAGAATACTTTTCAGAACAGATGTGGATCCCATTACATCATCCCAGTGAGTTCTGCATCCCTCCCAGAAATAACATCTGATCTTGGGGAGAAATCTACCAACACCATAACTCCTTTCATGACATCTCAGAAGGCTTTTGATATTTGATAGGGTTGGTGACATCAACAACACCTTGCTGAGGAAGCAATAGAGCCTTTGTAATATGCATCAGCAAGTCTAGTTGTGTGAGACTTCTGTGTTCATGTGCAGAACAGATCCAGCTCCTAAAGAAATGAGTAATAAAATCTAGAAACTTCCACATGTACTATCTTTTTAAGGTCCTGATATCTCTAGAATTTAGGGGTATTGCTTCTCAACCTTTCCCTCCCAGAATTGGAAAGGGATCCTTGTAGTCATGAAGTCTGGGTTTGGGCTTCTTGAGTGGTCCCCCCCCAAAAAACAACAACAACAACAACATAATCCTTACAGCTAGGGATGAGGGGAACCTGTGAGATATCGTGGCACTATAGTGACAGGTTTAAGGTGGAAGATTTTCAAAGCCCACTGATGCTTGGGGTTTGCCTTCACTATCTACAGCAGGGTTTCTCCACCTTGGCCCTCCAGCTGTTCTTGGACTTCAATTCCTGAAGCCCAAGTCAGCACTCTGGCTGATCAGGAATTCTGAGAATTGAAATCCATGAACATCTGGGAGCCTAAGGTTCAGAAACCTTGATCTACATTGAGTAGGGGTGGGCAACCTTGGCACTCCAGGTGTTCTTGAACTTCAACTCTCAGAAACCCTGATCAGCAGGAATGTGCTGACTTGGGGTTCTGGGAACTGAAGTACAAGAACACCAAGGTTGAGATACCCTGACATAGAGCTAACAGGAGGGAGTTTATTAGGAGGTCTTCAGCAAGAAAAATCCATATTGCAATTAAACTAAACCATGATGACTGGGAAAGAGGTAAATCTTCATTTATTTCATTTGTGCAGATGTTACTGAAACATACTGCATTCAATTTTATGTCTGTTAGGCAAGGTTATGAGACATGGTACATTTCTTGTGTTTTTGTACTCCTTGCACAAACATTCTGAAAGGGGGAGTTTTGTCACACAAAATTGTATTTTCTGCAGAAAAACCTGCCCCTTTCCTAATGTAGACAAAGAACAAAAACAGCAAGATTTCTGCAAAAAAGATGGAATAATAATCAGGGTTATTCTTGCCAGAGCAATTGACAAGAGAGCATTGGTCTTTTCATTTTTATGTAAGGCTGAGAGATATCCTAGTGTGGTAATGGCCAACCATGGCACTCCAGCTGTTCTTGGACTTCAATTCCCATTTGCCCTGATTAGCAGGAGTGCTGACTTGGGTTTTTGGGAACTGGAGCCCAAGAACAGCTGGAGTGCCAAAGTTCGCCATCACAATACCTACTGGTTGTCCTTTTTTTGTCTTTATGTGTCAAAATACATCCTTTTGTTGTTCTTGTTGAGATCAAAAGTTTTGACATTTGGAGGGGATTCGTAGGGTGGTTTTTTTTTTTGGGGGGGGGAGGGGAAGCAGCCAAATTCACTGAAGCTCTCCAACATCCTTTTGAGCTGACAATGGCTCTCTTAGGTTTTTTTTTAACTTCTACAACCCTGCACTAGGGGGTGCTGATAGTCCAGTGAGTCAGTGAAGTTTGGATCGACTTCTGCTTCCCAAGAGGTTTATACCCCATCCTTCCCTTTTCATCATCAGCCAAGATTCAACCACATCTGGGTTTAATCTCATCTCTTTAAAAGTTCATTTCAGCTCAAATGGTGCAGTGGTTAAACTGCTGTACTGCAGCCAAAACTTCTCACAATCTGAGTTTGATCCTGACAGAGTTCAAGGTTGACTCAGCCTTCCATCCTTCTGAGTTCAGTAAAAGGAGTACCCAGTACAATAGAACCCCGAACAACATGATGACATGGTTCCACAAGTCATGACGTTGTTCGGTTTTTCATGTTGTTCGATACATTGATCGAACAATGCTAAAAAAAGCCCTGACGTCAGGGACAAACCATGCCGAGGCAAGGCTCGGCATTCCCCCCCCCCGAGTAGGCACGCGATCGCGTGTCGTTCGGGGTTAGGGCAAGGTACGGGAAAGACCCCCGTCCCCTGCCCTAACCCCGAACGACATGCGTGTGCACGCCCGAAGTTCCGAAAGTGTAAGGATCTTTACCCTTTTGCAACCTCGGGCGGCTTGGAGGGTTGGGCAGCACGGCGCTGGTGAGGGGAAGATGCGAGGGACCTTCCCACATCCTCCCGTCACTGCTGCCGCACCGCGCAACCCTCCAAGTCACCCGAGGTTGCAAAAGGGTAAAGATCCTTACACTTTCGTGCGCGCGCATGTCGTTCGGGGTTAGGGCAGGGGACGGGGGTCTTTCCCGTCTCCTGCCCTAACCCCGAACGACACGCGCGAGCATGCTCGAAGTTGTGAAAGTGTAAGGATCTTTACCCTTTCAAAACTTGAGGTTTCGAAAGGGTAAGGATCCCCGTACCCTTTCCAAAGATCGTGGGGGTGGGCACTGGGGGGTGGGTTGGTATGGGTAGATGTTCTACCCAATCCAACTGCCCCCCCATGCATATGCTTGTATCAAATAACGTGAAAATCGCGTTATTCGATACAAGATTTTCCCGAAAATCTTGTTGCGTTATTCGGTTTTAACGCTATTGGGTACTTGCGTTATACGGGGTATTACTGTATATTGGGGCAAAATGCTAATTGGTTTTTGAACCACCCAGAGAATGGCACTAAGCACTCTGGGGTGGTAAGGTAAAGGTCACCCTTTCTCGAAAGCCAGTCATATCTGACTCTAGGGTTCAGTGCTCATCTCTATTTATAGCCAAAGAACATCTGCAGATGTTTCTGTAGACATGTGGTAGGCATGAGTAGATACCAGAGTGCATGGGACTATGTTTACCTTTCCCACCAAAGTGGTACCTATATATCTACCTGCAATTTCTTGCTTTTGAACTAATAGGTTGGCAGGAGCTGGGACAGAGACTGGAACTCACTCCATCATGCAGCACTTGGGTCTTGAACTGCTGCTCTGCTGACCTTCCAGTTGTCAAGTTCAGCATCTTAACCACTAAGACATCCACAGTTCTATGGGATGGTATTTAAACACAACTGCTATCAAGTTAGTACATCCTGAATGGTCTATACCTAGTTTGGCTATAAGCCAGGTACTGTAATTTCACACCATATATTTTACAGTTCCCGGTTGTATGTGTAGTCTTTTAGCAACCCACACAAGGGCGAAAAGTTCTCTTTCCTCTATAAAAGATAGGAAAAGACACTTCATCAGCTGATTTCAGCTTTTATTCCGAATTAGCCTTTTTGCAAAATGGATCATATTTTTCTTTCTCCTCGCTTGGCTGGTTATCGCGTGGGGCTTTTCAACGTCTGCTTTTACCCGTTTTTGCTTAGAGGAATGATTGATATAAGGCATACCCTGCCCGTTCCTTCAGTTTCTTATCTGTTATTCCATCTTTGGATACAAGTTTGTTAAAGACCAGAATACCAATAACCATGTTGACCTGTTGGGGAAGAAATAAGAACAGACAAGTTGGTTTGAAAAGCCCAGGCAGGTCAAGCGTAGAAACACAATCACATAGGAATCGTTCCTTGGAACACATCTCCCCATTGCTCCATTTCTCAAGCAGCTTAGCTCACTCATGAGTGGCTGAGCGCAATTAGAAGTACTTTGAAGATGAAGTCACAGAGCTCTGGATTGGAGAATGTTCTGTGCATAGGAAAGCAACGGTGGACGAGGATTTCAAGAAATACATGTCCCACTCAGGGTGTATTTAAAAACATGAGTACTAACTGCATGGGCAATAAATGAGTTCATTTCACTGAGAATGGTGGGATGCAGAAGAGGTAGACCAGGCCTCAAGTATCCTGCAGGGAGACAGTTCTCTAAAACACCTGGGGCCCAATCTACCTGCTTTAGGTTGGGTAAAGGTAAAGGTAAAGGTTGTCCTTACTCAAATGCCAGACATATCTGACTCTAGGGTTCAGTGCTCATCTCTGTTTACAGCCAAAGAGCCATCGCTGTCTGTGTTCGCAGACATTTCCATGGACATGTGGCAGCATGACTAGACACCGGAGTGCATGGAACTCTGTTACTTTCCCCCCTGAAGCGGTACCTATTTATCAATTTGCAGTTTCTTTCTTTTGGGCTGCTAGGTTGGCAGGAGCTGGGACAGAGATGGGAGCTCACTCGGCCATGCAGTACTCGGGTCTGGAACTGCTGACCTGCCAGCCTTCCATTCATCAAGTTCAGTGTCTTAATCACCAGCCCCAGCCCCCTAAGCACCCCACAATGGTTGTGCTAAGGGGTTGTGGTGGCTCAGTAGTTAAGACGCTTTCCTTGTTAGCAGTTTGAGACCCGGGTACTGCATGACAGATTGAGCACCTGTCTCTGTCCCAGCTCTTGGGGACATGAAAGAAGCCTCATTTGGGCATTTCCTGAGCAAAGTTTCTCTTGCAATAATCCTTTCAACCCAGAATAATTTCGGACACTAAATTATTATTAATGGTTGTGCTTCTCTCTCTTTCTTCTTCTTGGCTTCTCTCTTCCATCCAAAAAGGGTCCTTCTTGTTGACATGGCAATAGCATCTGCTAGATTTCTCACTTGCAATTTTCTCTAAGCCTTGAAATTTCCCCATCTGTATATTTAATGGTCTATCAGCACATTATAAGCAAATATGCTCAATAAAACCTTAATGGCTTTCAAAGGATGGACAAGAAATGGTCCACTGAGTATAACATAGAAAGTGGGGGGGGGGGGGAAATGATGTGGTTAACCCTTTCTTATCCTTTACTTTCCACATATTAATGTGTTCCTCAAAGCATGGCCCTACATCATTCAGCAGTTCCTTTTGCATGACCCAGTGTGAGAAAGATTAGCTGGCAACACAGGGTGGCCATTGCCCGGGTAATGCCCGATTGTGGCTAAAAAATACCACAATCTTTGAGGAGGCTTTTTCTGTTTACCTCGGCTGTTCTACTTTGGGAACATCATGAAATGGAAAGATTCTTGGGTGGGGGTGGGGGACCCAATAGAGATGGGAAAGCCGCCCCG
Organism: Furcifer pardalis; assembly: GCA_030440675.1. Taxonomy (NCBI): domain Eukaryota; kingdom Metazoa; phylum Chordata; class Lepidosauria; order Squamata; family Chamaeleonidae; genus Furcifer; species Furcifer pardalis. The sequence goes on from CP126891.1 coordinate 48,685,241, forward strand.
AACCATTTTGAGGAGGGTGCCATACAAATATGGTTATAAATAAATAAAATAAATACATGGGAAAGGTGGGAGGCAACAGGAAAAGAGGAGGATCTGACATGAGATAGCCCGCGTCCCTAAAGGAAGCCACAGGCTCTATTCTGCAGGAGTTCAGCAGAGATGTTGAGGACAGGACATTCTGGAGATCTATCTTAGAGGCGACTTAATGATGAATAATAACAACAACATAGCATCATCACAATTAGTAAATCCAGAGCTTTCCCCCAGAGCCTCTATTTCTCCCTTTTTAACAGGACTTTTTTTTAAAAAAGTGCTTGGGAACTAGAGAAATGGGCAGACACATGTAGGGAGGGGGGGGATGCTTAAAAGTGGGGTCAAGTACCAAAACGACAGCTGCTGCAGGTCCCACGAAGGCATAGAGCAAGCCACCTTCCAACGAGAGCCAACAACTAGGAAAGAAAGAGAAAGACAGGTGGGTGGTGAGACTCAGGGAGGTGTGAACGCGAGTCCAGGTGCAAACGTTAAAAACATTTGTGGTTTGAAAAGGTTTGAAATGGGGAGAAAGTCTCAAAGGAGGATCTTATCATCATCATCATGATCATCATCATGATCATCATCATCATCATCATTGTATGCCACCCAACTCACAGAGCGACTCTGGCCGGCTAACAAAGATACAAAATTCAGTTACAATTACAGGTTCCACATCATCATAATGCAGCATATCATCATCACAAATCATCACAGTTTTAAAAAGTATCAACATCACAGTATCAATCAAAAAGTATCAATATCACAATAACAAAGTATTACAAAAAAAAACAAAAACAAAAACAAAACCACATCTGCTGATCCCACAGCACTAATATAAGAAATCCCACAAAAAGTGGTTGAGAAAAAGTCCTTGGGAAGAGTCCAGAGGTGATGGAAGCGGCTACGGCGAGGCAGCATTTTTATGGCTGGCCGGCTGCACCGCTCAGCTGTTCTCGATTCTCTCAGGCCGGCCCAGCCGAGAGAAGAGTCCAATGACAGTGGCAGTGGTGGTTCTTCTAGCCACCCACCCAGTCGCACAGCTGTTTCTGGTTCCCTCGAGGCCGGGGCCAGCCAAGGGAAAAGTCCGGCGGTAATGGCGGCAGCGGTTCTTATAGCCGGCCGGCCACTTGCGCAACTGTTTCTTGTTTCCTCGAGGCTGGGGCCGGCTGAGGGAAAATGTATTTCCTATAGAACAAATAGTAAAGATAAAGGGTCTCCCTTGCTCAAATCCAGTCATGTCTGACTAGGCATTGATGCTCTCTTCTGTTTACAGCCAAAGCCCCCAGTGCTGTTTTCATCTACAGACCTTTCCATGGTCACATGGCAGGCATGACTAGATGCCAGAGCGCACAGAACACTGTTACCTTTCCTGCGGAATCAATATCTATTTTTCCTAATTGCAATTTCTTGTCTTTTACTTGCTCGGTTGGCAGGAGCAGGGACAGATGACAAGAACTCACTCCGCTGCAAGCACTTGGGTCTTGAACTGCTGACCTACAGACCTTCCAGTCATCAAGCTCAGTGTCTTTACAACTAAGCGACCAAAACAGAAAATCAGTTTCTTGTGCTAAAGTCCCATGTCTCATTTCACAAATGCTTTCCTTCCTCTTTATACATGTTCTATTTTTTAAAAGAATACTGTTCATGGGGGCTTCAATTTCTTTTGAAGCTGGTTATTTTTTAGTTCACCTTATCACTGTACAGTAGACACAGATGCTACATATTTGTCTAACACAGGTTTCTACAAGTATATATATTTTCCCAATGGAAGACCACAATAATTTATAAGATGAATAAGACATAAATAGAATGGAGGAAAAAAATACAATCTGCTGCTTATTTCCCCATGGAGCCTGGCTTAGACAGCATGACATGAAGTAACCCTTGAGTTATGAAAGCTTGCAAAGTTTTCAATTTTTAAAGTGACCAATAAAAGGTATTGCTTTTCCCTGCAATTCTTTCATTTAGTATTATACTAGTCACATTTGGTTATGAGAAGAAGAAAAAAGAAAAGGCAGGGAGGGTGAGGGGGGCAAGCTGTTTCCATTCAAACTATTGTTTCCATTCACATGCACAGTGAAACATTTTTCCTGCTCTTCTGCAGAGGGGCAGGGAAAGTTTAATTAATTTTCTTCCTCCTAAATAACTGCCACTACAAAGATTGGCAAGGAGGGTAAAAATAATTAAACTTTCCCTTGCCTTCTTCAGAGCAGCAGGGGAAGTGTGTAATTCAAACATCTGGCATACTGAAGGGGCTTGTTAACCTCTTCAACATACCAGATGTTTATCCTGGAAGCAGCCTTTGGTGGCTGCCAGCCTCCCTTATATGCCTTCCCCAGTCTCTGCAGGTGTGTAAAAGGAATCAGTGTATAAAAGCAGAACCCCTTGAAGCAATCAGGAAGGAGGGGGGAGGGTGTAGTGCTTTAGTAACCATGAAATGTGGAAGCATGGAGCCTGAAAGCTCAAAAGAATAGGCTAAACACCTATCTGAAAAGCTAATAGTAAAATAAGAGTCAAGCATTTTAAAAAAAACAATTGCAATGCATTGTCCAGAACAACCACAGAAAAGCACCCAGAGACAAATGCCAATAGATCTGCCAGAAGGTTGAGTGTTCTGGCTGTGTTTTTTTTTTAAAAAAAACACACAAACAAATAAAGGCACATGACAAAGTGTCTGATACCTGAAGACATTGCTTTACACAGTTACCCAGGCAACGAAGCCTGTAGCCTGCCAACTTCCAAGGGGATTCTGCAGAAAAATATGGTCATGTGGAACTGAATCATCCCATCCAGGTGCATGAAGGTTAACATTGTCTTAGAAGCCACATCAGCCTACGACCATGACCATATTCTAATGCAATAAATTAAATATGCTCTAATAAGAGTCTTGCAATGATCTCATCGTTATGATTTGGTCTCAGTTACGACCTGAATGTCTTTCATTCAACCTAGGCTGGTAAACCAGTCTCTCTTATTTATTTTATAAATAAAATAAAAATTACATTAAAATACACCCAAACATAAATCAACCCACCCACCCCAAACACAAACCTGTCACTTATCTGTTAGTATAAGTGCCTGGGCAACACCATGTTGCAAGATAGATATGGTCATCGTACCAGTTCTCTAGCATAATATGCCATAATGTAAATGTAAAACAGCTGCACCTCATTAAGGGTTCTCCAATTGGAACAGCAGTTGGAACAGCACAGCTATAGCTTATTGATGAGGTAACTCCAAGACTTTGCTTAAAAAGCCCAAGCCAGGCCGCTAGGCCTGTCGGCCGTCAGGCCTTTTTAGGAAGTCTGGTAGTACATCAATATAGATAAAGGTATTAAATACACATTAAAATACACACAGACACACCACATCCAAAGGTGAGTCACTTACCCTGGGGGGCAGGCTATAGGGAGCTTCAGGCTAGCAGCTTCTCTTCCTCCTCCCCGCTTGGGAGGACAGCAAGGAGGCTGTGCATACGCGCCCAGCACTGTAGGCATGCATGCACACTAAGTGCTTGGTGTGCATGCACAGTGGGGGAACCAGTGTAAAGGTAAGCCCCAAAGGTGGTTCCCCCCAAAAAGCTGCTACCGGTACTCCAGGACACTGGGGAAAGTTACTATCGGTTCTGGAGAACTGGTGAGAACTTGTTACATCCCATCACTGGACTGAGGTCCATGATCAAAGCGATACTCTTATGGTTTCAGGTATCATTTTTACTGCAGTGATGTTGTTAGTTGCTGGCAGTCTTGGGCATTATATTGCTGGACAACAATAACTGTGTGCTGTCAAGTCAACTCTGACATATGATGACTCTTTCCAGGGTTTTCCAGTTAGGGAATATTTAACAATGGTTTCCCCTTCCGTTCATCTAGAGGGCATTCTGGGGCTCTAAAGCTTGCCCAGAGCAAGGGAGGAATGGGAAGTGGGTGAAGAAAAACGTTAAGGCAACATGGATCCGTATTCCTCTAGGGGCCTCCAGGTGGCAACATTATCCATTTAAATGCTCTTTCCTCCTGCAGGTCCGGTCAGTTTCCAACAGCATTTTTGGAGAGAGCCTCTGCTGTTGTCCAGCCCTGGGTAGGCCTTTGAGGTCAATGCCCTTTTATCTTATTTTATATGCATCTAAATCTCACCACTCTCCTAATGCTGGGATTCACAGTACTGTACCTTACCATATGATTTTAGAAAACTAAAACAGATGAAACTAAAAACTAATAAAATAGATTAGTAACTAAAAACACACACAACTGAATTAAAGGCAATTTCAAGGAAAAGTACAGCAATTATACAGAGCCCCACCATAAGTACCATGCCCATGCTGGCCCAGCATTTGTGTTGCCACACACCCTACTTATAACTCAAAGGGCCATGCCACCTCGGCAGTTTCCACTCCTGCTTCAGGTCCTCTCCCCAGGCTCCACTCCACCCTGTGGGAGAAAGTCCGAAGCACTTCAGCAGCAGCGCAGAGATAATAATAATTTCATTTCTCCCCCAATCTAAGCCTTATTTATTTATTTATTAGTCATATTTATATGCCACCCTATTCGCGAAGTGACTCAGGGTGGCTAACACAGCAGTAAAAACATAACGATCCCTAGAAAATATGTCTATAAAATCCAAACCCATACATAAAATTTAAAAGATTAAACATTTAAAAGAATTAAAAGATTAAAAATAATAAGATGAGCCAGCAGGTTGGGGTGCCCGTATGGCCAGTGCCCCATACCTGCCCCACCAACCATGTCTTTATACCCTTCCTAAAGGGCAGCAGGTCTGTCTGGAGGCACAACTCAGTTGGCAGGAGGTTCCATAGGGCCAGAGCAGACACATAGAAGGCCCTCCTTCTAGTACTAGAGAGATGAGCCTCTCTAGCTGATGGCACAAGGAGACAGCCTCTCCGGTCTGTTCTGGTGGGATGGACAGATGTTCTTGGAGTGATGCGGTCTCTTAAGAATCCTGGCCCACTACCATGTAGGGCTTTAGAGGTAATGATCAGCACCTTGAATTGCACTGGCCACCAGTGCAGCTCCTGGAGCAGTGGCGAGGTATGCACATAATGCCCACACCACAACAACACCCGAGCAGCTGCATTCTGGACCAGTTGTAGCCTCCGAATGGTCATCAGAGGCAGCCCCATGTAGAGTGCATTACAGTAGTCAAGTCTGAAGGTTTTACCAGAGTGTGTGTGATCATGAGCAAGGAGTCCTCATCGAGGAGCAGGCATAACTGGCGTATTACACGAAGTTGTGCAAAAGCCCTCCTGGCCATGACTGCCACCTGCTCTTCGAGCAGGAGTCATGAATCCCAGATTACGCATCAGGTCTGTTTGGGGCAAAACTGCCCCATCCAGAACCAAAGATGGTACCTTTCGAGATAATGCAGGACCCCTGACCCACAACCACTCAGTCTTGCCGGGATCCAGTTGTAGCCCATTGTCCCCCATCCAGACCCTCACAGGCTCCAGACATCTGGATAGGACGCCGCCGACACCGACGCCAACTATTATTATTATTATTATTATTATTATTATTATTATTATTATTATTATTATTATTATTATTATTATTATTATTATTATTATTATTATTATTATTATTATTATTATTATTATTATTATAGCGACTCTAAGACTGGCGAGAGGAGCTAAAGTGGAAGTGGAAACTGCCGAGGTGACATGGTCCTATAAGTAATAAGTAGGGGCATGCGGTGACACATCCTGGTCTCCTGCTGGGCCAGCACAGGCTTGATAAGCACTCAGTCAACTGTTAAACCCGCACCTGTTTAGACAGTCTGTTTCTACTCACAGAAGGGTGAGAGTAAAGGTGGCCAACCTGGCCTCTCATACAAGGGAGTTCTGCATCCTGGCAGTCACCAACAAGATGGAGATTCTTATTTGGTCTACATTTGTATCCAAGAAGTATTGTACAGGGATGGTTTGCAACATTCAACTTGTTTTCGGGGTAAGCACGACAAGCAATCAAGGCTCACATTCAGCGGCAAACATGTAATGCATCATTGCTTGGGAATCTTAACATAGGTGTAGCTACAAACAGTAGGAAGGAAGGAAGATAGATAGATAGATTACTCACTAGTTCATGGTGCTGTACCCCTTAGCTTTTGTGAATCCCACAGAGATGGCAACAACCAAAGCCGGTAGGCCTGTTAAAACAAAACCAAGCACTTCTTAAAGTGAGATTTGTAAAAGTATTTTATATCAAAGCATGGAATCATTTTCTATCAAGTCACAAAATCCCTGCTTCTTCTCTATGCTTCCACTTCTAACTAAGCATTCCCATCCGTCTTTCATTGTGACCACACACAAAAAAATCATCAGTTATAATACAGTTACAATGCATCTCTCCCGAAGCTGGTGAAAGCCATAGCTATATAATTTGGCCAGTGGCAATGGGGAAGAGTTCATTGCACTTCAAATTTGAAGCATTCAATAAATTCCACAATCCATGCACTTTGGAGGAGAGAACCTGAAGCTGATGTGTTTTTTCTTGCATCAAAGGTTTTTGTGCCTTTGTTGATTGAGGTCCAAGATGGAATTCTTTATCATACAAGGCATATATGAAAAGAGGAGAAGGACAAAGGGCATGAGGCAAACCCAGAGGAAGGTGGAGAAAGAACATCAAAGAACCATTACAAGAACATCAAATAACACTGGTGGAGGCCACTAGAAGAGCCAGAACAGGAACCGTGTATCTCCCTCAACAGAAGAAGAAGAAGAAGAAGAAGAAGAAGAAGAAGAAGAAGAAGAAGAAGAAGAAGAAGAAGAAGAAGAAGAAGAAGAAGAAGAAGAAGAAGAAGAAGAAGAAGAAGAAGAAGAAGAAGAAGAAGAAGAAGAAGAAGAAGAAGAAGAAGAAGAAGAAGAAGAAGAAGAAGAAGTTGTTGTTGACAACTAAGGTTCATTGGCAAGCATTTTTAAAAAACTATAGCATTTATTGCACAGTGTTTCAAATATGTTCATGTTTTTGGGCTTTTTAAAATCTCCATCTCTTTCACAGAAAAGATTTCAAGACCAGAAATATACATCTCCTGGAATTCAAATTGCATTTGGTTCTATGTCCATTCTGGGAAGTCCAATATTTGGGGAAAGTGCTTTAAAAGCCCTGAGCAGTATCTCTAATCATCTCATGTTCTACCGGAAAAGGGAGTATATAGTGTTGACACATTCTCAACTGACTAAGGCTCCTTTGACTGAGGTTTGGAGGACAACCTGCTTCCAGTTCTTAAATCAATGCTGCCATCTTATTTTTCTGCCCTCTTATGGCTGAGCATTGGACAGACACATCCAGCTCTTCACCTGAGGAGACCTTGAACAGCTCTTATGTCTCATCTTCAGACAACATGAAGCTATTTACCACACTGCTAAGGAAGGGTAAATCCCATTACGAGCAAGTAGGATCCCAGCGGCAGCCTGGGCTTAGCTTCCTAATGACAAAATCCCTCATTATCAATGCAGTGGGATTTGTAGAAGAGGTGTGACTGCTTTCCTCTATTGGTCCTTCTTAAGGATGGTCTCCTTCATAATTCTCAGCAATGGAAGTGGCTTTTGTGGTCATCTAAGGTGACCAGCAGAATGAGAAGTGGTGTGTGTGTGTTATTGATGGCTGAACTCAGAGTAAAAACCATATCCCTGGAGGTCATACAGATACTGAGCACTGAAAGAATGAGATCCAGAGCTTTCTACCAGCTTTCTACTTCTCTGATATGAACCCATCCACTCTTCCCAGAAAATAAATTATGAGGATCCTTTGGAAAGGCTTATGACAGGTTTTCTCAACCTTGCCCCCCCCCCAAGTGTTCTTGAACTTCAATTTCCAGAAGCCTAAGTCAGCACACCTGCTGATCAGGGCTTCTGGGAACTGAAGTCCATGAACATCTAGGGGCCCAAGGATGAGAAAACCCAGCTTAGGAGAAGCAGTGGGGTTTGTTGGAGATGCATTCATAAAAGCCAAAGGATGGAGTTGGTGGGAAGTAAGAGGACATTGAAGACAAAGAGGCATCCAACGGCCCCATTTCCCTATCCAAGGTCGATTTATGACATTTTGTTATCTGGAGGTAGGATGGAAGGAATCCATCCCCATATTGTGTAAAGATGAAAATGGCAGATAATTCTTCATGGAGAACACAGGGATTTGCTTAATTCAGAGCTATGCTATAAATCCATCCAACCCTATGTTGGCAATTTAGTCTGCACAGGATTGCTGTGTTTCAGTATCTGGCCACATATGTCTGTTTAGAAGTAAGCTTCCTTATATCCACTGCCTGATGACTGACACCAGGACTGCAATGGTAAACAACTGTTGTTCCCCACAAAACCAGATGAAGACATTGTTCAATGAACCTGGTACAAGGGCTGCCATTCTCTGTCATGATAATTTGTTTACTGAGTTGATGACTCAGAACATCCTCTTCACTGCCAGGTTTAGCAAGGATATTAAATTACAATTAAACTAGGATTAGATGAGGTAAGACTAAAAACAAATAAATTAAAGTCCTTTGAATCTATAGACCTGAGAAACAGTAAATGGATGGTGTCTCAGGAGAATATGGCTTCTCCATAATCCAGATTACAGGGTAGTAGGGGGGAAATGGTAGAATTCAAAAGTGCAGAGAGTCAGTCTGTGGATTTGAGATTTCTGAAGGCAGTTCATGACTGACACCCATTTTTAACCCTTTCATACAAAAACTCCCTCCATCATATGTCAGTCCAACTGACAAAGGATGGTTCAGAGGTTTTCCCCTTAATATGTTTATTTTCCAACACATGGGTGTGTGCTAGTTTGAGGGGTCCTTGATAAACTCAATTGTCTACCTGAAATATGAAAGGAATAGTTGTAAATTCTCTCTGGACTGGAGGAAAGGAAGGGGAAGGTCATGATTTATGCAGACATTTCTTTGAAAAAGGAATCAACCACAGTGATGCAAGATAAATGCACATTCTTTGTTAGCAGCGTTGTTGGGGTCCTTTTCTTTGAGAATAACCCTCAACATCCTCTGAACTGATATGAGTCTTAGGTCTGCCAAAGAGAAAACACTCTTGAGGGTACGCAAGAACAAAATCAAATTAGAAGATGTGGAAAGGAGCTCACTGGAAAAAGAGTGGTATTAAAGAAGGATATGGATGAGGAACTCAATTTCCCCGATGTCACTTGGAGGACCATGAACTAGCTGAGGTTCGGAGTCCCTAAATGTAAGACCCACAGGCTCAAGTGGGGGCTGTTCGTGGACAACAACATGCTGTGTGAATGTGGAGAGATACAGAATCTGGCTGGTCTGCCAGTTACTACCAGAAACAAGAATAAATTAGGATTTAGGTTTGGCTAATGACAAAACCCAGAAGGTGGCTTCATTTTGTAAGTTTAAAGTTTTATCTGTACATGAAAGAAGAAGAAGATGTTGAGTGAATAGGAACTGTTAGTAACTGTGCCTGGGCGTGGCACTGGTTGCAAATGGACAAATGGTAGACTATACCTTTAAGGACTGTTCTGGAACAGAAGCCAGCTGCACTGGATCAGCTGCTAACAAGGAAGCCTTCTTTTGTATAAGAAGAGGCAAAATCCAAAGCCACCTTGCTTCTATGCCTGGCTGCTTCTTATGCCATTTTGCCTCCTGTTGTTCCTGCTGCTTATCTTGCTGGACTAGTCGTGCTGGAGTGTTTATCACTTATTGTGGAGCTGACCTTACAGGCCTGTGAGTTTTGGGACCCTCACCACATCGTGGAAGTAAGGACTGCTTGTATCAGTAACTTAGTCGGTTGGTGCTCGTCTAGAGTTACTGCTTCTACCAAAGAACTTTGCTTAACTGCTGTTCCAAAGGTTTGGAAGCATCTGCCAGAGAACCAACAAGGACTTTGTGCTCCACTTACTAGGTGAGCAGAAGAGAGTGAAGTTGGGAACTGTCTATGAACTGTGCACTTTGTGTAAATATTCTTTCGCTGTTATGCTGAAGAAAAGCCTGTTATGTTTTTGTCACCATTGTAAATAGTTTTTCTGCTTGCACCTCACCTCGTGAGTAAAAGTTCTTTTCAGATTCCTAACCTCACAAGAACTGTATGCCTGTGTTTTATTGGGCACGCAACCTGCTGGTCACAAACACGGAAGGCAAGGGCGTGGAAGGAGCACACTCCGCTGCTTAAACACTCTGTCAGGAATGTGATTTTTGGCATGAAAGTCTTAATTTTTTTTGGCTGAAATCCTGTTGTGGAGCTCTGCCAGTGCCGGGGACATGATATCAGAAGAAGAAGACTACTGCTGATTAATGACTTTTTAAAATAGTGGGTTACACATGGCCAGGACACAATGAGACAAATTGAAGAAAACAGATATTTAATCAGCAGAAATCTGAAAGTTACACCCTTCCCATTGTACAGGCAGAGCCCACCCAAGAGGGTTTCAGCCTCTAGTTACTCATCCTTGGGTGTTAAATTCCCTCTTGTGCATATCAGAAGTCTCCACCTGTGTGTCCTTGGGCAAGCTACACAATCCCTGGAGCTCCCCCTAGAGCCATGGTTCCCAACAAGGGGTACAAGCCCCACAGGGTGGCACCAACAGCCGGAGGGAGGAGCCGCCATGGCCTGACGGGCAGCTGAAGACTTCACCACCACCTCCGGGGGCCCACCAATGGCCGGAGGGGAGATAGTTTGTGTTTTGCTTTTGATTGTAGTACTGGGAATACATAACATTTCACTATTTGGATCTTTGTAGCAAAAGCTAGATCGCTAGATAAACGTAAAGGTCTCCCTTGCTCAAAAGCCAGTCATATCCAACTCTAGGGTTCAGTGCTCATCTCTTTTTACAGGCACTGTCTGTGTCTGCAGATGTTTCTGTGCACATGTAGCAGGCATGACTAAACACCAGAGTACATGGAACACTGTTTACCTTCCCACCAAAGTGGTACCTATTTATCTACTTACAGTTTAAATGCACATAATATTTTTACACACACACATTTAAAATGTGTCTGTCTATGTCACATCTATATATACATCTATAATACAGTAATAACAATAGCCTGCCACTAGGTCAATTCAGATTTATGTATGCCCTTTCCAGGAAGATACACGGAAGTGAGCCAACGTTATCTTCATCTATGGGTAGCTGTTGGGATTGTGCAGCTTGCCCAAGGCTACACAGGTTGGCCTTCTCCCCTAGAAGCACAGTGGAGAATTTAATTCACAAAGTCTGGCTGCTCAGCCAGATATCTAGCATAGATACGGATACTGATACTGATGTAGATATAACCTCATTTGCAACAGCTTTTCTCCATCTTGTCAAAAATCCCTGCAAAACAGCCTGCATTATCCATTTGCTTTTGGGGACAAATGTTGGATGGCTTCCATCTTCCTGTTGGCAAACCTGTTCCTTCTGGGATTGATGTGGCCCAAGATGTCCTTCGTTTAATCCTGCAAAGCTTTCATGTGCGAAGGTTATGTCAACTCCTTTTAAATTCCCCAGGGGGTCCTGCTCAAATCAACACCATCCTGAGAGGATCCCCGGAGGTTAAAGGATTACCCAAGACAAGGCCAAGACAGTCTTCCGGTCATCAAGCTCAGTGTCTTAACCACTAAGCCACTGCGGCCCCTGCTCTGGACACATTGTAGGGCAGCAAATCTGATGAATGAGAGCCCGTTGCTTAAGGCTGGTGTAAAATCTGCATAACAGAAACGATGGGGAAAGCTCCCAGGTCCATTTTCTGTTGCATTAGAATTTCTGAAATGTCATGTTTCTTCCATTGTGAATAAACTGGTTGATTTGTTGAAATTCTTCTTTAAAAAAAGAAAAGACCTGAAATGAAATTCTTCCCCATCTGTTCTAACCTTATCCAATCATCTGAGTTATGAATCTGTCCTCTTTGATTACTCCATTTTGTCTAGAACCTCAAATTTCTTTCATTTCAAAATGTGAAAATGACGGCAAATTTTGGTATGTACTTACAACAAAGAATTTGCAATCATTTGGACATTTGCATTTAAAACGTCCAGGAGAACAAATCTGCTGTTGCTTTAGTGAGATGTAAAACAGGTAGTATTTCCAGTAATTTTAGATAATTTGCTTTACTGATTTAAGTGCTTGAAGCACTGAAGCTTCCTACCTAGAATCATCCCAAGCCATACTTCCTTTCCAGTGAAGTTTTCTCCAAACAGATTCAAACAGATATTTTTTTTTTTTGGGGGGGGGGGACACCTGACATTCAATCCTGTATATCAAAAACACTTCTTTGTTGTGCAATTTTGAAGGTGGGGAGCAAAATTCTTTCTTTATTCGTATCAGATGCACCACCAGGATATAATAACATACAAAGCTAAAATTAACACATCAAAAACAAAATAAAATTAAAAAGGGCTTAGATGACATCCGCCCAATATTGGGCCACTTCAACAGCATTTCTTCTTGCCAGCATAAGGTCCTCCTCAGTGCATGTTGAGGGGAATAGTGTGCATTGTGTCATATGGGAGATAGTTTGCACTTCTCCACATTCACACAGGCTGTCATCTACAGGGAAACCCCAGTTTGTCAGATTAGCCCTTGATCTTCCTTGAGTATTTTTAGATTTTAAGTAAATAAATTCTGCTATGCAGGATTCAAATGCATCCCTTTAACCTGCACTCAAATTGACATATTTAGGTAAAGGTAAAATTTGCCCTTGCTCGAAAGCCAGTCGTCTCTGACTCTAGGGTTCAGTGCTCATCTCTGTTTGTAGCCAAAGAGCCAGCGCTGTCTGCGATTGCAGACATTTCTGTGGTCGTGTGGTAGGCATAACTGGACACCGGAGTGCATTGAATGCTGTGTACCTTCCTGCCAATGTAGTACCTATTTATCTACTTGCAATTTCTTGCTTTTGAACTGCTAGGTTGTCAGAAGCTGGGGACAGAGATGGGAACTCACTCCATTGTGCAGCACTCGGGTCTCAAACTGCTGACCTTCCAGTCATCAAGTTCAGCGTCTTAACCACTCCATTGGTGGAGTGTCTTAGCCACCAGAGTCAGATTTACTGCACTGCTAATGGATGCAATTACTTCGTTGAGAAAAGGATCCTCACCCCATCCGAGACACAGGAAGCGTTTGCGAATGATGCGGTTTCGCAGCCGGCCCGTCACGGCCATATACGATTGCCAGGCTTCAGTCAGCACCCAGCAGAAGGAGGAGAGGAAGAAAAAATGCAGGAAGGCTGCCACCAAGGTGCATATCACCTGGAAAAGGAGACCAAAGGGGAGACAGGTAAGAAGAAGGAAGATAGCAAGGGAGGAAAACTGACAGTAGGACTGGAAGACGCAGAAAGCTTAAATACACATTCAATCAATACAGTGTTTCTCAACCTCAGGCTCCTTGTTGTTCTTGAACTTCAGTTTCCAGGAGCCCTGATCAACAAATGTACTGACTTGGGCTTCAAGGAGGTAAAGTCCAAGAAAACCTGGGAACCCAAGGTGGAGAAACACTAGACCAGTGATGGTCAACCTTGGCACTCCAAGTGTTCTTGAATTTCAATTACCAGAAGCCCAAGTCAGCACTCCTGCTTGATCAGGGCTTCTGGGAATAGGAATTCAAGAACATCTGGAGTGCCAAGGCTGGCCATCACTGCACTAGGGCATGGATCTAAGTTAAGGAAGGTAATATGGTGAGATATCCAGGATTCCCTGGCCAGCAGCATCCTGTGTCTGTGAGATTTCAGACCTCACATGGTGAGACTGCTGGTCAAGCCCTTATGATCTCACAAGGAAGGGCAGCCAAGCGTTAGATTGGTGGAGTATCTGAACTAGCGGACTGTGAAAAGACACCCAAGGAACTCTCAAGTTCAGTTTCTTGGTAAATGAAAAACATACTCAACTAATCTAATAGCATGGCAAACCAGAGCCTGGGGGAAACTCAAATATTCTTCGCCTGCCAGGCAAGCAGGAAAATGCTCTCAGTAGCTTCAGCAACTGTCACTGCTCCCACCAGGAACAGTTTTCCTGCTGGTATTGAGAAAGGTCTTGATCAGCCAGATTTCCCCCTTGTGCACCAAGAAAGCTCAGCAACTATTGTGCTAGTGGCTCTGACTTCTTCCAGATGATCTGATGATGGGGGTCAGCTCTTGCTCACTCACTCTTTCTTTCCTTCTGTCCTGGATTTTTCTAACTCACCCCCATTGTACAAGTACAAGACACACAAACACTTTTGTGAGAATCCACAGAACCTTTGCAAATGCGTGTCAGGGCTGCGCTCAAGAAATTCAAGGAGGTTTCCTAAACCTCTGCCGCTGATGGAGCTTCTGCAATGATCACTACTTCCCCACAGCTTACACGTTTCTGATACCAGTGTTTTATGCAACAACACTTATGCCCTCCCTCAATGGCTTGCTCCAAGTGGCATGTGTGTGAACCCACCAGGGATCACACCAGCCTCCTTCCCATGGTCCCAGCTTTCGGGTACAACAAAGCTGTACAACGCCAACACACAAACTCAAGTGTGTTGAGCCACTGAGCCCAGATTCTATCTGGGGATGAGTAGTGACAAGTGACTTTGGAGCCACCTGAAATGTAATAGTCAACCATCCCCCCATTTCTGTCCATCTTGAGATTTGTCTGTTGACTGAAGACCCCAGAAAGCATAATTACTTCCAGAGACTGAACCTGGCATCCTTAGATCTGACAACCCTCGTGTATTTCTCGACAATGCATACTGCTCACTCCAAGTTATCTAGTGGTTCCAGCCGACATTAATTAGTTCTCTGTGATCCCAACCCATCAAACCTATTTTCCTCTTGCCTTTCAAAGGTAAAACCTTTCTTTCTCCCTCTTTCAGGCTGACAGGAATGCTTGGCCAAGTGTGATTTAATAATATAGGAGGCATCCAAGCTAGAGCAGAGAACAGCAATACTGAAGCCTTATTCCTTTTTGTCTAATGCAGGGGTGCCCAAACTTTTTGGGCCAGGGGCCCGTCACATGGTTCAGCAGGCCGGTCATGTGGTTCCTCCCACCAAAAGTAGAAGTAAAATACACCTTGCAATCTGTTTTGCAACAGGATGAGATAGATTTTAAGCTGCCATTTTCTCTGCTTAAACCAAGGGTACCCAAACTATGGCCCGTGGGTTGGATTTGCTCTGATGCCAATTCCTCCAGCCCAAGTCAGCCTTGTCGCTCCCAGAAGCATTTTACTTCTGCTTCCGGGAGCGATGAGGGTGGCATGGCCTGGATGAATTGGCATCAGGGGCCAGATCTGGCTCATGGACCATAGTTTGGGCACCCCGGTGTAATGTGACCCAGCAATTGCAGCTGGAAAAACAACAACAACAAAATAAGCCTCTTTTAATATGTGCCTTTCATCTTCAAAGGACTTTGCAAGTAGAGCAATGGATCCTCTGGAAATGTGCATACAGAAAGCATCTTTATGGGACATGGAAGGAGATGGGGAAGAAAGTATTGTGTTACTGTCAGCTAGATTTTGAAACCATCCCCACACTTGCCACTTGCTAAGGAAGACCTAAAGAAGCTGCTGCTTAGGTTGAAAAAGAGAGTGCAAAAGCTGGCTTGAGACTCAACATCAAGAAAACCAAGATAATGGCAAGAGGCCCTATCAGTCCCTGGAAAATAGAGGGGAAAGAAGTAGAAGCAGTGACAGATTTTACTTTCCTAGGAGCAAGATCACTGCAGATGGGGATTGCAATCATGAAATAAAAAGGCAACTGATTCTTGGGAGGCAAGCGATGAGAAACCTGGGGAACATAGTGAAAAGTAGAGACATCACATTGCAAACAAAAATTCGTATAGTCAAAGCAATGTTATTCCCTGTGGCAATGTATGGTTGTGAGAGTTGGACCATTAGGAAAGCTGAGCACAAAAGAATAGACGCCTTTGAGATGTGGTGTTGGAGGAGAGTTTTGAGAGTCCCCTGGACAGCGAGGAGA
Source organism: Furcifer pardalis (assembly GCA_030440675.1). Lineage (NCBI taxonomy): Eukaryota > Metazoa > Chordata > Lepidosauria > Squamata > Chamaeleonidae > Furcifer > Furcifer pardalis. The sequence continues at coordinate 48,701,168 of CP126891.1, forward strand.
ACAAATAGGTCAATCTTAGAAGAAATCAAGCCTGACTGCTCCCTAGAAGGTCAAATAGTAAAGATGAAGCTAATGTACTTTGGTCATCAAATGGGACAGGTGGAGGGCAAAAGAAGAAGGGGGTGGCCAAAAATGAGATGGCTAGATGGTATTGTAGAGACAATGGGCACAGAGCTGGGTGGGCTGAGGAGGATGGTGGAAGGCAAAGGTGCCTGGAAGACAATGGTCCATAGGGTTGCAAAGGGTCGTAATCGACTGTGCGACTGAACAACAACAAAAAAAAGGAAGAGCCCATGACAACAAGACCAAATCAGTCTAAAGGCAGAGCAAAGCATCTGATGCTCGCCATTTCTTCCCGAAGATTGCAAAGCCCATGATAAAAATGCTGCTTTATTAATAGTGTCATGGATTTAAATTGGCTGAGATGGTTAACAACGAAATACAACAAAGCTCATTCAACTGACATTTTGCTTCCATCCTGAGCAGCCACCACAACTGGGTTGGAGGAAGGAATGACTGTATTGTATTTACCTATCTAGGTAGAGGGTATGGATTAGGCTTCATTAATTAAGGTCAGCAATTGGCTCCAGGCCTGGGAGATGGGAAAGGCACAATGGAAGAGCAAGAAGGTTTATTAAGTGAAACATTCTCCCCTGAGTTTTTTTTTGTCACTCTGTCCTCTTGAATTTAAGAGATAAAAACCATTCAACCTCACAAACCCGACCTGTTCTTGCTCTGTGCTAGAGGGCAGCTAACTCCAGGCTGCTACTCAAAAAGTATCTCATCTGCAGTCTTTCACTTTTCTTTTTATTTATTACAAATGAACTCTAAGAAAGCTTCCAAGAGTCTCAAAGGCAGGCATGGATAGTATGTAATTAATGTACTTTTTGTAGATTATATGCTGTATTTGCTGGCGTATAAGATGCGCCGGAGTATAAAACGCACCAAGTTATTATCAAAATAGCCCAGTATAGGCCACTATATTCAGTACAAGACACACTCCATTTCCCCAGGGTATTTTAAAGGGGGGGAGTGGGTCTTATACACCAGCAAATAAGGTGTTGTTTGTGTTTTCATGTCAGAGATTACTCTGGGTTGAAAGGATTTTTGCAGGGGATGCCTGAATGAGGCTTCTTTCATTCAGCTCTTGGGGAATTGAACCCCGTCCTTTTCGTTTCCAAGCACAGTGCTTTTACCCACTGAGCCACTGGGGAGCTGCTAGCAAATAAGGTTAGTAAAGGTAAAGGTTACCATTGCTCGAAAACCAGTCATATCCGACTCTAGGGTCCAGTGCTCATCTCTGTTTATAGCCCAAGAGCCAGCTCTGCCTGAGTCTGCAGATGTTTCTGTGGATATGTGGCAGGCATGACTAGGCACCAGAATGCACTGAACACTGTTACCTTCCTACCAAAGTGGTACCTGTTTATCTACTTGCAATTTCTTGCTTTCAAACTGCTAGGTTGGCAGGAGCTGGGACAGAGACTGGAGCTCACTCCATTGTACAGCGTCCGGGTCTCAAACTGGTGACCTGCCAACCTTCCAATACTCAAGTTTAGCATCTTAACCACTAAGCCACCGCAGTCCCATATGATATAATTAGTAGAAAGAAAACACAAGGTGAAAGCCTGGGCAGCCTCGATATTCTGCTGCTACAGTAGAAAAGTTCCTACCTTATTCCGGGTTTGGGTTTGACCTATCAGGATTAGCGCGTTGGATGATATGATGGAGAGGCAGAAGTTGATAAGGATGACCGAACGTTCTGAGCGGATGTATCTGATGAGAAAAGAGGAGACAAGGAAGAAAAAGGTTTAGGCCACAAAACAGAGACATGTTGAGTTGGAAGACACCCCAGGGATCATTCAGTCCAATTCCTACCAATGAAGGAAATTTACACCTAATACATCCCTCACCGATATCTATCCCAATGTTTCCCAAACTTTGGTTTTTGGGCTCCAATTCCCAGAAGCCTAAGTCAGTTCCACAAAGGACTAATCAGCCAATGTACTGACTAAGACTTGTGGGAATTGATAATATTCCATGGAAATGCTGGTCTTATCCAACAAGTGACCTGGAGCAAAAGAGATTTTCCCCTAAGCAGCAATATGGGATTCACTTCCAAGGACCCATTCACTTCGGAGGGAGCCAACTAATAACAGTAAGGGGATGGAGTCAACCAATCTGTTTCCATACAACACAAAAACTTCAAGGTTCTGGATAAAAGAGTAGGAAAGTAATATCATTGTTCCACCTCAGGTGAGAGGTAGCCTGTTAGACAATCTAACGAGATCGTACAGCAAGATAAAAAGGGGTAAAGCTGAATTTAGCAAGGCACCCATAATCTGCTGCGACTTCATTATGGACACCAAAAACACTTCATTCAACTTTGTCATTACTCTATCCCCAGTAAACTGGTGTTCTGTGTCTTGAAATGCATGCAGTTACAAAAACCTCAGGGGAGGGGTATTTAACAAGGATGTAATAATTGAATCCAGCTCGCTGGATGGCTCAGCAGTTTAGTTCAGGCTTGACTTGTTTTCTTTCTTCTTCTGCCATATCTGAATCCAAATACTGGTGATCCTCATGGCGATCAGCAATGAAGACTGTCCTGAGAATATAATGCAGTGGTCTTTCATTTGCCTTCCCCATCACAGTGTGACACCTGTACCACTGATCCAATTCCGTGAGTCACTTTCTGTCCCTGAGCTCTTTTGGCAGGCAAATTCCTCATCAGGCTCCAGGCCAGGATGGATGAAGCTGCTGCCCTCCATTAAGATAGATTCAAGTGGGATTTAATCCACTTGGGGACTATCACCCTTCCCTGTGGACTTTACAACCCAAGGCCTTTAGTTCTCAAGGGGTGGAGGTGTCAGGTGAGTTAACCGCCACCAGACACTCAACATCGAGTTGCTGGCAGTAGGGTCTACTTTATAACCATAGCAGGATAACCTGTCCAGACAAATAGGCTTTCCTTTAATGGCATTATATTATAAATGAATCCCAAGGTTTGGAAACAATTGCTTTGTTAATCTGATGATCTTTCCTGGAAACCTCAATATGCCAAAACCACTTTTCCAAACTGAGACATATTCTGCGTGGATCTCTCTACCATACAGTAGCAGCAGAATGTCTGCTGTGGGCTGAAGACTAATATAATTCACCTTGTTATAGATTGTCCTTTTCTTCCAATTTTTTTGAGAGGGGCAGGAGTCCAAATTCAGCTTTTGCTTGCAAACACATTGCTACGGAATATTTCTATATCCCTAATACCCCAGTGCAACTGGAAACATTTCTTTCCAGTGTAATTTGTAATCTGGAATCATCTTTTCAGAGTGTTTGGAAATAGAGGACTTAGCTTGGTTGTAAGGCGCAATATCCTTCAGGTTCTTTAAAGCTTCATATTTTGGTTTATTCTATTTTACGAAGGTTTAGCAGCTGGCAGGCTGCAGGCTAAAGGAGACTCAAGGAAAAAGCAAAGCCTCCATCTGGTCTACCAATCCAGAGAAACTGTTCCTGCTACTCGCCTGGGTTGACAGCTGTTGTTCCTGCTGCCGCCACCATTATGAAATTTAATTTCAGCCGGGCTCAGGTGCCTGGAGATCAAGGAGGCAGGAAGGGGAGAGGATAGTAAACACAAGGAGCCCTCGTGGCACTGAGGTTAAATTGCTGTACTGCAGCCAAAACTGCTAACATTGTGAGTTTGATCCTGATCAAGACTCAAGGTTGACTCAGCCGTCTGTCCTTCCGAGGACAGTAAACTAGTACCCAGAATGTTTGGGCCAAAATGCTAATTACCTTATGAACAATCCAGAGAATGCACTAAGTGCTATGGAGCAGTAAAGGTAAAGGTTGCCCTTGCTTGAAAGTCATGTTTATCTTCCCACCAAAGTGGTACCTATTATTTATCTATCAGCTATTTCTTGCTTTTGAACTGCTAGGTTTATTGGGATTTTTATTGTGTGTAGTTTTTAACTTTTGATTGTTATATGACTGGTTTTATGATGTTAGCTGTCCTGAGTAGAGATGATTTTTTCCCTTGAGGTGTGGGATATAAATGTAAATAAATAAATAAATAAATAGGTTGGCAGAAGCTGCGACAGATGACAGGAGCTCATTGCATCGTGAGGGTCTAGACCTGCTGACCTGCCGACCTTCTAGTCATGAAGTTCAGCATCTTAACCACTAAGTGCTATGGGGTAGTATATAAGTACAGTGGTACCTCATACAATGATTTTAATCCGTTCCACGGGGCTCGTTGTTGTATGAAACAATTGCTATACAATGCATGCATCATATAACGATTTTCCCTTTGGGATGCATTGTACAACAATTTTTTTGCTAAGTGGTTTTTCCCGTTGAAAATTTTTTTAAAAAGCATTAGCCACTAGGAGGCACAGGGGTGCTTTTTCCATTTTTTAAAAAAATCTCTTTTTAATTAAACCAGTTTTTCACCAACAAAATGGCTATACAGTAATACCTCATATAACATTAGTATCGAATAACACTAAAATCGCATAACATCAAGGAATCTGGGGGGAAGAATTGCATCAGATAACATTAAGATCCTATGGGATGCTTCAGATAACAACCGCGAAAGCCTGTGTGGTTACAATGTATCTCTATGGATCCCATAGAGGATCAGATAACACTAAAAATCATATAACACCAAGACTTGTGGAACCAGGTTTTAGTGTTATATGAGGTTTTACTGTATAGCCACTGCATTTTAAAAAATCAATATAAAGTCTAAATTATCCAGCAAACTTTGGCCCTGCCGAGAATTCCTGCTGTTCTTTTTAAGAGTACATATAACAAAAGAAGGAGCTGTTCAAACTATCAAAAACCACTGATGGGAGAGCTTTAGAAAAATCTCTGGCTCACTTTATAAATTCCAGTTCTTCACACTGGTTTGCAAAGAGGAAACAAGCCAGCATTTACATTCTGAATTCTTTTCCATCCCTAATACAACTTGTTTTTGACAAAAAATATCCTGCAACCTCCATGCCGCCTAGTGTACCACTCCCTGGATGCTGTGGGGTTATATTTTTATAGGAGAATTGCAAACAAAATGAATATGTATATTTAAAATGTGAGGACAACAACTGTACACCTAGAGGCAAAAATAAATTAATAACCACATTAAGAGCTTCCTCTGCCGTAGCTCCCACCCTCTGGAATGAATTGCCAGGGGAGATTATAACTGCTTCTACATTATTAACATCTTGTAATTGTATGATTTGTATTACTGGCCATTACTGGATCTTTTACCTATAATTTATTATGTGTATTTTTATATATATTGTAAGGTGCTCTGAGTGGTGCTCACATCAAAAGGGTGGGTTATAAATGCGAAGGAACGAAAGAACCAATGAATAAATGAACCAGACAACCAACGAAGCAACCAACCAATGAACCAACCTATCAAGCAACCAAACGACCAACCAACTAACCAACCAACCAACCAACCAATGAACCAACCAACCAACCAAAGGAAGAGGAACAGGAGCCCAACTCAACCTGGAATCTATAAAAACCACACCTTCACTACCATGGTAGGAGTTGTATGTAGGAAAAACAAAGCATGAAGCATCATCTTTGAAATAAATTGGGTCAGCAACAAAGTCCCCAATCTCTTTCCCACTCAAAACAGGAGAGCCACTACACAAAGAAAACAACCTCAGGTCCACAATCTTTGAAGCCCTAAACCACAATGACAAGGGCCCACTTATCCTCTGGGGAAAATGACAGCTCCTGCCTTTTCCAGCTCATTCACTCTCCTCCTAAATTGAAATTATATCAGAGAATAAACAAAACAAAAAGAAAAATGCTGTAGCACTTTAACTTTCGTGGATGAAGTCCACTTTGCCAGACATGGGAGTGAGACTTCATGCCATCAATTTATATAGATCAGGTTCAGAGGTACAGAGTGATTGGTTAGAATAACAGATAAGAATACAAATCAATATGGCTTGATACAACTGGCAATAGCAGGTGGTCGCAGGTTGTTATTCAGATAGAGATCATCTGCCATAGAATATTCAAAGATGGACTGAATGCTAGGGAAAGAAAACATATGTGATGATTGTGATTATGATCATGTGGAATTTGTGATTGTTACGCTGCTACTTTTTATAATCTGTAAAGCGCCTAGAGTCGGGTTCGCCTGAGTAGGGCGGGATATAAATTTGAAATAATAATGAAATAATAATAAAATCATACAAAACAACTTCTATGCCAATTCTGCTTACTCCAGTGAGTAAAGGACTCTTGTGAGCAGAGGAATTAGGCAAATGAAGTCAACACCTGTCTGTTTTAAGACAAAAGTGTTTAAGTTTTCCTTAAGTTTTTCAGTCTGTTGTCTGCTTGTGTTTGGGATAAAGGACAGATACAATATCTGTAACGTTTAATAATGTTTAATTTAAAAAAAGCTGTTTGGGTCTGAAGATGGGAAGGAAACTGTTTTAAGGCACTGGGTAAAAATAACATGTTTATAATTATTTTGTATAAATAATGCATACATTGAATCTTTGCTTCCAGGAAGGACTATGTGACATATCAGAGAATACTTTGAAAGTTTGAATTTATTAACTTTTTGTCATTTATTTTTGAGATTTGCTGTTTTTTGGTCCTGGTGCTATTGAAGATTCTGTTTTGCTTATAGGGTTTATGAGGGTTTGTTGTTATTTTATTTGAATTGTCTCTTATTATTCTATCTATTGTGTGTATTTCTTGATGCCTTTTAATTTCATTTTGTTTTTAGATGTGTTAATTTTAGCTTTGCATGCTATTATATGCTGGTGGTGCCTCTGACATGAATAAATAAATAAAGAAAGATGCCTTTCTATTTTTTGTAAGCCACCTAGAGTAGTGCTGTGGACCAATAGATGTAAATTTAATATTTTTTTCTTCTTTTGTGTCCTGATCAAACCCTCGACTGCCAAAACAAAGACACTTTCTTTGCTTCGTCATTGGCCAAACTCAAGTCCTCATCAGTGCATGCCTCTGGCAGCAATCGGCGGATCAGTAAATGAGCCACTGGATTCTGTACTGATACATTCTGTATCAATTCAATATATGAATTAAATAAAGAAGTAACCCATCAGTTCCCCTCTGATGGAAAGCATTATTCCCCTGGGAAAGGAAAGACACAGAGGCCCAGCCATCTCCTCTTGAGTCCTGACGCTCTGCTGGCGGTCAGCACTGGAAGCGTCGCTGAACTCCGCCACGTCTGGGATGGAGATCAATCCGAAGAAAGCAGGTCAGCGGGTCAATCTCCCTGCTGGCTGTGTGCCCAGAGGAGGCGGTGAAATGGCGCCGAGACCTCAGACGATTAAACACAGAATTGCAGCCACCTGCCAATGGCCATTGTGATCCCAGGCAGTGACAGATGTGAGCTGGTTTGTAATTTTTAGCCCTTGCTAAGGTTGAGCCACACAGAACATTCAGCTGACATTTTAAAGTCATAAGATCAAAACGGGGTGTAGAGAATTTCAACTAGGCTCCTGCCCTTCCCACCGCAGGGGAGACCATCTTGTTTCCAGTGGCTAGCAGGCAATGTTTTGCTGCCTCCACAGTTTTGCATCAAATGACACCAAGCAGCCGGGGGAGTCCCGAAAAGGTCTGCTGGCAATGCCCTTATGTTACCATCTTCCAAGTGTTGACTCTGTGTGTGTGTCTGTCTGTCTAGCTATCTGTCTATCTATCTATCTATCTATCTATCTATCTATCTATCTATCTATCTATCTATCTATCTACAGTCAAACCTCGCATAAAGAGCGTTTCGCTTAAAGAATAACTTGCTTAAAGAGCAGAATTTTCTCTGAATGTTCGCTTCGCTTAACAAATAAAACCAGCCAAAAACTCGCTTAACAAATAAATTGGGGTTTGCAGTACCCCCATAATTGGTCATTTACAATGGTGTTTCACTTAAAGAGCAAACTCGCTTAAAGAGCAATCCTGTGGAACGCATTATGCTCTTTAAGTGAGGCACCACTGTATCTATAAATGAAGACAATAAATTAAAACTACTCCAATAAGAGCCTCTTCAAAGATGGGGATACTTCCTTGTTTCATTTTTACACATGGGAGTGTAGAATTCCATGTTACTCTCCTGGGGTGCTCCTTGGTGTTTTCAGTGCAACCACAGAACCTGAACCAGAACAATTGTTGCCCAGTTGGAGCAAAATTGTGCAGATAACACCTTAAGCCAGGGAACAAAGCTTTGATGCCAAGTCCGTGATGACTCCAGTCTTTCAAAGCCCTTGTCATTTTAAAATATGGCAACAGCTTTTAAAAGAATCGTAACATCAAGCACACATGTGCCTTTAAAAGGTATAGGTCACCCTTGCTTGAAAGCCAGTTGTATCCAACTCTGGGATTCAGTGCTCACCTGTTTACAGTCAAAGAGCCAGCACTGTATGCATTTGCAGATGTTTCTGTGGACATGTAGCAGGCATGCCTAGACAATGGAGTGTATGGGACTCTGTTTACCTTCCCACTGAGGTAGTACCTATGTATCTACTTGCATTTTCTTTCTTTCGAATGCAAAGTTGTCAGGAGCTGGGACAGAGACCGTAGCTTATTCCATCATGCAGTACTTGGATCTTGAACTGCTGACCTGCTGACTTCAAGTTCAACCACCTGAGCCACACTCTAGTTCAGGGGTTCCCAACCTAAGACCTGTGGGCCTATTCAGGCCTACGGCACCAGTTCATGTGGTTCCCCCACCCCTCCAAGGACATTTGAGAAACAAAATGGATACCACTTTGAAGCTGTTGGGACAAAATGGCCACTCCCATTGGGCAGGCAGAGCAAAATGTCAGTCCGGCCCTCGAAGCTGACTGAGGGAGTGTGACCCGGCCCCCGGCTTGAAAAGGTTGGGGACCTCTGCTCTAGTTATTGTGTTTAGTTTTTGCATAGGGAAGTGTGTCTGTGTCCTGTGCTTTGCTTCTCAAAGAAACAAGTCTGGTTTTACAGAGAGGCAATTTAAGCAATTATAGAAACCTCGATAAAGGAAGAAAGCATCTCCATTTCACTCACGCTCATCTGGAGGAGAGAAACCTTGAGGAGGCTGAAAAATTCTTCACCAGCTGGAAACAAACTGATCGGAGAGCCGTGAATTATTTATCAAATGTTCTTTCCATGTCTAAACCTCACCTTATTTCAAGAGATTCTCTGACTGCAGCTTTTGTATATTTATTTTGTAATAGAAAATCCACCTTTGAGCAGGAGAAACTGCTGGGATTTCTAGTAAACATTTTCTATTCCAGCATTTTCTCTCTCTCTAACAATATCATTTACACTTATACTTACATACTGCCTCAGAGTGCTTTTACACTCTCTGGGCAGTTCAAAGGTAATTAGCATTTTTGCCCCAATGTGCTGGGTAGTCATTTTACCAACCTCAGAAGGATGGAAGGCTGAGCCAACCACTAGAGCTCTTTCTGAAACTGTTCCCCTATTTCTGGGAAAAGCGGTCAAGACCTGCATATATGGGTTTACTTAGAAGGGCAGCTTAAGGCATGTGGTATTAACCAGACAAAATGACTAGAGACACATTGAGTTCAATTCATTGGAGAAAGGACAGGTGTAAATCAACCAATAAATGGAATGGACAGATCAATAAATACAAGACAAATCAAAACCTACTCGTTTCTCTGATGAGACATCTGTATTACTTTAATTAATTAAATTGGAGGGGGCATGATATCATTGGCTCAATGTTTTTGGATCTTCTGAACAATGTCTAATTTGGCTATTGGCCAAAACAAAGTTCTCACATAGCAAATATTAGTTTCTCTAGTTCAGTGATGGTAAACCTTGGCATTCCAGCTGTTCTTGGACTTCAGTTCACAGAAGCTCAAGTCCCTGTGAATCCACATGAATGGTTTTACTGCATGTAAACCCATTCATGTGGATTCACAGGGACATGGGCTTCTGGGAATTGAAGTCCAAGAACAGCTGGAAGTGCCAAGGTTCGCCATCACTGCTCTAAGTGATCACTGAATAAGAGGAGATTACAGTGCTCATTCAGTCATGTTGAGATTTATACACCAGGAGTAACCCAGGAGTAACAGGGTGGGGACACTCGAAACAGCAATACAGTACAGTGGCAAAGCACAAACAGCTACAAGCTTGGGAAGGTCACCCCATTTCCCTCCCTTTCCTCCGCTTAGAAGTTGGAGGTGGATAGTTCACTAGAGCATCGCACAATGCCACTGGGTCAGAGACAGCTGCTTGGGTACCATAAGCAGCTGAGCCTATTCCTGACACACATATCATAGCTACACAAATATAACAATTTATACAGAAAACTGAAGAAATGTGTGACCTCCCCTTAAATGGGAAAATCAGTCATCTTCTGTTTTTTGATGAAATGAAAGATTTTATTTTACACTCAACATCCACATGGTACTTGCTTTTCAATACCAAACCAACCACATTGTATTTCCTTGCATCTACCAAGGAACCAAGGAACTCCAGTCTTTCTTGATGCGGCTCCACTGTTTCTCTCCATGGCCCCCTGAATTTGCTCCTGGATATTTCATTTCCAAAGTTGCCCATGAAAAACACGTTATATCCAATTTCATGCTGAGACCCCAAGCTCTAAGGGTTATCGGGTGTGTGTGTGTGTGTGTGTGTGTGTGTGTGTGTCAAAATCATGGCAGGACTTTAAAGAAAGGCACAAAGACAAATCACCCTTTTCTTTCTTCAGTATCGTAGATTGATTTGTGGTTTTATATTGAGTTGTGGTTTAGCTATTTGTTTTTAAATTGTGTATGTAAGCCGCCCAGAGTTGGGTTTTTTACCCGATTGGGCGGGATAATAAGTTGAAGGAAATAAATAAATAAATAAATAAATCACTTATGCTACTAATCCAGTTCTGTGAGTCACTGTCTGGTCCTGAGCCCTTTTGGCACACAAAGTCCACAACCTTAGTCGCCTCAGCAATATAAATTGGAACAAACAAACAAACAAACAAACAAACAAACAAATAAATAAATCAGCCCAAAGCCAGTATTGATGAAGTTCCATCAAGATGGATTCAAGTGGGATTTAATCCACTTGGAGACCATCATCCTTCCCTGTGGACTTTGCCACCTAAGTCCTTTAGTTCTCAGGGATGTTATGTAAGTTAACCACAGTATTGAGGATAACCTGGTCATACTGTGGTGCAGAAGGCAAATCAGACAGAGTCGTTGAAGAAGAAGAAGAAAAAGAAGAAGAAGAAGAAGAAGAAGAAGAAGAAGAAGAAGAAGAAGAAGAAGAAGAAGAAGAACTCACTCTGAGATTCCTCTCCTGATCAAGAGTCCCAAAGCATTAGAGTAAATGTCTGAGTTTTTCGCCAACATTCTGAGACCTGATCATCCTAAAGGCACCTGAGCGAATGGAAAAGCCTCAGCATTGCCGATCCTGCATTCTGTTCAAATTACAATCCCGACTAAAACATAATTACAAAAGAAGGGGAATTCATCCCTTCCATTCTTGAAGACCTGAGTGGTTTCTCAGCCTCCAAATGGCCCTTGGGATTTAGTATGGGATGCAGAAAAGGATATTGTTTTGATTTCTACCTGCGGGTTTGTTTGTTCTCGGTGTTCTCCATTCCTCCCTCTTCTGCTGCTCTTGTTTTCTGGCTGAATAAAGCCCTGGGAAGGTTTCCAGATCAGCAGCTTCAGTGACTCTATTCATAGGAACAGGTTCATTTAAAAGCAGACAAAGCATCCACTAACTGCTGCTGCTGTGTGTAAACAGGGCTAAGTTGGAGGGTCCTGGAACAGCGGAGGAATGCTCAGGACAACAGAGACAAATTTTTGCTTATTGCTTTGTTAAAGTTCTCTGCCAGCATTCCTCACTTGAGCATGTTGTTCTTACATTTAGTGCCTCCAACACTTTGCCATATCGTCCTTTAATGTTATTCCTTGTCTAGTGAGCTCCTTCCTTGATCTTGTAATTTGATTTTGCTCTTGCCTGCCCTCAAGAATGTTAGTTCTTGCCATAAAGCTCTTCCTGGATGTGAACCAGGGGATCTGAGGCTCATATCCATTCAGAGGATGTTGAGGGTCCTTCTCTTGCTTACCTCTCTCAGCATCTGCTGCTACTTCTCTCCTAATCTTACATGGAGCGATACCAACAAGAGGATACATTTTCTCAACTGGTGTAGGTTTGAGACATCCTTGAAGTTTGTTCATAGAATCGCAACATAATGGACCTGGCAGGAGCCTATAAGGCTGTCAAATCCAACCCGTGCTTAACACAGGAATCCAAGTCAAAGTATATCTGAGAGATGGTTCTTTAGCTTTCCTCTTAAATGCCTCCAGCGTCAGAGTGCTCATCCCTCCATAGGTAATTGGTTCCATTGTCATACTGTTCTAAGAGTTAGGAAGTTCAGAAAATTTGCTTCCTTGTTGAAATTAAGAGTCCCCCCCGCCCTGTACTTTTCACCTTAGGGGCTCTTTCTGCAAAAAATTGATGCAAATATTCACACAGTGTGGGCTGCAGAAAAATCCACCTACATCTCCCAGTTGTACTGAGAGCCTATAGTTTGAACCTTATCAAGCCCTCTGACTAATGTTGAGAACAGCTGAAAAAATGCTCATTGATTGCATCTACAAGGAATCATACTTGACACACTGAGCTAGAAGATGGATTTCTTGAGTAATGATTTCTGATTCAAAACATAAATAGATGATCATGAATACTCATGATTATTGATTAAAATCATGTCACCCACAGCAATGTCACCTCAGCTTCTTGCTGGAGAGCCAAGCCACCAGTTTCGCATTCTTTGAAATTTCAATGCTAAAACCTGAGGCCAAAGAATAGGATCTCCAGAAAATGGAGGTGGACCATCTGGAGTGGAGGCACAGTAAAATGTGTGCATATATGTGTGTGTTGGTTGGGGGAGAGAGAAAGAGAGGGAAAAGGTGGATGTCCTATGTTACTTCTTGAATATAATGTGCTCAACATGTTTAAATACTTTCTGCACTGAGTCTTCACACCTTTTGAGACTGAATGCATTGGATGTCCAGGTTTCATGCAACCTCACACATAAAAACCAAGCATTCCTGACTTCCAATAGTACCACTTGCATTGAGGTTTCTCTGGAAAGTCAAAGCAGAAAAGTAATTTCCTTGAAGCTTCAGCCAATGGCTTGAGAAGAAGCAAATTTTCTCTTGCATCTTCTGAGGTCACCATTGGATTTCACCTCAGGTAAAGCAGGCAAGTAAATTCAGGATTTTGCTGTTCAAGCAAAGCCCCCAAGGGTTTTCAGAAAGAGCAAAATGCATTACCAAGTAGCTAGCCTCCTTTTTCACGGTGGATATGTATATAATGGCATTTCTTTCACAAAGAAAGTGAGTTATATTATGACATCGGCCATACCTTCACTTGACTGCGTTATCTCCAGTGATGCCCATGGGACCCCGCAACAAAGTAAGCGTGAAGGTGCTATACAAATTGTTATTTGTGATGAATAGAAACTATAGGTACAGTATATGTCAGTCATGGCAAACCTTGGCACTCCAATTGTTCTTGGACTTCAATTCCCAGAAGCCCAAGTCTCGATGAATCCACACATATGTGCAGTTAAACCCATGTGTGTGGATTCACAGAGACTTGAGCTTCTGTGAATTGAAGTCCAAGAACACCTGGAGTGCCAAGGTTTGCCATCATGGGTATATGTATTGGTTCAGAGATGTACACAGAGTATAGAATATTGCTTTTCTAAAACTAAAACTTCTACACTTCCCCAGCATGGAGGCTGGGATGATAAAATAAGAAAAATATTTTGAGCTCTGGGTATATAAATCAGGGTTAAAGGAAATGTATAGGGAGAAGGAAAAAAATAGAACAAATAGAATATTTACCTCCAGACTGAGATGTAAATGATAATCAAGAGCAAGAGAGTCAAGGACGATACTCCACAGCCAACGATGAGTGTGACCGATGGGACGAGCGCTTTTTCCGGATTCTGAAAGAGAGAAAACAGAAACACTGTAGTACCGAATGAGACTGTTTGCTGATCTACATCTTGTGACAGGACTTTGGGTAGAAAGTTTGTGTTCGAAACTCAAGCAGCTTCACTTCTGGCCAGACTACGTAGTTTTGCTGCTGTGGTCAATTCTTCCGACCTCACATTGTGGCTTACTCTGATCTATTTTCCATTTCTGTGAAAAACAAAACTGTCTGGGCAGAAAAGATCTTGTCAGAGGCTGGTGCATGTTGATTCCAGAGAGAAAAGCCAAGTTTCCTGGTCATAATGCCCATGATAATCCATGGTCTTTTAGTCTATCAATCAACCTATCCATCCATCCATCCATGTCATCTTAGAACTATGGGGCTGTGGTTGCTCAGTGGTGAAGAAGCTCGCCTTGTTAGCTGAAAGGCAGGCAAACCAGCAGTTTGAGACCTGGATACTGCATGATGGATTGAGTGCCTGTCTCTGTCCCAGCTCCTGCAAACCTTTTGAAAGAAAGAAATTGCAAGTTGATAAATAGGGACCACTTTGGTGGGAAAAGATCTTGGGGACATAAAAGGAACCTCATTCGGGCATCCCCTGAGCAGAGTTTCTCCAGCAAAAATCCTTTCAACCCAGAATAATTTCTGACACAAAATTATTATTATATCTTAGAACTGTAGAGTTGGAAGGGATCCTATGGATCGCTGAGTCCAGGTTCTCAATGATCAAGGAAAGCACAAAGGAAGAAGTTCTACTCCCAATTTCTGGCTCCACAGCAAGATACCTGAACCACTTTGTTGCCTGTCTGGCCACATTGGTTTCGCCCAGGGAGGCCAAATTCAACAGCTCCCTTTCTGTTGCATGCTGAGAAGGCTCCCCTTCCTCCTCGGCAGGGCTTACTTATCTGGCTAGACAGTAGTGCCTGGGGAGCACATGATGGCAGCAGGGGGCCGGGGGGGGGGAGCTACTGCCAGCCAGTTACTTGCCAGTCAAGTGAACCCAGCAGAAGGAGATGGGTCTGTCTTGTCCAGCTGAAGCCCTACTGCAAGGGTTCCCAACCTTTTAAAGCCATGGGCCGGACCATGCCCCCTGGACAGCGGAGCAGGCTAGACTGGTTGTTTTCCCCATATAAACACTGCCATAAAACGTGCCAGCGGCTGTTGTAATTGCTTCCGCTTCCAGTACAGTGGCAATGATGACGTGAGCCACATGAAAGGGTGCTACGGGCTGAGTCCAGCCCACAGGCTGTAGGTTGGGATCCCCTGCCCTACTTCAACCCAACATTCACCATTCCCAAGGGAAGAAGAGTATATATGTCCTGTGAAGCTTCACATTGAAGTGGTTTAAAGCCAGTATGTAGCTGTAGCCTTGAATACCCAAGAACATTGGCCACAGGTTCTGAAGGTAAAGCCTCTGAGCTGTGTGGCAGGCTACGTCCCTCTCCAGTAATCTTGCAGCAGGAGAAGACAAGCTGAAGGCCCATAAAAGATCAGGTCATTTGGTCACTGAATGCTTTCTTTCCAAATTGACTGTCCACTTCAAATGACAGACACATCCTTCATATAATGTCAGAAGCCCTGGTGGCACAGGGGTACAAACTGCTGTACTGCAACCAAAAGGTTGTGTGTTTGATCCTGACCAGACTCAAGGTTTACTCAGCCTTCCAAGTTCTATCAAGTTATTCTATCAAGTTCTTCTTCATGGTCTCTGTGAATCCACATGAATGGGTTTACTGTGCAGTAAACCCATTTGGGTGGATTCATGGAGGACCACGAAGAAAAAGAATAGTTACAGGAAAGCCCCTGTCATTATAGAAGTTGACCTGGTGGTGCAGGGATTAAAACTGCTGTACCGCAACCAAAAGGTTGTGCGTTCTATCCTGACCAGGGCTCAAGGTTGACTCAGCCTTCCATCCTTCTGAGGCCAGTAAAATCAGTACCAGAATGTTGGGGGCAAAATGCTAATTAACTTGTGAACCACACTAAGCACAGCTGCAAAAGCTGTAGGCATCATGAAGCAAAGCTTCCCAGGGCTCTGTCTCCTTGGCCGGCTTAAACAACCAGCTTAAAGAAGGATTATGATGTGAGATTTGAGGAGCTCTTAGCCCTTCAGCTTAGGAGGTTCAGAGGTGACGTGATTGCTGTCGGCAGACACCTTCCCAATGTCCAGAATGTGGTAAGGTGGTTAGGTAGCAGGAGAAGGACTCAGAAAGGAAGTTTCTAGAGGTCAGATACTGCTGTCAAAGTGATGGAAATAAGGCTATGCTCTTGACACCTATCAAGGCCAGGTCAAGACACGGGAGCCCCTGGGGACTCTTCAGATTGAGATGTTTTCTTGACAAGAATGGCTGCAATATACTATGCCAGTGATAACGAACCTTTTAGAGACCAAATACCCATTAAACTGCAACCCAAAACCTACTTATTTATTGCAAAGTACCAACACAGCAACAAGAGAGGAAGGAAACACTTCCATTGGGCTGCTGGGCAGAGGGGTGGGGTAAACTCAGTGCTGGGGTGAGGGAGGAAGCTCTCCCATTGGGCTCCTGGGCAGAGGGGCAGGACAAACTCTGTGCTGGGGTGACTGCACGGGTGCCTGCAGAGAGGGCTCTGAGTGCCACCTCTGACACACGTGCCATAGGTTCGCCATCACTGTACTATGCCATAAGGCTATGGAATTACATCCTTGCTTGTCCACACAACTTGCGATAAAGAACTGCTACCTCCTACCAACCTGGGCTGCAGAAAATTTGAATAGAACCAGGCTTTGCACAAACAGTGCATTTTTGTACACAATTACATCATTTGTACAAAAAGCCTTGCATACATTTGCAATGACTGCTGCTTTGTTGCATTAAACAGTCAAGATTCTGAAGCTCTAGATGGGTTGTTTGCATCCTTCCTAAAAGTCATTAGTCTTTCTGAGACTGCTGTTGTGTCTGCCTACTTACCTTCTAAAGGCAAAATAACATCAATTTTGCACAGATATATTTTCCATAAATTATTGGGACCTTAAGAAGCGAATGTGGGGCTGTCTAATTCCTCTTCAAAGTGTTTGGTGTAGTTGAGACAACCCAAATTGACAAGGAGAAATAATTTAGCAAGTATTCCATGCATTTCTTTAGAGATCTATATTCATATTTTTCTAAATATTGGCATGGTGGCCGGAGGTCGAGGAGCATATTGTGTGGCCTCATTTTTACAAGACTTTAGAAGAGCTGTGAGAGCCAACATGGTGTAGCAGATAGAATGTTAAACCAGGGCTCAGGAGACCTCAGTTCAATCCTCACATGGTCATGGAGACAATTTGTAAAACCAGTTCTAGGGTAAATCACATGCACCAAATGTCCTACTAGGATTGCATTAGTAGGAAGTGACTTAACAGTACATAACAATAACAATCCACTTCTTTCTTTCTCTCTTTCACAGACAACACAGACATACACTCTTCAAATTAGTACAGAAAAAAATTAGCCACTAAACATGGAGCCCAAATGGAGACATAACTGAAAGAGACAGATTCATTCTCCAAGGCTTTTAGTGCAGAAGTCTGCATGTGAATCCCTGTGTATTCAAACATGTTAGTGCTGCTCTGGGGTTGTTACTCCTCGAGATGGGGCAGAATTTGGTTTTAATTGGGTTTATACATGATCCAGAGCGCTTAGCTCTTAAAAGTTGGGGACTGAATCGCTGCATGTTTCAATAGAGGAATTCTGCATTACAGGCTCCACTTCTTTTGCTTTTCCCCTCGGCTGGTTCCTTAATTTTTTTAATACAAAAATAGTAGGCAAGTATAATGTGGTCTTTTTCATGCTGGGAATTGTTGCAGCCACTGAATATGCCCAGTGCAGATCATGGGAATTTTTTGCTTTAATCCTTTTAGATACAATTTGCTAAAATTTGAAACATACATATTCAGGATGGAAATACAGTAATACCTTGGATAACGCTAAGACTTGGTTCCACAAGTCTTGGTGTTATCCAATTTTTAGTGTTATCCGATGCATGTTAAAATCCTATGGGATGGATCAGATAATGTTAAAGCTCCATAGAGATAGTGGTTGTTATCTGATCCATCCCATAGGACCTTAACGTTATTCGATCCAATTCTCCTCCCCAGATTACTTAACATTATGCGTTTTTAGCGTTATCCGAAGTAAACGTTATCCGAGGTATTACTGTAACACCATGTGTGGGAGGGAAATGAATATTGGAATTGATGAATTTCCTTAATCCTAATCTAAATCTAATCTATTCTATTCTGGTCAAACTATCCTGCTATATTAATAGAGTTGACCATACTGCCAGTGTCTCAACACTGAGTGTCAGGCCGTGGTTAACTAACCTGACAACTCTGATGACTAATGGCCTTGGGTGGCAAAGTCCACAGGGAAGGGTGAAGGTCTCCAAGTGGATAAAATCCCACTTGAATCCATCTTAATGGAAGGCAGCAGCTTCATCAATACTGGCCTGGGGCTGAGGAGGACTTTGTGTGCCAAAAGGGCTAGGGACCAGAAAGTGACTCACAGAACTGGATCAGTGTTATGGGTGTCACACTGCAATGTGGAAGGCAAATTGAAGACTGTTGAATTATATTGTTCCCAAGACAATCTTCATGACTGATCGCCATGATGAAAGCCAATATTCCAAATCAGAGATCCATCTAAGCCCATTAGTCCTCACGGTTATCAGGTTAATTAGCTGCTGCCTGTCAATCAGCATTGAGTCATTGGCAGTATGGTCTACTACTCTATGACCATGAGGATGAGGTAGCATCATTGACGCAATGGGTGTAGATCTGTGTGGGCTGCGGAGAATGGCAGAGGACAGAGGAGCCTGGCATGCAGTGGTCCATGGGGTCATTGCAAAGGGTTGGACTCGACTGTGCAGCTGAACAACATCAACAACAAATGACCATAGCAGAATAACCTGGCCAGTCTGGCTAAAACTGAGTTCGTCCAGCCATTCCCAGCACAAATTGTGGGGACATCTTAGTAGCAAGGACCTTGAAAAAGCAACAGGTTACTCCATACAAATAGCCTGCCATGTGGAATAGGCCACTGCTTTGAGAGATGGCGATCTAGAGCGGACACTTTGCAGGTACCTGTCCACAGATTCCTCTGTTTGATCAAGCCAAAGGAAAGGGGGAGAAATTACATGTTCTCTGTACACCAGGGAGTCACCACTCTTCCTCAACACTTTCAGTCGCAGACTGCTTCTCCAAGCCGACCTCTGTCACTGTGCATTGATGCTACACTGGGAGGGATGTCAAAACGCATTGGCAGAGAGCGGGGTGCACTCCAGGTCTCTTTCCTCCCTGGTTGGGAAAGTGCAGGAAAGACTTTGAACCAATCTTTTCAGCCAGAGTGGAAGTAATGTCTGCTATTGCCTGGGGGCTCAGGCTGTTTCTCTGCTCAAACCGCCTGCCTGCAAGTGGAAAGAGAAGGCTTTTTCGCCTATGCCACTTCTTTTTATCACACATTTCACCCACTTTCCCTTTTTCTGCTGCCTTTAAAAAGGTCTTTTTAAACCAGTCTTTATGCTCCCCCTGAATAGGATGCTTTCCTCCATCCCCTGCTTCTGATTTCTCCTCCTCCAGTGTAAGAAAAGCCATACTGGGGTGAGAACAGCCACCTGTCTAGTCCAGGGGTCTGCAAACATGGCTCTCCAGGTGTTTTTGGACACCAACTACCTAAAGCCCATCTCAACACACCTCCTGATCAGGGCTTTTGGGAATTGAACCAAGTTTGCTGACCCCTGGTCTACACTATAGGACTAGGTCCACAAACTTGGCTCTCCAAATGTTCTTTGACTTCAATTCCCAGAAGCCCTGACCAGCAGGTGTCTAGTCCACTATTTTGTTCATGCAATCTCAGCCATCTTCCCTAGTGTGGTGTCTACAGACAGGACAAAAGCCAAACAGCATTCCCACCAACTGATATATTATTATTATTTATTTATTATTATTTATTTGACTTATTTAGTTACCCCCTCGCCAAAGTAGCTCCAGGCGGCTTACAATACAAGAAACACCCCCAACATAACACACTCCAACCACCCATACATATAGTTAATCATCTTAAAAACTCTTTTGTTGTTGTTCAGTCACACAGTCGATTCCAACCCTCTGCGACCCCATGGACCACTGTCCTCCAGGCACTCCTGTCCTCCACCATCCCCCTCAACTCACTCAGCTCTGTGCCCATTGCGTCCACAATACCATCTAGCCATCTCATCCTTGGCTGCCCCCTTCTTCTTTTGCCTTCAGCCTTTCCAAGCATCAAGGCCTTCTCAAGTGAGTCTTCTCTTCTCATTTGATGTCCAAAGTACTTTAACTTCATCTTTACTATTTGCCCTTCTAAGGAGCAGTCAGGATTGATTTCTTCTAAGATTGACCTATTTATTCTCCTCGCTGTCCAGGGGACTCTCAAAACTTTCCTCCAACACCACATCCCAAAGGCATCTATTCTTCTGCACTCAGCTTTCCTAATGGTTCAGCTCTCACAACCATACATTGCCACAGGGAATACCATTGCTCTGACTATACGAATTTTTGTTTGCAATTTGATGTCTCTGCTTTTCACTATGCTCCCCAGGTTTCTCATCACTTGTCTCCCAAGAATCAGCCACCAAAATCTCTGAAATCTAAAAATCTTAAAATCACAAATCTAAAATCTAAAACCCCCATTACAAAATTGTCAGATGGTCATATGAGCAAGTGGGGTGGAGAAGATCCAACAGGGCCAGCCATGTCTTTGAGTCTTTCCTAAAGGCCATCAGTTGTGAATGGAGGCAAAGGTCCGTCGGAAGGAGGTTCCAAAGGGTCGGGGCAGATACCGAAAAGGCTCTCCGACTAGTATACCAAGAGTATGGTCTTCTGGTGCCATCTTGCCTGGCACTGATTTTATCCTCCATTGATCTGTTACTGTGAAAATTTGTCTGGTCTTGTGGCCATTTCTACCACTTATGTGAGGGAAGTCCACACCATTTAACCAAAACCTGCTTGAAGAATGGTTATTTTAAAATTTGTCCATAATTTTCTACCCTCTGATTTCAGTGGATGAGCTTATTGTAGAAGAGTGAGAAACTTCAGTGGGAGAAGAGGGTATTTTCTGTTCCCAGGCCATGATGTGGATCTCCAAAACCCAAAACTTTTATGGCCCACAAAACCAGAAGTGGCAGGAAGTCAACGACTGTTTTGGAAAATGAGGAAAGTTCTTATGTGAATCCATCAAAGGAAGACCACAGTTCAAAAGTACCACTTCTGGAATATTCCGAGCATGGCAATTCACCCTCTTTTTTTGCCAAAAGGGGAAGAGGGTATTAAAACACCCCGGGGATGCATTGGGTGCATTCTTGTTCTAATATGATCAGAGATGGAGAAAAGCTTTCCTCTATCCACTTTCTCCTTGCAACACTTTATAATAAACATTTATTGGAAGCATCTTCTGCATTCTGCGGAAGCAAAGAAGTAATGAGGAAATGGGAAAATGTATTCCAGTCTAACTCACCATCTGATTCCATCTCCCAGTCTTATTTTTCATCCTTGGTGCATACCCCATTTCCTGATTCTTTGCAAATAGAAATCCAACCAAGCTAGAATTCCTGCCTGTCATATCTTGCTAGTTTCCTGGATGATTCTATGAGTGAAGATGGCTCTGACATTTCTAGAACACCAGTGCAGCTTTGAGATCTCCTTCAAATGGTTCAATATATTTTTTGTAGTGGAATGAGCTCCAGATCTCAGTTATGTCGTGATCAAAGGGATAGGTAGAGTTGGGGAGAATCAGATTTAAATCCCCTCTCAACTGTGAACCTTGATGGACCAGATCTATTTTACAGGGTTATTATGAGTACTGTATTACTATCAAGAGCCATAAGAGCCATGGAAGGATCAATGCTAAAGGTATCTCTTTGTGACCACATCCCCAATGCCCAGATAAGAAAACAAAGCCATGAGGATCGCCAATATTTGGATTTGGTTATGGAAGAAGGGGCAGGAGGAGGAGGAGGGAAGGCCCCTCAGCTGGGGCTCCTGGAGTTCAGAATGCACAACTATGCTATGGGTCCCCAAAAGGTGTGTTGTTTCTCTGACAGTCTAGAGAACAAGGAAAAGCAGCTGAGCTTTGGGCTCCAGTGAGACAGCAGCTCTGCAAAGCAGACAGGTGTCATCTCTCTCCAAACGGTCCCTGAATCATCATTCAGTGTTTCATGTAACACAAACTGGCACTTGGCACTCTTTCCGGTGTGGCCTCCTCTGTGCCAGGAGCATGAGCCAACAGGAGCAGTGACATCAGTGAGTGGGATTTGGGATGGAGATGGAGACACCTGATGTGAATGGGCTCAGCTTGCGCTCCTGAAAGAGCCACTTGGCAACCCTGTGGATTGGGATGAACCAGAGCTTGGAAACCTCACCTCTCTTTCTTCTTTGGATGTTGCTGATGGCTGAGTGGTTTTAAGAGTTGAAGTCTCAAAGAAGTCAAGTTCCCAACAGGCAAGACCAAGTTCAGATCAAGTAGGTGGCTGCTCAGCTGGCGGTCCCAACACCGCCACTCAGCTGGCCTCGGCCCCACCCAAGTAGGGCTGGGGAATGGGAGGCAGCTGCGTGGACTGGCTGCGGCTAGCTGAAGATCGCCGCCACCACAGCTGTTCTACGGCCAGCCTCCTCCCTGCTGGGAAGAGATAAGGACTCTCCTGACTGTATTGCATTTTCTGTGCTAGTGTATTGTATTTTTTTTTTGCTTTTTTGTATTGTATATCTGTGCTAGTATTTGGTAATAGTTCTTCTCAGCAGGAGGGAGTTGATTTTTTTATATGGATAAATTGCTATAGGGATTGACTCTCCTGATTGTATTGCATTTTCATTTTTATGTTAGATTTATTGACTGTATTGATAGCATTGCATTATGTTATACTTATGTTGTTGTATTTATATTTGATATTGTAATATACTGTAATATTGCCCATGTTATGTTGGCCATTCTGAGCTGCTTCAGCAAGTAGAGCGGCATATAAGTCTAAATACAAATACAAAAGAGGCAAAATTCACTTCCTTGCTACTTCTGCCTGATGACTCTAACCCTGCTCTCTTTGAAATACTGTACCAGGGAAAAAGCCCAGTCTAGCCCATCTTTATATATTTGAGGACAGCAATCTTTTTTCTACTAATGTGGCCAAGTTATCTTGCTATGGTCATAGTGTAGGCCCTAGTCCCAGCAACTCAACACCTATCATCAAGCAGTGCTAACTAGCTTGACAGCCCAAGGACTACGGTCGTGAGTGGTGAAGTCCACAGGGAAGGGTGAAGGTCCCCAAGTGGCTCAAATCTCACTTGAATCCATCTGGATGGAGGGCAGCAGCTTCATCCATCCTGGCCTGGGTCTGAGGAGGAGGACTTTGTGTGCCCAAAGGGCTCAGGACCAGAAAGTGACTCACAGAACTGGATCAGTGGTACTATAGGTGTCATGCTGCGATGCAGATAGCCAATGGAAGATCACCGCAGTACATTTTTCCCAGGACAATCTTCATCGTTGATCGCCATAAGGAGAGCCATTATTCAGAATCAGATATGGCACTTGAAGAAGAAGAATCCTCTTTCTCTCCTAGGTGGCATTTTCTTGTGAGCAGGACATTGATAAATATCAATTAAAAAAATCAATCTTCTGCTTTGCACTTAAAATAAATAAGACTCTGACAGTACTCATTGTTGTTGCTTTAATAATTATCTTTTGCACCCTCTTTCTGCATTCTTCTGAGCATTCATAATAGCTGTGACTCCCGGAAAGAATGTTTTGAGAACTTGGTGTCCATTTTGTGCACATTTTTGTTGGTCTTAACAGGCCATTCCACATAATTATAGTAAATAAAACAGACCCGGAGAGCCATCTTAATGCAGCACTATTCATTAGCAATTACAATATCCTCCCTTTTGATTAAGCCCACTCCATGGGAATAAGGCACGGGGTCAATATTTTGCTCAGTAAACTGATCTGTGGACTGTCATAGACTTAAAAGAGTCACCACAGCTGAATGTTGATATTAAGCAATGAGACTCTAAAGCAGGGGTGCCCAAACTACTGCCTGTGTGCTGGATCCGGCCCCCAATGCCAATTCATGCAGCCCATGCTGCCCTTGCCACTTCTGGAAGTGGAAGTAAATGGCAATGGGGGCAGGATCCAGCACATGGGCCGTAGTTTGGTCACCCCTGGATTATGCAGAGAAAATGGCAGGCTAAAAATCTACCTCATCCTGTTGCAAAACAGATTGCAAGGCACATTTTACTTCCACTTCCAGTGGGAGGAAACACGTGAATGACTCACTGAATGACATGACTGGACCATGGCCCAAAAAAGTTTGGACAACCCTGTTCTAAGGCTTGTGAACAAAATATTCAACCAGATTGCTCGATATTAGGCAAGGAGGAAACTTTGGGAAGAACAAGAGACAGGTTTTCACTTCTACATGAGGGTTGACAGGCAAACAGCATCCCACTTTCTGACATTTCAGGGCCAAACCTCCAGTCTGGCCAGGTTGTCCGGCTATGGTCGTAGAGTAGACCCTACTGCCAGCAACTCAGCAACGATGCTCAGGTGGTGGTTAACTAACCTGACCACCCTGAGAACTAATGGCCTTGGGTGGTGAAGTCCACAGGTGATGGTTCCCAAGTGGATTAAACCCAACTTGAATCCATCTTGATGAAGGGCAGCAGCTTCATCCATCCTGGCCTGGGGCCAATGAGGACTTTGTGTGCCAAAAGGGCTCAGGGCCAGAAAGTGACTCATGGATCAGTGGTACAGGTGTCATACAACGATGTAGAAGGCAAAAGATCAGCCAGTGCGCTATATTGATCCCAGGACAATCTTCATGGCTGTTCATGGGAACAATATAATGCAGTAGTCTTCCATTTGCCTTCCACATCACAGTGTGATCCAGTTCTGTGAGCGCCCGTCTTCTGTCTCAGTCCCTGCCAGCCTAGTAGTTTGAAAGCAATTTCTTGCTTTCGAACTGCTAGGTTGGCAGGAGCTGGGACAGAAATGGGATCTCACTCCATCATGCCTCCCTTGGGTCTTGGACTGGTGACCTGCTGACCTTCTAGTTGTCAAGTTCAGCATCTTAACCACTAAGCCACTGCAGTCCCTGGCATTAAGAGTAAACAAATGGAAATGACCTGGTTACTCCTGACTCTTCTTATCTACTATTAATGCAGATTGTTGGTCAAAGATGCTGCTAGAAGACCAATCCCAAAAGTTGCTGAACAAATAAAGTTGTTCAGCTCACCAGGGTTTAGGCTGGCTGGGTGTAGTTGTGACCTCCTCATCATCCTCCCCTGCAGATGATGAAGGAGAGAGAAAGGGCACATGGCAAGCGGGGAGCAAGTTCTCAGCTTGCATTGATCCTCTGGGAAATGCAATTCCCACTGGGTGCCAGCTGCTAATAACAGTATGAATGTTATCCAAACAACAGGCTGTGCACTTGGCCTTTATTGGAAAACCCCCTGCAATGGAGGGCTCAGAAATGTCACATGGAGGTAGTAGGTTTGAGGAAAGGGAGCTCCCTCGCAGGAGAACTGAATGGCAGCCAGAATCTGGCATGGGCTTAGATGTTGGCATCCTCAAGGTAGAGATATTGTACCTAGATTTCCATGGATGTCTTTGAGACGAAGTCCACATTCTCTGTCCTCTGTGGCTGGATTTGCAGAAGGTTCCACTTGCAGTTAGCAAAACCCACGAGGTACTAGCCCCCCTCTCTATTCAGCACTACTTAGACCAAATGTGGCTTAGTGGTTAAGACACTGAATTTGATGGCTGGAAGGGCGGCAGGTTAGCAGTTCAAGACCTGAGTGCTGCACGATGGAGTGAGCTCCCAACTCTATCCCAGCCCCTGCCAACCTAGCAGTTCGAAAGTAAGAAATTGCAAGTAGATAAACATGGACCACTTTAGTGGGAAGGTAAATAGCTCCTGTCTATGTCCCAGCTCCTGCCAACAGAACAGTTTGGAAGCAAGAAATTGCAAGTACCAAGTTTTTAAAAAGTTTTTAGAGTTTTTAACTTTTTAAAGTGATTTTATGGTTGTTGTAAATTGCCCTGGGTCCCTTTTGGGAGGAGGGTGATAAACAAATTTAAATAAATAAATAAAATAAGTAGATAAATAGGTAAACAGCATTCTGTGTACTCCAGTCATGCCTGCCACATGTCCACAGAAATGTCTGCAGATGCAGTATAGTCTGTTCGGCTATAAACAGAGATGAGCACTGAACTCTAGAGTCAGATATGATTGGCTTTCGACCAAGGGTGACCTTTACCTTTACCTTAGAGTATTGTGCCATTCTGGACGCCACCACACTTTAAGAAGGATGCAAACAAACCAGAGCAGGTACAAGCAAGGGCAACAAGGATGATCAGACGATTGGAAACTATGCCATAGGAGGAAAAACAGAAGGGATTGGACACTGAGAGGAGATTTCATGAAAGCACTCTTCAAATCCCTAAAAAATAATCATAAAGAAAAAAG
Organism: Furcifer pardalis; assembly: GCA_030440675.1. Taxonomy (NCBI): domain Eukaryota; kingdom Metazoa; phylum Chordata; class Lepidosauria; order Squamata; family Chamaeleonidae; genus Furcifer; species Furcifer pardalis. The sequence goes on from CP126891.1 coordinate 48,727,631, forward strand.
GAAGGATCTGTTCTCAATCATCCTAGAATGCAGGAATGTGTAATAATGGAATGAAACTACAGGAAACTAGATAAAGGCTGAATATCGGGGGAGAGACGTCTTAACACTTAGAGCAGTACTACAGTGGAACCAAGGGTAAACTGGAGAAGTGGTGAGCACTGCAATACAGGAGGCAACACTTCTGTCAGATCTACATTGATTTGGATCCTTGCATTGAGCAGAGGAGTTGGACTCCATGGTCTCATAGGGTCCATTTCACTCAGTGATTCTATGGTTTTACAATACTGTATCATGTTCACAGAGGCGTAGCTACCGCCGTATCTGCCGTATCAATTATACGGGGGCCCCGGGTCACGGGGGCCCCCAACGTGCGTAAACAAAACAAATCTTTACCCTTCCTAAGGGCCCCCAAAAGATTTTTATATGGGGCCCCGCCAAGGCACGCTACTCTTCTGCATGTTCAATTCATGTCAAAGACATATGATGTAGTAGTAATGGGGGATGATTTCAACTATCCTTATATCTGCTGGAAGACACATTCTGTCAAATATAGCCCTTCCAAAAAATTCCTGGCTTGTGTGGCTCATAATCATCTCCTACAAAAAGTGGGGGGAGGAAACTAGAGGAGTTGCTATCCTTGATTTGATTCTAAGCATTCGAGAAAGAATTGAATCAACCTTTGTCATATCTGCTTTGATTCGGATTCCTGCATTGAGCAGGGGATTGGACTCAATGGTATAAAAGGTCCCTTCCAACTCAGAAATTCTGTGATTCTATTATTCTTTTCAGCAATGTTGATGGAAGATGGGATTATGGATTCCAGAGTCCAAAAGTGATGTTTCCAAGCTCTTGGCTTTGGAACACAATTCATTTATTTATTGTATTTCTTTACCACCCATTTGGGTGGTATCCCACTCTGGGCAATGTACAAACAGATAACAACAAAACACACAGCAAATCAAAACAAACAACTGACAAATCTGGTACAAACTAAACTAAACTAAAGTAACTGGCATCCGAGGGCATTGACTAACTAATTTATCCTCCCCAAACTCTGTTTCTGCCTGTTCATACCATTTTATGCCCACTTTGTGTTTGAGAACAGGTTCTCCACCCTACTACCTGTCCTCATTCTACACTTGTTCCACCACTTCACTTCCAATCCCTCCCTCCTGGAGTGACTGAGAGCAAACCAAGTCCATTTCCCACCTCTTATCAAGAGGCGGCTTTCCTGCAAAATTGTCACAAGCAAAGGTGGCTGCTAGGGTGAAATTGCCAGCAGGAGGGAAAATTAACAAGGCCTGAATGAATTAAATGCGGTCTGACAAGTTGACAGCCTAGGCAGCTAATTACTACCAGGGTGCATTAATCAATGCAGAGAGAAGTGAAGCCTCGACTGCGAGCTGCAGCTATGCTCTTTACAAAGACAGGGAAGGCGGCAGGCAGGCTGTGGGCAGGGGTGGAATCTCAACTGACTGGTCCCAGCGAAAGGGAAGACAAGCGCGCAACTGTGAGCATGGAGTCTGGTGCTCCAAAAGCAATGATCCGGCAAAAAAGTGCAAGTGAAACCTGGGGATGTCCTGGCAGACAGAGAGCAAGGCAGTTCAGACTCATTCTAGTTGCAAATCGCTTTACTCTTTTTGCTCTTGGAGCTGACATTTATTCATAGGATTAGTGTTCCAAGATCTTCACAGATGGAACTTAAATGTGACCTAGTCTCTGTCTAGAGCAGGTTTCCTCAAACTTGGCTCTCCAAGTGTTCTTGGACTTCAGTTCCCAGAAGCCCTGATCAGCAGGTGTACTGGCTTCGGCGTCTGGGAATTGAAGTACAAGAACACCTGGAGACCCAAGTTTACTAACCCATGGTCTAGACCAGTAGTCCCCAACCTTTGGGGTTTGGACTTCAATTCCCAGAAGCCTAAGTCACTTCCCCAAAGTACTGATCAGCTAATGTACTGATATAGGCTTCTGGGAATTGAAGTCCAAAACCTAAAGGTTGGGGACCACCTCTCTAGACCACAGATCCTTTCTGGATTTCTAGAGTCAGCCCAGAGCAGCTTTCCTTAATATGAAAAATGCAATATTCAACAAAAACTCAACCAAAAACCAGTTGTCTTTGAGGGTAGGCAATCTACAACACTAGGCCTTCTCAGTTCTATTACATGGCATAGAACGGTGGATAACACAAGCTGCTATGTGATGGCAGAAGCTGGAACATACATGCCCTTATTGTAAAATGCCAGGGGTTTCCTGGACTGTGAGGAAGATCTATGAAGAAGCACTGTTATGAATTAATTAAGATCAAGAGACCATGGAACATAAAACACATAAATAGGGAAGTAAACTCTGGTATCACAACAGGAAAGGCAAAAAATGGATGGTTACAGCTGCTCATGGATTGTTACAGTTGATCCTTTAAGGAAGGGATTCTCAACCTGTGGCCCACAGACTGGATGTGGCTCATGATGCCATTTCATGTGCCCTCCACTGCTTCCACCACACCAGGAAGTGCCATGTGGTGGAGGAAGGGCAAAATGGCCATCCAGCCCCTAAAGCTGTCTGAAGGAGCGTGACCTGGCCACCAGCATAAAAAGGTTGAGAACTCCTGATTCAAGGTCAAACCAATTGATAATGAAAGACATGAAGGGGAACTATTTACTGCATGCTGTAGCCGTGGGCGGCCAGGGTAGGCGTCACCCACCCTGAGTTAGCAGTTTGCCCACCATCACACTCCCGGCTGCTTATATATATGACATATATATGACATTGTTGCCCATCCTGAAGATTTTTCTGCCCAGCCACATCTAGAATCCTGGCAACGGCCCTGATTTACTGGTATAATAATGTGGGGGAGGGGCAAATATGGGTCCAAGATAACATAATTGTGGAGAGCTGCTCACCAAAATCAAGGGAGCCTTGAAGACATTCAAGTTTGAGGAAGGAGGGGGAATGGGAAAAAGCATGGAAATGAGGAGACCTTTATCTTGCTCCTCTTCAGGTATGTGGTTGGTTATTCAAGAGAAGGCCTTTCGCCCTTTCGCACAGTTTCAGAGTTAGCAAGAAAGTTAGATAAAGTACTGGAACTTTCTCTTTTGAAGAAGTAAAATCTTTTATGGCGCTAGACTATTTGTTTAAATCAGAAGTACTATTAGATTTTTTTTTTGCTGTTTTGGATAGAACAGATTAAGGACAAAGCTATATGTTATAGTGCAGGGGTTCCCAACCTAAGGCCCATGGCCCAGATTTGGCCTGCAGCACCATTTCATGTGCTACCCCTCCAAGGACATTCAAGAAACAAAATGGCCATCCCTTTGTAGTTGTTGGGACAAAATGGCCATCTCCATTGTGCAGGCAGGGCAAAATGGCCATCTGGCCCTCGAAGATGACTAAGAGAGTGTGACCTGGTCCCTGGCTTGAAAAGGTTGGGAACCCCTGTTATAGTGTATCACTATATGAGCTACTGTACATACTCGTCTATAAGTCGTCCTGAATATAAGTCGAGGTACCTAATTTGGACCTCTAAAACTAGGAAAATAGATTGACCCAAGTATAAGTCGGAGGTGGAAAATGCAGCAGTTGCTAGTGAGTTTCAGTAATTAAAATACATGAAAATATGGTAAAATTAATTTATTCAGACATTAATTTATTCAGACCACCACAGTCTTGGGATTCTCGGGGTTGTTGACCCGAGTATAAGAGGAGTCCCTTTTTTGGATCTCATTTTGTGGGCTGAAAAACTAGACTTATACTAGAGTATATACAGTAATCATACCAAGAGCTTTCCACACTTCATATCATATGCAAATTGGCTTCCTTTGCTTTGTGTCTGGCTATAGGGAGGGAAGACAGCCTCATTTGCAAGTTCAATCACTTGGCGACAAAGGTCTGCTTATGCTGCATCGGTGGAACATGCATGGGTTGGATCTTCTAATGTAGTGCTATCTGTAACTTATAGGCTTAAGTCCTGTTGCTTTCTACTGTATAAGGAAAGGTACAACATACAGTTGGTTCCTAGCTGAAGTAAAGAGCCTCCATTGGGTTTCTCATGGGGTACACATGTGTTATTTATTCGCTGGATAGGAGTGGACTAAATATTATGCACAAACAAGGGATTTACAAAAAAATTCTTCTTCTGAAAATCCCATAATTCTCCATTCTGGGAGGTCCACCTGACAGTTAGAGACCTTGCAGACAAATAATGGGGCTCCTCTTCATCCTCATCTTCAGAAACTCAGCTCAGAACCTTCCAGAAAAAAGCCCTTCCCATGGTGAGCCCCATTTACGTCTCTGTTGGGTGTTTATCCCTCAGGCAGAACCTCCATATGGAGAGATATGAAATTTGTGGTTTAGAACATTCTCAAAAATCCCATCCCTAGTGCATGACTTTCTTTCATGAGGATTTTAGCCACAGTTTGACCATAACACAGGTTTCTAGAAATGAATGTAGTGATCACATCAAAACTGGAACAACTGAAGGGATCTTCCACAGTTTAGAAAGCAACAAACTACAGTATCATGAAGCCAGCCTCTTCCAGTTTGGAACTGCTTGGAGAAGGCTTGCCTGGAGAAAATGGGGACAACCTTTGGTCAGATCTGCTTTGACTTGGACTCCTGCATTGAGTGTGGGGTTGACTTGATGGTCTCCTAGGCCCCTTCCAACTCCATTATTCAATGATGCTATGATTCTGCCAAGCACTCCCAGCTTTCAGACAGGTCTCATTTCCAAAAGATGGGTGGAGGTAGCGGCACAGAGGGCTGATGTGGGAATCTTCCGCAGTTAAATGTGGGTTCTGTGGGTTTCAGAATCTGACCTAAATGTGTCCAAAGATTCCCAATGACTTCCCAATCAATCCGTGATAGCAAACCTTGGCATTCCAGCTGTTCTTGGACTTCAATTCCCAGAACCCCAAGTCAGCAATCCTGCTGATCGGGACTCCTGGGAACTGAAGTCCAAGGACAGCTGGAGTGCCAAAGTTCACCATCACTGGTCTAGAAATCATGTTCCCAAGCCCACTGGAGGCAGCAGACATATGGAAATTGGATGAGACACACCCAGGGCTAGAACAGATGTCTATGCTGTGGCTGAAGCTTTTCACATTATCCTTCTAGGCCCCCACTCTGCCAGAAGGGCAGGTTTTGCAAAAAATGTGTGTGAGAGAGAGGGAGGGGGCTGGCTGGCTAGGAAAGCTGCTTATTCATTTTTCTGAGCTCCTGTACAGAAAAGCTCAGAGAGACCCTAAGGCATTTCCCCCTTTCTGAGAAATTCTCTAAGAAAGCTCTTAAAAGCCATGCTAATTGGGAGGCGAGCCATGAGGCGTGATGCTCCCTACTAATGGAGGAAGGGTGGAACGGGATCAAGTCAAGTTTGCAATGCCTCCATTTGCAATCTGAAGTGAATCTGTCCTTCTGGAATCTGCAAGAATCTTCTTAGACCCATGCAGGCATTCACAGCATGGGGCAGTAGTGGTGAAATTATGGCACAGGTGCCAGAGGGGGCACTTCTCAGAGCCCTCTCTGTGGGCACATGCAGTGTCACCCCTGCACAGAGTTTCCCCCACCCCTCTGCCCAGCAGCCCAATGGGAACACTTTCTCCCTCCCACAGCACAGAGTTTGCCCCACCCCTCCATCCAGCAGCCCAATGGGAGCGCTTCCTTTCTCCCCCAGCACAGAGTTTGCCCCACCCCTCCATCCAGCAGCCCAATGGGAGCGCTTCCTCTCTCCCCCAGCACAGAGTTTGCCCCACCCCTCCATCCAGCAGTCCAATGGGAGTGCTTCCTCTCTCTTCCCAGCACAGAGTTTGACCCACCCCTCTGTGGTGCAAATGGCAGCCTGTTGTGTTTGGGCACTTGGTCTCTAAAGGTTTACCATCACTGGAATGGGACATCTGCAAGGATGCATACACATCCATCCATAAATGATGCCTCAACACCCATTCCCCCATAGAATGAGACCTGCATTTGTAAACCCACTCAGATATGAAACTTCACTAGGTGTCCGTGGGTCTCCTGCACCCTGATCAGACCTTACAGAATTGTTGTGAGGTTGAGGTGAGGAAGAAGTGAAAGAGAGCAATGTACATGCAGTACTTCCTAAGTGATGGTGTAGAAGTCTTGCTCCTCCCCAACAAGTTATCATATTGCATTCACAGTAATGTCAATGAACATGTATTTACTTGAGAGGTCTTTGGCTAACACTCAGTGCCAAACTATGGCTGAAATCCTGGTATAGTAAGTTGCAGCTAGGGTAGGTCCATTGAATCAATGGAACTTTTAGAGGAGCTGACTCACCAAATCCCCACTGATTCAATAGGTGCATTACAGTTACAAAGGAATAAGCTTTGTACAACAAGATTTCAGCCTGCCTGTTACAAACAATGGCCAGAATTCTGTTAGGGATTAGCAGATGTTTAAGGTAAATTTGAATTTATGAGGCAGAGGTGGCTTAGCGGTTGAGATGCGAAGCTTGACAACCGGAAAGTTAGCAGGTCAGCAATTCAAGACCCAAGTGCTGTGTAACGGAGTGAGCTCCCATCACTTGTCCCAATTCCTGCCAACCTGGCAGTTTGAAAGCAAGAAATTGCAAGTAGATAAACAGGTATCACTTCAGCAGGAAAGGTAACAAAGTTATGTGTGTTTTGGCATCTAAGTTATGCCTGACACATGTGTTTGTACTTGTATTTTTGGATTTGTATGCCACTCTATTCGCCAAAGCGATTCCGAGCGGCTAACAACATAGATCACAAAAACATCACATATTAGAACATATCAAAGTATCACATACATTTCAAGAAATCCCCCATCACAATTACAATATTAAAACATCATAAAAGACATCTCAGAAACACTTTCAGAAGGATTTTAAACAAAACAAAGTATCAAAATATCATCTAAAAATTCAGTTACAAAAATATCACAATACAGTATCAACCCAATATAACATAATATAACAATACTTACTGCCAGGCAGCTATGCCACACAGCTGTGTCCCAGCTGTGTCCCATTCTCTCAAGGCCAAGGCTGGCCAAGAGAAGAAGAGTCCAATGGCGGTGGAAAAGGGAGTGCTGTTCTTATGCTGGTCAGCAGCCCCTCACAGCTGTGTCCCATTCTCTCAAGGCTGACCCGGCCGAGAGAAGAGTCTGGTGCTCCCGGCCGAGGGTCTCCTCTTGCCCCGCCAAACTGAAGTCCTGCTGTGGCCGCCTCTAGCCCAGCATGAAAGCGGGCCACAGTTGTGCCAACAAAAGATGGTCTTGGGGGCAGTAGCAGCAGTGAGGTCCTTTTGAAGGCAGCCGCCCGGACGGCTTAGGTGCTCTAGCTGTACATGGAAATGAGCACCACCACCCTCGAGTCAGACAAGACTGGCTTTCCAGCAAGAATGAGCTGAACTTTTCCTAATGAGACTCTTGCACACATGAAAAATCTCAGCAGGTTTCTGTTTTTAAAGAGCAGTGACGCAGAGGTTAAACTGTTGTACTGCAGCCAAAAGGTTGTGAGTTCAATCCTTAGAATGAGACATGATTGGCTTTTGAGCAAAGGAGACCTTGACCTTTACCAAAGGTAAATTACCTAACTTACCACACTGGATTGCCACTAACTATCAAGGCAAGAGTTTCATTGCAGGGTGCCCATCTAACTGTGGTACAGTCACATCCTTAGTAATGCACCTGCTCCTTCTTACTTAGCCACTCTCCATAACAATGACTTATGAGAGCTAACTTACACACACATCAGTCGCTGGCTGCAGTGGCTCAGTGGTTAAGAAGCTCCCCTTGTTAGCTGGAAGGCCGGCAAGTTGACAGTTCGAGACCCAGGTACCACATGACGATTTGAGTGCCTATCTCTATCCCAGCTCCTGCCAACCTAGCAGTTTGAAAGCAAGAAATGGCAAGTAGATAATTAGGGACCACTTCAGTGGGAAAAGATCTTGGGGACAGGAAAGGAACCTCATTTGGACATCCCCTGAGCAGAGTTTCTCCAGCAAAAATCCGTTCAACCCAGAATAATTTCTGATACAAAATTATTATTATTATCAGTCACTAAAAAGATTCTGGCTACTATAATATTTGAAGTTGAGTCACATTGATTTCCTAAATATGATGCAACAGATGCTCATGTCTGAGCAATAACACAGGCCATCAAAGCCCACATCTAGCACTCAGTGACCCATCTGCACACTGTGGGAGGCGTATCTTTCTTATATATGTAAACACCTCCCACAATGTCCAACTTGGTCATTGGTTGCTAAACGTGGGCTATGATGGCCAGTATCATTGCTCAGACATGCGTATCTGCCAGAACCATAGAAACACAGAATAACTGAGCTGGAAGGACCAACAAGGCCATTGAATCCAACCCTCTGATCAAGGCAGAAATCCAACTCAATGGTAGACCAAGTTTCTCTTAAATGCCTCCAGCAATGAAGCTCTCAACAATTCCCAAGGTCATGGGCTCCATGGTTGTACTGCTCTAACGCTACGTTTATATAAAATATGAATATGGACATTCACACAGACTTGTGGGTACAGACTTACATTTATGTGAATGTCCAATCTGTTCATGGAATGACAATAAAAGGGAACACCTCCGAAGCAGGAATCCACAAAAAAATTGCAAACACACAAAACAAGCCAAAGTATTGTTTCTAAATGAGTAAGCCTCACAACAGAGAATAAAGCAAAAGGATTTGAATACCTTTAAGACAAGCAAAGCTAATTTTAAAATAGATTTTCATGGACTGCAATCTGAAAAATGGCTAAAGAATCAGAGAATAACTGAGTTGGATGGGTACACAGAAAGAGCCTCCTTGAGGATTGTGGTACAGTCAAACCTCGCATAAAGAGTGTCTCGCATAAAGAGTGTCTCGCTTAAAGAGTAACTCGCTTAAAGAGCAGAATTTTCTCTGAATGTTCGCTTCGCTTAACAAATAAAAGCAACCAAAAACTCACTTAACAAATAAATCGGGGTTCGCAATCCCCCCCACCACAATTGGTCACTTACAATGGTGTTTCGCTTAAAGAGCAAACTCGCTTAAAGAGCAATCCTGTGGAACACATTATGCTCTTTAAGCGAGGTACTGTACAACTGTATTTTTGAACCACAGTCGGGCACACCCTAGGAAATGGCCACCTTGTTGTGCCAGCTAATCTTTCTCATACTAGGTCAGGCAAAAGGAACTGCAGAATGAACTCCCCAAGGTAAAGGTAAAGGTTTGCCTTGCTTGAAAGCCAGTCGTATCTGACTCTAGGGTTCAGTGTTCATCTCTGTTTCAAAGCTGAAGAGCCAATGCTGTCTGTTTCTGCAGACATTTCCGTGGTCATGTGGCAGGGATTACTAGACACCAGAGCGCACGGAATGCTGTTTACCTTCCCACGAAAGTGGTCCATATTTATCTACTTGCAATTTCTTGCTTTCGAATTGCTAGGTTGGCAGGAGCTAGGACAAAGACAGGAGTTCATTCCGTCCTGCAGTACTCGTGCCTTCATTTTGGCAGTTTCACATCTGGCCTAGACACAGACAAAGACTGAACTGGAAGGGGCCTTTTAGGCCCAGTAGCCTTTGGTGCATAAAAACCAAATTCAAGATCCTACAACACATTGATTAAAATCCAGTCATAAGTTGCAGTTCAGAGTAGGCTATGGAATTTACAAAGATGGTAACCCACAAAAGCTTCAATGAACCTGATCTAGCTGCAACGTAAGACTGGATTTCAGCCACACATTTTCAGCCACACATTTTGGCTAGTGTTCAAACAGACTAGTTGTCGTTGTTATCGACTGTAACTGGTATCTGAGAGTGCATTTTCCCCTGAAACAGGAAAAATGTAATGGGCATGAATTTATTTAAGGTGGATCCCAGCTTGCCATGAAGTGACCCACACACTATGATCACGGAGCCATCTCCTGCAGCACATATGAAATAAGACGTGCAGGATTTGTCACCGGGACTGCAATGGGTTTCTGCAGCCTTGAGGATATTAACAAGATGCGCCTTCACAGCCAGTCCATCTGCCATGGCCTCTTCCACCTCTATGACCATTGGGAATCAGAATAGTGAAGTGGCTCCTCCTCTGCTTATTTTGCCATTGGACCCAATATGATGGTTTCCAATGGCATTTCCTCTACAGAAGGGACCATCACCCCACCTAAAAGGGCTCATTCACCCATCGCCATTGTCCCCTCTAGGGAGTCAGGTTAGTTAACCGCTGCCTGGCACTCGGCGTCGACTATACAAACTAACACACCCATTTCTCTGAAAACTTGAACGCAAAGGTTTGGGATCTCCAAAGCCACATGGGACAAAATCAACCTGTGTGCTGCATTTGGAGAAATCCCAAATTATGAGCAGAATCAGCTCGACAGAGACCAACAGATATGAGGCCCAGATGAAAGAGGAAGGGCCAAAGGTTAGTTCTGGGATACAATGAAGGGAAATTTTTATAAAAAGATTTGTGCTGGAAAAACACAAAGTGAATGAGATGGAGTCTCTGTTTTGCTTTCATTTCTTCCTTAAAAGAGACTTTAAAATTTCCTCATTCACAAACCCTTGAAACAAGAAGACTGAAATGTGTCAGGCTTACTCTTCTCTCTGAGGACTGCCATGTCTCCAAATCCCATGCACATCCATTACAGTTATTATAGCTGTTACAACTGTTTTTGGTTTTCCAATGCTTACTTATGATTGGTTTACAGATGCACTAAGATCTGAGAACCAAATCACATTGGATGGGAAAGAGATTACTCTGGAATGAAGCAGGACAGATTTCAGAGCCCCAAATTTCTCTGCAATTATTATAGGATCTACACACCCTTCCTCCATACAGGTGCATTTTACTTCTGCTTCCAGGAGCAACGAGGGTGGTGCAGGCCAGATGAATCGCAGTAAACCCATTTGTGTGGATTCACAGTGGGCTTGGGCTTCTGGAAATTGAAGTCCAAGAACATCTAGAGTGCCAAGGTTCGCCAACACAGCCCTAGGGGGTAGTGTTCATCTCCATTTACAGCTAAAGCACCAGCACTGTGCATCTGCAGATATTTCCGTGGTCATGTGGTAGGCATAACTTAGAAGCCCTGGGTCGCCTTGGTGAGGTGGGTGGTATATAACTACAAATAAATAAATAAATAATAAGCCAAAGTGCACCGAACGATGTTACCTTTCCTGCCAAAGTGGTACCTATTTCTCTATTTGCAATTTCTTGCTTTCAAACTGCTAGGTTGGCAGGAGCTGGGACAGACGACATAGGACCACTAGGGCAACCATGAAGGCCATCTTGGATCACCCTGAAACAATCTGGCCAAAATGGGTTCTAGTGAAGTTGTAACAGGCCTAGCAAGCCAGCAATGGATAATCAATCTATTGCTACAGAAATCCATCCAGTTAAAGAGTTGACTTACTAAAATCCCATTGATTCAATGGGTCCACTCTAGTGTGAATGATTATGTGTAGCAACAGGATGTTGACCAGTGCTTTCCTATTTAGTGCACAAAAAGTTGGTGGAGGCTGCATTGGGACACTATGACACGCTGGCTTATCATTAGGAGAACAAGAAGCAATGAACTCTGGATTGCCAACATAGACCTTTCTGCTTCTGGAATGGTTTTACATTACACGAAACCCCTAAACCAGGGGTTTGGAACCTACGGCCCATGGGCCAGCCCCGGCCCCTGACGCCATTCCATCCAGCCCACAGTGACGACCTCAGAAGCGGAATCATATTTGACAGCCATAAATGCACCCATGCATGTACAAACACACACACACCGGTTTGCGGTAGCGTTCACGATGGGGAAAACCACATGTCTGCCCCGCTCAGCTGTCTGAGGGTGAGTGATCTGGCCCGTGGCACAAAAACCTTGAGAACCCCTGCCTTAAATTCTGGGTTGTTGAAATGAGATAGTTTCTTAATCCAAGTTTTGAAGCCACAACGAAAAAAAGGCAGACTTGGTCCAAGCTGAAATGTCACAGGAAAAAAACCAGCCCTGCAGTTAGTCAGAAATTAAAAGGAATTTGTCCAGTTTTCTTGAAGTCACCTTGGAAGATAAGAGGAAATAAGTACTCAGGTGGTTGTTTATACAACTCCAAAACAAGGAGGACAAAATAGGAGAATTTGCATAAAATTGGTAAGAACAGTGTCCAAATGGAAATTCAAATCAGTAATGTACAGGTGTAAAGTCAAATGTATTTAAAACAATACAGTACATTTTGCCTGAGCAAGGAAGATTATGACCAAGGGATTGATCTATCTTCTGCTGTGGCATCTGCTGTCCAAATGTTGTTTTTTGTGGACATCCTGAAAGACCTTAATTTCCCTCCTTATTCTGCATCTTTAATTGAGCGTGAACTGAACAGACTTCCAAATTGTAGGTCACCTTCAGAAGGAGGATCAGCCTTTGAAAAGCCTCTAAATGTGAGACTCTCATCTCTAAACAGAAATGGGGGACTCCCAAAGAAGTAGGAAGAACAAGGCCTGCACCTACCTTTGGTCTCTCAACTTTGAGGCCCCAGATGTTCTTGGAGTTCAATTCCCAAAAGCCCTGATTGGCAGGTGTGTTGACTTGGGCTTCTGGTAATTGAAGTCCAAGAACAACTGGAGGCCCATAGTCAAGAAACCCAATTTCTATGATGGCTAACCTTGGCACTTCAGCTGTTCTTGGACTTCAATTACCAGAAGTCCAAGTCAACACACCTGCTGATCAGGGCTTCTGGGAACTGAAGTTCAAGAACAGCTGGAGTCCCAAGGTTGGCCATCGCTGGGCCTATTTCATTGTTGGGTAGGTACAGAAACCAGAGTGGAAAAAGAAAGGAATGGGGGGATAGCAAGGAGAGGAGAGTTATAGTTTCATGAATGGAAGAGAGGGCAGTTCTGCTGGCTGGCATGAACCAACAGCTTACTCTGAGTCCTAACAACATCCACCCATCCATGCAGAGAAATTAGGAGATAGGGAATTGACAAGTCAAAAGGGGAAAAGTGAGCATTCCCATCATGCTCAAGAGTTGGACAAGCCGAGAAGAAGTCTCCTTGCCTCTCACCAGTAAGAAGATTCCTTCTCCAAACCAGAAATATCCAGTGCCCATATACTTCTTCCTAGAAGGCCACTGATCACAGAAGAGGGTTTGGGATCTAGACCTTTTGTGGGCTGAGACGAGACCAGACAGACAACATTGCATTTTAGAAGCCACTTCGGTGCAGACGTTTCCATGGCAACTACTGGACCAAATACATTAGTGCTTCTAATAATAAACCAAACCTTCATCTCCTGCCTTCTCCAGGAGTCCCTAATCCACGCCCCTTCCTCCTCTGTCTTCTTTTCCTCACCCTTTCCAAAGATGCTCTTTCTCCTTTCTCTCTCTCCTCTCTCTCTCAGGAGGTGGACAGAGGGAGGTACTGGTCAGAGCCTAAAGAAAAACCTCAGGCCCACTTTCACTAAGTTGCAATTGGGACCATCCCCCCCCGGACTCAACTAAAGCTCTTGGGGCGAGAGCATAAAGCCAAACCAAAGGACAGATTGCTAGCAGTTTGTCTTTCTCTGTTTGCAAAGTGTAAGCACAAATCATGGAATGCCAAGGTTGTTGTTGGTTGGTTGGTTGTGTTTTTACCAAGTTGTCTTCTGCTTGGACATTTGCCCCAGACAATTCTTTCCTCCTTCCAATTCTGATTCTGACAACATTGAGATCTGGCTCATATTGTTTACAAAGCTCTTCCTTATTTTTGCCTTTGTGAAATCAGCCTGGGCAACAACACCACTCGCTGACAGAAACCCACCCTTCTGACCCCATTCTGACACACTGCAAGGAAGGAGCCATCAAAGGGACTGGAGATTGCACGACAACACTCAGGAATCACAAACAACAGCCCCCACACCCACCCCAAAGGTCCTAGGGGATCATAGGGTATCTGACTAGACTGGAGACAGATCAAGGGCATCAGCTGCCAAGAAAGAGTTGAAGCACCAACAACATTCCAGAGAGGGATCCAGAAGGTAGAGAATTCCCCCCCATCTCCTCCCCTTTCCAACTCTTCTTTTGAGTAATTACCATTCCACCACACACAGCATAAGGCCTGTGAACCCCCAACACAATCGGAGCAGTCCCACTGCCTTCCCTTCCACCTCCTCTGCCATCAACCACTGGCGTTTGGCCCAAACTCTACTTGGCGTCAATTGGGAAAGGGGTCAGGCTGGGGTGGGCAGCCACCTATCCTGGTGAAAGACAGGATGTGTCCACACAGACCCTCGATCAAAGCGAAGGACGGCACTTCCGTAGAGCGATGGATCTTGGGCTGATCTTTTTTTCCCCATTTACTATATAGGTCACCGTTCCTCAAAGACATATGCAAATTGCTCTACTGTCAGGGTGCTCAGCATGATGCATGGACCTGTGTGTGTGATGCATCGAGATGTCAAGAAACAGAGAGGGTTGCATGCCTACATGCACACACACACACACACACACACACACACACACACACTCTCACACACACACACACCAGAGTATGCACACCCAGCCTGGCAACTGACCATCACACTCAAATGTCAAGAGCTGGACCATTTTCTTTGGGCGCCTCCATCTCCCTCTTCCACTCTCTCTCCATCTCCCTCTTTCTCTCCCCCCCCCCACCTCTTTCTCTTGCTCTCCACCTGCTCAGCAGATGCCAAGGCTTTCCTTCCATCAGACGCTCGGTTGGCAGCACTTACCATTTCAGCACTGAGCTGGGCTAAGATGGCGAAGGTAGAGATGCGGTCACAGAGGCATTTGGTTCTGAAAGGATCGACCGGGACCGTTCGGCAGCCACGCCAGGACCAGGCGCCAAGCTGAGAGGAGGAGAAGGCGGAGGTGATGGTGGTGGTGGTTGAGGAGGAGGAGGAAGAGGAGGAGGAGGGTCTGTGAAAGGAGGGGAGGAGGGGGAGCACAGTGCAGAGAGAGCAAAAGAGACAGAGAGAGAAGGAGAGAAAGAGAGAGACACACACACATATATACACACAGGGAGAGAGAAAGACAGGAGGGAGAGAAGAAAACAAGCATTACCAACAAATTGCCATGGGGAAAACAAAATAGCAGAGCAACAGCCAACCCCGTCTGTCCCCAAAGCACATGTAGCCCTTCCCTCTCCCCCTCCCCACATGTTATGACAATCCTTCCATGACACACACACAAACAGACACACACCACTCCTTCCCACACACCTGGAACATCACCTTACATTCTTGGCCATGGAGCGCAAATGCATGTCATGTCCTTTCCCCCATGACTTGTGGCCCATTTCGAGACACCTGTTCCTCCTCCTTCTGAAACCTCCCAGGCATCCACTGCCCCATGGATCCTCCCCCCCCCCCACTGTCTTAGGGCAGGGGTCCCTGACCTTTGTGGTTTGAACTTCAATTCCCAGAAGCCCAAGTCAGTAAATTGGCTGATCAGTGCTTTGAGGAATTGATTTAGGCTTCTGGGAATTGAAGTCCAAAAAACAAAGGTCGGGGACCCCTGTCTTAGGAGATCTTCCAGACAGGCTCAGAACTTCTCAGGATGGTTAGGAGAGAATCCTAGAATCATTGAGTTAAAAGGGATCTTTGAGGACATTGAGTCCAAGCCACCATTCCCCAAGTCAGGATTATCAGAGAATAATAGGATTGGAAGCCGGTCTCTCTATCTGTGAGGCTGAAGTGAACACACTCACTCTTCTTCAACCTAATGTGCATGCATGTGCATGTACATGGCACAGATGTACACACAGTCTGCAGAGACACCTGGAAGAGTCCATGGAGAATGCTCACATTTTGCTCTTCAAGGGAGACTTACTCACCCAATGGTCTTCTTCTGCAAGGCACATAAAGACTAACTTCCCTGACACAGACGTGCTTCCTCCCCAACTGAAATGCTTCTCACACCTTCCTTTTCTGGCAGTGGCATCACTGTTTCACACATGCACACATGTGCTCATTTAAGAGAACTCACCTTTAATTTCAAAACACCCCAATGCTAACGCATTGGCCTTGCCACAAACAGCGGCTGTACCTACCACCCACAACAACACCCCCCTTCCCTGTGCCAAACATGGGCACACAGCTTGCTCACTTTCACACCCTCGGGAACAGCTGTCCACACACCTATGTCTATTCTAAAGCCAGGGTCTGTTTCCATCAGATGCCAGGGAGGGGAAACTGCATGGAGGGCCCTGAGTCTACTTGTAACCCAAGTGGACATTGGCTTTTCTTCTTTGACAAAAACAAAACATGGGTGTTTGTTATGTAAAGGTAAAGGCCATCCCTGCTCAAAAGCCAATTGTATCTGACTCTAGGGTTCAGTGCTTATCTCTGTTTATAGGCAAAGAGCCAGAACATCTCTGTGTCTGCAGATGTTTCCATGGACATGTGACAGGCATGACAAAATGATGGCGAGCATGGAACCCTGTTTACCTTTCCACCGAAGTGGTACCTGTTTATCTACTTGCAATTACTTGCTTTGGAACTGCAAGTTTGGCAGGGGCAGGGGCAGACGATGGGAGCTCACTTTGTCATGCAGCACTCAGGTCTTGAACTGCTGACCTGCCAACCTTCCAGTCATCAAGTTCAGCATCTTAACCACTAAGCCACAATGCATCAAATAGCAGTTATTCCCAACTTCCAGCATCCAGACACCATTTCTAGCTTGAACTCTATCGCTGCAGAGCAGCCAGGACTTGTACACTGAGTTTGCACTTTTTTAACTTTCAGGACCCCTGTGTTTTTATGGCACGGGGTCAGCAAATCTGGCAGGCCTGAGAGCCATTTTTCTATCTCTGGCATTCCTTGGCAGGGCCTCACATACCCATGGGAGAAAGTTACTATTGGGAAGGAGGGGAGGGAAACAGAAGTGATCAGAATTTCACTTCTTCCTTCACTTGATAACTGGAAGGTTTGAGTTCGATTCCTGAGTACTGCACGATGGAGTGAGCTCCCATCTCTGTCCCAGCTCCTGCCAACCTAGCAGTTCAAAAGCAAGAAATTGCAAGTAGAGAAATAGGGACCACTTTAGTGGAAAGTTAAACAGTGCTCCGTGCACTCTGGTGTTGAGGCATGCCTGCCACATGTCCACAGAAACATCTGCAGACACTGACAGCGCTGGCTCTTTGGCTATAAACAGAGGACCACTGAACCCTAGAGTAGGATACGACTGGCTTTTGAGCAAGGAAGACCTTTTTTTTAACTGCAAAGGTATTTAAACAATAAACCAGTTCCTAGAACAAGGCGATTTCCTCCCCCCTTCCCCCCCTTCTAGAGTCCACCCCCATTTGACTCCTGGAAAGCAGAGGAGGAGCCACGGTTCCCTGAATTTCCAGCCACCCAAATCACATAAGGTCATGAGGAAAACATTCTCTCCTCTCAATGATAAATTCCGTTTGAACACCTTTGATTCTAGGCACCTAAGTCAATTAATTATACCTTTTCCCTGTGCAATTCTCCCATATCTAATCCAATCTGCTGTTTATGAGGACCACAAGGTGACCCTGATAGCTAACACACAATTCTGGTCTGAACTGAACCCCCTGCATAATGTTTAGGGTTCACAGAACCTACGTGATGACAGCTTTCTGGACCTCCTGCAATGTGGCTGAAACACAGGAAAAGGGTAGCGCCATCACATATGGTAGGCAAAGTCCAAGAAAGCATGAAATAGCTGTCTTTCACATTTATTTTATTTATTTTATTGTATTGCATTTATACCCCGCCCTCATCCGAAGACTCAGGGTGGCTTACAAATTTAAAAACATCTTAATTACATTTCAAAAAATATATTTTAAAGTTAAAAAGATTAAGAAGTAAATAGTTAAAAATAGAAAAGAATTAAAAATAAAAATGATAGGGAGAGAGGCGGGGATTATTCAAACGAGCCAGTCGGCTGAACTGACTGTCTGGCCCACACCCCACACATGCCCCACCAGCCAGGTCTTTACCCCCTTCCTGAAGGGCAGCAGCTCTGTCCGGAGATGCAACATACTTGGTAGGAGGTTCCATAGGGCCGGAGCAGACACAGAAAAGGTTCTCCTTCTAGTGCTAGAGAGGTGAACCTCTCTAGCTGATGGCACGACCAGAGAGCCCCTCTGGTGAGGTGGACAGATGTCCCCAGGGCGATGCAGTCTCTTAAGTATCCTGGCTCACTACCATGTAGGGCTTTAAAGGTAATGACCAGCACCTTCAATTGCACTCGGAGGCAAATTGGAAACCAGTGCAGCTCTCGAAGCAGTGGTGAGGCACAAGCATAACCCCTGTACACCATCACTACCCAAGCAGCCGCATTCTGGATGAGCTGCAGCCTCTGAATGGTCACCAAGGGCAGCCCCATGTAGAGCACATTACAATAATCAAGTCTGGAGGTGACCAAAGCGTGTGTGATCATGAGCAAGGAGTCCCGGTCCAGGAGTGGGCGTAACTGGTGTACAACACGAAGTTGTAGAAAGGCCCTCCTGGCCATGGATGCCACCTGCTCTTCAAGCAGGAGTTGTGAGTCCAGGAGGTTCCTCAGGTTATGCACCGGGTCTGTTTGGGGCAAAACCGCCCCATCCAGAACCAAAGATGGTGGCTCCTGAGATAGTGCAGGACCCCTGACCCACAGCCACTCAGTCTTGCCAGGATTCAGTTGTAG
Source organism: Furcifer pardalis (assembly GCA_030440675.1). Classification (NCBI taxonomy): domain Eukaryota; kingdom Metazoa; phylum Chordata; class Lepidosauria; order Squamata; family Chamaeleonidae; genus Furcifer; species Furcifer pardalis. The sequence goes on from CP126891.1 coordinate 48,746,241, forward strand.
CCATCTCCCATGAGTTGCACTGATATGGAGGAAATTCTAATAAGTTTCTAAGGACTGGATGTGAGGACTTTCTGGAATACTTTTTAGAAGCAATGACTGTGCACAGAGAATGAACTGGGTATGTGTGTCCCATTCTTATCATACCAGAATCTGGGTCTTCTAGGCCAATGTTTCCCAACCTTTGGTTTTTGGGACTTTAATTCCCAGAAGCCTAAGTCAATTCCCCAAAGCCCTGATCAGCCAATGTACTGACTTAGGCTTCTGGGAACTGAAGCCAGTGGTGGGCCCCAAACAATTTTTTACTACCACACTGTGGGCGTGGCCAGGGGAAAGCCCTGCATTGCACCCAAATTAGGACTACTTTATTTCAAAACTTGGATGGGTGCGGCCAGCCAGAATTTCTGCTACCATTTCTAGCGAACTGGTACGAATCTGCTGATGCCCACCACTGATTAAAGCCCCCCTGTTGGAAACCACTGGTCTAGTATAGTATGATGTGAAATATAGAAAGCTATAAAAATTAAGACAATCCTGGTTCGGCAGAATATCTGTATTTACAGATATTATTACCTAAAATAAATTTTCCATATGGAATGCTACCAGTAAAATTAACTGAATTAGAATGAAAGAATTGGCAAAATAGCTTCTATAATGGAGACAAAAAACAAGAATTAATAAAAGATTATGGTATCTCACTCAGAAACAAGGAGGCTTAGGGATTCTTAACTTAAGAAATTATTACATGGCAAACCAATTTTTTTTTTAACCTTAATACAGTATACTGACAGAAAAAGAACTGATTTGAAAAAATATAGCGGGTCAGGATAAAGGGGGGAATTATGAAGACTGGTTTTTAAAAACTCAAGGAAGGAAAGTATTAAAAGAGGTGCAAAATCCTTTTTTCAGAACTCCATTAGAAATTTGGTATAAAAACAAAAAAAATCTTAGTCCAGAAATATCCCCAATATCATATGTAACAAATTGGGACAACTTCCCAGAAGACTTAAGAAAAACTTTGTAAGGATCTAGAAAGAAAGGAGGTATTAAGAGTAAATGAATGGATGAAAAAGTGTTTCAAAAAGGAAGAAAAGGAAAAAATACTATAAGAGCTAAAATTACCTTGGTATTTTAGTAATTTACAATTGGAAAAATGGACAAAATATTGGGTAAATCAACATGGAGAATGCAGGAAACTAATGAGATTTGAAGAATTAGTTATAGATTTGGAGAAGAAGAAAAATAGTTAGTAAAATATATAACATACTACACTGTTACCAACCACAAAATAATTTAAGATCAATGTGGGAAGAAGAATTAAAGACAAAAATTAAAGAAGAATGGAATTGTATTTGGAACCAAAAAATAATGAAAAAATATGTCTGTTAGGATTAAAGAGAATTCCTATAAAACAACATGGAAGTGGCATTTGACCCCAATACAATTAAGTTTTCATTATGCGGGGTATCGCCAATATGATTCACATGATGAAAAAAATCGTATAACAAAGAGCTCCATGGAACGGAGCTTTATCGTTGTATGGGGTACTACTGTAAGCTCAACGTGGTTACCAAATTACAATTCATATCTTTCTTTTCTCTCTTTATTTTTATATTTCCAAAATCCATCAATAGAGCTATCCTAGGACACCATTCCAAAGGTATTGAAAGGATTTGTACAATTTCTATGAATACTCTTTCCCAAATTTCATTTATTAAGGTACACTCCTACCATAAATGTAGATAAGTTTCCATTTCTTTCTTGCACCTCCAACATTTTGTGTCGTAGTTTGAGTTATGCGAGGCATCACCAACACACTTCTTTTTTAACCATCTGACACTGGCAGTTTTGGGGTTAAATCTAGATGCTGTGGGCAAGAATAATGGGGCTGACCTAATTAGCACTTCCTGGTCTAACAGGCCCAGGGGAACAGACTTTAGTCCCTGCACGTCTCTGGATTTTGGGAGGCAGTTCTGATCTCAGCAATTGCATCCAGGAATGGTTAGAAAGGGGAGCGTTGGATGTGACAAACACTTCCATTTGGGGAAGTGGGGCAAAACAATGGCAAACAATGTGCGTACAAATGAATGCAAAATTGCACCCTCTTGGAAAAAATGCAGACTATTGTAGGAACCAGATGGTATGGCATTAGGAACTCTCACAAAACAAATGTTTGTGGGCTAATACACTCATGCTGTGGGTAAAGCATCCTCACAGATGTGGCTTCATGAACCCACAGGCGAGAATCTTAAATCTTGACCAAATGGGATTATACACACAGCATCTGGTTCATGAAGGAGAATAAGGCTAAGTATCAAAACCTTGTCTTGATTTACCATCACTTGTGATAGAAGGTAACTGCAAAGGTCACTCTTGCTCAATAGTCAGTAGTATCCGACTCTAGGGTACAGTGCTCATCTTCATTTACAGCCAAAGAGCCAGTGCTGTCTGTGTCTGCAAATGTTTCTGTGGTCAAGTGGCAGGCATGACTAGAAGCTGGAGTGCATGGAACACTGTTACTTTTCGTGCCGAAGCGGTACCTATTGATCTTGCTTTCAAACTGCTAGGTTGGCAGGAGCTGAGACAGATGACAGGTGCTCACTCTGTCTTGCAGCACAGAGTCTCAAACTGTTGACCTTCCAGTCATCAAGTCTAGTGCCTTAACCACTAAGCCACCACTGTCCTTTGTGATATAAGGAATACTCCTTAAATCTGACATTCTTGTTGAGCTGTGGCTTCCTCTTGCTCTTGACATGGTCACCACCGAACATGGGGAGCTACACAACAGGGTCTCATCCATTATCTGTCCTGGGCTAAACCCTGTGACTTGGTATACAACTGATAACACTGCATCACAAAAAAAATATATTGTCTGCTACTTGGTCTAATCCATGTGTCCTCTGTTAATTACGAGTTTAGGTGTGATTGAGTAGTTTATTAACACAACTGTGCCTACTCCTCTTTAGCTCAAATCAGACTCACTATGCCCTAGCTGTACTATCCAATAAGATGGTTTTGCACTAGAGACAAGCCCTTGGTCCATCTCACCTTATGTACCTATTTCTGATATCAGCTGACTGATTTGCCCATACATGGCCAGCCACTGCTGGAACATGCATGCCACCAAGGGACGTGACTCAGCTGAGGCAACAGCAGGCTCAGTGGTAGCTGCAACTGTTATAATGTTCCCATGTAAAGATACAATACCCAATTACCGACCATTTGAACAGCTATATCATGCCTGTAACTTAAAATCTGTACGTGATAGGCAAATTCTGAGTTCAGATTTTGAATTGGCACATTCGATATCATATAAATCACATGTGTTATTCCTAGTAGCAAAATCGTTGTTGTGCAGTGTAATGACTACGCTGACTTCTTAACTTGTGACAATTTGCCCCTGGAAGTTACACTCTTTGCCTTATGCTTTCAACTGTTCCCTGCAGGAGTTTGGATGCGGCTGTTAGTATCCTTCTTGCAACTCAGTCCCTTCTGTGTGTCTGTTACTAGTGTGACTTGTTTTAAATGATGTTTCTGGGTCAATGCGTTGTAGTAAGAGGCAGCATCACTCGGGAACCTAGCACAGAGAGGAATAAGGGTTGAAAGAAACTGGGACAAAGCACTACTCTGAAGTGGGAAAGCCTTGTTCTTCTGGGCTTCTGTTGTCTTCCCTGCTCAGAGGTCAGGCAGTATCTGGAGCAGCCAGGTTGATCATTAATTCAGAGAGCAAGACGTTGGTTCCGAGCTAATTCATCTCCTAAGAATCTCCTGAAGCAATCTCCATTTGCAGCCTCCTTGACAGTTTCAAATCCCCCTTTTGCACCTTCAGGAAAATGGAGTTACTCTGTTAAGACTGAAAAACATGGGCTCACATGAAATGGAAAATGTGGAATTTGAGCATTTTTTAAAACTATGTACCTCACAGTGGTTGCTAAACATTTGGGATACAGCTGCCTGCTATGAGTACCAGTGAAATTCGACTACTGGAGACACATAGCTCAACAAGGGGTAATTTATATTCTGTCTCAAATTAGAAATGTTTGAGAATCTCATTGGGTCTGGTTTTTTCACCCTTCTTTCCCAGGAGAGGACGTGGCTTGTCATTTCTGAGGGAATGACAAGGCTTTCTGAGATTTCCTGATGTACAGCCTTGGCTCATGGTGGACAGGAGAAAAACATCTGGGGTGTGTGAGTATATGTGTGTGTGTGTGTGTGTGTGTGTGCATGTTGGCTTTAGCTAGTCTGGCCAGGTTATCTTGCTATGGTCATAGAGTAGACCCTACTGCCAGCAACTCAATGGCAAGTGTCAGGCAGCGGTTAACTAACCGGACTACCCTGAGGACTAATGGCCTTGGGTGGGGAAGTCCACAGGGAAAGAAGGGTGATAATGGTCCCCGTGTGGATTAAATAGCCCCACTTGAATCCATCTGGATGGAGGGCAGCAGCTTCAGCCATCCTGGCCTGGGACTGAGGAGGAGGACTTTGTGTGCCCAAACAACTCAGGACCAGAAAGGGACTTGTGGAACTGGATCAGGGATACGCATGCATGTCATGCTGCATTGCAGAAGGCAGATGAAAGGCCACTGCATTATATTCTCAGGAGAGTCATCATGACTGATTGCCATGAGGATCGCCAATATTCAGATGCGAATATGGCAGAAGAAGAAGAAGAAGTTGGCTTTAACTTGAAATATATATTTAGGTATTTAGTTCAAATACTTAGAACAACGTTTACTGAGGATGGAAAAATGGATCAAGATACTAACATATGGTGCAGTAAGACAAACAGATACTGGGGCAGTGAGCTCTACTCTTACAACACAAGGCACTATGTCTGCTTAGAACAGGGGTTCCCAACCTAAGGCCCATGGGCCATATCCGGCCCATGGCATCATTTCATGTAGCCCCCAACCCCTCCAAGGGCATTCAATAAACAAAATGGCTGCCTCTTTGAAACTGTCGGGTCAAAATGGCCACCCCCACCATGCAGGCAGGGCAAAATGGCCATTGCCACTTCCCCCCATTGCCCATACCACCAGCCAGGGATGAGAGGCAGCTGTGACCGCCGTTGACTCCCTCCCGGCCTCACCTGGCCAGAGGGTTAAAAAGACGTTGAGGGTTCCGGGGTGCCCTTATATTTTGTATCCCCTTCCCTGATTGGGAGGAGATAAAAGAACTTTTGGGCCTCACGGTGGGCTGAGGACCCCTGTTGTTTCCGCCACAGCTGCCCAAGGCCCCGCCCTCCCCGGCCGAGGAAGGAACGGAGAACCACCCTATTGTATTGCATATTTTTTCCTTCTTATGTTAGATATATTGATTGTATCGACTGTATTGTGTTATGATGTTGTATTTATATTTTATATTGTAATATTGTTGTTTCATGGAATGTTAGCCGCTCTGAGTCGCACCATCGAGTAGAGCGGCAGACAAGTCTAATAAATGAAATTAAATGAAATCTGGCTCTCAAAGATGACTGAGAGCACATGACCAGGCTCCTGACTTGAAAAGGTTGGGGACCCCTGGCTTAGAAGATAGGCAAGGAGTCAGTTTCATAACTCCCAGTTACGGTGGAAGGAAGGAAACTGGTGTGAGCTTTGCTTGTACATGCAAATCTGAAAAGTAACTGGCACTGATTTTCACGGGTCCCTTTCTTTCTACTGTTTTGATAAAAAAAAAATCTTCAACATTTTGGGGAAAAATACAGGTATGTAAAAAACAAAAACAAAAAACCTTCCAAGCATTTGGTAACAAATCAAACTTAGGTGAGCTGCAAATGTCCCTGAAGCGAATCAGTTGCAATTTTGTAAGTCCCAAAAAATTGGAATGGATTCAAATTGATGGCTATTTACACATCTTGTTTATCTATCTGTCTGTCCATCTTTGCATGGGACTGGAGTGGCTTAGTGGTTAAGATGCTGAACTTGATGACTGGAAGGTCGACAGGCCAGCAATTCAAGACCCAAGTGCTGCATGATGGAGTGGGCTTTCATCTCTGTCTCATGTCCTGCCAACCTAGAAGTTAGAAGCAGGAAATTGCAAATTGATAAATAGGTACCACTTTGATGGGAAGGCAAAGAGCTTTCCATGTACGTAGTGTTTAGTTACGCCTGCGACATGTCCACAGACATGTCTGCAGACACAGACAGCGCTGGCTCTTTCGCTATAAACAGAGATGAGCACTGAACCCTAGAGTCGGATTGTTGTTACTTTTTTCGTAATGCTCTTGGAAGTATGCAGTTAGCCCCATGCTTGTGAGAGTCTATGCTGGTAGGAAGACAATATTGAACCTGATTGCCCACCATTATCTCATTATCACTTGAAAACCCAATGAGAGGGTTATTGATCCACTTAGTCAGGGCATGAAAACAAAGGGGAAGATGGAAGATCAGCCTTCTGTGAGATTTCTAAATGTTATGCATGCTAGTTTTGAGACTCTCCCTCTCTCTCTCTCTCACACACACACACACACACCGCCATTCCAGCAAAGGAACCACTGGCCTCAGAAGGGGAGATAGGAAATGGTTGAAAGGAAAGCAGAAACGTGACAGGGGGGGGGGGGGAATGAAGACGGAGGAAGGTTGTTTCCATCTGCGCTTGCAGAGCTCATGGTGTCTAACGAAACCACAAAGCGTTGGACAGAGGACAGGATTAGTGAACCATCCGCCAATTAGCCATTGCAAGGGGAGGGGGAAGGAGAACAGGAGTTCATCTTACAGCCTTCGGTCTGAATCCTTTAATTAACAGCGAAAACATTCCATGGCACAGCAAAATAACAGATCGCCATCACAATCAAGCATATGGCTGGCCCAGGAGATTATCTGGAGTGTGAGAGCAAAGGGATTACCCTCTCCAGACACCCTCCGTGCGGCAGCAGTCGTGGCATGGTTTCTGTGATATGCTGCAAGAGGCCATTGGCATTCTAACAGAGTTGGGGGGTTGACCTGGCACAGTGTCCCAAAGCGATGCCCCCCACGTGTGGGTAAATATTCACCGAGGAGTTTAAATAGCGATACCCAGCTCATTGTGGGACACGCTGTGGAATTGTAGCAACCAATATTAATGTATTAATTTATTTAGGTTGGCAAATAATAACAAAATAATAGGCTAGTAATAACTGTAATACTAGTGAGCTATGTACTAATTTTACTCCTCCTTAACACTGAGCAGAAATGCTCTTTTTAAAGCTCCCTCATTTTAACCCTTGTCTCTTGATATATTTTAGTCCCCCCATTTTAACTTATGTCCCCTTTGCTGTTCCATGCTGGTTTTGGACTGTAATAAAGATTTATTTGAATGTATTTAGGGTCGTGAGACATAGTGGATAATACACTGAGCTTGGCAATCAGAAGGTTGGCAGGTCAGCAGTTCAAGACTTGAGTACTGCACGACAGAGTGATCACCTGTTGTCGGCCCCAGCTCTGGCCAACCTAGCAATTTGAAAGCAAGAAATTGCAAGTAGATAAATAGGTACTGCTTTAGCAGGAAAGGTAATGGTGTTCTGTGCACTTTGGCATCTAGTCCTGCCTGCTACATGACCACGGAAACGTCTGCAGGTGCAGACAGCACTGGCTCATTGGCTGTAAACGGAGAAGAGCACTACTATCTATAGTTGGACACGACTGGCTTTTGAGCTAAAAAAATATTGACCTTGACTAATTTATTGAATTTATATACTGCTCTGGACTGCAGTGGCTCAAGTGGCTAAGACGCTGACAGGAAGGCGGGAGGTCAGCAGTTCGATAACCAAGAACTGCAGGACGGAATGAGCTCCTGTCTTTGTCCTAGCTCCAGCCAACCTAGCAGTTCGAAAGCAAGAAATTGCAAGTAGATAAATAGGGACGACTTCGGTGGGAAGGTAAACAGCGTTCCGTGCACTCTGGTGTCTAGTCATGCCTGCCACGTGCCCACAGAAACATCTGCAGATGCAGACAGTGCTGGCTCTTTGGCTATAAACAGAAATGAGCACTGAACCCTAGAGTCGGATACCTTTACCTTTACCATCTGGGATATTTTTCCACTCTGGTTGATGTATAGCAATTAAAAACAATAAACATACAATTGAGCAGAGCCTGGACAGGTTCACCAAAAGATAACATGCATAGAATGTGAATTCCCACCACGTTGAGAAGGCTTATCCCGATGCATGTCTGATCTGGCACAATAGAGAGCTTGACTCATTTCAGCTGGTAATACAGGTGACATCTACTGCTACTAAACCAGTGCTTCCCAACCTTTGGTTTTCAGACTTCAGTTCTGAGAAGCCTGGGTCAATTCCTCACAGCACCGATCAGCCTATGTACTGACCTAGGCTTCTGGGAATTGAAGTCACCCTGTGGGGCATGGGCCCCACATTGGGAACCACTGTACTACACCCTCTCTAGCTTCTTCTCAGTTTCCCCCAAGGAGAAATGCCTTGCCTTGCAGCAGAAGTCAACTGCAACACTCATCTCATCTCCTATCAAAAGGAAACCTTGCTTCTGTTGGCAAAAGTGACTAGCAATCCATGCTCCTTCCAAATGCTCACCAGCCTGATCCGCTGGCCAATAGTGTTCTCTGATGGGACTTGTCGCCCATTCACCAGGGAGCAAGACACCTCCAATCCTTGAGTGAAGAGATCTGATTGTTTTGATCTGTTTTACTTTTCTCAACCACATGCTGGCAAAAGAATGCATCTTAATGCAGAACTCACTCAAAATAAGGCCAATATCTGTGTGAAGCCAGAGATGAATTGGATCAATGCATCAAACATGAGCTCTGAGGAAATAGCTCCGACATAGACTGATGCAGCAGACACCTTAAAGACTAACAAGACTTCACAATCTTGTGGGCCTAAGAGTCCATTTCTCCAGATGCCATGTCTTCACTTCTCCCTGAAAAACTGTCTACAAATGTGGATGGTGCTTAAGATGCTCCCGAATTAATCTTTAAGGTCCCACATATAGAATTCTGAATGAAGGTGAAAGAAGAAAGTGACAAAGCAGGGTGGCAGTTAAACATCAAGAAGACAAAAATCATGAATACAGAACTGTAGAACTTTAATGTTGACAATGAACAAATTGAAATAATGAAATAATTTATATACCATGGTTCAATCATCATTCCACGTGGGAGACAACAACTAAGAAATTAGCCGAAGACTGAGATTTAGAAGGCCAATAATGAAAGAATTTTTAAAAAGGTAATAAAGTATGGATGTGTAATTGGAGACCAAGACCAAGGCCATCCACATTCTTGTATCCATACTCTTATTAACTATAAATGGGGAACTCAACCATCCACACTGCCCACATCAGCATTGGCCCTGAGTGTCTCTGCAGAAGAGTATGCTGCTCTAATATGGAATGCATCCACACAAGCAAAAGAAGTTGACTTTGCTGTTAATGAAGCCATGTCGATAGTGACAGGATGGCTTAAACCTACACCAGTTGAGAAAATAGACCCCCTTGTTGGTATTGCTCCACTTAAGATCAGAAGAGAAGGAGCAGCAAATGCTGAGAGAGCTAAGCAAGTGAATAACCCTTGACACCCTCTGAAAGGATATGAGCCTCAAGTCTGCTGGCTCAGATCCAGGAAGAGCTTTATGGCAAGACCAAACATTTTTGAGGGTACACAACAGCAAAACCAAATTTGAAGATGGAGGAAGGAGCTCACTGGGCAAGGAACAACATTAAAGGAGGAGGAGATGGCTGAGGAACTCAACCTCCCCTATGCCATTTGTGAGATGCTGAATAGACTGAATAGGTTGGAGTCCCTAAATGGAAGACCAACATGCTCAAGTGCAGACTGTTGGTGGACAACAACATGTTTTGTGAATGTGGAGAGACACAGAGTCCAGCCCATTTGCTGGTCTGCCAATTGCTGTCAGAGACATGCACCAAGGAGGAGTTGAGTTTGGGGAATGACAAAGCAATGAAAATGGCTTCATTTTGGCAGTCCAGATCAGGACATGAAAGAAGAAGATGGCTTTGTTTTATTTGTCCCTGCTTGTTGCTTGCATGATTTCTTTTTGCTCTTTTGGGAAGGAAGGACTAGATTTGTTCATTCGTTCATTGGGTTACACAAAAAAGAACCTCCTGGAAGACTTCATGTCTGCATGAAAGAGTTGGACAGCAAAGAAAACTGACCAGAAAAAAATGGATTCATTTGCAAAATGGTCCTGGGGGAGAGCTTTGAAGGTACCCTGAACTGCCAGAAAGATGCATAAGTGCATCTTGGAGCAAAGTAAGCCTGAACTGTCTCTGGAGGCAAAAATGACGAAGCTGAAGTTGTCCTACTTTGGGCACATCATGAGAAGAAGGCAAGATGCTCCAGAAAAAGTAAATAATGCTGAGAGGTGGAAGGCAGCAGGAAAAGAGCAAGAACAAATGTGAGATAGATTGACTCCCTAAATGAAGCCACAAGCTTGAGTTTGGAAGAGCTGAGTAGGTATGTTGAGGACCGTACATTTTGTAGATCTCTGATTCATCGGGTTGCCATAGGTAGAAAATGATTTTATGGCACATGACAGCAACAATAAAACAGACAAAATTGCCAGAATAGAGAATGATAGTACTGTATTTGCAATTCAGAAAATCCAAAAATCCCATTGATAGTCTCATGTACCAGTTCCTCCCATCTAGGGGGAAATGCAAGCAATCACTCTTATATACCACCCCATAGCGCTCAGTGCACTCTCTGGGTGATTCACAAGTTAATTAGCATTTTGCCCGGAACTCATTTTACCAACCTTGGAAGGATGGATGGCTAAGTCAACCTTGAGCCCTGGTCAGAATCGAATTTCCAACCTCTTGGTTTCAGGACAGCAGTTTACCCACTGCGCCACCAGGGAAATATGCTATACCTTCCTTAATGGAAGTACCAGGGACTGGATTCATGCGGTTGCTCATGTAGAGCATATAACCTTCAGACAATCTGCAACTCTTCCATAAGGGTTGGGGATCTCTAGCTCAGAAGGGAGAGATTCCAAAGAGACAAAAATAGGGATCTAAAGGGCTGGGGGGGGGGGAGAGCAGTAGATGGTTTGGATCAGACAGTAAATGGACGGCTTCTGACCTACTTCAAAGCCTGCACCATCTGCATCCAAAAATAATAATAATAGATGATGTATCAAGGATTAATCACTGATAAAATAAGAGGGAGGAAGGCTGTTAGGAGAGGAGTTGCATGGGAATCCAGTGTTTGCAGCTGCAGCTGGATGTTCACCCGAGAGCAATTCCTACGGCTGGTGGCCCACTTTCCCCCAGTTGAGCTGGAAAGTGGAGCAAAGGAACTTGTCATGAAGAGAAATGTTGGGTTGGCTGAGCTATGCAGTCAGCTGAGAGGGAATGAGATCGAGAGGGATGGGACCCTGGCTTTCTCCTCCTTGAGGGAACTCTGGTGTCCTCTAATAACAGAAGGTGGAAAGGTCTTTTTAAAAATAATAATATTTTATTATGCAGGTTTTACTCCTACATTGCTTTACAGCAGGGGTCCCCAAACTTTTCAAGACGGGAGGCCAGGTCACACTCTCTCAGTCAGCTTCGAGGGCTGGGTGGCCATTTTGCCCTGACGACTTCAAAGGGATGGTCATTTTGTTTCTTGAATGCCCTTGAAAGGGGTGGGTGGCCACATGAAGTGGTGCTATGGGCTGGATCTGTCTCACAGACCTTAGGTTGGTAACCCTTGGTTACAGAATCCAGTTCATTTACTGGTCTGCCAGTTGTTAGCCAGAGGCACGCACCAATGAGGACTTGGGTTTGGGCAATGGCAAAGTGAAGAAAATGGCTTCATTTTTAGCAGTCCAGGGTTTGATTGGGACATCAATCAAGAACATTGCTTTATTTTATTTGTCCCTGCTTGTTGCTTTCATGATTTCTTTTTTCTCTTTTGGGGAAGAAGGACTAGATTCATTCATTCATCCCTTCATTCATTGGGTTACACAAAAAGAATCTCCTTGAAGATTGTGGTATTTTTGAACCACAGTCGGGTAATGGCAACTTTTTTGTGCCAGCTAATCTTTCTCACATGCCAAAGGGACTATGGAATGGATTCACCAAAAGATGGGTTCATTTCTGCACTTTAAAGTCTGACCTAGACACAAGAAGAAGAAGAAGATCCCTACACATTGCAGCAGGAGTGCCCAAACTATGGTCTATGGGCTGGATCTGGCCCCTGACACAAATTCATCTGGCCCACGAAGCCCTAGTAGCTGCTTCTGGAAGTGGAAGTAAAATTGAAGGAGGGAAGGAGTAAGGAAGGTATAGTTGTAAGTTACAGCAAAGTTGAAGGAGAGAAAGAGGCCAGTGGTGGTAGCAGCTGGCTCAAGCAGGAGAAAATGAGTAGCAGTGGTCACTCTGTAATGCAGGGGAGTCCAAACCTATCAGCCCACGGGCCAGTCATGTGGTTCAGGGGGCCGGTCACTATAGCCTATGGGACAGATCCGGCCCCCCGACACCAATTCATCTAGCCCATGAAGTCCTCGTTGCTCCCAAGTGACTACTGCTACTCATTTTCTCCTTCCTGAGCCAGCTGCTACCACCACTGGCCTCTTTCTCTCCCTCAACTTTGCTGTAACTTACAACTGTACCTTCCTCCTTCCTTCCCTCCCTCTCTTCTCTGCTCTCCCTTGCCCTCCCTCCCTCTCTCTCCCTCTCTCTCTCTCACACACACAAAAACACAGCTGGACTTTGGCTCCTGGCTCTGTGAAGGGATCTTGCATGACAGCTGGATGGGTGACTTGGCCTCTGTGCCCATCCCCCCTTGCTCCATGTTTGACTCAAGCTGTCTGGTGCAATTTGCAGCTGCCAGCTAAGAAAATGCTGAATTGGTCTTTGCATTTTTCATTTGGCTGCATTTGCAGCTTTTGCCCCGGATGAACGCCATGTAGCATTAGGCTAAGAGCAAACATCCAATTTGTCTCCAGAAGCAGCAACAGCACAAATGTGTATATGAAGTCCTCGTTCAGAGCCTGGAGGAAGTACATTGGAGATATTGCACTCATGTGCCATCAAGTTCCTTCCAAATGATGGTAACCCTAAATCTGATTTTTGAGATCAGTGGGATGTTCATGTTGTGGTTTGACGGTGAGTTTTCACAGATAAGGGAGGATTTGAACTCAGGTCTCCTACATTCCCACTGCTCACGCTAACCATTACACCACACTGGCTCTTCTACTGAACTTTTCTATTTCACATGTCACTGCATTTTATTTTTACTCCCCTTTGGATACAAAGTTAAGTGACTCACTTTCAGCTTGATCTTATCCTGTCTTGTCTTTATCTGTTAGGAACAGATAGATAGATAGATAGACAGATAGATAGATAGATAGATAGATAGATAGATAGATAGGATAACATTAAGTAGGGAGATAGGTAGATGGACGGACGGACGGACAGACAGACAGGCAGATAGAAGGGATGCAAAGAATGCATAATAGATGTTGCTTTCCCATAGATTCTGCCTGCCTGGCATCTGTTATAATAATAATTCCATGTCAGAAATTTTTGCGGAAGAAACTCTGCTCAGGAAATGCCCAAATGAGTCTCCTTTAATGTCCCCAAGAGCTGGGACAGAGACAGGCACTCAATCCATCATGCAGTACCCGGGTCTCAAACTGCCGACTTGCCAGCCTTCCAGCTAGCAAGGCAAGCTTCTTAACCACTGAGCCACCACAGCCCCATGGCGTCTGTTAAAACACCTTAACAAGGAATGTTTTGGGGGCGCTATGCTATTCCTTGCCTCCAGGTGTGAGCAGCACAACAAAGGAGAACTGTGTTCTTTTCTCACCCAGGTCCACAAGAGATGTACAAACTGCCTCTTTGTAAAAGCAGCATCCTCCCCCTTTGAGAGGAAAAGCTCACCCCCATGCACACGTGCGTGCAGGAAAAGTACGCATGGAAGGATGGGTTGTTGGTTTACAAACAACCAAGTGGCACCTCATCCTGCTTTCCTGTCCTCAGAAGTCCTTGCACCAAAGCCGCCGCCGCTCCTGGGCTGTAAGCTTTGCATTATTTATATTAAAGCATTATTTGCACAGTGTGGCTTTGTTTGAAGGAAGAGCGCTCTTCTTCTCTTGTTGACAGTGTGGCAAAATGCTTCTCTTCCTCAGGACGCAAAGAGAATAATTATGGTGCTCCTGCTCCATGCACCCAAGGTTTCCTTAACAGAAGAAGGGACAGACGGCTGGAGACAAGATAGGTGGACGGTGGAAAGAGAGATGGAGGAAAAGGAAGGATGAAGGCAGTCAGTCAGCCGGACACCACGCACCCTGGTTGGCATGGCCAATCTCTTTCCCCAAATTGGGGCAGATGTCAAAACGGCTGAACGTACCTGACAGCTGCTTTTCACCCTGGAGTTAACCCCGGCTCCAAGGAGGACAGCAAACTGATCAGGAGAAGTCCTCTACCCCATCGCCCAGGAAGCTACTGTTATTTGCTGTGAGGATATGGGAGTACAATTTTGTTAATTAAATACCTGCTAGACCAGGGGTGCCCAAACTATGGCCCATGGGCCATATCTGGCCTCTGACACCAATTCATTCGGCCTGTGCCACCCTTTCTGCTCCTGGAAGCGGAAGTAAAATGAGCCTGTATGACCCATGGGCAGCAGTTTGGACATCTCTGTTCTAAGCAGAGAAAATGGCAGCCTGAAAATCTATCTCATCCTGTTGCAAAACAGACTGCAAGGCGTGTTCTACTTCTGCTTCAGGTGAGAGGAACCACATGACTGGCCCGCTGAACCATGGGACTGGCCTGTGGCTCGAAAAGTTTGGGCACCCCTGTGCTAGACAGTAGTGGCTTGGTGAGTAAGATACGGAAGTGGACAACAGAAAAGTTTATTTATTTATTTATAGATTTCTATTCCGCCCTACTCCTCGAGACGACTCAGGGCGGATTACAAAGCACATCATATAAAAACATATAAAATCACAAATTCAAATACAATTTTAAAAATATATCTAAAAACAGTGTAAAACAAATATTCATTCATAAAATAGAGGGTGGGTGGGTATAAGACAGTAAATAAGCCAGGGGGGAGGGGTTAGTAAGCCATCACTACCCCACACTTGTCCCACCAGCCAGGTCTTCACACCCTTCCTAAAGGTCAGTAGCTCCATCTGGAGATGCAGCTCTAGGGGCAGGTGGTTCCAAAGGGATGGAGCAGACACGGAGAAGGCCCTCCATCTAGTGCCAGAGAGGCAAGCTTCCCTAGCTGATGGAACCACTAGGGAGCTCCTCCAGTCTGCTCTGGTCGGACAGACAGATAACCTTGGGGAGATACGGTCTCTTAAGTATCCTGGCCCACTACCATATAATGGCTTTAAAGGTAATAACCAGCACCTTGAATTGCACCCAGAGACCAACTGGTAACCAGTGCAACTCCCGGAGCAGTGGGGATGCATGGGAATAACACCCACACCGCAACACCACCCTGGCAGCCACTTTCTGGACCAGCTGCAGTCTCCGAATGGTCATCAAGGGCAGCCCCATGTAGAGCGCATTGCAATAATCCAATCTGGAGGTGACCAGAGTGCGTGTGATCATGAGCAAGGAGTCCCTGTCAAGGAGTGGGTGCAATTGGCGTATTACATGAAGCTCTGCAAAAGCCCTCCTAGCCACGACTGCCACCTGCTCATCGAGCAGGAGTCGTGAGTCCAGGAGGACCCCCAGATTATGCACTGGGTCTGTTTGGGCCAAGCTAGCTCCATCCAGGACCAAAGATGGTAACTCCTGTGTTGGCACAGGATCCCCAACTCACAACCACTCAGTCTTGCCAGGATTCAGTTGTAACTCATTGTCCCCCATCCAGACCCTCACAGCCTCCAGACACCTGGATAGGACTTTGACTGCATCACCAGGGTTCCCAGGAGGTGAGATGTACAACTGTGTATCATCTACATACTGATGGTATTTCACCCCGTAGGAACGAATGATCTCACCCAGGGGCTTCATGTAGATGTTAAATAGGAGAGGCAAGAGCACCAAGCCCTGAGTCACCCCATAAGGGAGGGGCCTCGGGTTGGACCTCTCCCCCTCCAACCACACCGACTGGGTCCAGCCTGTAAGAAAAGAGGCAAACCAGGATCACACAGTGCCCTGGATCCCCAATCCTCAGAGCAGCCCCAGAAGGATACAGTGGTCGACAGTATTGAAGGACGCTGAGAGATCAAGAAGAGCCAGGACTGTCAGATGACCACCGTCCCATTCACGGCAGGGATCATCCACCAGTGTGGTCAATGCAGTCTCAGTGCCATATCCGGGTCTGAACCCTGACTGGAAAGGGTCCAGATAATCCGTTTCATCCAGGATCTCCTGTAACTGTCGCACCACCACCTTCTCCAACACCTTGCCCAAAAAGGGTAAGTTGGATGCAGGACAGTAATTAGATGGTACTGTGGGGTCGAGTGAAGGCTTTTTTAGGAGGGGGTGAACCAAAGCATGTTTTAACACAGCTGGGAAAACCCCCTCCCACCGTGATGCATTTATGATCGCTTCAATCCAGCCGCCTCTAACCGTCCTGACAGTTTTTATAAGCCAGGCGGGACACGGGTCTAAAGCACAGGTGGCAGCACGGACAGATCCCAGGAGCCTGTCCACTTCCTCAGGGACAACTGGGTCAAACCAATCCCAGAAAACATGGCAGGACTGCACCCCGGACAACCCCAGTTCATCATTACCCATGCCAGGATTGAGCCCAGAGTGAATCCGAGCAATTTTCTCTGTCAGATAATCTACAAAAGCCTCAGCGGACCCATGCCACCCTGGGTCAGCAGGTCAACAGTTCAAGACCCAAATTCTGCATGACAGAGTGAGTGCGCATCACCTGCCCTAGCTCCTGCCAACCTAGCAGTTCAAAGGCAAATAATTGCATGGGGATAAATAGGTACCGCTTTGGTGGGAAAGGTAACAGCATTCCATGAGCTTTGGCATTTAGTCATGCCTACCACATGACCACAGAAACATCTGCAGATGCAAACAGGGCTGGCATAGAAGTGTGATTGCTTTGCTTTTTTGCTTTGTGTGTTGTGTGGTCGTGGATGGTTTTGGGAAAGAGCTAATCTCAGCTCCAAGGATGACAGCAAAGGGATCAGGAGAAGTTCCACACCCCGCCACCCAGAAAGTTGCTGTTCTTTGGTGCAAAGTCATGAGGGTGGGATTT
The DNA here is from genome assembly GCA_030440675.1 of Furcifer pardalis. NCBI lineage: Eukaryota > Metazoa > Chordata > Lepidosauria > Squamata > Chamaeleonidae > Furcifer > Furcifer pardalis. The sequence goes on from CP126891.1 coordinate 48,763,374, forward strand.
TGCTAATTAAGAAGGACAAAGACCAGGTGGAGGGATAACATCAAATAAATATTGCAAGAACACCAAATGATGTTGGCAGAGACCACTAGAAGTGCCAGAGCAAGAACCTTGTATCTCCATTGACACTTAAAGGGGTAGAAGAAGAAGGAGGAGGAGGAGGAGGAGGAGGAGGAGGAGGAGGAGGAGGCTGGATCACGGTCTTGCCATGTTATCTGGGATCAGTTCAATCCAGTTGTCCCTGAGGAAGTGGACAGGCTCCTTGGATCTGTCCGTACTATTGCCTGTCTATTAGATCCATAAGCTTGGTTGCTTAAAATGACCAAGGTGGTGACAGGTGGTTGGGTCAGGGTGATAATTAATATTTCTTTGCGGGAGGAGGGTGTTTCCTGCACCATTGAAACATGCATTGGTGCGCCCCCTCCTGAAGAAGCCATTGCTGGACCCGACAGTATTAGCTAACTTTTGGCCTGTATCCAACTTTCTCTTTCTAGGGAAGGTTTTGGAGAAGGCAGCTACAAGGAGTTCCGGATGAAGTGGATTATCTGGACCCTTTTCAGTCAGGATTCAGGCCCAGATATTGTACTGAGACTGCATTGGTCACACTGTTGGATGATCTCTGGCATGAGCAGGATGGAGGGAATCCCTCTGTCCTTGCTCTTCTTGACCTCTCAGCGGCTTTCGATACTGTCGACCACAGTATCCTTCTGGAACGGCTCCGAGGAGTGGAGATCCAGGGCAATGTGTGGTCCTGGTTTTCCTCATTTCTGATGGGCCAGACCTAGTCAGTGTTGTTGAAGGGCGAGAGGTCTAGTCCTAGGCTCCTACAATATGGGGTGCCACAGAGTTCAGTGCTTTCGCCTCTCCTGTTTAATATTTACATGAAACCACTGGGGGAGATCATCTGTTCCCATGGGGTGAAGTATCATCAATATGTGGATGATACTCAGCTGTACATATCAGCCCATGGTGAGCCTGGTGATGCAGTTGAAGTCCTATCCAGGTGTCTGAAGGCTGTATGGGTCTGGATGGGGGACAATGGGCTACAACTGAATCCTGGCAAGATTGATTGGCTGAGGATTAGGGGCCCCATGTTATCACGGGAGCTACCATCTTTGGTTCTGGATGGGACTATTTTGCCCCAAACAGACCCAGGGCATAATCTGTGGGTCCTCCTGGACTCGCGACTACTGCTCAATGAGCAGGTGGCAGTCGTGGCTAGGAGGGCTTTCACACAACTTTGTGCGATCTACCAGTTATGCCCACTCCTGGACTGGGACTCCTTGCTCATGGTCACACATGCTCTGGTCACCTCCAGATTTGACTATTGTAATGCACTCTACATGGGGCTGCCCTTGATGACCATTCAGAGGCTGCAACTGGTCTGGAACGCTGCTGTTCGGTTGCCAGTGTGCCTCCGGGTGCAATTCAAGGTGCTGGTAATGACCTTTAAAGCCCTACATGTTAGTGGGCCAGGATACTTGAGAGACCGCATCTCCCAAAGAGTATCTGTCTGTCCCACCAGAGTGGCCCGGAGAGGTGCCTTAGTTGTGCCATCTGCCAGAGAGGTCTGAGACAGGATTCCTTACCAGACACAGCCTATGTGGAAAGAGGAGAAGGGCAAAGACAATGGGGCAGCCTCCCATAGGAGGTTCAGGGCCACCTACCGCCATGCAGCCTGATGCTTCCCCTCACATTTCCTCCTCAGTAGGTCAGCAGGGCTATTCCTAACATCACACACACACAGGCACACATGTAGCTCCAAGAAGCTGTCAGGACTTGCTATCGATCCAGCTGTCAGCTCTGGCTCAACCACGGCTGGATGCTTTAATCCGCTTTGCCAGTCTGCTTAAGAAAGCCAATGCTTCTTAGCAGTCTACGTCAGGGCTGCCCAAACTTTTCGGGCCACGGGCCGGTCATCTGGTTCAGTGGGCCGGTCACATGGTTCCTCCCACCGGAAGTGGAAGTAAAACGTGCCTTGCAATCGGAATGAAATATACTTTAAGCTGACATTTTCTCTGCTTAAAGCTTCAGCCGCTGCAGTTCCTTCAGCAGCAACCATTACGTGACAGATGTAGGTGGTCTATGAAAATAATACCGTGGCTCTTTGGCTCTTGTTCTGTCTTCCGTGGTCTTGACATGGGACAACTCAAAGACATCCTTAGAGTTGTGCCTCTTCGCACACTGACTACCAATGCCCTCTCCCTACTCTAGTGAGCATTTAGACAGGGGCTCAATGGTTAAGATGCTGAACTTGATGACTGGAAGGTCAGCAGTTTAAGACCCAAGTGCTGCACGATGGAGTGAGCTCCCATCTCTGTCCCAGCTCCTGCCAACCAACCAGTAGATAAATAGGTTCCACTTTGGTGGGAAGGTAAACAGCGTTCTGTGGACTACAGTATCTAATCATGCCTGCCACATGTCCACAGAAACGTCTGCTCATTCTTTGGCTATAAACAGACAAGAGCACTGAACTCTGTCGGATATGACTGGCTTTTGAGCAAGGATGACCTAATGGTTGGTGTCCCATACATAAATCTGCCGCCTGATGTCTAGTTTGAACTTGCAGTACTTTCTGATTCAGGCAAAGAAAATCAGACTCAAGGGACGTGAGGCATGGTCTAGATGGCTTGCTTTTACACAGTAACCTCGGCTGTTGTGATGCTTCCCCCTTGTGGCTGCTCTAATAAGAGCCAGACCTCCTGGTTATCTCCCCCCCCCCCCACCTTGGCATGTTTTATTGGAAGAAAATCCAGAGGTGGCCTATGCTCCAGGAAGGGGCTTCCAACAATAAAGCTCAGAAACACACTGCTGTCAGATTCTGTGAGTAATATTGTAGCTCAAAGGCAAAACATTTTGCATCTCATAGGGGAAAAGAGTTTGACAAGAGTTACCGTAAGGCAGGTGGTGCTGGCTTACAAAAAGCCATGGTCAATAGCAGAGAGGTAGAGTTTTGTGCTTTTGAACTATAGTTCCCAGCATTCCCCAGACAACTAAACTGCTTGGGAAATTCTGGGAGAAGTAGTTCAAAAAGGCAAAATCTGGTTAATAGCTATTTGATTACAGTAACCCCCCTAAGCGACTGTCAAGCTCTGAGTAAAGAATGAAAGATGCTAATTAAATATGCAAGGCGAACAGCCCTGGGTTCAGAAATAAAAAGGTGAATTTTACATCCTAGAGAGTGAAGTCAGAAAGGCCCTAAAAAGCACTGCAAGTCTGCAAACAACAAAGCCAGTGGAGATGATGGTATCCAAGTTGAACTTTTCAAAGCCCTAAAAGATGATGGAATCAAATTATTGCATTCTATATGCCAGCAGATTTGGAAAACACAACAATGGCCACAGGATTGGAAAAAATCTGTATACGTTCCAATCCCCAAAAAGGGTAGTGCCAAAGAATGTTCAAATTATCGAACAATTGCGCTAATCCCACATGCTAGCAAGGTGATGCTCAAGATAATACAGGATAGACTGCAACAGTATGTGGAGAGAGAATTACCAGAAGTGCAGGCGGGGGTTCAGAAGAGGCAGGGGGACTAGAGACCACATTGCCAACATACGGTGGATCATGGAGAAAACAAAGGAATATGAGAAACAAGTATACTTCTGTTTCATTGACTACACTAAGGCCTTTGACTGTGTGGACCACAACCAAATGTGGCAAGTAATTAAAGAGATGGGAATACCAGAACACCTTATATGGCTCATGAGAAACCTGTACATGAGTCAAGAGGCAACAGATAGGACAGAGTGGTTTAGAATAGGAAAAGGTGTAAGATAAGGCTGCATTTTGTCACCCTGCTTATTCAACTTATACACAGAGCACATAATGCGCAATGCAGGGATGGAAGAATCACAATTTGGGATCAAAATTGCTGGGAGAAACATCAACAGCTTGAGATACGCAGATGATGCCACCCTAATGGCAGAAAGTGAGGAGGACCTAAAGAAGCTCCTGATTAGGTTGAAAGAAGAGAGTGAAAAAGCTGGCTTGAGACTCAATTTAAAGAAAGCCAAGATCATGGCAACAGGCCCTCTCAGTCCCTGGAAAATAGATGGGGAAGAAGTAGAAGCAGTGACAGATTTTACTTTCTTAGGATCAAAGCTCACTGCAGATGGAGATTGCAGCCATGAAATAAAAAGGCGACTGATGCTTGGGAGACAAGCGATGAGAAACCTGGGGAACATAGTGAAAAGTAGAGACATCACATTGCAAACAAAAATTCGTATAGTCAAGGCAATGGTATTCCCGGTGGCAATGCATGGTTGTGAGAGCTGGACCATTAGGAAAGCTGAGCGCAGAAGAATAGACGCCTTTGAGATGTGGTGCTGGAGGAGAGTTTTGAGAGTCCCCTGGACAGCGAGGAGAACAATTAGGTCGATCTTAGAAGAAATCAACCCTGACTGCTCCTTAGAAGGTCAAATAGTAAAGATGAAGCTAAGGAACTTTGGACATCAAATGAGAAGAGAGGATTCACTTGAGAAAGCCTTGATGCTGGGAAGGATGGAAGGCAAAAGAAGAAGGGGGCGGCCAAAAATGAGATGGCTAGATGGTATTGTAGACACAATGGGCACAAAGCTGAGCGAGTTGTGGAGGATGGTGGAGGACAGAAGTGCCTGGCGGACAGTGGTCCATGGGGTTGCAAAGGGTTGGAATCGACTGTGCGACTGAACAACAACTCGTTCCATGGGACTATCCCAGGAATGTTGAGTTTTCCATTGTGGTGGCTCGGGAGACATGCCAACTTTGCTCTTTTCAGTCTCTGACAGGGGTGGCAAACCTATGGCACGTGTACCAGCGGGGGTAAGCAGAACCCTCTCTGTGGGCACATGCACCATCGCCCCAGCACAGAGTTTGCCCTGCCCCTCTACCCAGAAGCCTAATGAGAGCACTCCCTCTTCAGCACAGAGTTTGCCCACCCCTCTGCCCAGCAGCCCAATGGGAGTGTTTCATCCCTCCCCCAGCACAGAGTTCTCCCCGCCCCTCTGGCCAGCAGCCCAATGGGAGCACTTTCTCTCTCCCCCCAGCACATAGTTTGCCTCACTGTGTTGGCAGTTTGTGATAAATAAGAGGATTTCAGGTTGCAGTTTGGGCATTCAGTCTCTAAAAGATTCGCCATCATTGGTTTATGTGATGGTGAGATACTTTCTGTCAGCCTCAACTTTGCACAATGCCTTGAAATTTGTAAAGAAAAAGTACCGTTTAAAATCGCTTCTAAAAATAACAACAGTAGGTCTCCCTTGTTTGAAAGCCAGTTGTGTCTGACACTAGGGAGCAGTGCCAGCCAACCCATGCCATTCCAGATGCCAACTGGAAGAGGTAATAGGTAAAGGTAAAGGTCGCAGACATTTCTGTGGTCATGTGGCAGGCATGACCATGGACCTTTACCTTTACCTATTTCTTCTTCCAGCTGGTCATCAGTATCTCTCCTTCTCTCTTTCTTTCCACAGCTTTCAATATGCCCCAAACCATGTCACGAGCCCTCAATTTGCAACATTTGGGTCTAACCGTTGAACCAACTTTGCACCTAAGTGCATGGAACGCTATTACCTTTCCTGCCAAAGTGGTATCTATTTATCTACTTGCAATTTCGTGCCTTCAAACTGCTGGGATGGCAGGAGCTGGGACAGGCAATAGGCTCTTACACCATCACACAACATTCAGGTCTCGAACTGCTGACCTGTTAACCTTCCAGTCGTCAAGCTCAGTGTCTTAGCCACTAAGCCACCACAGTCACAAACAATCATTGATTATGGGCTATTTTGAATAGGAGTGGTTAGAATTGGAGTTCAGCAGTACTAAAGATTAACAGATTTCCATCCCTTCTCTATTGCAGGCTGGATCTAATGGTTTCCACGTTAAGTTGCAAGAACTCATGGCCAGAAAGGGGAACTTAATAACCCTATCTCTGGTTCCAAGAACAGAATGAATTGTAGAAGCAATTTTAGCTGTAATGGCCCACTCTAGAATTTTAGCATTCTTCTCTCTACCTTAACTTAACAGAGCAGTGAAAATTATGGTTCTGTGGACTCCTGGTTTATTGTGGTTTTTCTGCTGCTGATCAAGAAAACTTTGGGTAAATACGTGGCTGCATTCAAGGACAAGAAATTAGGAAATTATTCCCCATATCCTGAAAAAATATGAAGTATTTCATGAAGTCTCTATAACGAAAGAGAACAAGAATTGTTTCTTTCACAAAGGGAAGAGAATTGTTTGAAAAATGCAGAAATGTCAGAGAATGGCAGCTGTTGTTGTTTTTGTTTTTGTTTTGAATGAACAATGGAAAGCACTGGATGGTTTGTTTGTGTCTATGTGTCTGGAGCAGAGCAATGAAGTGAAATACAATGGGAAGGGATACTATGGGATGGAATGGTGGAATGGACTATGGCTACTGCCCAGCCTAAAGGTCAGGCTAGCCCGGCATGGGACTTAAATTCCAAAACCTATTTGCACTCTCTCTCTCACACACACACTTTCAAGAAAGGAAAAATGAAAAAGAAAGCTGTACACACCAATGCTGGTTCTCAAAATATTAATCGCACACGTACACATACAACCATGTGCTTGAAATAGTCATCAGGGAAGCCTTAATGTAAATTTGATGGTCCCTGTGTGCATGCTAGGTCTTTGAATTGCTGCCTATGTAACCTTGAATCAAGTGCTGTAGTCAAATTATATGAGAGGGCAGGTCAAGGATATCCACCCAAAATGACTCTGCTGAGCGGTGTTGCTAAGGCGGAGAAGAACTCCTGGTGCCTTCAGTATTCCAGGCACATTCAAAGCAAGCTGCACAGGCAACAATTGATTCAAGAGTTATTCAGCCACTGGGTTGAGCAGGCAGAGAGGAAGATTCCTGCACTGAAGAAGAAGGGGAGGCAAGACCAGTCTAGTCATGACTTAACTCACAGCTCCATGGGCTCTTCTTTGTGTCTGGGATGGTGATTGTGATGGTACTGGCATTTCAGCCATGTGGCACAGAGTGAAACAAAGCAATCCACCTTTGCCAAAATATGAGGCTCACAGCAGAAAAGAACTGTCTTCAATGGCCCACACATTTAGCGTTGGGTTGTTGTTTTTTGCATGAAGGCTGTGTATGCTTGAATCTCTCTGTGCATGCTTCTGTAGACATGTGCAAAAGAGAAAGCCAAAGGTAAACATTGACTTGGAATGATCTCTTTAAACTAATCTCCTGAATATTTATCTGCTTCATATCATCACTCCTTTTCAATAAACAAATCTGAAATATTGTCTGCTACTCAATTTGACGTCTTGATGAGCACTCTAGAAATATGCACCTGAGCACTCAAACCTGACATCTAGAAACTTTGCCCACCGTGTCAACAAATGGCTCTTAGTTTCCAATACCCCAGTCTTTAGTCCAGTCTTGATCAAAGGGAAGGTATCCATAATACTGCATATGATCACTTGGTTATAATATTAGAATAAAGTAAATGGAGAGGGGAGGTCTCAATAATACTGTACCAGCTGTCTAAAGTTTAATTAATTAATTAATTAATTAATTTCGTTTGTACCCCGCCCTCCTCCGAAGACTCAGGGCGGTTTTACAACTAAAAACAATTAAAACACATACATACAAATTAAAATCCAAGTTAAAACACTGAGGAGAGAGGTGTGATATTTAAATGAGCCAGGCGACCGAGTTGGCCGTCTGGCCCACTCCCCACACATGTTGAGGGCCGATGGCCACTCTTTTGCTTTCTCCCCTGTCAATCTGGCTTTCAAGAGTGCTGAGGGATCTTCCTGTTTAATGATCTGTAGTGGCTTAAGGGTTAAGATGCTGAACTTGATGACTGGAAGGTCAGCATGTCAGTAGTTTGAGGCCCAATGTCTGCACAATGGAGTGAGCTTCTGTTTTTGTCCCAGCTCCTGCCAACCTAGCAGTTTGAAAGCAAGAAATTGCAAGTTGATAAATAGGTACCACTTTGGTGAGAAGGTAACAGTGTTCAATGTGCTCCAGTGTCTAGTCATGCCTGCCACATGTCCATGGAAACATCTGCAGATGCAGACAGCACTGGCTCTTTGCCTATAAACGGAACCCTAGAATCAGATACGACTGGCTTTCAAGCAAGGGCAACCTTTACCTTTACCTATGACCTCTTCCAGCTGGTCATCAGTATCTTTCCTTCTCTCTTTCTTTCCATGGCTTTCGAAATGCCCCAAACCATGTCATGAGCCCTCAATTTGTAACGTTTGGGTCTAAGCATTGAACCAAACCATGTGACTGATAAGCATGGAAATCCTACATGATGCTTCCTTAGCTGCTACGCAACAGGCAGCCCCCCTGAGCTTGAAAAACTGGACCCTTTCCATAAAGCCTGGGAGAAATAAATAAATAAAAAGTTGTTTTTTTTTTCCTTCAAGGGCAAGAAGTGTGCAAGGAGCAAATAGGCTCTTAGTAGGGGTTGGGAGCAGCGATGGGATGTAACAGGTTCTTACCAGTTCTCCAGAACCGGTAGTAACTTTTCCCAGTGTCCCAGAGAACCAGTAGCAGCTTTTGGGGGGAACCACCTTCGGGGCTTACCTTTTCACTGGTTTCCCCACTGCGCATGTATTTTTTAATTTTTATTTATTTATTTTATTTACAGGTTTGTGTTGTGGGTAGGTGGGTGGGTTGAGGGGTGTGTGTGCTTATTTTTTTTTTATTTGTTTTATTTTTTATTTTTTCTTTGGCTCCACCCACGACATCATGACATCATGTCATTAGCTCCACCCACACTGTGATGACATCACGGTGGGGTAGTAAAAATTTTGACATCCCACCACTGGTTCGGAGGAGACCAAAGGAAGTATTAAAGGAGGGGAAACAGGACAGAAACTGGTAGGAGCTTTGCCTGCACACTGGATATCAAGCAGTAGTTGAGAGTACTCAGCTTCATCACCCTATCACAATTTACAGCTCTTTATCTCCTCCATGTTTATGTGTTGTTGTTTTGAGAAACTCAGGCATGAACAAATGCTTTAAATTATTAGATTATGAATCATGTCGAACAGGCTGCAAACTCTCCAGAAATGAATCAGATGCAATTTGTAAGACAAATGATTCATCCATATAAAACAGGGGTGCCCAAACTACGGCCTGGGGGCTGGATCTTGCCTTCAACACCAATTCATTTGGCCCATGCCACCCTTGTCCTTGGAGTGATGAGGGCACTGCCAGCAGGATGAATTGGTGTTGGGGCCAGATCTGGGCCCCCAGGCCATAGTTTGGGCATCCCTGATATAGAATTTGGAAAGAGCTAGGGGAGCTGCCATGGATTAGTGATTAAGACGCTGAGCTTGATGACCAGAAGGTTGGGAGGTCAGCAGTTTGAGACCTGAGTGCTGCATGATGGAGTGGGCACCTATCATCTTCCCCAGCTCCTGCCAACCAAGCAGTAAAGGGCGATGAGCACCACCCACTAGAGTAGATGTGCCTGACTTTCAACCAAGGGAAATTTTGACCTTTACTACAGCCTCATACATGTAGTGACGAAATTGTGATGTTCCCTTATCAAACTGAGTCACAGGATGTGAGTGACCCCAGTGTCTTTCTTGCACATCTGTGCATAAGAACATGTGATATCCCAGTAAAATATTGTCTAGAGATGAGACAGAGTGAGGAAAGGATATTTCTGAATTTCTTTTTTTAAAAAATCCCACAACCCTAGGAACAATTGACAGACGAGGAGGTTGATGGATGCACCATGTATACATGTTGACTTATTCAAAATCAGCCAAATTTAACCCATTTGTGGTGTAAATTTGTTTGGTTATATTAAAAACTTGTCCTCAAGGGTATTTTAAGAAATCCCAACAGAATTTTCCATTATTGTTAGCATCCCTTTCTCAATGTTAAGCTCCCAGACAGAAAGTCACAGGAAAAGTAACAAGCACCAGGTAATGTAACAAATTCCTTCCCGACACAACCATGGTTAATAGTAACAGGTTACAGTAAAACCCCAAATTATGAATGACTCAACTTACAAAAAACTCGAGTTACGAAAGGTTTTTTTTAAAATCAATGTCCCGATTTACCAAAAAAACCCCGACTTGCGAAAGGGTTTTTTGTAAAGTTGAGCCCAGTATGAAGAGCAGAAAAGCCTTTCCGCTCTTTGGACTGGGCTTGTTTCACCTCTCCCCCCCCCCCCCGCCGTGCCTTCCCAGCTAGATCAGAGGCTGAGAAGGCACCCGGGGGGGGGGGTTGTGTGTGTGAAGTCCAATGAGCGGGAAGAGCTTACCTCTCTTTGGACTGAAGTGTGGGGTGAATTGGAGCCCAGTCTGAGGTCATGGAACCGATTTTTTGTAACTTGGGTTTTTACTGTACTTTCAAAACTGTATAATGAGCAGCGCTAACAAATTAGTTCTACAAAGCACCATCCCAAGCTCTGACACAAGTCTACACCCAGTTTTATGTAGGACAGACAAGAGAAAATGTGGAGGGAGGAGAGGAACAGGCCAAGATCTCAGTTCCAAACTGCAATGTTGAGCAGTTCATGGTGGCTCCCTGTGGGTGACACTGGAAATTCACCAGCAAAAGTCAAATCATTCCCAAATTGAAGCTTCCGATTTTTCCACCTCCTGCTGACCTCATTAATCACTCACGTCATCCCTTCTACTTGTCCAACTTGAACATCAAAGGTGAGGCATAAGGGGGGAAGGAAGGAAGTCTTGCCCACCCTCTTGAAATACCATCACTGGAGAAGGCTAGAATTACTAATCAAAGAGCCACCATTAACAATGTGGCTTAAACATCTATCTAAATGCAAATAAGCTCAAGATGGATGGTGTGATTCACACTTCAAATGTTTCATCTGACCATCATACGTGGGGCAGATTATTTTCTGGTGATAAAACTTGACAGATAAGTCCAGACGTCACTGAACGTATGTTTAAAAGGTTCAGTTCTTCCTGATTGGTATCATCATCGTTGTTGGCTTCAACTCGTATCCAACCATGCATTTTTCCTGAGGCAGGAAAAATGTCATTAGCATGAATTTGTTTTAAGATGGATCCCAACTTGCCATGAAGTGGCCCACACACTATGATCATGGAGCCATCTGCTGTGGCACACATGAAATGAGACATGCAGGATTTAACACCAGGACTGCAATGGACTGCCACAGCCTTGAGGATATTATCAAAGAGCACCTTCACAGCCAGTCCATCTGGCTTGGCCTCTTCTGCCTCCAGGACTGTTGGGAATCAGAGTTCCTCCTTTGCTCATTTTGCCTTTGGGCCCAACATGATGGTTTCCAGTGCCATTTCCTCCACTGAGGGACCATCTCCCCACCTAAAGGGGCTCATCCGCCCATAGCTGTTGGCCCCATTAGGGAGATCCCAAAATATTTTGGCTGAAGTCTATACCTCCTGCTTCAACTGCTCATCTTTAGGTCCAGTTTCAGTGCTAATATGATTCACTTGGCAAACCCATAACTCAACATCCTGGTGCTGGGAATGTCACAGTCCTATTTTTTCAAGCTTGGCTGATCAGAGATTGCCATACTCAAGCAGAGGGGGGAAATGCTTGTGTCTGAATGCCAAATGACTGAGTCTTCTTGCTTATGGGTCCAACACCTTCCAGCAGCAGATACAGTATCCTTCCAGTGATAAATTATTGATCTGTCTAAATCTCATGGCCCCAGTTGTCAAAACCCCAGTTGTCCCATCCTAGTAATGGCTTGGATCCCGCACTCTAAAGCAAACCACTCAAAGCCCATACAGATAGCCATGCATATGCACACGTACAGAAATATAAACTCATTGATATTTCAGCATAGGAACCTTTTGGACAAGAGATCTACCAGTTCAACCTCTTTGTGCATTGTGATAGAGAACAATTGGGCATTCTGTCTCCCCACCCAGATCCCATCAATACTAACTAGCACAGTCAACGGGGGTGGGTTACTTATGGGACCTATGTTTCAAAATCCTCTAGAGAACCATAGTTGTCCAGCCTTTTTCCACAGACAAAAGCTATTTAATTCTTAGGAATCTGCAATCACTTATGGTTCCCCAGGCAACTTAAGACAATTGTGGGAGACAAGGATATGTTTCCTTATCCATTTTCTTGGAGATGTCTTCAGACAAAGGTAAAGTCTTTCACATACTGCTATACACATAGAAACCTCCACACAACCCATACTCCCCTTGCACAAAGTTTGGGTTTGGGTAGAAGTCTTTGTAAGTACAGATGTATTTACAAAGGTTGCCCTCTGCAGACATTCATGCTAAACATACAATTGCTTGGGAACAGCTTCCTGACATGTCCCCTGTCCCTACTCACACAAATACTGTACTCTCTTTCAAACCGGGTTAATCTGTCAACAAATAGCAGAGAAGCCATAGATAAGCACAATTTCCCAGCTATTGTAGTATATGAGTTATAATTTCATATACATGAAAAATGGACTTAGTGGAACATTCAAGGCCACTAGTCTTCAGGGTGGTCAGGTTAGTTAACTGCCACGTGATATTACACGTGACTAATGTAGAAGCATTGTACCGTATTGATATAGAACAAAAACTCTTTAAAATCATTAAGTAAAGAAAACTCCAATACCTTGGCCATATCATGAGGAATGACATGAAATACTGTACAGAATATTCCAACTTGCTATTCAAGGGAAGATCCTTGGAAAGAGAGGCCCTGGATGTAGACAGACTTCATGGCTGAAGAACATGAAAGACTGGTGTGGCCTGGCCTTAGAACAGTTCTTCCGAGGAACAGTAAGACTATCCACATGATGAGAGCCCATATCCAGAATGGATACAGCACTTGAAGAAGAAGTGAAACATCCAGAAGAGTAGGGTTGGGCTGGTTGACTCTCAGTCAGTTGTGTCCCCCCGACCTCAGGCTATCCTTCCTCCCTGCATGTCTTTTGTTTTCCCTCTTTCATCTGGAGGATTTCCAGAATTCATTTTGCAACTGGGACATGGGTTGTTTGCAGTCATTTTCCACTTGCCTTTTCACCTCGTACTACTGCACTAATGTGCAAGAGATGTACATCCTTCCATGTCTCACCTTCTGGCAGGAAGACAACGGACCTCCCTCCTCTCCCTTGTAAAAGCATGAGATGGTTTCTGGTAAATGGTTTTTGGATTGGGGGAAATGGTTTTGTGGTTTTCTACTAAGTTATTATACACTATATCTGTGATGGTGAACCTTGGCACTCCAGGTGTTCTTGGACTTCAATTACCAGAAGCCCAAGTCAACACTCCTGCTGATCAGGGCATCTGAGAATTGAATGAACAGTTGGAGTGCCAAGGTTCACCATCAAGGCATTATCTGTTTTCCCCCTTTTTTTGTAACAACCTTCTATTTATTCACACTTTATTTTTGCATCCTCTCTTGCCTCAAAAGCCTTGCTGAAGGCCAGTAAATGCATCTTCTAAAATTAAAAATATCTACTGCAAACAGCTTAAAATGCTAATAACCAGAGAGAAATTTGGATCTTGTGATATACCTCATTATGGCCCCATCTCATTAGCAGGAAAAAAAACCCCAGAAAAACAGCTGAGAACAAACTCAGAAGAAGCAAGCAAGCAAGCGACTGGACTTACGCATCATCCGCTTCATCCCAGAGGATACAGGTCTGGTTGGTGGTTCCCTGCCAGGATGGAAAGAAAGAAGAAGAAATTAATTGTCTGTAAGAGGATACCTAAGAGCACAGAAATCCCAAAGGATTGCACAGTGTTTTTTTTAAACTTGCATAGGTTACCCTACACCAGTGATAGTGAACCTTTCAGAGACCAAGTGCCCAAACTGCAACCTAAATCCCCCTTATTTATTATAAAGTGCCAACACAGCAACAAGGGAGGAAGGAAACACTCCCATTGGGCTGCTGGGCAGAGGAGTGAGGCAAACTATGTGCTGGGGTGACTGCACGGGTGCCCACAGAGAGGGCTCTGAGTGCCACCTCTGGCATGCCATAGTGAGTCTGTTTTGAGCTGTGTTAATAAACAACTGATGTCCTAGGCAGAATCGGACTTCAGATTTTGATTCAGCACACTTGATTTAGTGTAGGACACATGGATTAGGCCAAGTAGCAGACAATATTTATTTCTTTTTGTGATGCAGTGTTATCACTGATTCTATCTTGTTAGGATCATTCTGTTTGACATTATTGTTTTGTGGATCGTCTATGTTATTGTTGTAAGGCATCCAGTGTGGTGCTTGCACCAATTGGGGCAGTGTATTTTGTGCCTGGGGGAATTCCTTCTAGATCAGCAATGAGGCATTCTAGGTACACTAGTACCCCGAATAACGTTATGACTTGGTTCCACAAGTCCCGTCGTTATTCGGTTTTTAACGTTGTGCGATACATTGAACACACAATGTTTAAAAAAGCCCTGTTTCCCTGGAGGCTGCAGGAAGCGAGAACATCGGGATTTGAATCCTGACATTTTGGCTTGCTGCTGCCTCCAGGGAGGTGGGAGAACTTTGGAAACAGCTTGGAGCGGGTTTCCCCACCTCCCTGGACCCGGCGGGGGGGTCAGAGACCCCAAAATTGGTAAAAAAAAGTCCTTTTTTTTTTTACCAATTTGGGGGTTTCTGACCCCCCCGCCGGGTCCAGGGAGGTGGGCAGACCTGATCCAAGGTGTTTCTGGGCTTCCCCGACGTCCTGAGCCAGTGCAGCAAGCCAGAATGTCGGGATTCGAACTCTGACATTCTGGCTTGCTACACTGGCTCAGGACGTCGGGGAAGCTCAGAAAAAGCTTGGATCGTGTCTGCCCACCTCCCTGGACCCGGCGGGGGGGGGGGGTCAGAAACCCCCAAATTGGTAAAAAAAACGGACATTTTTTTTACCAATTTTGGGGTGTCTGACCCCCCCGCTGGGTCCAGGGAGGTGTGGGGACCCGATCCAAGGTGTTTCTGGGCTTCCCCGACGTCCTGAGCCAGTGCAGCAAGCCAGAATGTCGGGATTCGAACTCTGACATTCTGGCTTGCTGCACTGGCTCAGGACGTCGGGGAAGCCCAGAAACACCTCCAGAGAGATCAGAGGACCCGATCTACAGCTGCAGGGTGGCTGGGGAAGCTGACGGGGACTCCCTGTCGGCTTCCCTAGCCACCCGCCCATGCCTCCGCAGCTGTGGGGTGGCTGGGTAAGCCGACGGGGGAGCCCCCCGTCAGCTTTCCAGCCTCCCCACCCCTGCCTCCGTAGCTGCAGGGTGGCTGGGAAGCTGAACGGAGAACCCCATTCAGCTTTCCAGCCACCCTGCTGCTAAGAAAGACTGTATCGTATAACGCTAAAAATCACGTTATTCGATACAAGATTTTTCCGAAAATCTTGTAACGTTATGCGGTTTTCACGCTATACGGTACTCGCGTTATACGGGGTATTACTGTACTTACGTTATAGAGGTGGGAGAACTCAACTTCCATCGGAGTGAGGAGGGACCGAGGCGCTGGCTTCACAGTCACAGAGATGACTCTAGAATTCAGCACCGTGGTATTCCTGGGGGAAAGGGTGAAATCTGCGATGTCAATGGAGGAACACTAGACAGCAGGGCAGGACATTCATAGCTAAGCATTGATTTTCATGTATTTTGACGCCATTTTTGCACATCACGTGCTCATCTCAGCTTGCAAGAAACAGAGTACACCTCAAAGCTGATTGGTCAAAAATTATACTGAAGCAACCACAAGCATGAAACAAACATGATGTGTAATGTATGTGTGCTATTCAATTCCAGCAGTAAAAATGCAGAAGAACATTGAGAATGTAAAACTATCTTCATCATTTGCTCAAATTGTTGAGTATTTTAAAGCAACCTCACCATTCAATGGATTGTTAATGTAAATTATGCCTATAACCAACCAATATAAACATTTTCTAGTTTCCTGCCTCCACAGTTACCTGATATGTATTAACCTGCTTGTTGTTTGGGTTTCACTGTTGTTCAGTGTGGCGTTCCAGTTATTATTCTGTTCTTCTTGCTCTCTCTCACCTATGACTCCTATTTTTGCCTTACAAGCAAAGCATGTTTGTCCTCTATCATGAAACTTATTGTAAAGAACAATTTTTATCAAGCAAAGCAACTGTTTACTAATCTTTCTGAAAGAAACTGTAAGTAAAGAACTATTTTTCCAAACAAATGTGGAGAGTTTAATTGCTGGGCAAGAGTGGGGAGTGTGATATATGGAGAACTTGGAATCTATATGTAAAACTATTTGTAAAGCTGTCCCACCTAATGCTGTATATAAAAACTTAACACAAATGAGGTTCGAGGAATACATTTCTGGGAGGGCTCTTGCCACCCCAAAGAAAACCTGACTCACAATCACCATCCACCAAGTCTTGGAGTTGAGAATCAGAGCTTGTTATGATTCCTCTGATGATGCAAAGGCTCAACTTGAAGATGAATAACTGACAAGGGTCTTCAGTCTCCCTGGTTGAACTTCTTCAAGGCCACCGAGTGAGTTTGTGTGTAGTTCTGCTGGGGTTCAGCTCTTAGATCTCTGCACCTCATACCCTCAGCTCTTACTGTGCCCTGCTTCTTGTAATGTGTATGTGGTCAAAATGGTAACTGGCCAGGAGGGAAAGACCTGCTTTTGTGGTATATATTCACATACTAACCAGCAGGGAACAGATTTCAAAGAGGGAGGCTCCACTTGTTGCCTCAGTAGGACGTTCCCCAGGCAACAGGAGAAGCTGAACACCATCTACTAATTTGAGGTCTAGTAAAATGCAACACCAAATTAACTTTGTACTCCACAGACAGACAGAAAAAGAAAGAGAAGGATGAAATGGATGGGTACTGTACAATTTTGCATTTTTCCCTTTTCCAAAACGAGAGAAAAGGCTGAAGTGATTTGTGCCTTTTAAATTCAGTCTGTGAGCTTGCACCTATTGTGCATTTTGTGATTTTTCTTTGCCTTACTCCAGAGCTGCTGAGCCCAATGGCAAAATGAGCAGAGGAACTCTGATTCCCAAAGGTCATGGAGGCAGAAGAGGCCATGCCAGATGGACTGGCTGTAAAGGCGCACTTTGTTGATCTCCTCAAGGCTCCAGCAGTCCATTGCAGTCTTGGTGTTAAATCCTGCATGTCTCATTTCATATGTGCCACAGGAGATGGCTCTGTGATCATAGTGTGATCATAAGCTGGGATCCACCTTAAAAAATTTCACACCAATGGTATTTTTCCTGCTTCAGGAAAAAAAATGCATTCTCGGATATGAGTTGCAGCTTACGGCAATGGCGACGATTACTCCAGAGTTGAATCTGATGTTCTGATCTCATCTGGATTTCATACAAATACATCCAAATCTGGATGACTGAGTTAGGCTAGGGCAGGGTTCTTCAAACCTGGTGTTCTTTGATTTCAATTACTGGAGGCCCAAGGCAGGATACCTGCTGGTCAGGGCTTCTGTGTATTGAGGTCTGAGAACATCTGGAAAGCCAAGTTTGAGGAAACCTGGGCTAGGGTATGCAGAGTGCATAGCAACTGAGACCTATTTTGCCCTAGCTAAATTGGCTGCCAGTGATTTTCTGGAATCTAATCAAGTTGTTAGCTTTTACCTTTAAAGCCCCACATACCCTGGGACCCACATACATGTGGTGACATAAGATCTCTTCCATTAATTGTGGTCACCCAATCTGCCCTTTGAAGGATGCCAACAATTAAAGCTGTCTGGATGGAATGTATTAGGAACAGGTGTTGTTTGTGTTGCACCTATTGTGGTTTGTCATTCTCTTCCTGGCTCCCTGTGAAGAAGGAAATCCCTGCTGTGATTGAGGATTGAATACAAGGCAGAATTGTTTTTGCAGGTCTTTGCCAGGTGGTAAACTGCTGTTCTATCACTTATATGGAGATGTACTTTTTGATAAGGGACTGCAGTGGCTTAGTGGTTAAGATACTGAACTTGACAACTGGAAGGTTGGCAGGTCAGCAGTTCAAGACCTGAGTGCTTTATGACGGTGTGAACTTCCGTCTCTGTCCCAGCTCCTGCCAACCTAGCAGTTCAAAAGCAAGAGATTACAAGTAGATAAGTAGGTACCACTTTGATGGGAAGGTAAACAGCATTCCATGCACTCCAGTGTCTAGTCATGCCTGCCACATGTTCATGGAAATACCTGCAGCTGCAGATAGCGCTGGTTCTTTAGCTGTAAACCGAACCCTACAGTTGGATATGACTGGATTTCCAACAATGGCCACCTTTACCATTACCTTTATTTCTTTGCTTCCTCTTTTACCCCGCCAGGTGTCGAGAGAGGTGATGTACACAAGATGAAATTGCTTGTGGGGGCTTTCAGTTGTTGCTAATTTTATTTATGTGAAGCATTTTGTTATTTAGTTTGTTTTATTTAAAATATATATATATAAAAGTCTGAATTTGTGAAGTACAGTACACCATTACAGGTGTCTTTGGAGTGAGGAACAGTATGTGAATAAATGAATGAATGAATGAATATGATTTGTCTGAATCCACTTTAGAGCCTAACACTAACATGCAATTTTCCCAATATTAAATACCACCCATCCACTTTCTAGGGCACACAAGACCATCTGTTGCCAAGCACCTTCAAAGATACTTAGGCTTACCTCTGGAGGGAAAGGATCCCACCCAAATTTCGATAGAGTACTGTCCCGACAACAAAGACTGCAGAGTCATCTGCCTCTGTGAAAGAAGAACAAGGTAAATAAATGACACAGTAGCAAAAATAGATCTAAGAAAATGGGCCATACTGGAAGCCAAAGAAGTTTAGGAGTTAATGCTATGTACCATTAAGTTGCTTCCTGATCATGGAAAACCTATGAATTTGTGACCTCCAAAAACATCCAGTCAACAACGGCATCAGAAACTTCTTTAGAACCTTGTAACAAATACAAATATTACCCCACTCACATGACACTGAAATATTTTCAGAAAGATCTCCTGTTCTTTTATGGTTTGGAGCTGCAAGAATTTGATTTCTCAAGAATAATCCTCAATGTCTGGCCAGGTTAATATCTTGCTATGATAATAGAGTAGACTAGTGATGGTGAACCTATGGCAGAGCTCTCTCTGTGGGCACCCATGCAGTCACCCCAGTACAGAGTTCACCCCTCTGCCCAGCAGCCCAATGGGAACGTTTCCTCCCTCCCCTGTTGCTATGTTGGCACTTTGCGATAAATAAGTGAGTTTGGGGTTGCAGTTTGGACACTTGGTCTCTAAAAGGTTTGCCATCAATGTAGTAGGCCATGCTGCCAGTGACTCAGTGCTGAGGATCAGGCGGGGGTTAACTAACCTGGCAACCCAGGTGGGGGTGTTCACAGGGAGGAATGATGGTCCCCATGTGGATTAAATCCCACAGGAATCCCTCTTGGTGCAGGGCAGCAGCTTCATCCATCCTGGCCTGGGGCCAAGGAGGACTTTGCATGCCAATAGGGCTCAGGACCAGACAGTGACTTGCGGAACTGAATCAGTTGTACGGGTGCCATGCTGCGATGCGGAAGGCAGATGAAAGGCCACTGCATTATATTCTCAGGACAGTCTTCATAGCTGATCGCCATGAGGATTGCCAATGGTCGGATTCAGATATGGCAAGACAAGAAAAAGAAGAAGAATCCTTTTTGTAATTAGCTCTATTTTCAGTTGCTTCAAGATATGAACTGTTTGCGCCTACCTATAGATTTAAATGCTTTAACACACACAGTGTGTTTTGTGCTTTTAATACAAACAAGAGAGGCAACTAAAACAAAACAATCATACTTATATAACACCCCCATAGCACTTAGTTCACTCTTGGGGCAGTTCACAATTAGCATTTTGCCCCCAACATGCTAGGTACTCACTTTACCGACCTTGGAAGGATGGAAGGCTGAGTCAACCTTGAGTCCTGGTCAGGATTGAACTCACAACCTTTGGGTTGCAGGACAGTAGTTTAATCTCTGCACCACTGGGCCCCACATTCCCTTCGTTCCTCCTCCCTCCACCTCGCCTCCTTTACCTGAAACCCCCGTGGAGAGGACACTTTTGGATACCGTAACCTTGTCCTCTGCAGTGCGGGCCCAATCCACCATGCCCCGCCAGCCTTTCATAGGGAAGCTAATGTCTTTGGCTGCATTCGCAGGGAACTTCTGAATGCTGAGGACTTGAGCAGGGAGAAAGAGAGAAGAAAGAAATCAAGCCAACTCCTATAGAGGCAGCGACAGGCTAGCAAAGAGTAGCTAATGGGAAATGAACAAACTGGCAACCAAGAAAAATATACACACACAAAAGGACCAAGATATACAATTTACCAGAGATCTCCCAGTACAATAAGCAGTTCTTCCAGAGAGATGCATGATTTCAGTTGTAGCCTTTTCCCACTGTAATTTCCCAACCATATCCACTTGTGGATTTTAGTTTATATTGCCTAAATACACATTATATCCAAGGAAGGGTTGGAACACCACACTGCAAATTTCGCTGGAATTGGAGGAATTCTGGTCAAAACCAAACTGAAAGTTTCAGGACTTTCTGGTCCTGAACACTGAACTTGATGACTGGAAGGTTGGGAGGTGAGCAGTTTAAGACCGAAGGGCTACATGATGGAGTGAGTGCCCATCCTCTGTTCCAACCTAGCAGTCCGAAAGCAAGAAATTGCAAGTAGATAAGCAAGTACCACTTTGGCGGGAAGCTAAACAGCCTACTTTTGCTTCTGTTTTGCCAGTTCAGAATCAATTCACATACCAAGGGATACATGCCACGCAACTGGGACATGCATTAACCTGTCAAAAATGTGGTTTATTTTAAAAACAGCAGGGTTCATTATTTTGCACCAATTCCTAAGGAGCTATTTTCTTCTGTGAACATGTATGTGTGGCAGCACATAGTGTGCATTGTGCCTCTTGCCCCATAAAGTTACCAGGACTCTTAACAACAAGGTTTCTTCTTCTTGTATTATCTCTGATGTTCATGTATTATCTTGTTGTTTTTAACTGTTTGTAAGTCATCTAGAGTGGTCTTATTACCAGAGGAGCAGGATATAAATGTGAATGAATGAATGAATGAATGAAAGCCTGAAAATGCCCCAGCCCCAACCTGAACTTTCCTAATGCTGTAGCAGTAAAATATAATTTTGAAAATTGTTACCATGTGTCTGACACAGAGTAGCAGCAACAGGGGCTGCACTCAAACAGATCTGAAGCAGAGGATGACCCCTCACATTTTGGGGTAAGGCACCCCATAAGTCCCTCCTGCTCAAAACTATTACTATCTAGGTGTTAGGCACAAGCTTATTGTTCTGTACCTGCTCACCATTGGCAATGCAGATGTAGAACAGGTTGTAATGTGGAGCTAACCCATGTTTTCGGGACTTTTTTGTCCAATTTTGTCTGGAATTTTGGAAATTGTAAGGATATTGATCCCATCCGAATCTGTGCCCATGACACTAGTTTATTCAGCATAGCTGTGCCTTGAATATGAAATGGAGTCAATGTACAATTTGTCAACGACTTCTCAAATATTGGAAAGCAGCAGGAATCCTCTCTTCCCGGGCAATGGGGGAATGAGGTGAATAAATGTGCTGTGTTTCTTGAAACTAGGGAGGGAATTAGTCTTATTTTACTTAATTAGTCCGATCCTGTTTTATGAAATAGGTACATGCGGTGCAGCTAATTCACACAATATAATAAAGTCTGCCTTTGTTGCGTCAGTAGAAATGGTTAGGATGTGTGAGCCATGCAACTCATGCAGCATTTAAGCAATAACATTGTGAGCCTTGCCAAACTGTCCATCTTGACAGGGCAGCCCCTTCCATAACCTCTTCCATGAACACATTGACTCAAAGGGTCAGTCCCTGTTTGAGGTGGTTTTTCTTCTTCTTTCGAGTCCAGGTCAGTCTTGGAACTGCCAAAAGGAAGTCACCTTCTTGGCTTTGTCGTTGGCCTTACTTAAGTAGGGTAACTGTCCTAATTAGGGACTGTGGTGGCTTATTGGTTAAGATGCTGAACTTGTTGACTGGAAGGTTGGCAGGTCAGCAGTTTGAGACCCAAGTGCTGCACGCCAGGCTGAGCTCCCATCCCTGTCACAGCTCCTGCCAACCTAGCAGTTTGAAAGCAAGAAATTGCAAGTAGATAAATAGGTAACTCTTCAGGTGCGAAAGTAAGCAGCATTTCCTGCACTTCAGTGCCTAGTCGTGCCTGCCACATGACCATGAGAATGTCTGCAGGTGCAGACAGCACTGGCTCTTTGGCTATAAACAGAGATGAGTACTGCCCCTAGAGTCGGATACGACTGGCTTTTGAGCAAGGGCAACCTTTATCTTTACTAACCTAGTTAATGGCACTTGTCTAATATAGGGTTCCAAAGTCTCTTACTTCCTGGCTCCCATTACCAGGAGGTTCATGGATTTTTCCCATACTGGAGTCTTGGGTAGTCCACTCATGTTGATGCCATTTCCTGATGAGCAGTGAGGGCAAGTATGTGGTGGTTTTCTCCCTGCAAACTCATACCTGCCCTGACTTCCCAATCTCTTTGCCTCTCGCTTGCCCTGGTGTTTCCTCCATAGGTGTCATCTCTGGGTTAGTGTTGATTCTCCTCACCTAGCCTCCATCTTCCTTCTTCTGCCTTCCACCCCATAAGATGGACATGGAGGAGGTTGGGGGTTTTGTGTGCTTCACCACCCTCACCTTTAGGGACACTCTGTTGCTTGATTCCTTTAGGACAGGAGTTCTCAACCTTTTTAAGCCGGGTGCTGCGTCACACTCCTTCAGACAGCTTCAGGGACCAGATGGCCATTTTGCCCTTCCTCCACCACATGGCACTTCCTGGTGTGCTGGAGGCAGGGGGGGGGCACATGAAATAGTGTCATGGGCTGCATCCAGCCCACAGGCTGCAGATTGAGAATCCTTGCTTTAGGAGTTGGCATAATCTGTAAAGCAGCTGCCTCTACCCCCGAGCAGTCATCACTGCCTTGTTCTGTGTTTCTTGACACTTGGATAATGAAATGAAATAACCCTATAGGCCAGTGATTGCCAACCTTGGCACTCCTGTGTTCTTGGACTTCAATTACCAGAAGCCCTGATCAGCTCTCCTGCTGATCAGGGCTTCTGGGAATTGAAGTTCAAGAACAGCGAGAGTGCCAAAGTTGGCCATCATCTGCTATAGGCAAAACTAGGACTGAACTAGGGCTGAAACTACAGGAAGCCAGATATAGGCTGAATACCAGGAAAAAACCTTTTAACAGCTGGAGCAATAAGACAATGGCACACATAACCTTGGAAGATGGCGACTGCTCCAGTGTTGGAGGCACTCAAGAGAAGATTGGACAACCCTCTGTCAGATCTGCTCTGATTTGGATTCCTGAATTGAACAGGACTCGATAGCCTAAAACAGGGGTGCCCAAACTACAGCCTGGGGGCCGGATCTGGCCCTGACAACAATTCATCCAGCCCACGAAGCCCTTGTCATTCCTGGAAGGGGAAGTAAAATGTGTGCTGCTTTACTTCCACTTCCAGGAGCGACAAGAGCTTCGAGGGGTGGATGAATTGGCATCGGGGGCTGGATCTGCCCCCCAGGCCATTGTGAACAGCTCCCTGAACCATGTGACTAGCCACCACCCAAAATATTTGGGCACCCATCTCCCAAAAGGACCCTTCCGACTCAGTTATTCTGTGATTCTATGTATATATCTACAAACTGAACTTACATCAGTTAGTTAATGGAGTCAGTTTAGTATCTCTTTCCCATTTTCCATCAACCTCAAAAGCAAAATGGCATTTAACTTGCTGACTGTGTCTCTAGCACTCACTTAGTCAAGGGGGAAGAACCTTGCCTGATATGTCTGACTAGCGGACAATCTACTCACCTAGATTTTCTGTTACTTGGTAAGAATCCTGGAAGTTTTTCATGCGAAAACCAATGACATCAATGAAATCCTCCACCAGCCTAAAAAGTTCCTTTACGTTTGGCCCCATCTGCAAAAGTATATAATTTTTTCCTATCATGTTCACTGATCATATGATAATTGTTGGCAACTGAAGCTAAGAATCAAGTTGTAATATTCATTTTCTTATTTCCCCCACCATCACACACACACACACACACACACACACACACACACACACACACACACACACACACACACACACACACACACACACACACACACACACACACACACACACACACACACACACACACACACACACACACAAAGGAATTGAAACCATGAAAGCACTAACAAATCCAAACTATACACGAAAACACAACATACAGCTCCATCCATCTAGCTGTATTTATCCACATTAGCATTGAATTAGGTTTGCCATCTATCTATCTATCTATCTATCTATCTATCTATCTATCTATCTATCTATCTATCTATCTATCTATCTATCTGTAAGGTATCTTGAATAATATTTTTTTATTAATCCCTAGTCCAGTGATGGCAAAGCTTGGCACTCCTGCTGTTCTTAGACTTCAATTTCCAGAAGCCCAAGACTCTGTGAATCCACACGAATGGGTTTACTGCACATACTCTCAGTAAACCCATTCATGTGGATTCACAGAGTCTTGAGCTTCTGGAAATTGAAGTCCAAGAACAGCAGAAGTGCCAAGGAGTGCCGAACTTGTGCTCTCTACTGAGGGTGGGTTGAACATGGGTTGGAGGACCATTGTAAGGATTCTGGAGAATATGTGTAAAGCACACATTGGTTTTCCTATATATAAATGCAAAAATGTGAAGTAGGATGTCATAACTGGTAAGGCAGACACATGCATGCAGACACAGGTGCATATACAAAGACACACACCACTTCCTGAAGGCGTTGCCAATTGAAATAGAAGAGTCTCATACCAGCTGAGCTTCTTCCCATTTGTCCCGATTGTCGTCTGTCAAAATGTTGCTAAGTATCTGCACAAAATTCTAAGAAGAGAAAAGAGAGAGAGACACGTAAGTTGGCTTCATCTCCAAGAAACCCAGGGTTGTGACTCATTTGTTGATGTGGACCAATTCAATAGTCTGCATTTCTTTTGTGTGAGGGTGGAGCAATGGGGACTGTCAGAATGAGCACCTGTACTTCTAGGTTTATCACTGTACCACTGAAAGTGCAACATTACTTCTAGGTTTATCACTATACCATTGAAAGTGCAACATTACTTCTAGGTTTATCACTATACCACTGAAAGTGCAACATTATCGCCCCAATCTAAAGGACTTACGCAAAAGGAAAACCTCTGATAACAGGAATACTGACTGTTATTTGTTTTGTTATTTGTAATTGTACATGTTGTGTTATTTTCATATTAAAATTCGATTGCCAAGTACTGCATGACGGAGTGAGCTCCCATCTCTGTCCCAGCTCTTGCCAACCTAGTAGTTTGAAAGCAAGAAATTACAAGAAGATAAGTATGTACCACTTTGGTGGGAAGGTAAACAGTGTCCATGGAAATGTCTGCAGACACAGACAGCACTCGCTCTTTGGCTATAAACAGAGATGAGCACTGAACCCTAGAGTCGGAAACGACTGGCTTTCGAGCAAGGGTGAACTTTACCTTTACTTCAGTTTGTCCTATAGAGTACTGGGCAAAAGTCTTGGGGAGGCCATCGCCAGCTTGTTTGGGAGAAATTAAATGAGTGATTTCTGGGACACAACTCAGCTCCCGAGGCACCTAAACACACAATCACTCACTGAATTTTCTTCAACCCAGTTGGTGGTAGCCTAAGACATTTGCACAGGACTCTGTCTTGTTTTGTATTTGATGCCACACACAGTAACTATACAGTTAGATGGTTGGGATAGAAATTGAAGTAATAAATAAACCAAAAAAATAAATAAAATATCTACCCAACAGGATTTTTGCCACTGTGCTCTTAACAGTTGACCTTTTTCTGTAGCTGTTCACTGGCGTGTTTATTCTCTCCTGCCTGAACTGGAGTCTTCCAGAAGAAGGTAGAAAGCAAGGAGGCTTTTATTTCAAAGCCATTGATTTTCTTTCTAATTCGACAATTACCAGAAACACGAAGAGGGATGGCAATCCAAGAGGATACTCTTAACCTTTTAAAACATGCAACTGGTGACCTTAACTACAGGCTGCCTCTGCTGTTTTTTCACCTTTGCAGAAAGACAATCTCTGAGACGTTTCCCAGTTCTGTCTTGCATTGGCTTTATCTACACACACACTGCATTAAAAGTAATACCCTTCCTACACCAGAAATTTTGATTGTAAGTGTCCTCTTCTAGTGCAAATGTTGCATTATAGATAGGTAAACTTTATTATTTACGTTTAATTTGTTTAAACTGTTGTACGGCGCCCAGAGTGGGAGAATATCCCAGGTAGGCGGGATATAAATATATTTGATTGATATGGGCTACAGCCACAAAACAAATACAGTAACTCAAAAGGATGTAGAATACATAAAATATATTATGTTAAAAAAACCCTACATCATTCTAACACTAAACTCATAACAATACAATAAATAGAGATTCCTTATCAGCATAGCTGGTACTGGCTGTTTTCTTTTCTTTAAAAGTTGTTGCTCTTAAGCTAATTGGGTAAATATAAAGTCACCCTTGCTCAAAAGCCAGTCGTATCTGACTCTAGGGTTCAGTGCTCATCTCTGTTTATAGCTAGAGAGCCAGTGCTGTCTGTGTCTGCAGACGTTTCCATGGACATGTGGCAAGAATAACCAGACAGCAGAGTGCATAGAACACTGTTTACCTTCCCACCCAAGAGGTACCTATTTATCTACTTGCAATTTCTTACTTTCAAACTGCTAGGTTGGCAGGAGCTGGGACAGAGATTGAAGCTCATGCCTTCATGTAGTACTTGGTTATCAAACTGCTTACCTACCAACCTTCCAGTCATCAAGTTCAGCCTCTTAACCACTGAGCCACTGCAGTTCCTCATTAAGCTAATTACAAAATTACTAAAAACCCTTCATTCACAAATGTGGATTGCTGCTGCACAAAATTTTGCCAATTTACACAGGATTATTATATTCTGCCTGGAAAGCAATAAGAGGTGTTATATGCCTGAGAACATCCAGAAAATAATTTTAATCAGAGTTCAATAAAGTTTTGCAAATATCAAGATTTAAAAGGCAATGCAAAAGAATATGAGCTTGTGTTTCCATTCCTCCAGGATTACAAAAACATTTGCATTGCCAGTCCAGGAACTTTTAAACATTTTCCCTCCTAGAAATGTGGCATTGTAAGAAGGAAAGGCAAATTTTGGAGACTTGAGGGATGCAGAAATGACCCCTTATCTTTCCTTTCCTCACATAAAATTCTCAGTGCAGATGGAGCAGATGTTGTGGATCCTTTCAAGAGTAGATAATATAACTGGAAAGGGCTGGTACAAAGAGATGTATCTTGATTCAGACAAAAAATACATTAGCCATTTTATAAGCAGACACATTGGGACTGCAGTGGCTTAGTGGTTAAGATGGTGAACTTGACGGTTGGAAGGTTGAAAGGTCAGCATTCATGACCCCAGTACTGTACAACAGAGTGAGCTCCCATCTCTGTCCCATCTCCTGCCAACCTAGCAGTTTGAAAGCAAGAAATTGCAAGCAGATAAATAGGTACCACTTTAGTGGAAAAGGTAAACAGCATTCTGTGCACTCCACTGTTAATCATGCCTGCCACATGTCTATGGAAACATCTGCAGACATAGACAGCACTGACTCTTTGGCTATAAACAGAGATGAGCACTAAACCTTAGAGTCTGATACAACTGGCTTTATCATTATGTAAGACACACATCACATATTCAGCTGCAAAGTGCCAGGATGTGAAATATTGTAGCTCCATTATTTGTAGGGTGAGTTTTGCAGCCTGGAGGGCAGCTGTAATGCTTGCAGGATTGGACCCTCACCCTGCTACATCTAGCTAAACCCCATCTGAACCAGGTTCTGGACCATCCTAAGTCCAGAAGTTGGCCCGGGGTGGCTTACTAATATAAGAACTGGCTCTTCCTTTCAGAAACTGCCTCAGCAATGAAAGCCATTGGATTAGTGGTCACTTGGCTCCTGACTCTCTTGACTGGCTCTTGCTTCCTGCCTTGTTCCTGATTCCTACCTCTGAAAATCCCCTGCCTTGTCCTTGCTTCTGAAGACTTCCTGTCCTGTTCCCAGTTCTTGTGACCTGTTGCTGTGCTTTGCCTGAATCCTTGAACTCCATCCTTGCCCCTGAAGGTACTCTCCCTCACTTGTTGCCTTGCTCACCTGACTTCTGCCTTCCTTGGACTCTGCCCTGTATCCCTGTCTACCTTAGGCTTAATTTTGGACTTGGACTCTGGACTATGATTTGGTCACTGTTTGGCCTGTTGCCCAGTTGTCCTGGTGCTTGTGTTACTTTCCAGCTGCCCACAGCCAGACTCTGACACAATCCTCTTTGTTGTAAGTGCTTCTTAACATACCTTTTCAACTACACATTCAGAGTGTATGAGTTGTTTACCTAAGCTATGACTTTTGTTTTACCAGTTCAAAGACTGTGCTTTTCCACACCAGAAGACAGACAGATCATATTTTCACCCAATGAGATAACAATGCTTACAGGCTGTAATGTTTTGTGGCTGAAAGGGATGTTTATCTAACATTAGAAATAACTTGCGGACTGAGAAGACTCGCCCCCTCAAATTTTGCACACGCTTTCCCAGTCACAAGCTGTCTCACAAATACATTCACTAGATTTGGTGTCTTCAACCAAATCCCTGTCTGATTTGGGGGATCTTGAGCTAATGTTCCCTGACTGCACAGCTGTTCACTCTCTGACTCTAGATCTCCAGTGAGTAAGAGGTTAGACTGTCAATCTGCCCTTACTATCAAAGCATTTCTTTAAATGTTCAGTTTGAAATTTGTGCCTCATTAGCTTCAGCCCATTAGATCTAGCCTGTCATACCTCACATCACTGAATCATCATTAGAGGGAGGTGAGGAGCTCTCACAGCCATAGGAAGCCAGCTCAGAAAGGGAACTCAATACCCTTAGCCACAGTATCCTCCTAGAGCAGTGATGGCAAACCTTGGAACTTCAATTCCCAGAAGTCCTGATCAAAAGGAATACTGACTTGGGCTTCTGGGAACTGAAGTCCGAGAAGACCTAGAGAGCTAAGATTCACCATCACTGTCCTACAGCAATGATGTCCAACCTTGGCACTCTAGGTGTTCTTGGACTTCAATTCCCGGAAGATCAAGCCAGCACTCATGCTGATCAGGGCTTCTGGGAACTGAAGTCCAAGAACACATGGAGTGCCCAGGTTAGCCATCACTGTCCTAGAGGCTTCACAATGGGAGTGAGTTGCCAGCAAAGTCTCAAAGGATGAAGTGGGCTTGGCTGATGTGAGGCCCTTTTGCCCAATGTTAACGATGAAAGAACAAAAGCTTGGAGCAGAAGCAGAGACAGTTTCCAAACTCCTTGAAAACAACAGGACTCCTGGGAAAGGCATGCTGAAAGCTACACATTTTTTGCACTCAAGGAGCTAAGTTTGTGACAGACAACTTATAAAGCAAACTTGTGTTTGTTATCTACTTCTTGCCTGCCAAGACTCCTTGGACTTCCTCCCACCTGGATCATCTGACATCTGTGCCTCTGTCTGCTCTCTGCAGATAAGGTGATTGATCTACTAGTCTGGACCTTTGACTGGGCCTTTGACTGTGAGTGACTGCCCCACACTTGGGAAAAGACTGGCCTTGTTGACATATGACATTGACATTTGCTCCCTATCAACATAAGAGAAATTTGCTCAGAGTCTTTGAATGTCAGGACTGTTAGATCATTTGCAAGTCCCACCACTGCTTGATAATGTCCATCAGTAACACAACCACATGAAAGATACTTCTTATGTCATGCTCTCTCTCCCCCCCCCCCCCCCGTGCTATATTTTCATAGCGTCCTAGCAATTTTCTTGTCTGGGCATCCCTCGTCTCCAGAGAATTTTCTTCCCATTTTCTCTTTCCTATATGATTAACACTGCACCAGTTGCTTACAGTACTAATTGTCTGGGAATGTAGAAGAAATGTGCTACGTAACCCATGCATCTTCACATGGTCTGCATGCATTAGAAGGAGAGAGGGGCAGTTTCAACTGGCATACTGACCCCAACCAAACAATGTTACATGGATTGTATCACTACTTATTACAATGTATTATCAATGTAGACCATCATCATGATGCTATATAATGCAGGGGTGGCCAACCTTTTTATGCTGCAGGCCTGGCCATGCCCCCGGACAGCTGAGCGGGCCAGACCACATCCCCTGGAAGTGGAAGAGGGCACATTTATGGCTGTTGTAAATGCACCCACTTCTGTTTTTATGCCAACCCACTGCATGGGTGGATTTTATGGCTGACATAAATGAGCCCACTTCCATTTCTGGGTGCAGCAGAGGTGGTGAAAGGGCAGATGGAATGGTGTCACAGGCCGGGTCCAGCCCATGGCCCATAGGTTGGGAACCCCTGATATAAAGGAATTAAGATCAAGCTAAGAAGAGGCAAACTTAAGTCAAAACTAAAAGCAAGCAACTTTGTACATCATTTTAATGGATTGGTTGTACATTGAGCCCAAAATGACCAGGTCATTTAGAAGTCCAAAATATTTGGGAAATATAAATGAGAAGAATTCTAGAAGGTTCCTGAAACTTCTGAGAAATCACCCCTCCAATCACCCAACGCTATCTCACCTGTATATCATTGGGAGTTGGGCTATAATATGCCCTGCGGAAGATTTCAGTCATGTTCCTGAGTACATCAAAGGTTGACAGCAGATCCCCACTATAGCTGGTCCCATCCTGAGAGATCTCCACAAGGTTTTGCAGCACCTCAGAGACTCCTTCTCCTATGAGCCCCCGCTGGGCTTTTGAAAGATGGTCTCTCATCTGGTAAAGGGGGAAAAAGACGTATATAGTATATCTTTGTAGAGAGAGAGAGAGAATGAAATAAATAAGAATTTAGATCCCTAAAGCTCAATTTCTTCACCTGCAGCCACTGATTCTGGGTAAAACACATATTCCAGTTTGGGATGTCAAGAGCAAAGGTCTTGGAAAGTCCTTGAAACTTACCATCATCTGAATATTCCTGTAGTCAATGGAAACACACTTGACATATGTTGGAAGCATCCAGTAAGCAATGCCCTCTTCATCTAGCACACAACGCCTTAGGATCAGACCTACAGGAGAACAGAGAAAGGTCAGTAGCTAAAAATATCCTTCATTTTTTGGTGAAAAAGATAGGCTTCCTTTCAAGATCACTCACTGCAATGAATTTACCTAACAATGGTTTAATATTTTATTTTACTATGAATATACTTTGACCTATATATATATACAGTAAAACACCGGATAACACTAAAACTTGGTTCCACAAGTCTTGGTGTTATCCAATTTTTAGTGTTATCCAATCCATGTTAAAATCCTATGGGATAGATCGGATAACGTTAAAGCTCCATAGAGATACATTGTAACCGGACAGGCTTTAGTGGTTGTTATCTGATCCATCCCATAGGACCTTAACGTTATTCGATCCAATTCTCATCCCCAGATTACTTAACGTTATGCGATTTTAGCATTAACCGATCCAATCGTTATTCGGTGTTTTACTGTGTGTGTGTGTGTGTGTGTGTATAAATCATGTTGCAAAAGCAAAGAGCAGAAAAGACATTAATTAATTAATTGTAGAGACAACAGTTGGGAAACAGTTCTGATAAGAACATAAGTGGGATGAAACTTGTGGGTTTATACCAGCGATTCTCAACGTTTTCAGGCTGTGAGTTTGACCATGCCTCCTGGGCAGCTGATCAGGCCGGTCACATGGTTTTTCCCACCTTGAAGCGGAAGTAATATGCGTGCCGTGCATGCACAGAATGCATTTAGCAGCGTTCTGCACATGTGAGGCATTTGTTTTAATTTTGCTTCCAGGAGCAGAGAGAGCATCGGGGGCTGGATGAAATGGCTTCAGGGGCCAGGTCTGGCCCACAGGGCATAGGTTGTGAATGCCTGGTTTATACATTGGGAAAGAGATATTTATTTATTTATTTCACATGTAGAATGGACTGTGGTGGCTTAGTGGTTAAGATGCTGAATGTGATGACTGGAAAGACAGCAGGTGAGCAGTTTGAGACTTGAGTGCTGCACGATGGAGTGAGCTCCCATCTCTGTCCCAACTCCTGCCAACCTAGCAGTTCAAAAGCAAGAAATTACAAATAGATAACTAGGTACCACTTAGCACTGGCTCTTTTTCTATAAACGGAGATGAGTACTGAACTCTAGAATCAGATACAGTTGGCTTTTGAGCAAGGGTGACCTTTACCTTCACATATAGGCAGACTTTCTCTCCTTAAGGAGACTCAAGGCAGCCCATTTTGTAAAAAAATAAAAATTAACCATAGTAAATTATACATTAAAAATAATTCAACTGTAATAGTAAGTAAAAATACTTTGAATGATTAAATTTAAAACTTTTAATACAGACTGGCTCAGCTAAAAACCAGCTTCTAGGGACTTATTTATGGTTATTAAAAAGCCTGCCTGTAGACATACATCTTCAACTGTCAGCATATTGAAACAAGGGATGGGGTCAACCTAAACTCCCAAAGGAGAACAATTCATGACCTGAGAGCAACTACAGAGGAGGCTTTCTATTGCTTCCCCATCAAATGTGTCATCAATGTCAATGGGACAAACAGGACGATCTCGTCTGAAGATCTTAAGGGCCTAGAACCGTGATGGCAAACCTTGGCACTCCAGCTGTTCTTGGACTTCAGTTCCCAGAAGCCCAAGTCCCTGTAAATCCACATGAATGGGTTTACTGCACATATTCATGTAGATTTCAAAGGGACTTGGGCTTCTGGGAATTGAAGTCCAAGAACAGCTGGAGTGCCATGGTTCACCTTCGCTGGTCTAGAAGGCCTATCTACTTGTGATGATCTGTTAAATGTTACAGAATCAATGAAGTATATCTGACATGAAGAAGTCCAAAGATCTCACTTGGAGGCTGTGTGGAGGCCCTGGTAGCTAAGAAATATGCAGGTGCGTCTTTCAAGAGACCAAGGTTCTGTTTTGGACTGATTGTTTTCCCCATCTCTTCATGGAACGGCATCCAAATCAAAGGTAGAAGTCGTCCATACCAAACGGTACCTCCTTTTAAGTCTAGTTTTTCCTCATCTTTCTGAAATTTTGATTGTTCATTCATTCAAAAGATCTCTCAAGTGATGTGGAGTGGAATTGTGAAATGTGTCATAGTACCTACTGAGGGGAAGGGAAATAATGTTTGTGGAGGGGGGTATGCTTGGCGGCAGCAGCTGCAGGGTTAAAAAAACCCTGTTTGGACAAGGTTTTAAAAAATACATGCAAACCAACACAAGCATCGCATGACCCTAACTTGATTTTTAAAAAGAAAATAACAATTGGAAACCCAATTCTGCTGAGAGTCATCATATAACCTTACAAACGGCTTGATCGGTTATATCTTTTTAAGACTTTTGATTTTGTACGGAGCACTGGTGAAGCTCCATGTACCAGTGGCCTTCTACGTAAAAAAAAGAGTTCCTGAATCTTTCCCCTCCACATTGTAAACTTCAGACAAGCCTTTTCAGGACTGTGCAGTGGTGGTGGTGGTAACTGAGATTTTTTTTCCCCCTCTGAATTTTTCTGGTCCCACCCCACCCCAGGCCTTCACAGTACTAATGATGGATACTCATTTTACTGACATTGTAAGGATGGAAAGCTGTGTCAACTTTGAGCACATTGGGATCGACCTCAGATTGGACCAGAGTTTCTGCTGTAAAACTACAGATTAGCCACTGCACCAAGAGTGCTCATAGCCCTACTTCTTACCCGTGGCATTGCGGGGACATCGGACAGCAGCGGCATCTCCTGCTGGGATCTGTTTCCAAATCACAGAACCAAAATTATCCTCATTGCAGATTTCATGGGGTTCTGTAAATAAAAGACAAAGGTGTTGAAGGAAAGAAAGAAAGACGTGGGAAAGAGAGAGGAGACCATAAGAGCATTGAAAAGTGTTCAGGCCCATCTTTTAACAGAGCTTGAGTAAATTACTTCTAGGTAACTACAACTTCCAGAATTTCTCAATCCACAGGGCCAGTGTAACATATGTAACACATGTAACTATTCTATCCAACAAGGATCTTCTTTGACTCCTAAAAATAATATTATACCCATAAACACAGTCATGAAAAATTGATCCAAAATCTCTGAAGCCAGGAGAGAAAGATGGATTTTGAGAGTCCAAGATACTGTACCAGAACAAGCTGTCCCCTAACATAACCTTTCATGTGTGGAGAATATATTTATGAGACATAAACCAGAGGAAGCTGTCTGTGGGGTATTGTGGCTATTACTCATTTCTTCACAGGAGGATTCACATCCTTCTATTAAGTTTCCAGGTTTATTGGGCATGTAAAGCAACTTGTAAACAAGGCTGGTCAACAAAGCTTGCCACACATTTAGAAAACCTACTTTGGAGAATTTACTCTTATCAATTAACTTCCAGTGAAACTTCCAGGTCAAACTTTAAATGTTCAATGCTGATTTGATAACTGGTTCTCTTTATGCTTACTAGTGGACAATTCTTCTCTCTTGTCCTGATAAAACCCTGAACTGCCAAAATGAAACCACCTTCTTGGGATTTGCTGTTGGCCAAACTGAAATCCTCATCGGTGCATGTGAATTTATACTGGGCTGCAGTGGCTCAAGTGGTGAAGATGCTGACTGGAAGGTGGGAGGTCAGCAGTTCGATTCCCAAGTACTGCAGGATGGAATGAGCTCTTGTCTTTGTCCCAGTTCCTGCTAACCTAGCAGTTCGAAAGCAAGAAATTGCAAGTAGATAAATAGGGACCACTAGGGAAGGTAAACAGCATTCCATGTGCTCCAGTGTCTAGTCATGCCTGCCACATGACCACGGAATCATCTGCAGAAGCAGACAATGCTGGTTCTTCGGCTTTGAAATAGAGATGAGCACTGAACCCTAGAGTTGGATACGGCTGGCTTTCAAGCAAGGGAAAGCTTTACTTTTACCTTTAACCTTAAGCTACACCAAGTTCAACAGGATTTTGGTGGGTTACACATAGGTTCCTTCAGAGTTTGTTGGGTTTCCCTGATTGGATGGGATATAAATCGAAAAATTAAATTAAATTACCATAAATTAAATTAAATTAAATTTTGAACTACCGTCAGGTGGCAATGGCCACTTTGTGATTGCTAAACTTTCTCACACTGGGGCAGGCAAAAGGAACTGTGGAATGAATTCACCTTCATTTTGACAGTTTCATCTCTGGCGTAGACATGGAGGAAGAAGAACAGGATTTTGGCCAATATTTTGAGACTGAGAAACCATCATCTCTCCCACTCCCCAACTGTAGTGTCTCGTACAATTTTCTTTGCACCATGAGAGTCAAATGAGCATTTTAAGAGAGTGCCTGCTTTTTTTAAAGAATGATTTTTAAAAATCCTTATCATTGACTGAATGCAAGCTGCATAAAGCAAATAACATCCACAGGACCATCCATAGGACCATTTCCCCCACCTTTGTGGGTGTCTGGAAAGGTGCAAGGATTCCCCTGATTCTCAAGAACCACGATCTGTCCATGCTGGGTGGGGAGGATGAGAACTGTAATCCCTCACATTTGATTTGAGGTCAGAGAAGTCGAGCAGAAGTTTAGCAAACTCATATGGGAGTGGAGACAGAAGTAATAAAGAATATCTGAAAACCAGCAGCTCAGTCTTCCTTCCTTCCTTCCTTTGGATTTTCTCTCTCCTCAGTTTATTTTACTGTCCATCTTTCTAATCCTCCAAATGATACAAGGGATACATCAGAACTGCTCCACCTTGGGGATGAGGAGTATCTCCTTGTACAGATACCCAAGAATCACTTCCTTTTTGCACAATTGTATGACAAGAGTGCAAGGACAATGAAGAGAACACAGAAAGTTGTCTCATGCTGAGTTCACCCAATGAGTCCCTCTAAGCCAACATTCCCTGCTCTGAATGGGAGCTGAAGATCTCCAGGGCTCCATAGCTCTCTGATAATCCCTGGAAATTTCCCTTTGACATCTTAGTCAACCTTACCTTGATTAGTTTCCAAACCAGACAAGACCATGAGTGTCAAGGGTGACACAGGAGTAAGCATTATTCTCCTGTTGGACATCTTTGTCTTGTAATTATGTCAGGCAGTGGATCCCAACCTTTTTTTGGCCATGCCCCATGTAAGCATTTCTAAATACTGATGCCACCACATGACATATAATTCTTATTATTCAAAAAGTGAACTATTTGCGTGGAGGAAACCTAAAAGCTGAGAACATCGCCCCTCCTCT
Source organism: Furcifer pardalis (assembly GCA_030440675.1). Classification (NCBI taxonomy): domain Eukaryota; kingdom Metazoa; phylum Chordata; class Lepidosauria; order Squamata; family Chamaeleonidae; genus Furcifer; species Furcifer pardalis. Next base: position 48,799,613 of record CP126891.1, read on the forward strand.
GGGCCCACAAGAACGGCCTGAAGGAGAAGATTCCATGGCCTGGCAGGCGGATGAGAACATCGCCCCCTCATCTGGGCCCACACCAAAGGCCTGAGGGAGAAGATTGCATGGCCTGGCAGGCGGCTGAGGACCTTGCCCCCTCCTCTGGGCCCACAGCGGCGGCCAGAGGGGAGTTAGTCTGTGTTCTGCTTTGGTTGTTTTGTGAGGTTGTATTTTATGATTTTTACCGTACTGTTGCTGTTTTGACTGTAAGCCGCCATGAGTCGCCTCGGCGAGTGGGCGGCAATATAAATCTGAACAAACAAATAAATAAATAAAACCTTTTTTGGCCATGCCCCATGTAAGCATTTCTAAAATTCTGATGCCACCACGTGACATATAATTCTTATTATTCAAAAAGTGAACTATTTGTGTGGAGGAAGCCTAAAAGCTCATTGACTGTTAATAACTCATTCTTGAAATCCCCCCCTTAAAAATCAACCCCCCCCATTGAATTCAGGCAATAGGTAAAGGTCACCCTTGTTGGAAAGCCAGTCATGTCTGACTCTAGAGTTCAGTGCTCATCTCCATTTACAGCCAAAGAGCCTGCACTGTCTGCGTCTGCAGATGTTTCTGTGGGACAGAGACAGACATTCACTTCACCGTGCAGCACCCAGGTCGCAAACTGCTCACCTGCTGACCTCTAAGCCACTGCAGTCCCAACAGGGAGTGGGAAATTAGGGTCAAGCCCAGAAGGGAGGTCTGTCATGCCCTACGATGTGTTCTGTACCTTCTTCCTCTGCAGGATCCACTGGGAGAAATGCTGCCAATTTTGTCCTTATTCTTACCTATTTTTCTCTAGGTCTGTTGCACCTGAGCTAAGCTACATTCCTGGGGAACAAACCGTGACACTCCGCATTAGGGATGCTTGTTAAACATGCACTCCACTGCCTTGTCGGGGAGCGTGGGAGGGCCTCTTTGCTCAGGAGGGAAGCTCATGATCCCTGTAATTTTTAATAACCCTTTGTAACGAAATCCTTTTTACAAAAGGAAGCACACAGCGCTGGGAGAATTTAACATCTAACTCAATTATGCTCTATTCTTTCCCCTCCCGTTTGTCTTTTTAAAAAGAAAAAAAATATCAGATTACAGTAGTGTTTAAAGTTTTCTCCTCCCTCCTTTCGAGGTCGAAATGAAATTACTATGCATTTTTACCCATTGCTCTGACAGCTACAGGATTCAACCCATGTGCTCTTGGAGGGAGAACTGTGACAATGAAAAGTGGTGGATCACCCTCGCCAATTGATTGCTTGTAAAGAGTGACTAGGAAGTCTAGCAAGGTTAGCCTGCTATGGTAATAGAGTAGAGCATTCTGCCAGCAACTCAATACAGAGTGTCAGGTAGTGATTAGCTAACATGACAACCCTGAGGACTAATGGCCTTGGGTGCCAAAGTCCACAGAGAAGGGGGACAGTGGAAGGCACTGCTTCATCAGTCCTGGCATGGGTCACTTTGTGACCAGAAAGTGACTCAAGGAACTGGATCTGAATAAAACGCAAGACAACCCAGATATCTCATGAGGACATTGGGGTTTTCTGAGAGTATTTTTCAGGAACCCTCCACTAGAACGGTGGGATGTCTTATCACTTGTCCAAAACTCCTGACCCTTCCCAATAGCAAGTCCATGCATATCAACTCTTCATCTTTTTTGAAACTCAAGTTGGTTTTCACTTATTCTTTGTGGTTTGGCTGTTTTCTCATTTGTGTACCTGTGTCTTAAGTCTCACTCTTCTTCTTCTTTCATGTCCCAATCAAGCTTTGGACTGCCAAAATGAAGCCACCTTCTTGGCTTTGTTGTTGGCCAAACTTAAATCTTTATCAGTACAAATTTCTGGTAGTAATTGGCAGACTAGCAAGTGAGCTGGATTTTGAATCTCCCCACCTTCACACTGTGTGTTGTTGCCATAAAGCTCTTCCTGGATCTGAACCGGTAGACTTGAGGTTCATATCCATTCAGAGGATGTTGAGGGTCATTCTCTTGCTTTGTTCTCTTGCCATCTGCTGCTACTTCTCTCCTTATCTTAGGTGAAGTGATGACAACAAGAGGATATATTTTCTCAACTAGTGTAGGTTTGAAGACTGGCCAGGTTATGAAGTCTGGCCAGGTTATCCTAGTATGGTAATAGAGTAGACCATACTGTCAATGACTCAATGCTGAGTGTCAGATGGCGGTTAACTAACCTGAAGACCCTGAGGACTAGTGGCTGTAAGTGCTGAAGTCCACAGGGAAGGGTGATGGTCCCCAAGTGGATTAAATCCCACTTGAATCCATCTTGATGGAGGGCAGCAACTTCATCAATACTGGTCTAGGGCTGGTGAGGACTTTGTGTGCCAAAAAGGCTCAGGAGCAGAAAGTGGCTTGCAGAACTGGATCAGTGGTACGGGGGTCATAATGCTATGCAGAAGGGGGATGAAAGGCCACTGCATTACATTCTTAGGACAGTCTTCATGGCTGATCGCCATGAGAATTGCCACTATTCGGATTTGGATACAGAAGGAGGAGGAGGAGGGAGGGAATGAAATTCTAAGAAGTATCTAATATTACAACACATGGTGGATCTTGACGGCCTTCCAAGCCGGAGAGAAAATACAAAGGGAAACGGCAGATCTGAGCGCTATGGGCTGGAACAAATCTGCCGCTCATAAAAATTCATTACCATGCAATTACCAACTTCAAAATCATTAACAAATTGGAACAAAATTGCCTTGCAGCATAACCCACTTACCTGGACATCTCCTTTCATTGCATTGCTTGTACTCCTCTTTTGGGCCTTGGCAGGCGTTCCCCCCAAAGAAAGGGCCATAACATGTACGATCGCGCTTTTGCGTCCCGCCTCCACAAGTGGCCGTACAGCCGCCCCAGGAACCCCAAGCCTGCCACTTCCCATCCACTGCAATGCCAGAGACAGGAATAGAGGAGGGAAGGTAATAGATTAGAAGAGGCAGCCAGGCCTTTTACAAACGCTTGCCTAGTGTGATAATGAAGCCCAAATCTGCTCCATCCCTTTGGCCTCTGCAGTCTTAAGCACACAGGTCTTGGACTACCGTGGAGCCCCTGCAGAGGAGGAACAGTTTTCGCCTGGTGGGTGTGGAATCCTTCTTCAGGATTTTCTATTAGGAAAAAGAGAAAGCTGGAAAGGAAAGGCTCTTTTATTCTCCAAGAAACCCTTTGCACCTACATCTAGCTTATGGGATTTCAATATACAGGTAAAGGTAAAGGTTCCCCTTGCTGAAAAGCCAGTCGTATATAACTCTAGAGTGCGGTGCTCATCTCCATTTACAGTCAAAGAGCCAACACTGTCTATGTCTGCAGATGTTTCGATGGCTATGTGGCAGGCATGACTAGATGCTTGAGGAGACAGAACACTGTTACCTTTCCTGCCAAAGTTGTAACTATTTATCTACTTGCAATTTCTTGCTTTCAAACTGCTAGGTTGGCAGGAGCTGGGACAGATACGGGAGCTGCTGACCTTTCAGTCAACAAGTTCAGCATGTTAACCACTGTGCTTGGAGACCGAAAGCATTGGCTTCGATTCTCCGAGAGCTGGATGATAGGGAACATGAAAGGAGATTCATTTAGGCATCTCTGCAAAAAATCTTTTCAACCCAGAGTAATCTCTGACACAAAAACACACCTCTAAGCCACTGCAGTCCTGAATATTTGGGTACAGAGGAGTAAAATGGAAAGCGAAATTCTGTGTATCTTTCCATATTTTATTTATGTATAAGTGTCTAGCTGCACATGAAAGCCAGAGTATAAGATTAGGACTCAGGATACTAGAGTTCAAATCTCTGCTTGGTCCCGGATGCTCATTGCAGAAAGACAGCAGAAAGTTACTCCCCTCAACATCTCCTTCACCACAGAAATCCTATCAGATTTTTACCATACGATGGAAGTAACTTTTCCTTCTTCTGTGACTAGGGGCAGACATGAAACTGCCACCTTTTTGTGAGTTCATTCTGCAGTTCCTTTTGCCTGGCCTAGAGTGAGAAAGATTGGCTGGCACAATGTGGCCATTGCCTGAGGTATGCCTGATTGTGGGTCAGAAATAACACAATCTTCAAAGAGGCTCTTTCTGTGTATCTTGTAACTTGATGGCACATGACAACAACCATTATGGCTATATCTCATTTTAAATCTCTGCTATTTAAGTTTTCCTCTTTTGATACTTGTACTTTGGGTTGGATTTTAAAAAAGACTCCAAGTGAAAATAACGACCTTCAACTAATTCCCTTGACTTTTGGGGTTATTAAAACTGTGGGGAAATTTCCACAAACAAGCCTTGCATGAGTGCCTTGAGAGTCCATGGAAACGGGGGTGTAAATATAATTTGTACTCAGTTTGGTATTGCATTGACAAGTGACCTCTGTTTGCAATATTCATTTACAAAAACAGATTGATCAAATGTGAGGAGACTGCAGTTAGTCCAAATGGACTTAGAGTCTTTTTACGAGCTCCGAGTCCATGTCATGTTTCACCCACACTATGGAGAAGCAAATACATGGATAAGGTCACCACGCTCTGTCTTTTCCACCCACCTCCTCAGTGACCTTTACAGGAGGAAGCGGCAACAGGCTTTTTCAAGGTGAGTCATGCACTGGCTGAGTAACTAAAGTTACAGGACCCACAGTTTACTGACCTGGGCACTGTCGAAGGAAGCAGTCGCGTGTCTCCACCCAGTGTCCCTGGCACTCTGCTCCTCCGTACGACGGTCCGTTGCATTCCCGTGTCCGTTGTTGGGTGCCGTTGGAACAGGTGGTGGAACACGAGCTCCAGCTCGACCAGTCATTCCAGTTGCCATCCACTGAGTGGCCCAAAGAAGGAAACAGGGAAAGGCAGAATGTGAGAACCGCTTTTGCACAAGTAGTAAGTCTGGCCAGGTTATCCTGCTAGGGTAATAGAGTAGACCCAGGGGTTTAAGCTGTGGGACAGGTCATGCTCCTTCAGAAAGTTGAGCAAGCCAGACTGGGGGTTTCCCTGTCATAAATGGAGCCATAAAATGCGTCCACAGCTGTCATAAATGTATTTAGGACAACCATGGGTGCATTTATGGCTGTTGTAAATGCATCCGCTTATGGTGGCAGTGGCAGCCCGGGCTGGATGATTTGGTGCTGCAGGCCAGGTCCAGCCCACTGGCCATAGGTTGCCCAGCCCTAGAGTAGACCTTACTGCCAGTGACTCAACGCTGAGTGTCAGGTGCCGATTAATTAACCTGAAAACACTGAGGACTAACAGCTTTGGGTGCCAAAGTCTACAGGGCAGGGTGATGGTCCCTAAGTGGATTAAATCCCACTTGAATCCATCTTGATGGAGGGCAGCAGCTTCAGCACTACTGGCTGAGGAAGACTTTGCATGTCAAAAGGGCTCAGGGCCAGAAAGTCATCAGCGTTATGGGGGTCACGCTGCGATGCAGAAGGCAAATGGAAGACTATTGCATTAAATTCTCAGGACAGTGTTCATGGCTGATCACCAATATTCGGATTCAGATACAGCAGAACAATAAGAAGGTAGCCAATGTCCCACCATTCTGGCTTTAGGAGTGCTTGGCTGAGTCCATGTAGCATTGCACAAGGAAGGGAAAGGATGCCTTGATGATGATTATCTTTGGCAACCTTAGGTCTGGCATATCTTAGGGAAAGGTCTGTGGCAGAGTTCCCTGGTAGAGAATTATCCAGGGGCTACATACTAGAGCAGTGATGGCTAACCTTGGCACTCCAGGTATTCTTGAACTTCAATTCCCAGAACCCCTGATCAGCAGGAGTGCTCACTTGGGCTTCTGGTACCTGGAGTGTCATGGCTCGCCATCACTGCTGTAGGGCCACTGCTGAAATCTCATCATCCATGCCTAGGACTGAAATCAGGAGAAGACTGACGTTGCAGACTTGACTTTTCAAGGGGAGTGTCACCCCCAGGTAGCATAGGCCGAATCCTTGTTTCCTGACCTGCCATTTGACTCACCAAGAGTATCTCTGACTTCTCTGGACTGAGTTTCAATTTGTCTGCTTTCCACCAGGCCATAAGACATCAACACTGTCTACAAGTTGGGCAGGAGAGCACCCATCAAGGTGAATTCCATACCATGGTCATGTTTAAAGCCGGAGTGAAGAGGAGCTAGATTCTGGATCTCATCCGGGAATTCCTGGAGGTGGAAGGCTACCACACCTTCAAGTACCTTCTCCAAGAATGGATTATTGCAGACTCCTCCTACTCCTTCTCCTTCAACTGTCATATCTGATTCAAAATATTGGCAAAATATTGCCCTCCATCATGACGGATTCAAATGGGCTTTAATCCACTTGGGGACCATCACCCTTTGCTGTGTATTTCACCATCCGAGACTGTTAGTCCTCAGGGTTGTCAGGTTAGTTAACCACCTCCTGACAATCAGCATTGAGTCACTGGCAGTATGGTCTACTCTATTAGGATAGTAGGATGATCTGGCTAGGCCAATCGTAGACTAGCTTTTATTTATGCAGTGACCACTGGTGCTTGATAATTTAATCCTAAAGAGCTACATTGCCATGATCTGAATATGGGCTGTATCTAATTTTGGGTGACCTGGAACTAAAGCAATGGCAACGGAAACAGAACTAGAGGGAGAAAGAGTTCACCTCGAGCATCCCGAGCAGAGAGTGACGTGTGCTTCTTGCAGTGCAGGACCCTTTCCTCCACTCTCATCCTGTCCAGCCAAAATGGTCAATGTATCTCTGTTTAATTAAGATCAGAGGGGGATGCAATAGATCTGTGAAAACAGCATCACGAAGCCTTGCCAAGTCTTTAATTCCGAAAGTCTGGCAGTTATCAGCATCTCCCGGCACCAAATCAAACAGCCGTTGGCAAGCCACTATCTAAGCCGAGTGGATGCTTCAATTAGGCCATCTTTCCTCCATGATTTTTAACTTCTCCTTGCTCTGTTCTAAAGAGGAATGCATTTCCCCAAAGCCAGATGCACTTTGAGTAAGTGCTGCATTATCCCTGCAATGCCGAGTTGTCGTTGTTTGCAGTTATAAATCCTGGAAGCAATAATCATTGCAAAAGGTCACCAGCAAAGAGCTAAAACCCTCTTCTCCCGGCCAGTTCTCAGTTCTTTTCCTCTCTCCAGTTTGGCACTTATTTCTTCTTCTTCAAGTGCCATATCCAATTCCAAATGTTGGCTATCCTCATGGTGATCAGTTATTAAAAATCATCCAGGGAAGAACATAATGCAGTGGCCTTCCAGTTGCCTTCTGCATCACAGTGTGACACCCATTCCACCAATCCAGTTGTGTGAGTCACTTTCTGGTCATGAGCCCTTTGAGCATACAAAGGGAAGCAGGGCCGATTAAATGGGCCCGCCCCCGACAACTAATGGATCCTGAAGGATTCCAGAGGAAACTGGGGGGTTGTCCTCTTGACCTGCAAAGCGGTTCGTCTGAAGCCCTTGTCAACTCTTGGAACAAGAGAGCGATGGCAGCTTTGGATGTAATCACGCCACTACGGCCTCTTCGTGCTTGTGTGGATCGATCTGCCCCTTGGTATACAGAAGAACTAAGGGAGCTTAAACGGGCAAAGAGACGCCGAGAGCACCGCTGGGTGAAGACTCGGAGTGAGTCTGATTGAACACTGGTTAGAGCAGCTATTAAAGACTACCTAGTGGTGATGGGGGTGGTGAAACGACAATATTTCACCACCCTTATTGCCTCCGTAGATAATCACCCAGCAGCCTTGTTCCGGGTGACCAGGTCCCTCCTTGGTAGAGGGGGGTCGGGCCCTGGTTGGCAGGGATCGGCTGAGGCTTTTGCAGATTATCTGGCGGGGAAAGTCGCTCAGATCCGCTCAAAGTTAAATCCCGGCGTGGAACGTACGGAGCTGGGGTTGACTGGAGCACAGTCTAGCCATGTTATCTGGGATTGGTTCGATCCAGTTGGCCCTGAGGAAGTGGACAGGCTTCTTGGATCTGTTCGTGCCACGACCTATGTACTGGACCTATGCCCTGACTGGCTAGTCAAAGCTTCTAAGGCTGTAGCAGGTGGTTGGATCGAGGCGATTATTAATTCATCACTAAAAGAGGGGTCTTTTCCAGCACCTTTTAAACATGCTTTGGTACGCCCCCTACTAAAAAAGCAATCCCTCGATCCTACGGCACTTACTAACTATTGGCCAGTATCCAACCTACCCTTTTTAGGCAAGGTTTTGGAAAAGGCAGTGGCGCGGCAGCTACAGGAAGTCCTGGATGAAGCAGATTATCTGGACCCTTTTCAGTCAGGATTCAGGCCTGGATATGGTACTGAAACTGCACTAATCGCATTGGTGGATGATATCTGGAGAGAGCAGGATGGAGGTCACCCGTATATCCTGGCTCTTCTCAATCTGTCAGCGGCTTTCGACACCATCGACCATGACATCCTTCTGGGTAGGCTCCAAGATCTGGGGATCCAGGGCACGGTGTTGTCCTGGTTTTCCTCATTTCTGAGGGACAGGACCCAGTCGGTGTGGTTGGAGAAGGAGAAGTCCAGCCCTAGGCTCCTCCAATATGGGGTGCCTCATGGCTCGGTACTTTCTCCTCTCCTATTCAACATCTACATGAAGCCACTGGGTGAGATCATCCGTTCTCATGGGGTAAGGTATCATCAATATGCAGATGATACCCAGTTGTATATCTCGGCCCGTGGGGACCCAAGCGGTGTGGTGAAAGTCCTTTCCAGGTGTCTGGAGGCTGTTAAGGTCTGGATGGGGAAAAACGGGCTACAGCTGAATCCCGGCAAGACTGAGTGGCTATGGGTAAGGGGCCCTGTGTTATCATGGGAGCTGCCAGCTTTGGTTCTGGATGGGGCAGTATTGCCCAAAACAGACCCGGTGCGTAATCTGGGGGTCCTCCTGGACTCATGGCTACTGTTCGAAGAGCAGGTGGCAGCCGTGGCCAGGAGGGCTTTTGCACAACTCCGTGTAATACGCCAGTTACGCCCACTCCTAGACCGGGACCCCTTGCTCATGGTCACACATGCTTTGGTCACCTCCAGACTGGACTACTGTAATGCGCTCTACATGGGGCTGCCCTTGGTGACCATTTGGAAACTCCAACTAGTCCAAAATGCGGCGGCCCGAGTAGTGATGGGGCGGGGGCGTTATTCTCGTGCCTCACCACTGCTTCGGGAGCTGCATTGGTTACCAGTATGTTTCCAGGTGCAATTCAAGGTGCTGGTTATTACCTTTAAAACCCTATATGGTAGTGGGCCAGGATACCTAAGAGACCACGTCACCCTGAGAACATCTGTCCGTCCCACCAGGGCGGATCGGAGAGGCTCCCTTCTTATTCCATCGGCTAGAGAGGCGCACCTCTCTAGCACTAGGAGAAGGGCCTTCTCCGTGTCCGCCCCAGCCCTTTGGAACCTCCTGCCAACTGAGTTACGTCTACAGACAGAGCTCCTGTCCTTTCGGAAGGGCTTAAAAACCTGGCTGGCAGGGCAAGTGTGGGGACCCAGGAACATGGGATCCCAGGTAGGGTGGCTGATCTAATGGACAGCCACCCCTGCAGCTTCATCTTTTTGCACTGTTTTAATTCTTTGGTGGTTTTTTAATAGTTTTAGGCATTAGTTTTAAACATTAGTTTCAATCTTGTGATTTTAATCAATATTGTAAGCTGCCCAGAGTCGGGTTTACCCGATTGGGACGGGATAGTAAATAGGAGGAAATAAATAAATAAAGTTCTCATGAGCCCCAGGCCAGGATTGATAAAGCTACTGCCCTCCATCAAGATGGACTCAGGTGGGATTTAATCTACTCAGATACCATCACCACAACTGGATAACCTGGCCAGATTTTGGATGTTTATTTGATGAATGACTGTCTTTATGCTTACCAGTGGACAATGGTTAGACCAGATGGAGTTTGAAGTGGATGGGTTTGTTTTTTATTTTATTTTGCGCAAGGTCTCACCATACTTCCCCATCAGTCCATCACTCCTGCCAGAATTACAATATGTTTGCATCTCTGTGCAAAACCATAGCTGTCTCAAATTGGTTTTCAAAAGACTGTGAACAATTTTGAAAGTTCCAGTGTAGATACAGCCCTTTCAAAGCAAGGGTGCAATCATCCAAAGGAAAAGCCATGAACAGACTGGTAGGTGTCTACCTAGGAAAGTGGTTTCCTACCTTGGATCCCCAGATGTTCTTGGACTAAAACCCCCAGAAGCCTCCTCTGTTGGCTGTTTGATTCCTTTGTCTTCTCTCATGTTGTGCAACTTGGCTTTCTTACTCGAGATATCTGAATTCTCTCAATTAATTTCTGAATGGATTTTTTTCCAAAGGTATGTGTTTCACCAATTGGACTTGCCTACTAAGTTAGCATTTAGCATCCAGTGACCAATCACAAAATAATGCACATCAAATGCAAGGTGCATGGGTGGAGAAAATCATATAACAAAGATTTCAACGAGTACATCTTTTACGTACATCCACTGTGATGCATATCATTTCATTTTATTTTGCTTCATTTGCCTTGAAGACTATTCATCTTAAAGCATTATTTGCACCACTTTGCTTTATGTGCATTAAAAGACTCCTATTCAGCTTCAAAAAATGCCTCACCGTCTTTTGGAGTGAGGGAAATAATTTTACTGTTTCTCATCCTTCTATGAGATTTACATCTCCATGCATTGCAAAGCTATGTGGCCCAGATTAAGAGACTAACAAAATATCTGGACAGGAGCAGGGAACTTTCTTGATGAATCAGTTCTGTTTAAAAAACAAACCCAGCTATCTCAAATTCCTGCAGTGGCCAATTCAGATGGGAAGCATTTCAGAACCATCCCAGTGTACTGTACTTTGCAGGCTAGTTGGAATCCTATCCATTCAATCTGAGCTGAGAAAGTTGCCCACTGAAAAACTAATGGGAAGAAAGTTCCTTTGGCAATTTACCTGGGCAAAGTGCAATATTGCAGAACTTGGTTTGCTTCTCAGGTCCTTCACAAGGGTTGCCACCAAATTGAGGAGGTTTGCACGTGCGGGTGCGATCCCGGTACCCACGCCCACAGGTTGACGAACACAGGCTCCAAGGAGACCACTCATCCCATGTTCCATGGACTGAAAGGGAAAACAGAGAGAAATCTGAGCCACTCAGCCCTGTCCGTTCCCTATGGCCTCTCTCATGTGTCCTTGCTTCTGTGCTTTCTAATGATATTCCCCATTTATTTTCCTATAATTTCTCAGCTAGAGGGGTCATCTAAGAGTCAACCGTCCCAACCCATGAGAGTGATGGGGAGATTTAGACCTGGGGGCTTCTTGTCAAAAATTCCCTTAAAGCTACACAGGGATGGCTACTGCCTCACTTAGAAAGCATGTTCAATTATACAGCCATTTTTTCCTCCCTGCCTTTAAAGCCACCCCCCATCCGTAGCGGTTAAATTTAAACTACAGGAAGAGAGAGGCTTGTGTTTTTTTCTTCCCCTCCCTGTATTTAAAACACAACCCTCTCTCTTCCTGTAGTTTAAATACAGGGAGGAAAAAAGAACTGCTTCTGTCTTTCTCTCCCTCCCTTTCCCTCCCTGTATTTAAACTACAGGGAGGGGAAAAGAGAGAGATGTGATTGGTTCTCTAGAGAACCAATCATGTCTCTCTCTTTCCCCCTTCCCTGTAGTTTAAATACAGGGAGGGAAAGAGACAAGGAGGCTTTGCGACTGTAGTAGGGTCAGGGAAAGGCGGGTGCTTTCCCCCGATCCTACTGCAGTGGCAGAGACCGCTGCAGGTGGGGGGTGGATTGGGTAGTTCTACCCAAACCACCCCACACCTGCAGACCATTGTATCGGACAACGCTAAAAGAATCGTTATCAGATGCAAGTTTTTTGGAAAAAACTTGCATCGTTATCCGATTCTAGCGTTATCTGATGCAATCGTTATCCGGGGTATTACTGTACTTAGAATTTGCTGAGCGTCTCACCATGCAATCCTACCATGTCTACTCGGAGGGAAATCTCAGTGAATTCAACAGAGGTTACTCCCTGTTCAGAACATACAGAGCTACTGCTCAAGTTTCACAATGGTGTTAAGTCCCAGGTTAAGAATACGACTCTTTCTAAATGGAAATTCAAAAAATGTAAATGATGGGAGCCACCTTACTTTAAGAATCATTCTTGAAGCAGCACATCTGAAAGCCACAGTTACCAGACTGTGGACAAGGCAAACAATATATTTTTTTTACCATCTCTCATGGTTGAAAAGGTATGTTTGGATGGAACCTGAGGCACCAATACATGGCTGCCTACAGTCGCCTTAATAAATGAAATCAAGCATGCAAACATCCTGTTCCTTCAGATGCATTTAGTTTGCACAACAGCCAAGACCCAGAGGTGTTCTTTAATAACCAAAGACATAGGAATTGGAATGACATGTGAATTAAAATTTTAAAAAGAATTATTTTTTTAAAAAAACCCGACTTTAGAGAGATAAGGGGAGAATTTATTGAATATGCCTTAGTGCAGTGATGGTGAACCTTTTAGAGACCGAGTGCCCAAATTGCAACCCAAAACCCACTTATTTATTGCAAAGTGGCAACACAGCAACAGGGGAGGGAGGAAACATTCCCATTGGGCTGCTGTGCAGAGGGGTGGAGCGAACTCTGTGCTAGGGGAGGGAGGAGGCACTACCATTGGGCTGCTGGGCAGAGGGGTGGGTGAACTCTGTGCTGGGGGAGGGAGGAGGAACTCCCATTGGGCTGCTGGGCAGAGGGGTGGGTGAACTCTGTGCTGGGGGGAGGGAGGGAGCACTCCCATTGGGCTGCTGGGCAAACTCTGTGCTGGGGTGACTGCACAGGTGTACACAAAGATGGCTCCAAGGGCCACCTCTGGCACGTGCACCATAGGTTCACCACTGCTGCCTTACATAGAGAATAAATAGAAGATGGTATATAATGTCCCATTAAGGCAGTGAGTGCACATTGTAGTTTACATTGTTGTTTTGTTTTTATTAGGTTCTTGAGTATTTTTCCTCCTTATACTGTAGGATGAAACTGTATTTTTTGTTAAGTTATTTGTAGCAGCAGAACAATAAAGTGGAGCAGGTTTTAGGCAATTTTATGTTCGAATGCAAGTCTCCTAGTTCTCCTCCTTTTAGCCTAGCTAATAAACACACTTGGACTAGATACTTGAGAGAAAGAAGAATATCATTTACTCACAAAATGAAGCCAGGTAATAAATGTGCTCAGGAGACTTAGTGAAGTTGATTCAGAAAGAAGTCAAATCTTTCTTCTGGCCATGTGGCCTGGAAGATGGAGGTGCTCAAAAGGATATCTTTCTTCTTCCAAAACAGAAAGCAAGAAAGAGAAGGCCAGAGCAAAACAAAAGCTTTAAGACATGCAAATAGGGTCAGGTGATCTCTGAGGGAGGAAAGAACCTTTCTGATTGTACATAGAGGCAAACAATACAAAACAAGTTCCTTTAGATCAGGCTAACCTTTCCTATCTTGCTGGTTACTGCATGTTGTGGTTGCACTAGAATACTCATCATTTTTCTCTCTATTGTTTGTGTTTATATTTGAAAAAGAAAAAAGCGTGTGTATGAGAGACAGAGAGGGAGGGAGAGATTAGGAGAAGGAATGCAGAAAGAGCAAGCTGCCCTGCTATTGTTTTGGGGAGCAAGAAGAAACTTAAGGGCTGGAGGGAAAGAAGTTGGATTACCTGGACAGACAGCAGAGTTGTTGCATTGCCGTTGTTCCCGGAGCGGCCCACTACATTGTGTGCTGTAGGAATAGGACACGCAGAATCTTGTCCTCGTCTGCCAACCTTCCCCACAGGTAGTTGAACACATGCTCCACGGAGACCACTCCTCAGCAGCTGGGTCGCCTGTCGGCGGTCAGAACATGGGACACTGCCTTACTCCGGCTCAAACCATCATCCTACCCATCCCAGTGCTGTTGAATCTGATCCAGAGTGTTTGTACAACTTGGAAATGATAGGATTTTCGTTTGGATTGTTTTGGATTGTATGTTTTCATTTTGTTTGGACTTCTTACCAGGCCTGGAATTTTTTTTCTTGCTGGAGAATTCTGGGAGATGTAGTGCAAACAATTATTCTTTTTTAATGATCTGGGAGTGCAGCAGGGATCTTTGCCAGCCAAGCTGCTTCTTGCAGCGAGACTGACTAGAATGGAACACCAGGACTTTGGCATGGGAAGGATGTTGAAGGTGAAGGGCATTTTAAAAACTCTCCACTGTTTCTTTTCTCTTTTTCCATTTATTTTATTTTATAAAAGAACAAAACAAACAAATAAGATGAATAATAAAAAACACTATTAAATTAACAAATCTGTGCAGCTATCATCAATAGGACATTATATGTCTTCAATCTATTATCTGAACACAAGGTCACCCATGCTCAAAAAGCCAGTCATATCCAACTCTAGGGTTCAGTGCTCATCTTTGTTTATAGCCAAAGAGTCAAGCTGTCTGCATTTGCAGAAGTTTCCATGATCATGTGGCAGACATGCATAGAAACCGGAGCACAGGGACCTATGTTTACCTTCCCACCAAAGTGGTCTCTATTTATCTACTTGCAATTTCTTGCTTTCAAACTGCTAGGTTGACAGGAGCTGGGACAGAGACAGGAGCTCACTCCATCATGCAGCATTTGGGTCTCAAACTTATGACCTACCAACCTTCCAGTCCTCAAGTTCAGCATCTTAATCACTAAGTCACCATGTCCCCTGAACACAACATTAAGTTGATCCCCCGTTTCCAAAAAGTTATATTTTCTTGTTCCTGGACTTGCTCCATTAGTTTTAACTAAAACATGGTTATCAAGCTCTCCATAAATCTCTTTAAAATAATTTCTAACCAATTCCTTCTTTAACTTTAATTCACAAGTCAACCTATCATTTATTGCTATTTTCCATAGTTATTTATTACAAATCCTCCAACACAAATTCAGGTTATATTTTCAGTTTTTAACAGCAAGCAGCCTCACAGCTGTTCCCATTACAATGATCATCATTTGTTTATTTATTCTAAGGTTTATTCCCAAAATCTATTAATCATGCTTTTCCAGGACACAGTTCTATTTTTAAAGACAATATTTCATTAATTTCTTCAAAAGCCTTTTCCAAGTCCTCTTAGCAACCTTACAATCCCACCATCAATGGTGCTGTTTCAATAACTCATTTGCATTTCTTCCCTGGCCTTGGATTTCATATTATGGTGGAGTAGCTATTTTGTACTGGGGTCCAAAATTAATTCAATTTGTGCTGTTGCAAAAGGGAAGCACATTTTAATCACCAAAGACCCAGGGATTGAACGAAAGTAAGAGTTTCATGTGTCTGGTCTCTAGGGTATTTGAATGGACTGCATTCTTCTAGATTAGTTCATTTTATCTGAATACGGCTCATTTCCCAGCTCATGGTCATTCCAGGGAATCTGTATATGTTGCTCAAATTGTAACCTCAGTTCACCACTATTATTATTTTTTTAAATCACATTGATTTTAATAAGAGAAAACATATGCTAACATATGTTCTTCTGAAGCTGAAAGGCATAGGTAGGCTCAAATCTGGCAACAACTGACCCATAATACTGTACATGATTAACTTGGTTTATTTGCATCAATATGCTTTTTAAAATACTTCAAGCATCTGTGTGTCAAAAAGAACAGGGTACAGGTTCTTGGTTACTCTTTGAACATTCAAAGTCAGCAAAATAAGGAGGAAAAAAATGCCTGGACTCTTTCAAGCCTTTCATTCTACCATACAAGGCTAGATTTGCTTGATCTTTATGCCATTAACTTCATTCTCTGCTTTTTGAAAATGTTCCTCCGCAAATTTTAAATATGTTTAATTGATTTTTTTTAATATTCTGGGGTCTCTGTCTGAGATTGTTCTAGCTATGGAATAAGCTATATACAGTATATTTATTATTTATTTATTTAAATTTGTTTATCGTTCTCCTCCCCGAAGGGACCCAGAGCAATTCCCAACAATCATCAAGACAACAATTTAAAACCAATTTAGAAATTAAAAGTTTTTGATTGATATAGACCAATGGTGGTGAACCTATGGCATGTGTACCAGAGGGGGTACCCCAGCACAGAGTTTGGCCCACCCCTCTGCCCAGCAGCCCAATGGGAGCACTTCCTCCCTCTCCCCAGGACAAAGTTCTACTCGCCACTCTGCAGCATGAATGGCAGCCTTTTGAGTTTTGGCACTTGGTCTCTAAAAGGTCAGTGGTGGGCTCCACAAAAAAACACTACCACACTGTGGGTGTGGTATGGTGGGTGTGGCCAAGGGAAAAGCCCTGTGTTGCACCCGAATTTGGACTACTTTATTTCAAAATTTGGATGGGCAGAGGGGCCAGCCAGAATTTCTGCTACCTGTTCTGGCGAACTGGGGCAAACCTGATGCCCACCACTGTAAAAGGTTTAGCATCACTCATATAGACATACAGTATATCAATATGTCCATATTTATATCAAATTAAATATATATGACTAATATGGACATATATAAATGGAGATCCTTTGTGGAATCCTCTACACTGCAAGGTAAAAGAGGAGGGGATTAAGTAAGTAAGTATGGACATATAAACCAGTCATATATATCATCAGTATATCTACATATCATTGACTGATGTATAGATTTATATTAATAACTTGCCCTTTTTCATTCAGTCCCCAAACCAAGAAGGCAACAGATAACAATCAGTCATTGATTATCACTGGACATTTAGGTTGCATACCTATTTGAGGTGCAGGAAACCCATATTGCTGGAGTTCATCTGCATCATCTCGCTTCCGGGTATCCGTCGACCTGAGTGACTGGCTTCGGGAACTGTAGTGTCCATTGGCTAAGCAGGGGGAAATGTGGCCAAGGTGAATATATCTGTCATTAACTTGCAGTTTACAATTTGCAGTTAAGCAGAAGGGAACAAATCAAGAGAATAGTTCCAACACAATACATTTATGTTCAGATCAGGCAGGAGCAGTCTTGGGCTCCAAAAAATTTTACTACCACACTGTGGGCGTGGTATGGTGGACGTAGCCAGGGGAAAGCCCTATGTTATGCTTGAATTAGGACTACTTTATTTCAAAACTTGGATGGACACGGCCAGCCAGAATTTCTGCTACCAGTCCTGGCAAACTGGTGCAAACTTGCTGATGCCCACCACTGGGCAAGAGTATGTCAAAATAAAAAGTCAATTTAATAATGTAGATGGCAAAAGATTGCTTTTCAAAATTTATTGATAAGCTGGAGTTTTATGTGGGGAGAGCAAATTCTCATTTTGGCTTTAGATCTAAAATAAATAAGCTACGCAAAATCAGGATTTGCAAACAAGCTTTGCAAGTGATGTCCAGTTTATTAAAACTAGTCTACAATAATGGAACAGCTACCACACTGATGTAATATTTCCACTCTGCTTCAGATTTGTTTCATGCGTAAATATGCGTCTTTTGCTGTGCTTTTGCTTCTGATCAAAGAGGTTTTTTCAGATTTTTTTTTTAAATTAAAAAGCAATTTTTCAAACTGTACACAAACCCGTCTACCGGAGGTAGAAGAGAAATAGCAGGTGCTTCGATTATTGAACTGTCTTTTAGTTCAGCAAACCAAGCTATTGTGTTTATCCACCAGAAATTAAGGAGGTTTTTCCAGACTTGGCAATGTCTGTTGTATTTATTCCATTTGGAAAACTTTCTGGCGGAGGTTTCCAGTGTGGTTCCTGCCAATGAAAAGGTGACGGATTCTCCATCTAGGCCCAGCAGATTTGTTCAAAGGCAACGAAGCCCCTCCAACTTGAATTCCACTTGATAATCTGCTCCTAGTGGCTGATCTCAGTTTGTAATGAGTTGTGTGATTGCTTTCTACTCCCCAGCTGGCATTGTGAGCCTCAGCTGCCAGGGACTCATGCGAATTAAAGCTGAGAGGGGCAAAACCTCTGAATTTTAAAAAGGTCTCATTCTTCAAACAACAATGGCAACAACCAACGATCTTCCCAGGGCCAAGCTGATGTGTTCCAAATACAGTAATACCTTGGATAACGACTGCATCGGATAACACTAAAATCGGATAACGATCTGTTAGCATTATCCGATCCAGTCGTTTCGTAGCAGAAGGGTGGCTGGAAAGCTGAATGGAGTTCTCCATTCAGCTTCCCAGCCACCCTGCAGGTGCAGAGGCAGAGGTGGAGTGGCTGGAAAGGTGACCAGGGGGTCTCCCCCGTCGGCTTCCCCAGCCACCCCACAGCTGCAGAGGCATGGGCAGGTAGCTAAGGAAGCTGATGGGAGTCCCCGTCAGCTTCCCAAGCCACCCTGCAGCTGTAGATCAGGTCCTCTGATCTCCCTGGAGCAGGTAGGGGGATCAGAGAGCCCGAAATGGGTAAAAAAGTCCATTTTTTTTACCCATTTCGGGCTTTCTGATCCCCCTGCCTGCTCCAGGGAGATCAGAAGACCCGATCCAAGCTGTTTCTGGGCTTCCCCGATGTCCCCGGCCAGTGGAGCAAGCCAAAACGTCAGGGTTCGAATTCTGACGTTTTGGCTTGTTGCAGCCTCCAGGGAAACAGGGCTTTTTTTTAATGTGCGATCAATGTAGTGCACAACGTTAAAAACCGGATAACGACGAGACTTGTGGAACCAAGTCTCATCATTATCCAAGGTACTAGTGTAGAGCATACAGTCCCTTCAGCAGTGTTTGTGCGGTACATAGAGTGAGCATCCTTGAAGATTGTGGTATTTCTGGAGCACAATCGGGCATACTCTGGGCAATGAGAATCTTGTTTTACCGGCTAATCTTTCTCACGCTAGGTCTGGTGAAAGTAATTGTGGAATGAATTCACCAAGGGATGGCTTCATTTTTATAGTTTAAAGTCTGGCCATGAAAGGGGGGAGTAGTAGTAGTAGTAGTAGTCGTAGTAGTAGTCGTAGTTGTAGTCGTAGTCGTAGTCGTTGTAGTCGTCATCATAGTAGTAGTCGTAGTTGTAGTCGTAGTCGTCGTAGTCGTCATCGTAGTCGTAGTCGTAGTAGTAGTCGTAGTAGTAGTAGTAGTAGTAGTAGTAGTAGTAGTAGTAGTAGTAGTAGTAGTAGTAGTAGTAGTAGTGTAGGTTCAAAGGAGGAGGAAGAAGACTCTGACCCTTTGCTTTTATGGAGAAATTAGCTGATAAACTATTTCACCATGCAGAAAAAAATGAAAAATAAAACATTTCCCCTGCTCTTCTACACAGGGGCAAGGAAAGCTTAATTGTCACCACCCCTTGGTGATTGTTTTAATGCTGGAGTGGCAAGGAAAGTGAATTTACACACCGTTTCCCCATTTGATTGCCAATCAAAAAATGCCACTCTTTCCTTTCCAATCCAACTTTATAACAATCAGCAAGCAGGTTAAAAAATACATTTTCTCTGCTACTCTGCAGAAAAGCAGGAAAATTGTAAAATGAAAAAAAAAACCCTATTATGCTGATGGGGCTTATTAACAGAGCTGGACGTTGACAGAGTAAACTGCCTTTGAAGGCTGCTGCCTCTCCTAGATGGTATTTAAAGCATCCAGAGGCACTTGGGTCACTGCATTTTTTGAGTATGAAAAACATCCCAACTCCGAGGATTGCTAAGCACTTGTTTAGGCGTGCTCTTAGCTCTTAGTTGCAGGTAGTGGATGTTATCAAAGCTGTCGCCACTGAGAGCTATATGCACCACACAATGCAGGATTTAACCTTGGGCTTCGCACCTGAGGTGGTGGAAGTCCTTGTATTGCTTTCTGCTTGAACAGAAAATGCTTCTGCCTGTCTACTTCCACCTTCTAGTGCTCTGAATTATGATATAAACCCCAATGTTTGACAAAATCTGATTTATCATTGTTTCTCCTGGGAGGTGTGTGTGTCATATCTGCCAGTGAAGGCATCAGACTCTCATTAGACCTGCCACCAAAACCACCAGAAACAGCTTGGAACCCAGTTGGCATTATAGAGAAACTCATTTTCACACATACACCCTCTCTGCTTCCATGCAGTTTACTCTGTTGTTCTCATGAGTAAAGAAAGGTAGAGGTTACTCTTGCTTGAAAGCCAGTCGTATCTGACTCTAGGGTTCAGAGCTCATCTCCATTTATAGCTAAACAGCCAGCGTTATCGGTGCCTGCAGATGTTTCCGTGGTCATGTAGCAGGCATGCCTAGACACCAGAGTGCATGGAAGTGGTGCCTATTTGTCTACTTGCAATTTCTTGCTTTCGAACTGCTAGGTTGGCAGGAGCTGGGACAGATTTGGGTGCTCACTCCATCATTCAGTACTCAGGTCTTGAACTGCTGACCTTCCAGTAGTCAAGTTCAATATCTCAACCACTAAGCCACCGCAGTCCCAGTTCTCACGGAGGAGGTGATATTTTATGGGAATCCAATGAAAGTGGAAGCAAGAGTTACACATGAAAAGGGGAACTTTCTAAAGGTCAGAAAGAACATATGGGGTTCTTCTGTAATTTCTGAAAGAAGCACATTTTTAAAAGCCAACATTTGATGTGTGTACCTTTGGAGGGACATCATTGAGACGGGAGGCAAAGAAGAGCACAACCTATGTTGCATGGAGCCGAGATGCTCCATCACACCATGGCTGATTGGCATACTTCCAAATGTCAGGTGCTCCTTCTGCCCAAAGGAGTGGGTGTATGTTCTGTTGTGAGAATAGCAGTCTTGCATACACTAACACTGGGCCTCAGTGGGAGGGGCCTTTATGGTTCAATGTGATTGCCCTTTGTCACGAACTTGATTGGTGATGTTCTTGTCCTGCTTCTGTCATTTGAATCTAGAGCAGTGATGGCAAACCTTGGCACTCCAGGTGTTCTTGGACTTCAGTTCCCAGAAGCCCAAGTCAGCATTCCTGCCGATCAGGGCTTCTTGGAGTTGAAGTTCAAGAACATCTGGAGTACCAAGGTCCGCCATCACTGATCTAGAGTGATTTTATCATGCAAAGTGCTAGATTGTGTGCAAAAAGGGGGGGGACTTATGATATCTCCATCTTTTCTGTGTTGCTGTTATTTCTACTGCATATGCTACTAAATAAGAAACGATAGACAGACGTTTCCCAACAGTTGCCTATCCTCATCTATATGTCTACATGTAGGCTCCTCCTCAAATTCAGATTTGCAACATCTAGAGAAACCACAAAAACAGCTTCATGGAAGGCACAGAGGTAGACTCCATCGCTGTGTCCTTCTTCCATGCCTGCAAATTAAGTTGCATGCTAATCCCATGAGTCTCTCCTGGAGAAGAACCACAACAAAAGAACAAGCTGATTAACCATTTGCAAAGCTGTGATAGTTAATGGAGCTGTCCCTAATTTCACAGCATGTGTCTTATCCATTTATGCCCTCAGTGGATGTACATTATGGCACTCTCCCTTAGTTAAATGCTCCAAAAAAATTTTTGGGAGTGACTGCCTTTTTGAGCTTGCAGAAGCAGTGGCTGCATTTCTAACTTGCCCACAGCCCCTGAATCCTTTGTCAATTGACCTTGTCGTACACACCTATTTTGCCTCTGATAGCTATTGGGCGGCTATTCTTGGAAGGTGTTCTCTGACTGGGAAATTGCTACCCAGGTCCGAATCCAATAGATTGCAGAGGCTTCGGGGTCTGAATTCACGAGGAAGAGATCATTGGGTTCTTCCCTCCAAGCAAGCAATAAACAGAAATTACTATAAACTCTGGAAGCTGTCCTGCAGATCTGTTTTTTCAGACTGGCTGGGCAAAAGGGGAAGATGCCAGCTGGTTTATTTTTTAAAGAGAGACAAAGAGGGAGAAACAATCGTTGTAAAACCTAAAGCTATTTTGTTTTCAATCTGCAATAAACAGTTATTCTCACCACGACCCTGGAGGCATCTGACATTTCCTTCTCAAGCTGCTCAGAAAGGTGGGATTTTTTTTAATGCACCGCCAATAACTTCCTCTCAACAGGCTGATTCCCTTATGGCAGGGGTGCCCAAACTTTTTGGGCCCTGGGCTAGTCATCTGGTTCAGCGGGCCGGTGACATGGTTCAACAGACTGGTCACGTGATTCCTTCCATCGGAAGTGGAAGTAAAACATGCCTTGCAATCTGTTTTGCAACAGGATGAGATAGATTTTAACCTGCCATTTTCTCTGCTTAAACCAGGGATGCCCAAACTATGGCTTGTGGGCCAGATCCAGCCCCTGACACCAGTTCATCCAGCCCACACTGCCCTCGTCACTCCTAGAAGTGAAAGTACTTCCGCTTCCAGGAGCGACGAGGGCAGCGTGGGCCATATGAATTGGTGTCAGGGGCCGGATCTGGCCCACAGGCTGTAGTTTGGGCACCCCTGCCTCATTGGTTTTCTATGTATAAAATGTGAACCTAGTGAGGATGTGGACTTGGTTTTGTTTGTTTCTTCCCTCTGTGAACATCACTCCCTGGTGCTTTCCTTAGGGATGTTAGCCAAACTTAAATCTTTATCAGTATAAACGTCCCGTAGAAAATGACATACCAACAAGGGGTGGATTTTCTCTCTCTGCACATTCACACAATATGTTGTTATCCTCCAGCAGCCCCTACTTGAGCATGTTGGTCTTCCATTGAGGGACTCCAACCCTCAGCCTATTCAGGGTCCTCCAAGGGACTTAGGTGAGGTTGAGTTCCTCAGATTTATCCTCTTTTAATGTTATTCCTTGCTGAGTGAGCGCCATTCTTCATCTTCTCATTTGGTTTTGCTCTTGCATATCCTCAAGAGTGTTTGTTCTTGTCATAAAGCTCTTCTTGGATCTGAACTGGCAGATTTGAGGCACATTTCCATTCAGAGGATGTTGAGGGTCATTCTCTTGCTTCGTTCTCTCGATGTCTGCTGCAACTTATATTTTTGAACCACAGGCATACCCTGGGCAAGGACAGACTTGTTGTTCCAGCTAACCTCTCTCACACTAGGTTTAATGAAAGGAACTACAGAATGGGCTATAGCTGAACTGGCAACACTAACTGTGTATGTGCTACATGCTAATTAAGTCCACCTAGGACCTCTGGCAACCTAAAGACTATTAAAGAATGGAGTGTTGTTGCTACTCCACAGTGAGGTTCCACAGCTGAGCAGGGATTTGAACCCAGGTTGTTGGAGTCCTAGTCTGTCCTTCTAACCATGATGCCTCTGGCTCTTACCTCAAACTCTACAGCTACTCTATTCTTTACCCTGCTGGGAAAGAGTTCTAGTAAGGGGAATGTTCATTCAAAATGGAAACTCTTGCAGGGAAGCCTATTCCACACACAGAGAATTACATACACAATGTACATGGAACATCCATTTCCACACCCACAATACCATTAACATAGACTTAGATTCTCCCATGCTATGTAGCATATCATGCAGCAAAGAATTTCCAATGGTTTGGGACTTAGGCGAGTACTTCAGCATCCTCCCATGTCCTTTTCAGGGCCTTTAAATCTGCAATGAGCCCCTTTAGGTGGGGTAATGGTTCCCCTCAGTGGAGGAAATGCCACTGGAAACCATCACATTGGGCCCAACGGCAAAATGAGTGGAGGAGGAACCACTTCACTATTCTGATTCCCAACGGCAGTCATGGAGGTGGAAGAAGCCATGCCAGATGGACAGGCCATGAAGGCAGACCTTGTTCTGGTGTTAAATCTTGCATGTCTCATTTCATACATGCCACAGGAGATGGTTCCATGATCATAGTATGTGGGTCACTTCATGGCAAGTGACCCACATACAAATTCATGCCAATGGCTTCTTTCCTGTTGCTTCTTTCAAAATCTGCAATGGAAGTTCTTCACCATGTATTTTGAGGGCAATCCCATTGTCGTTTGGCATTAGGAGGGGTCCAACTCATTGCCACTTTAGGGATCCTGTGTTTCTCCATACGAAAAATATGGCCGGCCATTTGGAGTCTTCTTTGTGCAACAGCGTTATGCAATTTACACAAGACACTCCTTCAAAGCACCTCATCATTGGTAATTTGGTCAAAAATATCAAATCATTAAAATTCTATGGAGGCACCTCCCCTAAGAAAGGAAGAGGGTTAGGAATCTGGGCTAACAACCCATCTCTGTAAAACTATAACCACTACAGAAACAGCAAGAAGAATCTCAAGTAACTCTGATAATAATAATAATTTCATGTCAGAAATTAATCTGGGTTGAAAGGATTTTTGCTGGAGAAACTCTGCTCAGGGGATGCTGGATGAGGCTCCTTTCATGACTCCAAGAGCTGAGACAGAGATGGGTACTCAATCCGTCATGTAGTACCCAGGACTTGAACTGCTGACTTGCAGGCCTTCCAGCTAACACAGGCTTTCTCAACCTTTTCAGAGTGTGGGAGAGATCACTCCCCTCAGATGGCTGAGTCATGTGGTCATGTGGGTCCACACATGTTCTTGCAGGAAAACACGCATTTTCGCCAGTTTTTGACATGTTTTTGGTGCGTTTGTGTGATGACAGCCACAGGAATGAGGGCAGAGGGCCACATTAAATGGCCCCATAGGCCACATCTGTCTCACATGCCATAGGTTGTGAATGCCTGATCTAACAAGACAAGCTCCTTTAACCACTGAGCCACTGCAGCCCCAAGTAACTCTGATCAACAGTTTCATTTGCACTTAATTAAAAATAAGTTGTAAGAGATCCAAACCCATTTCCTTCTGCTTGGCACCCTTACATACCTATCCATTCTGGACGTTGATGGCGTGCGGTTAATTGTCAGGAAGCAGCCAGCAAGAGGGCGGGACAGCTTTTGGCAAGCATTCCCATGTGCGTCTAGACAGATTACTCAAAATGGCCTAGAAGGGGATGAAAGCTTAATGCACTGGAAAGTTTTCATTTCAAGATTCCAGTGACAAAGTGACTTAACTTTATGGAAACGCCAAACTAGGTGTGAAATCATTGTAGGCATTAAGAGAGAGACATCCGTTTCTGGTTGGGAACTTTGCGTTCCTGCTTGTCTTCTAAAGTCCTCCCTCCTCCCCATGGCTCTTCTATAAATGCTTTCTATAAATCAGAGGGTCCGGTCAAACATATATCTCACTGGAAAGCTGGCAAGGGGTGGGAAATAAACGTAGTAATTCCAATAAGAGGCAGGTGTTCATACGTGCGACAGCTACTGCAAGTGGCGGGAAGTGGAGAAAAAACATAGAGAGAGGCTGGTGATCTGGAAAATGACCTTCCTGTCTCCTTCTCTACCTTGCACAGGGGTTGTTTGGAAAAAAAAACCCTAAGGATTGACTGATGTCCCTTAGTTTCTCCTAGTTCTGTTTAATGGTCTTAAATCAAGACCAATAAACAAAGAAAGCTCCACCACTTTGGGCATAGCATGAGGAAAGATATGAAATATAGAACACTCCAACTTGCTCATTGTCGTCAGCCGCAACTCATTTCCAAGAATGCATCTTTTCCCGAAGCAGGAAAAATGTCATTGGCATGAATTTGTTTAAGGTGGATCCCACCTTGCCATGAAGTGACCCACACACTATGAACTATATAAATGTGAATTATAAATAAATAAATAAATAAATAAATAAATAAAACTCAGAGCCATCTCATATGCAATGAGACATGCAGGATTCGACACAGGGACTGCAATGGACTGTCACAACCTTGAGGCTATGGATAAGATGCACCTTCACAGTCAGTCCATCTGGCACGGCCTCTCCCACCTCCATGACTGTTGGGAATTAGAGTTCCTCCTCCGCTCATTTTCCATTGAGTCCAATGTAATGGTTTCCAGTGGTATTTCCTCCACTGAGGGAACCATCACCCCACCTAAAGGGGCTCCTCCACCCGTAGCCATTGGCCCCTTTAGGGAGTCAGGTTATTTACCACCGCCCAACACTTGGCTGGCTGTATGGTCTACTCCATTACTATAGCGGGACGTCCAGCCACACACTCCAACTTGCTATGCAAGGGAAAATCCTTGGGAAGAGAGGAAGCCCTGGATGTAGATGGACTCGTGGATGAAGAACCTGAGAGACTAATGTGGAATCTCCTTGGAAGAATTATTCCAAGGAGTTAAGAACAGGAAGACTATCACCACAATGATAGCCAATGTTCAGAATGGATACTGCACTTGAAGAAGTTCTGTTTGTTCAAGCACCTTTCCACTTCTGATGATCTTGGCTTCATTTCTGTCTGGACACAGCTATCTTTACAACCACACTAGCCTACTTGGCTATTAGGCAGAAGATAACAGAGGCCTCAGGCAGCATCAAGGCTCTGTAAATCTTGCAAATCTTAAATGGGCCCCAGGTGTGAAGCTCAATGTCACACCGTTACAGGTCAAGTAACACTCATCTGCCAATTTTATTGGGGTTGTGAACTGGGAAGGAGGCAAAAGAGAGACAGGGAAAGAGATCTTCTCTTTTCCCATTAACGCTAGCCAAATGTCTGACACCAGTCCTGCATGCACTATTTAGAGAGGATATTGTCCCTTCTCTCTGGCAACTAGCCAGTGGGACAGGTGCCCTTTGGGAGTGACAGAGTAGACAGTGGCAGCTGGGACCGTTGTGGTTGGGTGAGTGGAAAGCAAGTAACCAACGGTGGGCAGAACTAGGGCAAAAATGAGCCCTAGCGATGTAGTGGTTAAGCTCCAGTACTGCAGCCAAAACTCTGCTCACAACTTGAGTTTGATCCCAACAGGCTCAAAGTTGACTCAGCCTTCCATCCTTCCAAGGTCAGCAAAATGACCACCCAGCTTGCTGGGGGCAAAATGCCAATTATCTTGTGAACCATCCAGAGTGGAAAAAATGTCTCAGCTGTTAAGGCAGTACACCAATAGAACCAATGGCATTGGGAGAGGGAGAGCACTCTAATACTCAAGGTACTCTAGAGAAAACTAGACAACCATTTGTCAGATCTGCTATGACTTGGATTCCTGCATTCAGTAAGGGGCTGAAAGATGATGGCCTTAGAGTCCCCTGCCTAATCAATTTTTCTATGATTCTATCAGTGACACAGGGTGGTACATAAGTGTGATTGCACACAAAAACATAATCTTGTTCAATAGGGAATCTTGGTGGGGGAATCTCAGCATGGCAATATTCAGAAAACCACAAGAAGCAAGGAATTGTGTGAGAGTACATCACATCCTTATATCAGACCAAGAGGATGAGAAAAGTATAGCCCAGATGCCCCATCAAAGGATTGGTGGGAGGCTCCAACTACTTACGGTTGCACGCTTTCCGGTTGCACAAGCGGCCTTCCTCCAAGACTCCTTCACAAATGAAACCCTCTTCTGGAAGGGGCTGGCAGGTGCGGGTTCGAGTCTGCAGGCCTCCTCCACAGTCCCGGGTACACTCTCCCCATGTCGACCAAGGGTTCCAACCACCTGAGGATCAACCAGGGGGAAAAAAAGAAAGTGAATAAACCTTCCTGCTCCAAAGGCGAAAGGACAAAAATCTGGTACAAAGCTGATCCTCTCATCAGCTATCCTCATTACAGGAATTCATTCCACCCTCGAGAGATGCCACAATGCATCTCATTCTAATATCAGCTGCTGTGTCTCCAAACATTGAGGATACCTTATCATCCTGATTTCAGGCATCCAGGACATAATTATGTATGCACAAGAAGCAAGCAGTGTCCCCTTACTTGAGTCACATTTACGTCTTGTCTATTTTTTAAATACCACACAAGAAAAAGCAGTTGGGGAAAAAATAAACAGCCTGTTAGCAGATCCCACTGTATCTTTGCTTTAGTTTACGATATATTTTGCTCCAATGGATGTAACTTCTACAGTGCTGTGCAAAAGACTCCGGCTACCATCAGCTAGAGCTCAGTGGTTAAGAAGCTCACCTTGTTAGCTGGAAGGCTGGAAAGTCAGCAGTTCAAGACCCAGGTACTGCATGAGGATTTGAGAGCACGTCTCTGTCCCAGCTCCTGCCAACTCGGCAGTTCAAAAGCAAGAAATTGCAAGTTGATAAATAGGAACCACTTCTTTGGTGAGAAAGGAACCTCATTCGGGCATCCCCTGAGTGGAGTTTTGCCAGCAAAATTCCTCTCAACCCAGAATAATTTCTGACACAAAATTATTATTATACCAACAAAATTCAATGAGTGATTGGGGGAGCATAACTCAGCCTCTGATCCCGCAAGACACACCAAAAATTGGAAAAAAATATCCTGCTGACTCTCCTCTTAACCCTTTCCAAGTTTGTTGAAGTTTACACTTTGGGTGTCTGAGTTATGCCCACCCCAAATCACTTACTTAATTTTCCCCAAACCAGCTGGTGGTGGCCTAAGAACTTTCCATATTACTGAAGATCTTCCCACCCTCTTAAAAAAACCTAATCCAGTAAATCTGAACATCAAGCAACCATCCACCCACCCCACTGAAAGCCACCATTTGCCTAGGATCCCTGCTCCCTCAACACTTTGTGAAATGTATTGATGTTTGCAATTGTGGGCAGGTTTTTTGTCCAAAACAATAGCAAAAACAAAAACAGTACAAGTATATATATGTTCCAGGTAAGAGAATAAATGGCACATCCACTGTGAGCAAACATATTGATGTGTTTACATGTATTTACACAAAAATACACTGGAAGGTGGCTTGAAGTTGGAAAAAAACCCCTCAAGGACATTTATGTCCCTTTTCTAAAGGTCAACCAATTTAAAATCCTTCCAATCAGCTAAAAATCTTACCCCCAATTAGGCAGACAACAAATATATTAATTCCTTAAAAAGGTTAATGTCATTTGAGTGGTTGTAATTATAAAAGCAATAGACGGCAATGACAGAAGAGATGTTTGCCATTCATGCTTAAAAGAAGGGACAACGATATTGGCATAAGATTACAGTAATACCTCGGATAAAGTTTACCTCGGATAACGCTAAAATCGCATAACATTAAGTAATCTGGGGAGGAGAATTGGATCGAATAATGTTAAGGTCCTATGGGATGGATCGGAAAACAACCGCTAAAGCCTGTGCAGGTACAATGTATCTCTATGGAGCTTTAACATTATCCGATCCATCCCATAGGATTTTAACATGGATCAGATAACACCAAAAATCGGATAACACCAAGACTTGTGGACCCAAGTCTTAGCGTTATCCGAGGTATTACTGTACAGAGAGTAGGGGAGGAACAGGCAAATGACATTAGGTTAACCACTTAATGCAGGGGTTCCCAACCTTTTCACTCTGTGGGCTGGACAGCTGAGTGGGCCAGTCACGTGGTACCTCCCACTGTAAATGCTGATGTAAAATGTGTCCATGGCTGTCATAAATGTTTTTTCCAAAGCCATGGGTGCATTTTCCACAGCGTTTATGACAGGTGTTGGCACATTTATGCATTTGTGGGGGTGTTTTACGGCTGTTGTAAATCTGTCTGCTTCCACTTCCAGAAGCAGCATGGATAGTGGTGGGCCACATGAAATGGTCCTGTAGCCCGGGTCTGGCCCACAGGCCATAGGTTGGCCACCCCTGCCTTAATGCAATAACAAGAAAAATAAAAATGCAATGAAATTCCACATTTTTTTACATATTTGCACACACAAATTTTGTGTGGGATTTGCATTTATGGATGCACACTTTGAAGGAGCTGCACAACTTCAATGGAAATGAACTGTTCGTTCTCTCTGACTAAGAATGAGTTAACTGGGTGCCCTCTATGGTTGCTATGGCAGCAGCTTCCCAATCATTGCAGTTTGAAAGCCAACTTCAGATCCCAGTGGGTCAGAGATGGATAACCTTGACTCAGCAATTGCAAAACAAGGATCTGGATTCTTCTGGTGACCAGAGCTTGTATAGAGAAATTCCATGAATCCTGACTGCAAATTGATCCTCATTGACATGAACTCCTAAGCATGCATCCGATTGCTCTGAATAGAATCAGAACCTGGTTTAGAAGTGGTACTTTGCTAGGACAATGTACACCAGCAAGCATAACTTGGCAACAGGATTTTTGGCCTATGTGCACGCATGAGCATGAGAAAGTGAGATAAACAATATAGTTCCCTGCTCTACCTCCAGAACTAATGTTACGTCCGAAACACATGCACAGATATCTTAGCTTTGAGCCAGTTTTCATTTGTAGTAGCTTCTTCTTCTTTCATGTCCAGATCAAACTTTAAACTGCCAAAAATGAAGCCACTTTGTTGTCAGCCAAAATTAAATCTTCATCGTACATGTTTTTGGTAGTAATCAACAGGACAGTAAATGAACTGGATTCTGTATCTCTCCACATGCACACAAAGTGTTGTTGTCCACCAGCAGCCCCACACTTGAGCATGTTGATCTTATATTTAGGGACTTCAACCCTCAGCCTATCCAGGGTCCTCCAAATGACATAGGTCAGTAGCATCATGTGTCTTAAGCCAAATTTGCCACCCCCGGTGGACGCCGGCACCCACTCCCGCTAGGGGTTCTGGGAATTGTAGTCCAAGAACACCCATAGCCCAAAAAGTGCCACCCGGGGTGGGCCGCCCACTGCCCCCCCCCCACGTTATGCCACTGGGGAGGACAAATTCTGATGTTCCCTGACAAACAACAAACAGAAGCCTTCTGCTTCTCCTCTTGAAGGTGATGCACAGTAATCCTAACCAGTAGCCACAGGTGACCACTTTCTCCATGAACATATTTAATCCTCTGTTCAAGCCAGCTCAGTTGACTGCCATGGATATATCCTGTGGCAGTGAATTCCATAGTTCAACTCTAATCTGTGTGAAAAAGCATTTCCTTTCATTTACCCATTGGACTTCACAGTGGCCAAAATCCTATTTGCTTGGTGTAGTAAAGCTCACTAGAGTAGATCCACTTATTCAACACCTCATTGATCAACTGGACTTATTCAAACTGCCACTTACTTTAGCATAATAAATCTCAGTAAAGGTAAAGGTTACCCTTGCTCAAAAGCCAGTCATATCTGACTTTAGAGTTTGGTGCTCATCTCCGATTATAACCAAAGAGCCAGCGCTGTCTACGTCTCAGATGTTTTTGTGGACAAGTGGCAGGCATGCTTAGACACCAGAGTGCACAGAACACTGTTACCTTTCCACAAGTGGTACCTATTTATCTACAGTACTTACAGTTTCTTGCTTTTGAACTGCTAGGTTGGCAGGAGCTGGGACAGCAACAGGAGCTCATTCTGTAATGCAGTACTCGGGTCTCAAACTGCTGACCTGCTGACCTTCCAGTCATCAAGTTCAGTGTCTTAACCACTAAGCCACCACAGGTCCCCCCCCCCCCCAGTAGAATAGGTTCATTTAAATCAATTACACTGGAGTTGAGTCACCAAATCCTGGTCGTTTCCTACTCTAGTGAAATTTACTAGGCTAAGCTGCGGGATTTTTGACCATTGCCTTGTTACTCACACAAGGTGGAAGAGCTGACCTTGAATGAAGGTTCCCCCTCCTTCTTCTCCACGCTGCCTTGCCAATTCCTTGAAGGTTGATTTTCTTGCCCAAGCAATAAGTTCTCTAATGGCAGGCTCAAAAGTTGGATGACTTGTCTCTTCTGCTTCCTGACAGGAGATAGATTGTGTTTCAAGGCCATCAAAGTCTATTGACATCATGGCATCCTCTTAATGTCTCACTCAGGCCGATCGATAGCATACCTGTAACCAGACACGTTCTACTGGGTGAGGGATAATAAACTTTTCATGCTATTAAAAGGGCTCTTTTTTCCTCCCCTGCCAGCAAACTAAGGACATACCGTTGGTGCTTGGCAACCCAGGCCATGCATAGCTATTTGGATGGGCAAATGACTTATCCATCTGAATGCTCGTTTTGACTTGCAGTTAAAGGGAAATGCTTAATTGCCATAATGCATTAAAAGGCAATTCCATCATACTGCGGCATTAAGCAAAATGTGGTTCTGTCGTCAAAGCCGACCACCAATCAGAAAGGCTCAATGATGGATAATTTAAACAAGCTTGTGCTGTACGGTGCAGTCCATTACGATGCCATTAAAAGCTATAAAGAGAGGCTGAAATAGGCTTGCTCTAATTCATAAAAAGATCTCCCAGAATCTCTAGATGGAGGAAGAAAACATGGCATAGGTTTGCCTAAACACTTCTCTTCTATCAATTGCATCAAAACATGACAACATTACTTTTCAAAACTGTCAGAGGAGAGATGGAAATTCTCCTTTCTTTCATTTCCTTCTCTTTGATGGTGAGAATAGCAAGGGATTTCTAGACAAGGTTCTTGAATTGGTGGTGGATGATTTGTGCAAAACTGCTTATGTTGGTGCAGAACTGCTGAAATTGCTCCAAAGTAGCCTGTCCTATGTTTTCCTTACACTGCCTCACAAATATATTGTCTGCTACTTGGTCCATGTTTCCTTTATTAAATCAAGTGCACCGAATCCAAATCTTGGTTATGTTCTTGCATTGATCACACGAGGGATATTTGCCACAAATGTTGCAAAAATTGCCTGGTTTATAAGCAGCTGTGTTTACTTATCTTTAGCTCAAAACAGACTCACTATGGCCTAGCTGTACTATCCAATAAGATGGTTTTACACTAGAGACAAGCCCTTAGTCTATCTCACCTTATATACCTATTCCTGATGTCAGCTCACTGGCTTCTCCAGACATGCCCAACCTCTGCTGGAATATGCATGCCACCAAGGGACGTGATCCAGCTGAGGTGGCAGCAGGCCTAGTGGTAGCTGCAACTGTTATAATGTTCCCATGTAAAAATACACTATCCAGTTACCGACCATTTGAACAGCTATAGCACGCCTTAAAATCTGTACGTGATAGGCAAATTCTAAGTTCAAATTTGGAATCAGTAGACTCAATATCATGTAAATCACATGTGTTATTCCCAGTAGCAAAACTGTTGTTGCACAGCATTATGAATTTGAGCACCAAATAGTTTGTTTCTGTCTTTCCTTCTTCCCTTTCTGTCCTTGCCTGTTTCATTTCATTGCGTGTTTCGTTTCTCAAATGGATCCAAATGATGCTGAGACATTTTGACCAAATTACAGGTAGCTCATTCCTAGACTAAGGTAAAGAACTCCCAGGGCTTTAAGGACTCTTATTTCCATAAGTCTTTGTGTTAAAATGGCTGAAAGTTAGGAGTACAACCCACATTCTATATCACCATGTTCTAAGAAGCCTTCTTTCCTAGTTGGTTCTTTAGAAACTGGGAAGCAACCAGTAAATGTAACTTGCAGATATGGCTCAGGCAGGCACACCGTAAGCTCCCATGAGCAATATCACTTGCACTGGGCCTGGAGGCATAGTTCTACCAGGAGGAGGGCCTTTTCCTTATGCTGGAGAGGCGAGCCTCCTCAACAGATGGTACCTTAAGGGTTTGCTCTCGTGGGACGGGCCAATGTCCTAGGGACAATGTAGTCCCTGAGGTATCCTGGTCTGCTACCATGAAGTGCTTTAAAGGTGACAACCAGCACCTTGAATTGCACCCAGAGACATATAGGTAGCCGGTGCAGCTCCCGCAGCAGTGGGGAGACGTGGGTGAAATGACTACACATAATGCATTCTGGACCAACTGCAAGATGCAGAGAGAACTAAGTAAGAGAATGACCCTTGGCATCTTCTGAGTGGATATGAGCCTCATGTCCACCAACTCAAATCCAGGAAGAGCTTTATGGCAAGAACAAACATTTTTGAAGAGACACAAGAACAAAATCAAATTAGAAGATGGAGGAAGGAATTCATTGAACAAGGAACAACAGTAAAGGAGGATATAGTTACGGAACTCAACCTCCCCTACTTCACTTGGAGAACCCTGAATAGGCTGAAGATTGGAGTCCCTAAATGCAAGACCAACATGCTCAGGTGCGGGCTACTGGCAGACAATGACATGCTGTGTGAATATAGAAAGATTCAGAATCCATATCATCTGCTGGTCTACTGATTACTGCCACAAACATGTACCAATGAGGACTTAAGTTTAGCCAACAACAAAACCAAGCAGGTGGCCTCATTTTGGCCGTTTAAAGTATGAACTAGACACAAAAGAAGAATAACCTGCACAGTGGAGATGAAGAGGACCCACATGGATCTGGTGGGAGAACATTTATGCCAGCTTTCTCCGCTGCTCCTGGAGCAGAGCCCATTTATTTATTTAACCGTTGCTTTAATGAAACCATTTCTTTCTTGCACTGTCATGTTTGGTGTTCAAATCCCCAAAGCGGATTTGAGGTTTTATAATGCATTCTTAATTAATTAATTGAACAGCTCATTTAAAATTCAAACTGAACCCCAGAGTGGATTCACAGCCTCCGCCAACCACATGGCATCTATAGTCTTCACTCATTCCATCAGTCAGCATTCTGTGCCACTAAATTCATATGGTACTTTTAAAAAAAGTTTTCCCCTTTTACACCTTCTTTTGTATTACATTAAAAAAAAGCTATTAAAATATCAGAAAGCAAAAACAAAAACACTACAGCTCTTTAAAGTCTAACTGCTATATTTTTAATGTGAGCTTTTGTGGAGCAAGTCCACTTCATCAGACATAGGAATGAAATAGCAAAGAATTAGCTTATATACACCAGATGCAGTCATAGAGTGATTTAATCAGAATGACTTCATCATACAAATTATTACAGCTTCCCACAGCTGGCAGTGGTAGATGATATCTGGTTGTTATTCGGATAAGCTCTAAATGTCCCCTGTTCAATTTTAAATGTGGGGAATTACAAAACAAGCACCTGGCATTGAATTATGCTAATGAATTTACCCTCTGTGTTGCTGTGTGAGCACGTCCCCCATTCTGTGAGACATACTGTGAAATTCCAAAAAAATCAAATATTAAAAATAGGTCTGCATGTAGAGAAAAATATAAAACACACAAAGATCAAAAGATACAAAGAACAAGGAACCATAAAAATCTAGAATATGTTATCAGCGGCTTTCCTGAGCATTTTGATTCATCACTTTCCATCAGTTAGTGCTGTAATTTCAGCTCCATCATGGCATGCATGAGGTTTGGAAATAAGATGCAAAATGCAATAGCCTACTTATACGTTTCCAGTAATCAGGACAACACTTGTGGAGTCAGAATGCTGGACTAGCAGGCTTCGCCACAGGGTAGCCATGTTAGAAGCATCTCATTTTCTGAACTTTCCGGACCAAAAAAATTGAGACCAAGGAAGCCGGCCAGGTATAGGTTGAAGGGGACAGAAGCATTTTTGAGCAAGCTAAAGGTGCAAAGAAGCATAAATGGAATTTTAGTAAATCATCCACTAACCAGATCATCTGTCAACTTATAACTGTGAATGGCTCAAGATGGAGGCTCAGGCTTCAAAGTCACTTCATGCACAAAGATTACACTATCCCCTCAACTTCTCCTAGGCCACTTGGAGGACATTGAATAGTCTGAGGGTCAGAGTCCCTAAATGCAAGACCAACATGCTCAAGTGGGGATTACTGGTGGACAACAACACACAGCTCATTTCCGGGTCTGCCGATGACTGCCATAGGTTGCACTGATGAGGACTTAAGTTTGGCCAACAACAAAGCCAAGAAAGTGGCTTCATTTTGGCAGACCATGGTTTGTTCAGGACACAGAAGAAGAAGAAGAAGAAGAAGAAGAAGAAGAAGAAGAAGAAGAAGAAGAAGAAGAAGAAGAAGAAGAAGAAGAAGAAGAAGAAGAAGAAGAAGAAGAAGAAGAAGAAGAAGAAGAAGAAGAAGAAGAAGAAGAAGAAGAAGAAGAAGAAGAAGAAGAAGAAGAAGATGATGATGATGATGATGATGATGATGATGATGATGATGATGATGATCTCCCTCCTCTTTGGAGAAGCATCAGCACTTCACTATGACTTTAGCTGCCATCCCGAGATCTGTTTCAAACCTATTTCAGTCTACCTGGACACTGCATAAGATTGAAAGTTGTTATTCTGGAACAGAAAAATTACAAGACAAGGATCCAGAGAGAGACAACAGGGATAAAGTACATACAATGTTGGACATCCATCTCAATGGTTTGAATATTAGTCAAGGGTTTCTGGGAGATTATAAAATTTGATATGCTACAACTAACAGGTTCTTATATGCTGCAATTTCCCATGTCACCTTTAGGGAACCTACTCAGTGATGGGATGTCCCCGGTTCCAGACAGTTCCCTGGAACTGGTAGGACCAATTCCGGAGGGTTCTCCGGGAGGGGAGTCCACTTTTGAGGCGTCCGGTTCCGGACGCCTCACCGAAAGAAATTTTTTTTAAAAAAATCGGAGCTAAAATGGCTCCAATTGACTGTGCATGCGCAGAAACTCAATCTGATGCATTGCGCATGTGTCAGATTGAGTTTCTGCGCATGCGCAGTCAATTGGAGCCATTTTAGCTCCAATTAAAAAAAATAGTTTTAGTTTTCAGGGCGGCGGCGGCGGCGGCACCAGCCCTCTGAGGAGGACACCTCCCCCGCGGCACGTTGAGGGCTGCCTGGGCCGTCCGCTGCCGACAAGCCCCATGCCCTGGGGACGCGCGGCACACCGCTGCCGCCTCCTCCTCCGCCGGGTGCCTGTGGACTGGGTGCCTGTAGCTGCCGCCCCCGCCGCCGGACCTGCTGCTCCCTGCATCCCTGTGGCCTCCTCCTTGGGCTGGTCCCTTTTTAGCCCGGCTGCGGCGCCTGGCGGAGGAGGAAGCTGCAGGCGGTGCAGCATGGGGACGGCCCAGGGAGGCTCGGCAGCCGTGGCAGGAGCCACCGCCAGAGCCACTGCTGCCCGCCGCCCCTGGCCGTGGCCGGAGCCGGGCTAAAAAGGTACCGGCCCGAGGAGGACGCCACAGGGGTGCAGGCAGCTCCGGCGGCGGCTGTGGACGCAGTCGGGGTGCCGGGTCCCAAGAAAGGTAAGCGAGGGGTTTTTATTTGGGGTGGGTGGGTAATTTATTTGTGTTTTGGGTGGGTGGTTGTTTTTATTTTATTTATTTGTTTGTTTATTTATTTGTGTCTGGGTGGGTGGGCTGAGAGGGAGGGGTGTGTGTGTGTATGTTTATTTTTATTTTTTATTTATTTTTATTTTTGGCCCCGCCCACAACATCATGACGTCATGACGTCGGCTTCGGCCATGACGTCATGACGTCATGACATTGGCCACACCGATGACATCCGTGACGTCATGGCGGTAGTAGAATTTTTGTCATCCCATCACTGAACCTACTTCAGTAGAATTCTCATCCACAGCCTCAGGGCATCTCACAGAACAGGGGTCCTCAACCTTTTTAAGCCAGGGGTTGGTTCACATCCCATCAGATTATTTGCGGGCCAAACTGGTGGTTATATTTGAGAAGGATATAGCAATAGCAATTACACTTCTATACTACCCAATAGCACTTAGTGAACTCTCTGGGCAGTTCACAAGTTAATTAGTATTTTGCCTCCAACATGCTGGGTACTCATTTTACTGACCTTGGAAGAATGATATGCTGGTCAGGATCAAACTCACAACCTTTTGGTTGCAGGACAGCAGTGTAGCCACAGCACCACCAGGACTCAATAGTTATACTATTGGATTAGTCTACTTTGACCCACCACGCTACAGTTTCCCCTTAGCTTCCTTTCAGGCCCATCTCATTTTTCATCCCTTCCTGTTCCCCCTTCAAATCATGCTTTGGAAGCATTTATCGAGGGAGGTGGAGGATTTTACGAAGCCCATAGCTTACATTAACATTAGCCATGCCTGGCTGGCTTTCAATTGGGAAGAAAAATCAACCGTTTTCTTTTCTTTTTTAATCATTGCTTCCGTTATCCCAGTAGTCGTGTGGCTCTTTGCAGATGAATGGCTGCCGATCTATTAACACAGCAGAGTGGCGGATGCAGTAATGGACTCATTGGATTATGATGGATTTTTATTAAAAAAAAAAAGAAGATGTAAGTGGATTTTCCCTTCTTTGGGTTCCCTTTATTATTATGAAGATGTCCCCGATTCTCAGCCTGGTGACCTTGGGTTTTACAAATTGACTTGGAAGAAATGTGGAAGAAGGAGACAGTGGGGAGAGTATGTAAACTGATTTAATTGGTTGGTGCTGTCCTGAAGGATGCTTGAATGTCATTGTTCCAAGATGGTAGGCTAGTGAGAGCATCAGCATGACAATCACACAGAGAATGCTGTTAAGCATCAGCTGCACCTGAGTTAGAAAGTCTAGTGTCACCCCCACCCCACCAGCCCCTTCCAACCCCTCTTCCACTTGAGACAATACACACTTGAGGTGTTTATGAATCTGGACCATTAGGAAAGCTGAGCGCAGAAGAATAGATGCCTTTGAGATGTGGTGTTGGAGGAGAGTTTTGAGGGTCCCCTGGACAGCAAGGAGAACAAATAGGTCAATCTTAGAAGAAATCAACCCAGAATGCTCCTTGGAAAGTCAAATTGTAAAGATGAAGCTAAGGTACTTTGGCCATCAAATGAGAAGAGAGGATTCGCTTGAGAAGGCCTTGATGCTGGGAAAGGTAGAGGGCAAAAGAAGAAGGGGCGGCCAAAAATGAGATGGTTAGATGGTATTGTAGAGACAATGGGCACAGAACTGAGCGAGTTGAGGAGGATGGTGGAGGACAGAAGTGCCTGGCGGACAGTGGTCCATGGGGTTGCAAAGGGTCGGAATCGACTGTGCAACTGAACAACAAAAAAAAAAAAGGAGGAGAAAAAGCACATGTGGTGCACACACTTTCTGCATATCCTTTGGGGATGATGGATGTGAAGAATGGATGAGTCGGCTTACTGTCCTCTTTTTCCTCATATGTTGATTTAATGTACTTTTAAATAGGTAAGTGAGGCTTTTGGCCATGTAAAAGTAACTATTCCTCAATTTTTGCATTGCTCAGAATCTCACCAGCTTACTCACCCCTTTCTTTTGTTTTCATACATATTTTTTGAACTATATGTAGCAAAGCAATCACACTTCTGTAGATCACCCCATAGTACTTAGTGCACTCTCTGGGTGGTGCATTTTTATGCATTTTGTGTATATATCCTTTTCCTATTGTGTGTATATTGCTTTTCTATAGATGAATGCATACTTCCGAATATCTGTGTTTCTCCTTGGGCACGTTTTCCTGGGCATAATTCAAACAGAAACAGAAAAGAAAAAAGAACAGACAAGAAAAGAGGGAGGGAGGAGAGGGGGTGAATTTGAGACTCAATTTCAAATTTTGAGATTTTTTAACATTGCCCCAGTAAGTTAGACGCATAGATTTAAGCTTGCTTGCCTCAGACACCATCTGATATTTTGATTTATTATTGTTGTTTGTTGTATGGCATTGTATATTATAAATCTAAACAAACAAACAAATAAACAAACAAATCAATCAATCAATCAATAGATAAATATTCATTTAATTCAGGAGTTCTCAGCCTTTTAAAGCTGGGGGCCGGGTCACACTCCCTCAGACCGATCCAAGGACCTGATAGCCATTTTGCCCTTCCTCCACCACATGGCACTTCCAGGTGTGGTGGAGGTGGGCCACATGAAATGATGTCGTGGGCTGCATTCACGATGAGAATCCCTGGTTTAATTGTCCCAGATGGGTGGTGTAAAAATTGATCGATCGAACAAATTTGTTTTTGTTCTTTCGCATAGTCAAGTCTGACCCTTTGAAACCCCATGGACCATCGACGCCAGGCACCCAAATACATACAAGTTTTAGCAATTTCTCCAAGGATGAGAGACTGAGACCGAGATCTCAAGTTGTTTAAGAGGAGCAAAGACCATTGGGAGGTGTACAAAGCAGACCTGTAGTTCTCAGATGCGCAAGGCACACACACCTCAAACAAACACACAAAGAAGGGATTTTTCACGTAGACATTGTTTTTATTATTATTTATTTATTTGTTCAAATTTGATACCCCACCCCACTCGGGAAGACCCGACTTCCCCTCCAAACAGTGGGACCCAGTGCCCCATCAACAGAGATGCCATTAAGTTGGAAGAGGTGATGTGAGTTACTCCTGACATCTGCTGGACAAAATCAGACCTGCTTAGAACAGAGGCATTGCCCACAGTGGAGTGTGTCAGCCACATCTGTTGATCTTTGTGTGTTGTGCCAGCATAAGGCAAAGCACACTAGGGCCTGGTGACATGAAAATATAGGTCTCCTGTGACTCATACCCTGTTCAAGAAATAAGACCAGCTGAGGAGGTGAAGATGCTCAAGCAACTCTCTGGGATATAGGAAAAATGCAGACAAAACATACATGCTGTGGGAAAAACAGCATCGTTTGGAGCTGAAACACTGAACTGAAATATTCTGTCACATTAAAGCAAAACAATCACGCTTCTATACCACCCCATAGTGCTTAGTGCACTCTCTGGGCAGTTCACAAGTTAATTAGCATTTCAACCCCCAACATGCTAGGTACTCATTTTACTTATGGATGGATGTAAACGATAAGACTCTCCCAGCATATCTGTGGGTTGAGTAACCATGGTTTCATTTATCTGCAAGTCTAAAAATAGTCAAGAAAAAATCCCTGAAATATATAATATATACAGAGGGTGCCAAAAAGGTATGCACATTTTAAGAAAGGGGGAAAAAACCCTATTAAAATTGTAATACTAAATACTGATAACAAATAATGAATACAAGTCACGTTTGACTTTTGCAATTACAAGTGGTGCTCAAAGTAATTACCATCAACATCCAGACACTTCTGATTATGGTCAACTAGTGCTTGAGCAACGTTGGCCAAAGTATCCTGAATTTTCCCTTGTGCACATCACACATCGTACCAGGTGTATCAAACTTATCACGAATGAGTATAATTGTTAGGTGTGTTGGACTTTCTGTTGTATGCTCACACCTCTATTGTTGTACTTCCACAATGTTCTCAAAATCCCAATACTACTTCAAATGATCTTGCACTCCTCAAACGACAACCATGCATCCTCCATTTTCTTTTACTGTCCTGCCTGCCGCATGGTGAGGCTAGCATTCATTCTTTTGAACAAATATCATACTATACATTGGTGCCATAATTCAATTCAACCTTGAAAAGTAAGACATAGATAAATTCTTTTTAAATGTGTATACATTTTGGCATCTTCTGTATGTATTGCTATGACACATTACCAGAGATGCTCACTAGAGGACACTGCCTACAATGTAAATATATCCCGCCTAGAATCAGGTTCGCCTGATTGGGGCGGGATAATAAATCTAAATAAATAAATAAATGTAAATAATATATAGTTTGCTGTTTTCTGTGGCTTCAGGTATATATGGTAGATCTTCGAACATAAAGGTTTCCCTTGCTCAAAAGCCAGTCGTATCCAACTCTAGGGTTCAGTGCTCATCTGTTTCATAGCCGAAGAGGCAGCACTGTCTGCTTCTGCAGACATTTCCATGGTCATGTGGCAGGCATGATTAGACACCGGAGTGCACAGAACGCTGTTTACCTTCCCACCAAAGTGGTCCCTATTTATCTACTTTCAATTTCTTGCTTTTGAACTGCTAGGTTGGCAGAAGCTGGGACAAAGACAGGAGCTCATTCAGTCCTGCAGTACTAAGGAATCGAACTGCTGATCTCCCGCCTTCCAATCAGCATCTTAGCCACTTAAGCCACTGCAGTCCCTGCAGATATGGGGGATGGAGCAGCATTGTATTGCTTTTATTCTCTTATTGTAAAAGGGAACAAAAAAGAGGATTTGAAAATGTGTGTGTTCTTTTGTTCTGGCTTTTTAAAAAAATGAGATTATAATATTTGGAATTTTTGGAATTTTTATTTTGCACCTTGCTATCTTTCATTTTATCTAGGGTCTCAAAAATCCCCAATATTTTTTAGGATCAAAAGAGAAACTAGAACATGCTGTGACTTACTTTTCTCTTCTATTGCACTTTGTATGTCAGTAATAGAAGGGTTGCAGTGGCTTAGTGATTAAGATGCTGACCTTGACAACCAGAAAGTTGGCAGGTCAGCAGCTTGAGACCTGAGTCCTGCACAGCAGAGTGAGCTCCTGTCTCTGTCCCAGCTCCTGCCAAGCTAGCAGTTTGAAAGCAAGAAATTGCAAGTAGATAAATAGGTACTGCTTTGGCAGGAAAGGTAACAGCATTCTGTGTGCTCTGGCATCTAGCCATGCCTGCCACATGACCATGGCTCTTTGGCTTTAAATGGAGACGAGCGCCATACCCTAGATTCGGACACGTTTGGCTTTTGAGCAAGAGAGATCTTCACTTTTAACTACTATTCATTTTGAGTTAAAAAAATGATAATTTAATCTGGTTTAATTTATAAAAAGTCAGGAGAAAAAAAAGGCTTGTGTAAAAAAATCCCATTACTGTGGTGTAGGTGTTGTGCATATTTATGCAGATGCAATTAAAAGACAGGTGATGAATCAGTCATACATCTGCCATCTGTTTGCCCTTAGGTTCCACCAACCTGTTTATCTCCTAAACTCTCCAGACACCTCTCCACTCCTGGGGCCTTCAAGCCCCCAGCTTCTGAAGGCTTCATCTAGCCTTCTTTCAAGGCAAGATCCTGCTCTCGGTGGCATTCGGGCGAATGGCATTGATGGTTACTAAACAAAATCTTTAGCGACAGTTCAGGATGTGAGGCCAGCTCGATCCATGCAGGGACGGCAGGCAGGGACAAAGCGCTTTGCCTTCAAGGGGAAAGGAGGAGGTCTGGAAGTAAAGGAAAGTGCTCACTCGGAAAAGCAAGCAAGCCAACTGTCAGCTAGCGTTTGGCCCTACATCGCCTCCTGCCTCCCAGACTAACTGTCAGCTGTGTTGCCTCCAGGATCGGTTGCTAATCACTGCCATTTTGCAAAGCCCAGGTGGAAGAAGCGGTTTCCTTTTGTCTGTAAGCAGGCGAAGGGAAAGAGCCCAGCTCCAGAGTGAAGAATCAAGTGGGAATTGCATTCAGTAAAACCTACCTAGTCTAAGTGTCTCAAACACCCAAACCCTCTCCAAATCCTCCAAATCGCCATCTGGAGATCACAATGAATGGATCAATGTCACGAAGATCAAAAACGTGACCTTGCTTAAGCATTTGTTCCTAGAAGGTAATGGTAAAAGGTAAAGGTTGTCCTTGCTTGAAAGCCAGTCATATCTGACTGGTTCAGTGCTCATCTCTGTTTATAGCCAAAGAACCAGTGCTATCGGCATTTGCAGGCGTTTCCGTTTGTGGCTGGCATGCCTCAACACTGGAGTACATGGATTGCTGCTTACCTTCCAACTGAAGTGGTACATATTTATCTACTTGCAATTTCTTGCTTTCAAACTCCTATGTTGGCAGGAGGTGGGACAGAAACAGGAGCTCACTCTATCATGCAGTACTTGGGTTTCAAACTGCTGACCTGCTGACCTTCCAGTCATCAAGTTCAGTGTCTAAATCACTAAGCCACTGCAGTCCCTTGATCCTAGAAGAGGAACCAACAGATGTTCAATGGGTTCAGGATTCTGCTCCATGAAACTGACAGGCCTCCTGTACTGTTTGTCTCTAGGACTGGGGTTGGTTGCAATATAGACAAACCCCACATTTCCTCCCCATAGATACCCTCAATACGGGGGGGGGGGGGGGACGCCTCCATCTCTTTCAAAAAAGGATGGCTAATCTTAACTTGCAACTTCTTTCAGACCTTGGATAATGATTCTTCTCCTTATACTGAATTTTTTGAATTTTTTTAATAATTCCAAATATAACATAAACAATAAAGAACTGTAAAAATGAAAACGTACAATTACATAATAATAAAAAGAAAAAATACACATAAACCTAATGAAAACAAAGCCTCAACAACAATATAAACTACTACTCCCCCCCCCTCCACCTTAGTGGGACAATATATACCTTCTTCTATTTATTCTCTACATAAATTTTATATAACTATATACTTGTCCCCTCTTTCCAAAAGGATAAATATTGTTGCTCTGGATCCTTCCCCCTTCACTGCAACATATTCAATAAATTCTCTCTTTCTCTCTCTAATATCTCTCATTATCTCTCGAAATTATCTCTCGTTATCTCTCAAAATAATAGTCCCCTTTTTTACTTTTAATTCAGATGCCAATCTTTCATTTATTGCCATATTCCATATTTCCTTAACCCAATCTTCCGATTAAAATTCACTATCAGTTTTCCATTTTTTTTATCACCCCTCTACTGAGCTTGGCAACTGGAAGGTCAGCAGGTAGAGACCTGAGTGCTGCACAACAGAGTGAGCTCCTATCATCTGTCCCAGTTCCTGCCAACCTATGAGGAGTTTAAATTGGGGGGGGGGAGGATTGCAAGTAGACAAATAGGTACTGCTTCATCAAGGTAATGGCTTTCCATCAGTAGACCCAGGCTGCACTGGCTCTTTGGCTGTAAACAGAGATGAGCACCACACCCTCGAGTCAGACACAATTGGCTTCTGAACAAGGGAGACTTTTATCTTTACTATGTAATTTGTAATAGCTGTTGTCAAAAAATGCATTATTTTATTTATTTTATTTATTTATTTATTTAGATTTATATCACCGCCCACTCGCCATGGCGACTCAGGGCGGTTTACAATCAGGAAAAAAAAACACAAAAACAAAACAACAATAACACACACACAACACAAACAGCTAAAATCCATTCCTCCTTCCGGCCAGAGGACGTTAATCTTTTCCTTCCCTGGGCAGATAAGGCCCAGGATTAGGAAGTGGGAGCTTCCATCTAAAAACTTTAAAACTTTTAAAAATTAAAATCTGAAAAAGATTAAAAACAGATTAAAACACACCAGATGCTACAACTACTAATTTAAAAGTAGAGAAAGAGAGGGGCTCAGATCAACCAATGTGCTGGGGTCATTATACCTTCC
The DNA here is from genome assembly GCA_030440675.1 of Furcifer pardalis. Lineage (NCBI taxonomy): Eukaryota > Metazoa > Chordata > Lepidosauria > Squamata > Chamaeleonidae > Furcifer > Furcifer pardalis. The sequence continues at coordinate 48,844,281 of CP126891.1, forward strand.
ATACCCCATATCTGTCCCGCCAGCCATGTTTTTAGATTCTTCCTAAAGGGCAGCAGCTCTGTCTGGAGACGTAGCTCCGTAGGCAGGAGGTTCCATAGGGCTGGAGCAGACACAGAGAAGGCCCTCCTTCTGGTGCCAGAGAGATGTGCCTCCCTGGCCGATGGAACAACTAGAGAACCTTTCCGGTCCGCTCTGGTGGGACGGGCAGATGTTCTTGGGGTGAGGCGGCAAGTTATGAAGAGGGCCGAATATGGCCCTTAGGCAAGGAATGCTGAGCATCTTTAAAACTGGAACAAAAATACCCTCTCTGTACACCGGGAGTTCTCAACCTTTTAAAGCCGGGGGCCGGATCACATGCCCTCAGACAGCTTCAGGGGGCGGACAGCCATTTTGCCCATTCTCCACCACATGGCACTTCCTGGTGTGGTGAAGGCAGTAGGGGCCACATGAAATGGTGCCACAAGCCGCATCCGGCCCTTGGACAGCAGATTGAGAATCCCTTCTGTACACATTGCTATTTCACATCAGTTAACACTTGGTGACTACCTGAGCAAATGCCACAGACATTATAGATGTTGAAAGCCCCCACGACAAATGTAGTTCAGGTTACAAGCACCCCTCCTGAATTCCCCCACCCTCAGCTCAGCAGTGGCCTCATCCAGGCACTTTGGCTGAGCCAGAAGGGGGTTCCAATTGTGCCAAGCTATTCATCTTCTGTCAGCAAGTCCCAGCTGTGCTGGATCAATAGCAAGCCTTGTGTCTCTATCCTCTTAATTAATGAGCTCCTGAGAGCAGCTGAAGATGAACTCTGGTGAGCTCTAGACCATGTGGAACAGTTTTGTGGCACTTTCTTTTTCTGCATGCAGTGGAGCTCATCACACACCCCTCCTTTCTCCATACATTGGGTCAGGTAGCTTCAAGGGCTGGCATTGCCCATCAGCCAGGCCTCAACAGGTCTCCAGATAACACTGGAAAGATGAGGTTCTGGGGGGTCCAAAGTGGGTCTACAGCAGTGGTGGTGAACCTATGGCATGAGTAACATTCGAGGCCCTCCCAACTCTTTCTGTTGGCTTGCATGTCGTCGCTCCCTCCCACCAACACTGAGTTCACCCTGCCCCTCTGTTCAGCAGTCCAATGAAAGTGCTTCCTCCTTCCCCCTGCACAGTTTACCCCACCCCACTGCCCAGCAGCCCAATGGGAGTGTTTCCTTCCTCCTCCAGCACAGAGTTTGACCCGCCCTCTGTTTGCACACTTGGTCTCTAAACAGTTCACCATCACTAGTCTATAGGAAGTGATATTTACTGTCTTTCTACCAATTTAAACTGGCAGCACCTTGTGATCTCCACAATGGGTGGTGCTAGGTTCAAAAACAGTCAGGCAAAATCCCAAAGGTCCCAGGGTCTCTTCCCTGCTCATGAGTTTACGCATGGCTTTGTTCAGGGATGTGTGGTTCTGCTGGCATGATTCCCAGTCTAGGCCAATACGGAGTGGGAATAAGTCCAACAAACCATACATCTTATTTAACTTTTGTTTGTATCGATTGTGAAAAACATCTCCATAGCACTTCAAAACAGCACAACAATCGAAACAATTAAGAAGACAAGAACGTCAACAAGAAAATGAAGGACTCAAAATGTCACCATGATCTTTTTTCCTTATCAAATGGATGGATGAACAGCCAGGTTTTGCAGCATGAGAAGAAACCTGTTGGTAGTTTAGGCATGCGGCAACTAAATTGTGTAACCCATTATGGCAAATTGCTGCTAATTCCATGGGCACCAGTCCCATTGTGAGGTTCACATCTATTGCACAATCCGTCTCGCATCTCACAATGTAACATATTAGTGGATGGCAACTCCTGGTGTTAAACAAAGGAATGACTCAGTGGTTTAGGCATATCAGAAAACAAAACAAAACAAACAAAATAAAATAAAGTAAAAAAAACTGTAGCACTTTAAAGACTAACTGCTATATTTTTATTGTTAGCTTTCGTGGATCAAGTCCACGTCATCAGACAAAGAGTGAACCTTACAGGCATGTTCTTTATATACCAAATTCAGGGGCTCAAAGGGAAAAGAGATGTGGTCAAGCAAGATGACAGTGGCTTAGCTATCTGCTAGTGAGTTTGATTCCCCATGGTGCCTTCTTGACAGGGGCTAGACTCAGTTATCTACAGGGTTCCTTCCAGCTCTCCAGTACTAAGACTATTACATTATGTAATTTAACTTATTTATTTATTTATTTAATCAAACTTTTATGCCACCCTCCTCACAAAGACCCAGGGCGGCTAACAAAGTTTAAAAATACTTAAAACACAGTAAAAACCAGAATTAAACGGGATTAAAAAGTTACAAAAATTAAAAGAGATTAAACAAGTCACACGCAGAGAGGGAGAGGTTAGATGAGCCAAGAAACTGAGGCAACCGTCTGGCCCATACCCCACACATGCCCCACCAGCCAGATCTTAACCCCCTTCCTAAAGGGCAGCAGCTCTGTCTGGAGACGCAACTCACTTGGCAGGAGCTTCCATAGGGCCGGAGCAGACATAGAGAAGGCCCTCCTTCTAGAACTAGAGAGGTGCGCCTCTCTAGCCAATGGTACAACCAGAGAGCCTCTCCAGTCCGCTCTGGTGGGACGGACAGTTGTCCTTACGGCGATGCGGTCTCTTAAGTATCCTGGCCCACTACTATGAAGGGCTTTAAAGGTAATGGCCAGCACCTTGAATTGCACCCCGAAGCACACTGGCAACCAGTGCGCACTGGCAATCACTGGCAATGGTGAGGTGTGAGCATAACTTAATGACCCACAGGATTCTGCCTATGGTATTCTGGATGAAATCAAGTCTCCATTATTACCAGCCAGACCACTTTTGTATCAGTGCTCAAAGGAGGAAATATGGTCCCCAGAATGTATCAATCCAGTCCTGAAAAAGAAAATTTTCAGACTTCAATGGATGTGTCCCCTGGCCAAATCCACAGGGAAGGGTGACAGTCCCAAAGGGGATTAAATCCCACTTGAATCCATCTTGATGAAGGGCAGCAGCTTCATCAATCCTGGCCTAGGATGTGACTCACACAACTGAATCAGTGGTACAGGTGTCATGCTGTGATGTAGAAGGCAATGAAAGGCCACTGGACAATCTTCATGGCGATCACCTATATTCGGAATTGGATACGGATGAAGAAGAAGAAGAAGAAGAAGAAGAAGAAGAAGAAGAAGAAGAAGAAGAAGAAGAAGAAGAAGAAGAAGAAGAAGAAGAAGAAGAAGAAGAAGAATTGAATGTTTTGTTTCCCTTTTTTTGCCCAGGTAGAAACATCCACCTGCCCAAAACTATTATGAGTCCTGTGCTTCATGGATGAGATTGCCCTGAAATAGCCTTGAACTGCATAGTTTGTTGCACAAAAGAGCAGGTGAAAAAGCACAAGCAAAGCAAAAATAAAATGAGGGCGGGGAGACAATGAAGCCACCTCTTTCAGAAAGCTGAGAAATCTCACTGGTAGAAGAAGAAATTCACAGAGTAATTGGATGTGGCACTAAAGGAAGCCTTGCTTTATGTCTTAACAACAATTTGGTAAGCTTTCCAACGGCAATACAGTCTTTCCAAACCTTAAGAAAGAATGAAAAACCTCCTTGCCAAGGTCACCTTGAAACTGATTGTTCACTGCCTTTTGCAACCGCTGCCAATTCAAGTGTCTGATCACAAAGCTGCGAGGCCTGGAGGAAAATGCCTCCTGGACTGTCCTCACTGTGTCCACATCATCTGGAATGATAAAAGGTAAAGGTAAAGGCCACCCTTGCTTGAAAGCCAGTTGTATCTGACTCCAGGATTTGGTGCTCATCTTGTTTTACAGCCAAAATGACTGCAGACATTTCCATCGTCATGTGGCAGGCATGGCTAGACACCAGAGCACACAGGATGCTGTTACATTTCCCACAAAATTGGAATCTATTTATCAACCTGCAATTTCTTACTTTCGAACAGCTAGGTTGGCAGGAGCTGGGACAGAAGACAGGACCTCACTCTGTGTTACAGTACTCAGAACTCAGACTACTGACCTCCTGACTTTCAAGTCATCAAGCATTTAGCCTACAACAATTACTGATCAAAAATTTTCAGAAGCATCCCACAGTGACCAGGGTATGGAAAACAAAGAGGTATTTCAGGTATGTAATCATTTGGAAGAGAAAGAACGGAGAACTCTCAGGGAAGGAGGGTTCCAAATATTTGCTCAGAACAGAATCACCCCACATCAAGTAGGCCCCAGAGTCCTAATCCTTGGGGTCTGAGAACAAATGGAAATAGGTGTTGCCACATCCTTCTTCCTATATCCCTCCCCCACCAAGCAGGAAGCAAGCCTGTAAATCTTACTGTTGTGAAAGTCCACAGAACATCGCCCCCTCCTCTGGGCCCACACCAATGGCCTGAGGGAGAAGATTACATGGCCTGGCAGGTGGCTGAGAACATTGTCCCCTCCTCTGGGCCCACACCAATGGCCTGAGGCAGACGATTCCATGGCCTGGCAGGTGGCTGAGAACATTGTCTCCTCCTCTGGGCCCACACCAATGGCCTGAGGGAGACGATTCCGTGGCCTGGCAGATGGCTGAGAACATCGCCCCCTCCTCTGGGCCCACACCAATGGCCTGAGGGAGACGATTCCATGGCCTGGCAGGTGGCTGATAACATCGCCCCCTCCTCTGGGCCCACAACAACGGCCAGAGGGGAGTTCATTTAATTTCATTCATTTATTCAATTTATATACCGCCCTACTCGGTCCAACCGACTCAGGGCGGTTTACAGAAGACAATCAAAAATAATCAAAGGTCATACAGTATAAATATAAGTCTGTATATATATAAGTCTGTATAGTTAGTCTGTGTTCTGCTTTGGTTGTTTTGTGAGTTTGTATTTTATGATTTTTACTGTACTGCTGCTGTTTTGAGTGTAAGCCGCCCTGAGTTGCGTCAGCGAGTGGGCGGCAATATAAATCTGAAGAAACAAACAAATAAATAATCTGAGCCCTGGTGTACTGCAGCCAAAACTGCTGACATTATAAATTTGATCCTGGCTAAGGCTTGAGGTTAACTCAGCCTTCCCTCCTTCCAAGGTTGGCAAAAGGAGTACTCAGCATAATTTCATTTTCATTTCATTTATTCAATTTGTATACCGCCCTACTCGGTGCAACTGACTCAGGGCGGTTTACAATGGGGGCAAAATGTGAAATACCTTGTAAATCATCCAGAGAGAGAACCAAGCACTATGGGGAGGTATATAAGTATCATTGCTGTTGCTAATTTACTGTGGAGAAACCAAACATTTCTTGCTTGAGAAAAGACACTGATGCAGACAGACATGGAAGGCTATGTCTTGGCCATAGGAAATCCAGAGCTGTTTTGTAGAGAACGTGAAAGAAAATCTCACTACTCTGCCCCCCAAGAATTTCCACCCCATCTCCAAGAGATCCGGAAAGACTGTCTTTATTTATTTATTTATTTCCTCTGAAAGGCATCTCTATCTTAGGCACCTGTGTTTGGCAGAAGAGTCCCTGTTTGTAGCAAAAGATCCATTTAAATGCTAATGTTGACTTTTCCCCCTGCCTCAGGAGGGAAACCTTTTCTAATGACATGGCAAACAACCCTTTCTTTGAAATTTTAACAAGCACTCTAAAAGATGGGCAAAGCCTGTCCAGCTCCATGAAAATAAATTAAAAAAGAAACCACCCATTCCAGAGTCCATAATTTAATTGGGCAGAGGGGGTCGCAAAGGGAAGATCCAAGACTGCAAATGAAAACCAGGGAAAGGGGATGAAAACAGAATGGGAAAAGGTTGGGGTGCAGTTTTCATTTAAATCTGGAAACAGACATATGTTAGAACACCTACATGTCAGAGGAAGAGGGAAAGCACAGTTGGTCATTAACACAGAGTACAGGTTACCCTTCAGATGTCTCTGCCTTTTAGCCAACAGAGCAATTAGCAATACCAATTACACAGTCTGGCCAGGTTATCCTGCTATGGTAATAGAGTAGACCATACTGCCAGCAACTCAACACTGAGTGTCAGGCACCAGTTAACTAACTTGACAATCCTGAGGACTACTGGAATTGAGTGATGAAGTCCATAGGGAAGGGTGCTGGTCCCCAAGTGGATTAAATCCCACTTGAATCCGAAGAAGAAGAAGAAGAAGAAGAAGAAGAAGAAGAAGAAGAAGAAGAAGAAGAAGAAGAAGAAGAAGAAGAAGAAGAAGAAGAAGAAGAAGAAGAAGAGCTGCCACGCCCAGAATACCCCATTTAACAATTACACTTATATACAACCGCATAGCACTTAGTGAACTCTCTGAGCGGTTAAATGGATAAGTGTTTGAAGAGTGCTATCACCATATCCCCTCTCAATCTCCTTTTCTTCATGGCTAAACATGCCCAGTTCCTTCAGTCTTTCCTCCTAGGTCTTGGTTTCCAATCCTCTGATTATCCTTGTTGCCCTTCTCTAGTTTGGTTACATCTTTCTTAAAGCGTAGTGCCCAAAATTGGGCACAGGATTCTAGATGTGGTCTAACATGTGTTGAGTGGAGTAGGACTAGTACTTCATAGGTTTTGGAGACTATACCCCTGTTAATGCAGCCTAAAACAGTGTTTGCCTTTTTTTTCCAGCCATATCACACTGTTGACTCATATTTAGCCTGTGATCTATAACAATCCTAAGATCCTTCTTGGTTGTAGAATTACATGTGACATCAGCCCAGAGTCCCAACCCGTAGTTCCTACTCATATGAGAGTCTTCAACTTTTGAAAAATCAAATCCTTTCAGTGTGGTCCAAAGTGTTGAATTGAACTAATGCAGAAAGGAAAGACTAAACAAGTGCATGAACAAATTAGTGCTTTGACAAAGCACTTTTCACCACACCTCTTGCTTTTTGAGGGAGAAGAAGGAACTCTCCTTCCCTCCCTCCCTTCCTCTCTCACACACAAAACTATTCCTTTCCAAAAACACTGTTTATTTTACCAGCTGTTCCTTAGATGAGAAGTCCTGGGTTTATTTATTTATTTTTAACAGCTTCACAACTTCTACTGTCAGCAAGATGAGATCTGGAAATAAGAAATGAAAGCCTCCTTAAGGCATTTCTTTTGAGTTATGTCACCTTCAGGTACTACAAGTAGAGCTACACATCAAAGGTTTTTCTTAACTCTCCTCATCTGAACATTTATATTGAAATGGACCCAATGCCCTCTTGCACTTCACATTGGGATAATATGAGTTAATTCAAATTTCCCTCACTGTAGAGTCACACCTTTGCCCTGAGCTTCAGGAGACTTTGTAAGACATATTACAGTTACTACTTCTCAAGGGATTTCTTGAAGGCAACACGCATAAGTCTTCCATTTTTATGTAATTACAGAGTTTCTAAGCAAAGTGGACTTGATCCACAAAAGATCACATTTAAATACGGGAGTTAGTCTTTAAGGTACCACAACTTTTTTTGTTTGCACAGACCAGCATGGCTGCCACATCAAAAGTTTCTACAGTAATTTTTCCAACTTAACTGAGCAACCTCAAAATTAGCCTGCTTTGTTGTATTAGCATGAAATACTAAATATCCTTACATGTGGGGGGATTCTTCTCCATCCACCACATACAAAACCACCCTGGCTGGAAGAGCATTCCATAAATGGAGCCCTTCCACCTGTCAGCAGGCAGATCTTGAATCCTGCCCAACATTTTGCATCACAGTCCTACAGTTTTCCACCTCCCACATAGTAGGCATCGCTCAGGAGACCATTCCCATCTCTCCCTCTCAGTTCTTTTTCTAGCTTCACCCCCTGCCAGTTTCAAATTGGATCCATGCGTGTTTTAAACTTAATTTGGTTACCATGGAGACAATGATTTTGTGGAGGTGGAGCTTGTGGACATTCATAACGTGAATTATATTTTTTGAAAAGTCAATCAATTCTCACAGCCCACACAGGCAAACCAAGCTGACTATTGACAACTCACTGCCTGCCAATTTTTTTGCTCCTCCCAAAAAAGAAACCTGCATTAATCACTTGTCTCAGGACTTCTCCTCAGCAGAGATCTTGTACTTATAAATCACTTGGTCCACAATCAATAAAAACTGAAAAATGTACATATAAAGCTAAGCGATTTTAAGCATTTTTGTCATATTTGAAAGTAAAACCTGATTTTAGTTACATTTTCCCATATTTCCTGCTTTTAAGCCTTCAAACAGAAAAGCACCTTTTAGAAGGACTAGACTATAGCTCATATTCAGTTCCTTTGATTTGATCTGGTGCAAGAAAGATTAGCCTGAAGGTTGCCACTCAGGGTATACCCGATTGTATTCACAATCTTCCTGGAGGGTCTTTCTGTGTATCGCTCCACCTAGAATCAGGAGGAAAGTAGCAGCAGACTCTGAAAGAACTAAGCAAGAGAATGACTCGCAACGTCCTCTGAATGGAGATGAGCCTCAATTCTCCCAGCTCAGATCCAGGAAGAGCTTTATGGCAAGAACAAAAATTCTTGAGAGTACACAAGAGCAAAACCAAATTAGAAGATGGAGGAAGGAGCTCACTGGAGAAGGAATGACATTAAAGGAGGGTATAACTGAGGAACTCAATCTCCCCTATGTCACTTGGAGGACCCTGAATAGGCAGAGGGTTGGAGTACCAACATGCTAAAATGGGGGTTGATGGTGGACAAAACCACACAGTATGAATGTAGAGATATATAGAATCCGGTTCATTTACTGGTCTGCCAACTGCTGTCAGAGGCATGCACCAATGAGGACTTGGGTTTGGGCAACAACAAAGCCAAGAAAGTGGCTTCATGAGTCAGTCCTACTGAGTAGGGCAGTACAGAAATTGAAATAAATAAATAAAATTTTGGCAGTCCAGAGATTGATCAGGACACAAAAGAAGAAGAAAACAGCTTACATTACCCCCATATGATACACCCAATTCTCATATCATGAGAAGGCAAGACTCTCTGGAAAAGATAGTACTGCTGGGAAAGGTGGGAAACAGTTGAAGAAAGACCAAACATGAGATGGATTGACTCCAAGATGGGACCTACAGGTTTGAGTGCTGAGCAGGGCCATTGAGGACAGGGCATTTTGGAAATCATTCATAGGGTTACCATAAGTTGGAGGTGACTTGATGGCATATAATCACAACCTTTCCAATGAAATCAAGTTGATATAGATGGCTCCACTCTTCCTCACTTCACCCTTGGGGCAACACGTGGATCAGGCAAGGAGGAAGTGGGTGTGTCAAGGTTACTGAGTGCGTAATGTAATGTAAAGGTCACCCTTGCTTGAAAGCCAATCTTATCCAACTCTAGGGATCAATGCTCATCTTTGTTTATAGCCAAAGAGTCAGTGCTGTCTGCATTTGCAGATGTTTCCATGGACATGTGGCAGACAGGACTAGACACTGGAGTGCACAGAACACTGTTTACATTCCCACCGAAGTGGTACCTATTTTTCTACTTGCAATTTCCTGCTTTCAAACTGCTTGGTTGGCAGGACCTGGGACAGATGACAGAAGTTTACTCCATCGTGAAGCACTCGGGTCTCAAACTGCTGATCTGCCGACCTTCCAGTCATCAAGTTCAGAGTCTTAACCACTAAGCCACTGCAGTCCCACTGAGTATCATGTCTCAATAGTCACCAGAACCTGGATTTCTTGGAATGTGTATTTTCTCTTACAAGGAGGATGTAACAATAGGAGTTACAAATGGAGTTTCTGTTTAGCTTTCATTGTCCACTTGGCTTGATAAAGAAGGAAAAACTGAAGATAGTAAAGTTTGGGGAAAGGACCCCCTTTTAGCCCTGCTCACTTTCAGGCTGGGGCTCATACAACAAAACACAGAGTGAATCTTAGTAATAAAAGAAAAAACATATATACTGTATATCTTTAATAGCTTTTGAAAGTGGAGATTTACCAGCACACAGTATATGTGTGAAGTGGGTCTCTCTAAAATAATGATAACAATAAAGAATTGTTCTTTTATAGTACTAAATGGAAAATTCCAAAGCAAACAACTGAGCATGGATAGGAAAGCATAAATCAAAATTACTGCTGAAAATCAATACTAAAATGAAGACATTGCAGCTTTCTCTAGTAGGCTGCTTAGATTATGTGATTAAAAACTGCATTTATCTATTATAACACCCCTGTTTGACTTAACTCAGTGATAAAAGCTTCCATTTCCAATCTCATATACAATGATGGCTGCTTGCTAATTACTTCCACTTCTTATTTATTTATTTATTTATTTATTAAATCATATTTATATGCTACCCTCCCCAGAAGTGACCCAGGGCAGCTAACAGAGCTTTAAAAACAATTAAAACACAGGATAAAAATTAGAATTAAAAGATTAAAAAGAGATTAAAAGAGATTGAAGATTCACACAGAGACAGGGGAGGAGTCAAATGAGCCAACAGGTCGGGGTAACTGTCTGGCCCATACCCCATATCTGCCCCACCAGCCAGTACTTAACCCCCTTTCTGAAAGGCAGCAACTCTGTCTGGAGATGCAACTCGGTTGGCAGGAGGTTCCATAGGGTCGGAGCGGACACAGAGAAGGCCCTCCTTCTGGTGCTAGAGAAATGCGCCTCTCTAACCGATGGCACAACTAGAGAGCCTCTCCGGTCCGCTCTGGTGGGATGGACAGATGTTCTTGGAGTGACATGGTCTTTTAAGTAACCTGGCCCACTACTATATAGGGCTTTAAAGGTAATGGCCAGCACCTTGAATTGCACTCAGGGGCATACTGGCAACCAGTGCAGCTCCCAGAGCAGTGGTGAGGCACAAGCATAGTGACCGCACACCATCACCACACAAGCAGCCACATTCCGGACCAGTTGCAGCCTCCGAATGGTCACCAAGGGCAGCCCCATGTAGAGCACATTACAATAATCAAGACTGAAGGTGAGCAAAACGTGTGTGATCATGAGCAAGGAGTCCAGCTCTAGCAGTGGGTGTAACTGGCGTAGAACATGGAATTGTGCAAAAGTTCTCCTGGCCATGACTGGCACCTGCTCTTTGAGCAGTAGTTATGAGTCCAAGAGAACCCTCAGATTACACACCGGGTCTGTTTGGGGCAAAACTGCCCCATCCAGAACCAAAGATAGCTCCTGAGATAATGCAGGATCCCTGACCCATAGCCATTCAGTCTTGCCAGGATTCAGTTGTAGCCCGTTGTCCCCCATCCAGACCCTCACAGCCTCTAGGCACCTGGAAAGGACTTCCACTGCATCACTTGAGTCTCCATGGACCAAGATATACAGCTGAGTATCATCTACATGTTGATGATACCTCACCCCATGGGAACGGATGATCTCACCCAGCGTTTTCATGTAGATGTTAAATAGGAGAGGTGTGAGCACCGAGCCCTTCATAGGAAAAAAGAAATGTTTAATATGAGATGGATCAGCACCCTAAAGGAAGCCACAACCTTTCATCTGCAAGACCTGAGCCAGGCTGTGCATGATGGGACCTCTTCGAAGTCTTTAGTGGCAAACAACTTGACAGCACCTAAGACTGTACTGGCACGTTTTACTTCTGCTTCCAGGAGCGACGAAGGCGGCGCTGGCTGGATGAATCGCAGTAAACCCATTCATGCAGATTCATTGGGCTTCTGGGAATTGAAGTCCAAGAACATCTGTAGTGCCAAGGTTCACCATCACGGAGCTAAGACACTCATGTAGAAGAGGGTCATCACGTCTTGTAGCAGCTATTGTGTTGTGGGAGCACCTATGCAAACCAACAGATAGACAGACATGATCTAAATGCATCACACCAATTGACTACTTCTTCTGACAGTCTCATCATTATGCTACTTGCAAGTTGAGAAATCAAGAGTTACCCAGCCGTCGAAACTCATTATGAGCCCTGAGACCTTGGTGGCATCAGAGATTAAGCCCATTGCTCATTGTTTTGGCAAACTTCAAGAAGTCAAATATAGCAAATCCGGGGTGGGGGGTGGGGATGTTACTATAGCCCTCTCTGATGGCTACACTGTAGGGGAGATGGGCAAGCAGGCTCGGAGATTTAAGAACTGGGATGCGCTAGGCTTTCTCATACACTTTGAGCAATCATTAACACTGATACGGCTGGTGAGATCTCTTATCGTTGGCAGGAACCGTGTAATCAGAATCTAATGCAGATGCATTCTGGAAGTGTTCTGGGAAATAAAAACCATGAAACCATTGCTAAGCTTCGAGGTCCATGGAGGAACTGCTGTCAGCTTCCAAATATCAGAAGGAATTGCAATTTGAAGGTAAAGCTTGTGAAAACCTTTGGGATGCCAGGAGCTAGCAGTGGTCTTTAACTCTAGCGCAGAGACATAAATCCTCACTTGTCTCATAGGAACGGCAAATTTTCCCTTGCCCTGCAAGAGGGCGGAGTAGTTTGTGAGGCTCTTGCTAAAGAAAAGAGAATGGGGCAAAATTATGCAAATAGGGGAGATTGTGTCATGGCCTTTTAAGGATTTAGAAGCATTGGATGAGCTGTTTGTAGCTTTTAAAATTGCTAGTCAGCTGCTTCTTGCTTTCTGTGTGCTTTGCTTATCAGAGGTAAAGGGCACAGATATTGTGGTGAGACATCTCTCTCTCTCTCTCTCTCTCTCACACACACACACACACACGGCGGAGACCGATATAAGAAGTATATGTGTGTATGTTTCAAAGGGCTGCATACTCCAATTCTTTTCGGCTTTAGGAATTTACCTGTGGAACAATTTGTCTTCATACAAACTTGTACAAGCAAGTGGGAGATGAGCATCTCCGACCTAGGTACAAACTTAGTTCCCCCAAACTTTGAAGTTTGGGGAAACTAAAAGACTTTGTAGGGCCTTTTTATAAGCACTTTGTGATGTTATGTCTGTTGTACATGAACCTCAGGGGGTGTATATTTATGTAGTATCCAGTTTGACCTACATTTATACTGTTGCTGTTTTTATTACTCAATCTAAGACATAAAACTCTTGCAAAATCAATAGAGTTTCCAATATGCATTGAAAAAAAGACAGCCCCACAGAAACTGAGAAAATGGTCCATGGCTACAACCCTGCAGCTGATGGAGAAGGAGAGGGACAATAAATTCACCCTAGGGGTCTCAAGTAGAACAAACCTGTGGCTTGGAAAAGTTATCGTTTGGATTGTTACTACTCCCCCACGCACCCAGCCACCATAACAACTGATGTTGCAGTAAAAATGTAACTTTTCAGAACCCTGAAGGGATGACAGTGGTGACAACAACTAGAAGCAAGCAGAATATTGCAATTGTTGGGGATCACAGGCTAAGTATGAGTCAACAGTGTGACGTGGTGGCAAAAATGGCCAACACTGTTAGGCTAGATTTACAATAGTCTCCAAAACCTGTGAGGTACTAGTAATCTCCCTCTATCCCACACTAGTAAGATCACATGTCAGGGCCGTACCCAGGGGGTGGCCAGGGTGGGCTTGGCCCACCCTGAGTTAGCAGTTTACACACCCTAGCAAAGCACGGTTTCCCATAGGAATGCATTGAAAAGAGGCTTTGTTGTCCATCCTGAAAAAATATTCGTCCACCCACATCTGGAATCCTGGCTATGGCCCTGCCACATCTAGAGTTCTGTGTCCATTTCTGGGTATCACACTTTAAGAAAGATGCAAACAAAGTAGAGCAGGTACAGAGCAACAAGGATGATCAGAGGACTGGAATCCAAGCCCTAGGAGGAAAGACCGGAGGAACTGGGCACATTTAGCCTTGAGAAAAGGAGACTGATAGCACTCTTCAAATACCTGGAAGATAATCATAAAGAAGAAGGGAAGGATTTATTTATTACTTCAAATTTATATTGCCGTCCACTCACCGTGGCGACTCAGGGCGGCTTACAGACAATACATTACAATATAATATGTTGGGGTGGGCACAGGGGAGAGGGGCGGCAAGGTCCTCATCCTGCCCTGGCTTCTTCTTCCCCTGGCAGTTGGTATAGGCACAGAGGGATGGGCAGCAAGGTCCTCATCCTGCCCTGACTTCTCCTTCCCCTGGCAGTTGTGAGGATCTGTTCTCCATCATCCCAGTGTGTAGGAATCATAAAAATGGGCTCAAAGTAAAGGAAACCAGATACAGGCTGCATATCAGGAAAAAAAACTTCCTTCTTGGTTAGAGCAGTCCAACAGTGGAATCAACTGCCTCGAGAGGTGGTGAGCGCTCCAACACAGGAGGGATTCAAGAGAGAACTGGACAACAATTGGTCAGATCCACTTTGATTCGGATTCCTGCCTTGAGCAGGGGGCTGGATTTGATTGCCTCAAAGACACCCCCCTCCAACTAATTGATTCTGTGATTCTATTTAGGCCAGTGTGCTACTCATGAAAGAGGGATGAACCCTGGTGGTGCAGTGGTTAAACTGTTGGACTGCAACCAAAAGGTTGTGAGTTTGATCCTGGCCAGGGCTCAAGGTTGACTCAGCCTTCCATCCTTCCAAGGTCAGTAAAATGAGAGCCCAGCATGTTGGAGGGGGCAAAATGCTAATTAACTTGTGAACTGCCCCAGAGAGTGCACTAAGCACTTTGGGGGCGGTATGTAAGTGTGATTGCTTTCTTTTTTGCTTTGCTTCCTGCAATTTACATTCAGGCTCATCTTCAGAGAGAAAACTCCAATGCTGACAAGAAGAGATGGAAGTTGGGCCCTATCCTGGCAGTTTGATTTGATTTGATTTATTGGACTTGTATTCTGCCCACTCGTCTATGCGACTCAGGATGGCTAACAGCAATCACAACATATCACAATACATTTAAAATTAAATACAATTAAAAATACAATATAATACAATGCAGCAACAACAAAATAGCAACAAATACATCAACAGTATCATCAGTGCATGTCATAAGACAATTACAATTACACAACAGCTAGAGTCACTTCCCACGGTGGGTTTGTCAGCCAACTTGCTCAAGAAGCTGCACTGAGGATTTTCAGCCTCCAGCTTCCCTGCTGTCTCTTGAAATGAAGCATCATCTGGTATGCAGAAGTCCGCTCTTTCCAGCGCCGGGAAGGAAGGGAGTTGGAGGGACGAGGGAGGAAAGGTCAACGACGCTTTCCCCAGGCTGGAAGTCAAGAGATGGCTCAGCTGGATCCGCAAGGCCTTGCCATCTTTTGTTCTTTTGATTGTTTGTGTTTATAAATATTAGATGTGGCCACGAAAGAGGAGAGAAGCCGCTTGCAGCTTGGGATATGGAAGGGGGGGGGGGTGGCAGCTACACCAGCTCAGAAGAGCTGGCAGCTCCGATGATGAGGGACCTCTTCTAACCTTATCATGAGAGGAAGGCAAAATATGGTTGGTCATTTGGGCTGCTCGCCAAGGGCCTCGCTGCACCGAGTCACACCGAACGCACCGATTCCACAAGCCGTCATGCTTTTTGACAATGGTGATGGCATGAAACAATAAACAAAGGCACTTCACCATCACAGGACTTGGCTTGGCATTGTGACCCTCTGGGCAATTTGCTCTCCGTTATCTCATGCTAACTGCCTGCTTCACACAGGTCTACTTTTATAACTTTGTTTAGACCAAGGGTTCCCAACCTATGGCCCATGGGCCAGATCTGGCCTGCAGCACCATTTCATGTGGCCCCCATCCCTCCAAGGGCATTTGAGAAACAAAATGACCATCCCTTTGAAGCTGTTGGGACAAAATGGCCACCCCCATCGTGCAGGCAGGGCAAAATGGCTGTCCAGCCCTGAAAGCTGACTGAGAGAGCATGACCCAGCCCCTGGCTTGAAAAGGTTGGGAACCTCTGATTTAGACAAATTGGCAGACTAGAGAAACAAACAACTGAGCATCTTATAAAATGGACTAACTTGTTTATTTAGTAGAATTATTTCAGCATACCCTTTTAAATAGGACAGGTCAAGGACTCTCTTGCTTGAAAGCCAGTTGTATCTGACCCTAGGGTAACATGCCATCCAGATGTCATACTCCAAATTACATAGTGATTCACAAATTACATGGAGCCCAATGCTTGGGCTGAAACAAACTATGTGGAACCTCAGAACTACCCTTCACCTCCTCATTAACTTGTAATCAGGTCCAAGAGACTGGTGATTAACAATATCTATAAACTATGCAAATGAAAGCAAATTGTAGACTCAACTTTGATCAAGGGGCAGGTTCCATGGAAGCATCCATTGGCACCTACTTACACTATTTATTTATTCCATTTTTATACGACTCATCTGGGACGTCTCCCACTAAATGTATGCCTTTCTAGGAAGAAAACTGATTAAGGTCTTCACTTGTGAGGGTGCTAAATGAAAAGCCAATTTGAAGAATTCCATGCAAAATTCATGCATGGTTTCAACATATAACACAAAGCAGACAAAATCCAAAACAAAACATGGCTGAGGAACACTGTGTAACCCCAATTTTGAAATTAACATTTTTATTATTATATATACTTTTATTTTCAATAAAATATGCTTCTCTCATTATTTTAATTTGTCATCCACTTCAAACACCACAGTATACCATATTTATTTGCAGGTAAGAGAACTGCAAGGGTTGATTTTTAATAAATTTATAAAGATCTCAAACTGCTGTTTATTTCATTGCAGTTATACCTGGGATGTTTGAATGTACTTAAACTGTTCAATTTATAATAGAAGTTCTTTATTTCCTCTCAGACCATATGGGCAAACATGAAGCCCTATTCATCAATACAGCCAGACTGTCCTGGAATCCTGTTTACCTTGAGGCTTAAGCACTATTGTTTTAGGAGTCAGTGATAGATTAGCAATTAACATATTAACATAGCTGGTTGGGGTAACTTACTGAAATTCCTGCCATCCTGCAAATCATGAAGGGGGCTTTTAAACTTCCTTTATATATATCTATATATCTATATCTCCCAGAAGGGATTATCTCAAAAACAATTAAACTGGCCTCTCACCTAAAGCCAAGCTTCCTGAGGGAAAAAAAAAACAGGGTCACCTAAGGATTGTTCTCTGAGCTTTCCCCCCATCACATCTTTTGTCCCTGGAATCTGTATTTAACATACAGTATGTACACTGTCGTAACAGCTATGCCTGCCAGACAGGAGAAGCCACCAGCCACATCATTGCCATTAATTACTGTATTGAATTGTCACCCCACTCCTTCCCCCTTAGTATTTTCCTTTTCCCAATGTCATTAAATGCTTGTCATTGTATCTTGAATTTAAGGTGCTAACAAACCATTGTAACTAAAGGTTGAATATTTACTTATGAATGAAACCCCCACTGCTGGTCTTTTGCTTTATTGTATAAAAACTATATTGTAGCAATATGTAATTGGATAGCTGTTAAAGATTAGCAGAAAAGTATAACAGGTCCTGTGTTTGGGGGGCAAGGCAGCTCTCCCATCAAATTTCTTAGGGAAGCTCTAGCATACAAAAATGGGTTAGATATAGCTTTTTATCCAGCTGTGGGGCCCTCTTTTGCTTAGATGCTATTTTTGTCAATAAACCAGTCTTATTTTTGTCTGAAATTAAAATCTCTGTGGTTCTTGGGGGCCTCCTCCAGCAGATGAACTTTTTAATTAAAAAAAATCTCCACATTAAAAAGGGATTGTGATTTTTAGGTAACAACTGAAATAAAGCAGTGAAGTGGCTCTGTTAGGCTATTGTGGCAAAAGCAACAAAGAGCCTTGTGGCACTTTAAAAACCTAACAGGCTTTATTAGGGATAATGACTACTACAGTGATTCTCAACCTGCAGCGGCCTGTGGGCCAGATGTGGCCCATGGTGTCATTTCATGTGGGGGGGCACCACCCTCCACCACACCTGGAAGTGCCATGTGCTGGAGGAAGGGCAAAATGGCTATCCAGCCTCCGAAGCTGTGTGAGGGAGCATGACCCGGCTCCTGGCTTTAAAAAGTTGAGAACTCCTGGACTATTGGTTGTAGTTCATCTGGTGAAAGATCCTCTTTCAAAGTAATTGTTGAAGAACTTTGAAATATCTTATTTTGCATCTCTCTGGGTGAGATGCAGGCAAGTGAGTAGATGCCAGGTCTGAAGGGTAAACTCATTAGCAAATGTGTAATGCCACAATGGCTGTCATATATTCATCTACTAACCATTTGCAATTCAAAAGGGCAAAGCTTCACAACTAATCTGAATAACAGGTATTACCAGTTGTAAACCCCCACCCCCATTTATTTGTATACTTATCTGTTCTTCTTCCATGTCTAGACCTGATGTAAAACTGCCAAAATGAAGGCACTTTTTTCTGAGTTCATTCTGCAGTTCTTTTCACCTGACCTATTGTGACAAAGATTAGCCAGCAACAGAAGGTTGCTGTTACCAGGGTATACCCAATTGTGGTTCAAAAATACCACATTCTTTGAGGAGGCTCTTTTTGTGTAACCCTTCTTATCTGTTATGCTAACCATTCTATACCTCTGTACCTGATGTGTATAAATTGATGCCATAGAGCATGGATGCCCAAACTATGGCCCATGGGCAGAATATGGCCCATGGCACCAATTCATCAGGCCCATGTGTCTTCACCACTCCTGGAAGTGGATTGAGACATGCTTGCCAATGTGTTTGCTGCACCTGGAAGTGGTTGTGGAAGCGGATATGGTGTGGAAGTGGATGAAGATGTGTTTGTGCATACATGGGCACATCTGTAACCATTCCCGGGAGTTGAGAGTGTGCCTTTGTGCATGCACAAATGTGCCCACACCACACCCGGAAGTGGTTGCGGACATGCATGTGCAAACGTGCCCACTTCCGGGAGTGTGGGCAGAACCACTCAGCTATTCCTAGAGTGTAGTCAGGCCCCAGATGCAAAAAAGTCTCACTCTTCTGCCTGACCAAGTGCACTTGATCCACAAAAGCTCACATTAAAATACAGCAGTCAGTCTTTACAGTGCCACAACACTTTTTGTCTTTTTGTTTTGTTTCCTCTCTGATATCATCGACTGTGCGACTGAACAACAACAAAATCCTTTTATTGGTTTTCTCTGACTGTTTTATTCTCCCTCCTCAAGTGCTGAAGTTCCTCCTGTCTCTTCTCTTCGTCTTTTTTGATGGTCCCTTTCTTGAGAGTTGGGCTGAATCTCCTTTGTTCTCTCTGACTCACAGACTATGTGTCACGAGATGGTTTGTTTTCAGCCAGTGTTCCTGCCTGCTATCTCCCTAGCTAGCATGTTTTGACTGCACTGACTGTACATGTGTGTAAACAATTATTGTTTTGAGAAAGTAGTTCTCTGTTCCCTGATTGGCCAAAGGTAACCCACCTGACTGCAGAATCTCCATTTTGCAGAGAAGTTAGTTAGTTCGTTTTTGGATCTCAATGGCTTAAGATCTTTGCCTGGGGGCTATGCCTTTTTGGCTTCTTCAAAATGGTTACCTAATGTACCTGTGGACTGTTTGCTGGACTGTCTTATGCTACTGACCTATGCTTTATGAACCTGATCAATATACCTAATCAATAATCCTTTGTTTGCTTCCACAACGTCTCTTCATTGGACTAAGGGGTAAGAGAAGCAATGCATTCATACACAAGCCTCTGAATACGCTACCTGTTTAAACCTCCTTGTGGAAGAGAAGCAGCTAAGGGCTGTAAAGCTGCATTGCCGGCTAGCTCACCCTCTGGGGGCTTTGGTATAGGAGGGCCAAGGCAGAGGGGTCTGGCTGGTTTCGTGACACTAGCTGAGAAGAAGCTTTTCTATCAAAAATTTTTCTAAACAAACCTGTTGACCTTTGCTTGAGGTTAACCACCTGCCCAGTTGGTTGCCTCAGAGAACAGAATAACAAGGAGATAATAATAAAACTCCCAGAAACTCCGTCAATGTTGCTATACTGTCGCCTAACAGACCTTCTCAAATGCTTAATTGTCTGAATCAGAATTTACAGGGCAGAGGCGCTGAAAAGTTGTAAGGCATATTCTTAAATAAGCAAGCAAAATTTAGTGGCCAGAATCAATTACGTACCTATGTCATGATCTGCAATGAGTAATGGAAGGCTGGATTCTTTCCTTCACTTGCTGCTGCAATATACTGTATGCTATTTGATTTACAAAAGCAGACTTGAGCCAATGGATTGTGGCCCTTATGCAGTTCATAAAGTAGGGTAAATTACAATTAAAATTTGATTCAATGAAATTGCATTAACTCAGAAGTAGGTTTTTTTTTAGGGCCTGGACTGTGGTGGTTCAGTGGTTAAGATGCTGAGCTTGACGACTGTAAGGTTGGCAGGTCAGCAGTCAAATACCCGAATGCTGCACGACAGAGTGAACTCCCGCCATCTGTCCTAGCGCCTGCCAACCTAGCAGTTCGAATGCAAGAAATTGCAAGTAGATAAATAGATACCACATTGACAGCATCTCCATTCAAGCCCAATCAAGGAAAAGTTATGGAGAAGGTTAAGGTAAAGATCTCCCTTGCTTAAAAGCCTGTCATATCCAACTCTAGGATGTGGTGCTCATCTCTGTTTAGAGCCAAAGATCCAGCATTGTCTGCATCTGCAGATGTTTCCATGGTCATGGGACAGCCATGATCAGACACCAGAATGCTGTTACCTATTCCACCCAAAGTGGCACCTATTTATCTACTTGAAACGTCTTGCTATCAAACTGCTGAGACGGTAGGAACTAGGGCAAATGATGGGTCCTCACTCCATCATGAAACATTTGGGTCTCAAACTGCTGAGCTGCATTCGGATCAAGGTTCTTTAAGGTGTTTCAACGATCACAGCCTGGCAGACAAGGGAAGGATGGTGTGGTAGATCCTCCTCCCTCCGCCCCATCTCTCTTCCAAATGTTTACTGAGACAGCAGATTAGCTCTTCCACTTCCCCTGCCCCTCTTGCAAAGAGCAAACATGAAATGTGCGGAGCCTCTGGCATTCCCTTTTATTGTCTAACACAGAGTTCATGCAATAAAGTCTGTTAATTAAAACATGAATATTTAAAATGGCTTTCAAGAGTTGCAGTCTTATCTCACCGGAGGGGAAAAGCAGGGGAGGCTGCTCAAAGGAGGAGGAGAGAATGAGATACTGATGCACAGAGCAGGGGGGGGAGGCAGGCTCCTTTGTTTAGCCCAGAAGATCATTCAATTATTTAATTGTGGAATGCGTGTAGTCTGGTTTTCTCTTTCTCCTCCTCCTCCTCCAAATAGCGAAGAATGGAGGAGGAAGGACCACGTGGAATTTTAATTACAATATTTGCTTCACAGCAGCTAAAGTTTCACTTTCAACCTTGCTGGTGGCAGTCCAAGAAAGTTGATGCACCAGATTACAAACCTGGCTGTACTTTCCATGAAGCAAACCAAAACAATTCGACTTCTATACTGCCCCATAATACTTAGTGCACTCTCTGGCTGGTTCACAAGTTAATTAGCATTCTCCCCTCTCATTATGCTGGGTACTCATTTTGCTGACCTTGGAAAGATGGAAGAGGCTGAGTCAGCCTTGAGTGCTGGACAGGACCAAACTCGCAACCTTTAGGCTGCAGGGCAGTAGTTTAACCACTGCGCCACCAGGGCACTCTGTTTTAAGTTTTTCAAATTAGTTTGTGCCCCTGTGTGGAACGTTGACCCTGGATCTTCTCAAGAACCCTGAGAGGTGTGTTAATTGGAGGGGAAGTGTGTGTGTGTGTGTGGGGGGGGGAGTTTGATATATGAAGCATATTATTTCCTAGGCCCGTGATGACTTCAATTCCCAGAAGCCCAAGCCCCCTGTGAATCCACACAAATGGGTTTACTGTGATTCATCTGGCCTATGCTGCCCTTGTCACTCCTGAAGGTGGAAGTAAAACACACCCGTACGGTTAAAGGTGTTCCGGGTTAACCTTTCCTCTGTACGGGCACGTTTTACTTCCACTTCTGGGAGCGATGAGGGCAGCGCAGGCCTGATGAATCGCAGTAAACCCATTCATGTGGATTCACAGGGTGCTTGGGCTTCAGGGAGTTGAAGTCCAGAAACATCTGGCGTGCCAAGGTTTGCCATCACGGTCCTAGACAAGCTTTGCTTCTCTGAGCAAAGTAAACTACTACACAACAGCACCACTGGAAAATGCAAAAGATTATCAACAAGTACATTTCTGATCAAAATATACATTTATCCAGAAGTTGGAAAAGTTTTTTTTTTGGGGGGGGGGAGTTGCAACCCCTATAGCAGGTGTCATAGAAATTCCCATTTGAAATGTGCTTTTCTCTGATCCCTGTTTCACCATGAGCATGTTCCCTCAAAATGGAGAATGGATTTGAGTAGGAGGTTGGTACATACTTTCCAATGTGACTCTGAAGTACTGTATGTAAATCACTTTTGGCTAATTGCTCCCACGTAGGGAAAATGATACCAGGATAATAAAATCACTGTCCAGGAGACTCTTGCTCTCTTTCACCTGCAGTGGGAGGGCCTCAAACAATGTAACTGCGAGTCAGATAAAGGTCAAGGGGCCTAAAGCAACCAGTTAAACTTTCTTTATTTTTGTGTACAGTAGTACCCCGGATAACATTATGACTTGGTTCCACAAGTCATGACGTTATCCGATTTTTAGCGTTGTCCGATGCATGCATCGAACAATGCTAAAAAAAAAAAGCCCTGACTTCAGGGACAAACCGCTTTAAAGGCAGGCAGGGAAAGAAAGAGACCTCCCTGCCTTTAAAGCCACCCCCCACGCGCAGTGGTCTCTGCGACTGCAGTATCCGATTCTAGCAGAGACTCCTTGTCTCTTTCCCTCCCTGTATTTAAACTACAGGGAAGGGGGAAAGAGAGAGACGTGATTGGTTCTCTAGAGAACCAATCACATCTCTCTCTTTCCCCCTCTGTGTAGTTTAAATACAGGGAGGGAAAGAAAGAGAAAAGCAGTTCTGTCTCTCCCTGTAGTTTAAATACAGGGAGGAAAAAAGACGCGATCTAGAGAACCAATCACGTCTCTCTCTTTTCCCCCTCCCTGTAGTTTAAATACAGGGAGGGAAAGAGACAAGGAGTCTCTGAGACTGCAGTAGGGTTGGGGGAAAGACAGGTGCTTTTCCCCGACCCTACTGCAGTCGCAGAGACCGCTGCACTTGGGAGTGGATTGGGTTGTTCTACCCAAACCACCCCACACCTGCAGACCATTGCATCAGATAACGCTAAGAATCATTATCCAGAGTCATTATCCGATGCAAGTTTTTTCCAAAAAACTTGCATCGTTATCCGATTCTAGCGTTATCCGATGCAATCGTTATCCAGGGTATTACTGTACTTAGTTTGAATGACTAGTTTTGCAACTTTGATTCCTTATGCTATACTCATTACCTTTAACTTTTTAATAAATTTAATTAACCTGAGACCCTTTGTGTCTTTTGAACTAGGACTGGGGTTGACTGGACCACACAATTGCAGCCACATCCAGCTACCTAACTCAGATTCCCGGCACTCTCACTAGCCTGGCCAAGCGGAGCCAAGGGGAACTCAGAAAGGGGAGTTGCCCCAACAGGAAGGGCAGACACTGCTGGTAAGAAGGTAAAAAGGGGAGGGGTAACAGGAAGGCATGTTAAGGTACCCAAGAACGGGGTCTCTTATATGACAGCAGGGGTGGCCAATCTAAGGCCAATTCATTTGGCCTGCCACCACCCTAACTGGTAATGGAAGCGGAAGCAGACACATTTACAACAGCTGTAAAATGCGTCCGCACATGCGTAGATGTGCTCACGCCTGCCGTAAACACTGCCATAAATGCCCGCGACTGTCATTAATGCATTTACGACAGCCATGGATGCGTTTTACGGCAGAGTTTATGGTGGGAGGAACCACGTGACTAGCCTGCTCTGTTGTCCGGGGTGTCTGGTCCGGCCCGCTGTGTGTAATGATTGGGAACCCCTGCCCTATAGGCTCCAGAAAGCAAGGTAAAGGGTAAAGGTCACCCTTGCTTGAAAGCTAGTCGTATCTGACTCTAGGGTTCTGTGCTCATCTTTGTTTATAGCAAAAGATCCAGTGCTGTCTGCTTCTGGAGACATTTCCGTGGGCATGTGGAGGGTGTGACTAAACACTGGAGTGTACAGAACTCTGTTACCTTTCCTACTGAAGTGGCACCTGTTTATCTGCTTGCAATTTCTTGCTTTTGAACTGCTAGTTTGGCAGGAGCTAGGACAGAGACAGGAGCTCACACCATTGTACAGTACTCAGGTCTCAACCTAATGACCAGCCAATCTCAAGACTATAAGACCTGCTGCCACCCCCCAACGAACTTCGGCTCTCGTCCGGTCCGGCCTGGAGAGTGAGCCCAGCTGCTGTGCGGCGCGGGCAGGCGGCTATAAGACTTGCTGCCGCCCTCAACGAACTTCGGCTCTCGTCTGGTCCGGCCCGGAGAGTGAGCCCAGCTGCTGCGTGGCACGGGCGGGTGGCTATAAGACCTGCCGCCGCCCCCAACAAACTTCGGCTCTCATCCGGTCCGGCCCAGAGAGTGAGCCCAGCTGCTGCGCGGCACAGGCGGGCGGCTTCAAGACCTGCCGCCCCCCCAATGGACAGCTGGAGCTGAGAGGACTAGTTCGAGATTTATTTATTTATTTATTCATTTTAAATGTATTGTTCTATAATAATTATGATGTGTCTTTAATGACCTGAAATTGGGTAATTTGTAACTATGATTGGGGATTTGGTGATTTTGATTTGTAACTGGGGGTTGGGGGTGGTAATGATATTTTTATTGTATTAATGGATATTATGTTGACTGAATGTTTTTATATTGTATTGATATTGTATTGCTATGTCTGTAACCCGCCCAGAGTTGCATTGCATGATTGGGGTGGGATATAAATCGAATATAGAAATAGAAGTTCAGCTTTTTAACCACTAAGCCGCCACAGTCCCCAGAAAGCAAGACCATTAACCATTACGGCTGAGAGATTTTGGAAGCTAGAAGCCAGTAGCTTTTTAACCACATGGATAAGAAAACCATAATATTTGTGTAAAACACGAACAGACTGTGGGCAGAATCAGAATACTTACCCATGTCAGTGTAAGCCAAACACCATAAATCACTGCAGAGAACTGCCACTAATGAAGACTTTGATGCTTGTATTCTTCATAGGGCAACAACTAGAGGATTTGGCACATGACAAGGAATTGAAGCCTCAACGTTTTAGCTAGCAGGAAATTAGCCACTTCCAATTTGTTTACTGTTTGTTTTTTTGCCACCTGTGAATCCTCTGAAAGGTGCTGTCATGCACACCCACATAACACTCTCCCGTTCACCCACACATTCAGAGCAATCAAGATCCACCAGAGATGCACATTTCTGTGTTAAGCTGCCTTGACGCAAAAGAGACACCTCAATGAGGAATTCCCAGCTTTGTATCATCCCTGTCCTTCCCCTGTGCATGAGTGCTTAGTTTTCCTTTCATGTTTTTGCAATTACACTCTAGAATGGTAAAGGTCACCCTTGCTCAAAAGCCAGTTGTATCCAACTCTAGGGTGCAGTGCTCGTCTCCATTTACAGCCACTGAGCCAGTGCTGTCTGCATCTCCAGATGTTTCTGTGGTCACATAGCAGGCATGACTAGCATGGAACACTGTCACCTTTCCTGCTGAAGTGGTACCTATTGATCTACTTGCAATTTCTTACTTTCAAACTGCTATGTTGCAGGAACTGTGACAGAGCCGGGAGCTCACTCCATTGTGCAGCACTCAGGTCTCGAACTCCTGATCTGCTGACCTTCCTGTCCTCAAGTCGTCAGCATTTTTACCACTAAGCCACTGCACTGTGCAAAAACAGTGCCCATTCCCTCTGAGAAGTAAAGGACATGCACATAAACAGTGGGCATGGATGGACTCCAAAGAGATACCCTGATGCATCACAATTTTGGAATGCTGTACAGGGCAAGGCAAGAGCTATCCGAGGGATTTGCTATGCTCCATTGGAGCAATTTGAGAAAACATTGTTCTCACCAGTGCTTCGGCAGCTACCCTGGGAAATATTTCAGCCTCTTGTAGCCCAGGATAAATTTTTTGCAATCACACACTCTTGTGCAGGGTGTGTGTGTGTCAAGAGACAATTTAAATCCTTGTACTCATGCCAACAAATTCTTATTTTTAGGTACACACAGAAGGCATATCTGTTTATGTAGATCAGGGGTGCCCAAACTTTTTGGGCCTGTGGGCTGGTCACATGGTTCAGTGGGCCGGTCATGTGTTTCAGTGGGCTGGTCACATGGTTCCTCCCACTGGAAGCGGAAATAAAACATGCCTTGCAATCTGTTTTGCAACAGGATGAGATAGATTTTTAAGCTGCCATTTTCTCTGCTTAAACCAGGGGTGCCCAAAGTATGGCCTTCAGCTTGATCCAACCCTGATGCCAATTCATCTGGCCCACACTGCCGCTCCCAGAAGTGAAAGCGACGAGGGTGGTGTGGGCCGAATGAATTGGCATTGGGGGAAGAATCCGGCCAACAGGCCATACTTTGGGCACCCCGGATGTAGATGATATAATTTAACTTACTCCTCCAGATAAGTGGACATTGCCTATTGCTTTGATGCTTTCGTTTTCCTTTGTGTGTTTCATAGCCGGGGTATGTGGGTGGTTGCCGCTCTGTGTGTCTCCTCTTGGCTGCTTTCCTCTGCCCTCTAACGAAGATTAATTCTACAGATCAGTGCTTTGAACTCCAGCTCAGAGTGACAGGCGTTTCAATAAATGTGAGGAAAGCACAGTAATAAACGATCCAGCATTTGACGCCAAGGAAGGACCAGTTTGCTGTCATACAGATAATCCACAGGGCTCTGGCTTGCTTACAAGGTGAAAGCTGAGAGACTACTGGTCTCCAAACCTGAATCCCATGCCAGGTCTTTGACCCACAGTGGGTAAGTTGGCAAAACTGAGCTGATCTTGCCAAGACTCTGGCCATATTTTGATCCTGACCCCTCACCTCCTCATGTTAACCAAGCAGCCCTCAATGTGGTTCATTGTCATTAGCTGCTACTCATATCCAAGTACAGTAAAACACCGGATAACGCTAAGACTTGGTTCCACAAGTCTTGGTGTTATCTGATTTTTAGTGTTATCCGATCCATGTTAAAATCGTATGGGATTTTAATCCAATCCATCCCATACGATTTTAACATGGATCGGATAACGTTAAAGCTCCATAGAGATAAATTGTAACCGCACAGGCTTTAGTGGTTGTTATCCGATCCATCCCATAGGACCTTAACGTTATTCGATCCAATTCTCCTCCCCAGATTACTTAATGTTATGCGATTTTAGCGTTATCCGATCCAATCGTTATCTGGTGTTTTACTGTATATATTTTTTTTCCTGAAAATCATTTTGAGGGAAAATGCCATTGGGGTGAATTTGTTTAAAGTGGATCCCAGCTTGTTTTAAAGTGACCCGCACATTGTGATCATGGAGACATCTCCTGTGATACCTATGAAATGAGACAAGCAGGATTTAACACCAGGACTACAATGGACTGCCACAGCCTTGAAGATATTATCAAGGTGTGCCTTCACAGCCAGTCTATCTGCCATGGCCTCTTCCACCTCCATGACCATTGGGAATCAGAGTTCCTCCACTCATTTTGCCATTGGGCCCAATATTATGGTTTCCAGTGGCATTTCTTCCACTGAGGGGGGCCGTTACCCCACCTAAAGGGGCTCATCCGCCCATAGCCGTTGGCCCCTTTAGGGAGTCAGGTTATTTACCACCAGCCAACACTCAACATTGAGTCACTGGCTGTACAGTCTACTCCATTGCCATAGCAGGATGTCCAGCCTGACCTAACTTAAAGGATAGTTTGGTACAAATTTCATTTACAAAGACCTGCTTTTAATGGCTGTTCATAAATTCTTTGTGGTGGAGAACAACAGTTCATGATCTAATTCTGTATTAGATTACTAGGGCAGAAGATACTCCCTCAGTCACCAAATCCCAGAATCCCTGGACAAGCTTGCTGGAATTCTAAGAGTTGACATACGAAACAAGTAATCCTACCTAAACTCTTTGACAAGTAACAGTAGCTTGTGATTCCCCCCCCCCCCGCATCACTTGTAGATTGAACCCAGAATTTCTGAAGATAAAACTTGTGCTACTGACCTATATAGCCATGAAAAGTAGGAGAAAATTCCATTTGATTTATCTTTTTAAGCAAGGCAGCCTAGTGTGAGCCCCCAGACTAATGTATGAATCAGAACATAGCCTCCCTTCACTTCTCTGAACGCAATTCCCAACAAAATTGCGTAGAAAAATATGCATATCATGAAAAGCTGCGCACACAAGTGTCTCTATTAGGGGAAATGGCCTACCAAAATGGCATACCAAAGTGTCTGTATTAAGGAGATTTGTGTAAAAGAAAAGTGTATGTCAGAGAAAATTACACATGAAGGAGATGTGAACGTTCATCTATTCTTTGTTCAATCACAGACTGATAGGAAAATTGGACAAAACAAACTTCTCACTGAATACAATGAAACTGAGGGAGACTGGACGCAAAATTGTTTCCTCTGTCGCTAAGAGACTGTCCTGGGAAGACCCTGTTTCTTCATGGTCCTCAAAGATGGAGGAATCCTGGTTTTACTAGGCCTCCAAAAATCATTTTTCTCTGTGTCACAAGACTGCTTGTTTCCAGTACAGTGTATAACCATTCTTTATCTGTAGCTAGCAGAGGCCTTTTGCTTTGGCTATATACCAAAGCCAGTGTCTCTACACGTATGTAAACAGTTTCCATGTTATGGGAATGTTCTCCTAGAGAAGCCAGGGGGCCTCTGATTGGGTCAGAAGGCACCACATGGGTCAACGAACTCCATTTTGGTGGGAGGAAATCTCAGTTCTCTTTTAGATGTTGATGGTTTAACTTGCCTGGGAATATTTCCTTTTTGTACCACCATGATTACCTAGGCCTCATATTTTGCCTTTGGACTGATTCTATGCACCGGAACCTTATCTACATTTTTTTCTATGGACTATGTTACTGGACTATGCTTTAAGAAACCAGATTAATAAACCACATTTTGCTTGAAGAACAACGTCTCTCTTTTGTGGGCAAGAGATAACACAGGACACGCTACCAAGATATCTCCCTATCTACAAATAATTACTCCGTGACATTGGATGTTTCCAGAACGGGGTTACAGCTAGGTTTAGCTGGTTTTGGCAGCCCAGCACTCCCACTGGGGGCTGGGGCAAAGTTCTCTGGGCCCTTGAAATATAGGAGCCCTTGAGAGAGAACTCAGGGAGACGCCCTGGCAGAGTGGGACAGCTGGTATAAGCTGATAGAGACATTCCTTCACTTTCTCCACTGGGGCAATTTTCACAAGGGTAGCCATGTTAGTCTGTTTGAACAAAACAAAGGAGAACTTTAGATTTAACTTGCAATGAGTTTCCATGGATGAAAATCTATTCTCTAGTCATGAGCATAATATGGTCTTCATTTCCCATAACCGGTAGTTTCTCAGGCTCATCTCAACTGATGGCCCTGAGTCATCAGTTTTTCTTTCATTGAAAAAGCAACTTACCGTAATTTTTAAAAAGACTCAATGCTTCCTCACCACCACCACCCACCCCGGGTATATTTCGAGGATTCTTCAACATACAAGTTGAATCAAAGTCAACTGTTTTATTCTTCCTAGATAGCTAGGGAAATTCCCTAAGCCAATGTTTTGGACTTCAATTCCCAGGAATCTAAGTCAATTCCCCAAAGCACTGACCAGCCAATGTACTGACTTAGGCTTCTGGGAACTGAAGTCCGAAACGCAAAGGTTGGGGAACACTGCCCTAAGCCATAAAGATTCATTTGGCTGGATCAGTCACCTGGGAGCCTCCATGACCTTTTGGCTTAACGAAATGTGTCTCTGGGCAAAATTATTATTGCAAGCTATTGGATTCTTGAGACAAAAATATCAAAGTGCAACAACCTTAACCGTAATGATGAGAGTGGGTTGTTCAAAAAGGAGGTCCTATTGTCTTAGGGTTTCCGTAGAAGTTCATTGTGGTTGGTCAGTCACACAGTCAAGTCCGACCCTTTGCAACCCCATGAACCACAGCACGCCAGACTCCACTGTCATCCACCATCCTCTGGAGTCTGGCCAGAGCTATACCCACTGCATCAATGATGCCATCAAGCCATCTCATCCTTTGCTGCCCCTGCTCCTTTTGCCTTCAATCTTTCTCAGCATCAGGATCTTCTCCATTGAATCCTCAGTTCTCATTTAGTGGCCAAAGTGCTTGAGCTTGACCTTCAGTTTCAGTATTTGTCCTTCAGCCCATTAAGACTTAGAAAACTAATGAGCAATACATTTAAAGATGTTGGGACCTAATTGTCACCTAATTTGCTACACAGAGGCTAAACAGTGGAAGCATTCATATGTCATATCTGCTTTGATCCGGATTCCTGTATTGAGCAGGGGGTTGGACTGCATGGCCTCACAGGCACCTTTCAACTCAGTTATTAAATGATTCTATGGAAAATAAGACATGCAAGTGATTAGAAAAGGACTTGTTCCTTGATGCAGGTTGGTGTCTTTCACCAGTTTGCTCAAAAGATGGACCAGTAACAGATCATCCAGACTGTTATCCAATGTGGTTAAAGAACAGAAGGAATAACCAGAAGAAATTACAGGGGGTGCCTTTGTGAAGCTCATGAACACATGGTAGTGGACTTCACACGACAGAGATTCCCATATATCTAGTTTGTTGGAGAATGGAATGGAGGGCAACACATTTTCAGGGGACGAAAGGGACAGAAGGTAACATTAAATACTTCCACTGGCTTTTTTCTCTCTAAAACTTCCCCCATTTGTCTTTACTCTGAGGCCAGAAAGATCCAGTAGAACAAAATTTGATTAGGGAACTTCCTGCAGTGTGAGATTTGTTGACGGGGTTCCCCATGATGTATTCAATTATGGTGTCCGGAAAAAAAAACACAACCACGCAGAAAATTCCTCTGGATCTTTGGACCTTTACTGAAAGAAAAAAGATGATTGGTCCTGGAGCCACGACAGGACTCTGTGGCAGATGAAGGCATCACAGCATCCTCTTACACCAGAGAAAGCAGGCTCAACTTCCTGGGTCAACAAGGACCTCCACAGCAGACCTGATAGTTCTTGAGTTCCCTTCGAGCCCCCTGAATCCAGAAAAGTTTCTTTCTCTTTCTGAATCTAGAAAGTTAAAAAGTAACCAAAGCGACACAAAGGTGTGTTCCAAGATTACTCAACTAAAGAAATCAAAGTAACCGTTCCACCAACAGGAGAGAAAACACTGATGAACTTTGAAAGGAACAAACATGCTTCTTGTACCTAATTTGGCGATGAACTGATTGCAAGGTACAATCTAGTCATGGTGTCTGTGCAGAAACATTCTGCTTGGGGGGCCATATCCCCCACCCGAGCTGTTTTCCAGCTCATTCTTTGTTCCCATTAGTCATATTTTTATGAAAGAAAATTAAGAGTATAAATTGAATGAATAAATCCTAATAATTTCTCATCTCTCTCTTTTTGAAAAAAAAAAGACAAAGATTCTGTGCAGTTGATTAGCTTTAGCTTTACAGTATTTTTAAAGAAACAAATCTACATTGTCTTACGATTCTATTTATTTATTTATTTTAGCAAAAGAGAAATTACTCATATCCAAGGCCATCTGACTTGCAAAAATTGTAGCAGATTGAAAGGTGACAAAGTTTACAACTACTAGCTATTTACATAGTTCTAGCTAGAGGTATGCCAGGAATATAAAATTTACAAATCTGAATGCAAATTGGTTTGATCTACTGCTCCCTTGCGGATCTTCAGACTGGAATATCATTATTTTTTTGGATTGCATGCTCTTCCAATATTATCATCATTCTTGGGGCAAAATACAAGACCTAAACATGTCAAAATATATTTAAATATGTGCATTGATGATCAAATGTCTTTTCAAATGAGCACCTTGAAATGAAATCTATTTAGAATGGGCATTTTTGTAAGAATGTGGTTTCAAAATTACACATTTCAATCTAAAGTGTTTAAAACAGTAGTTGCCAACCTTTTTTTGTCCAGGCCCCACCTAAACATCTCTAAAATCTTGATCCCCACCTCCCATGACATAAAATTCTTATTATTCGAAAAGTGAACTCCTATTCATGTGGAGGAAGTCTAAAAGACCATTAACTGAGAATAACTCATTTTTTAATTCCCTGCCCCTAAAAATCAAATTGCCCACCTGTGGGGTGTGTGCCCCACACTGGGAACCATGGGTTTAAATTTTTTTGAGATGGATTTGAGGTTCAGATGGCATTCCATGGCCTCTCTCTGCGTTGTTTGACTACACATCCCATCAGTCTCAGTTAGCATATCCAACAGTGAGCCTAAAAATATCAGGGGGACTCCAGGCTGTCCATTCCTGCTTAATATTTTGCATTGGGGAAAAAATCCATGGAATGTTTTTAACAGAGTCAATTTAAGCACAATTAAACCTAAAAATAATTTCATTTGATTTGACAGTAGGGATGTAAATGTCTACATTTTTCTTTCCTATTCACTTGAGAGAAAGGAATAATTATACTTTTCTCTGCACTGGTGAAATTATTATAGGTTTTGTCCATTTCTCACATGTCACCCTCTTTTGTGGGAAATTAGCAGGAACTTTTTTTACTGTGCAAAAACATTACATTTCACACTAGATCTTGCTTCCTACCCCTCAAAAAATGCAAGGGAAGTTGTACAGAATTTTTTAAAAAATATATCTTTATAGCTGCTGCTGCTAATAATAATAATAATAATAATGGAAAATGAAACTTGATCTGTTAGCCCTTGTTCAGGAGTGAAAAATCTAGGAGCAGCCCATTGGTTTTTTAAACAGGACTTCCCAATGTGTTAACACACCCTGCCTGCAAAAATTTGTCACTTTCTTATTTGACAGTCATGATGAAAGGAGAGTTCTTGTACATTTGAAGGCTCAGCGCCACAATAAATGCATCTCACTTCCAGAACCTGCACATTTGCAAGGCTTATGGGGCCTTTCAGGAAAATGATGTACTGTACTAGCAAGAGGATGTACTGTATCGGTTTTAAAAATGGGTCTGTTTAATATTCACATAATGGGGAGGAGGGGGAGAGCAAAGTTAGCCAACTGGGTCAAATATACAGATAGATCTCACTTGCTAACGAGGGAAGGAAAACTATTTGCTACATTGTGCAAGACAGATAGAAGAAAAATGCAATTGTCAGAGTGTGAACTTCTTTTGTACAGGTCAACCCCCTCTATATTTGTGGGTATAGTATCCATGGTTTCTGTTATCCCCAGATCTAACATACTCTCCAGATGGGCAAACCATTTTTTTTTATTGCCTCTGTCTGTAGTTTAAGATTGGGTCTGTTCCAATTATTTCCCTTACAATCTCATTTCTGATTTTATCCCTTCTAGTCACCCCAACAGCCTTCCTCAGACATCTCATTTATGAGGTGATCAACTTTCATTTATGTTTTGTTGTAATCATCCATGTTTGGCACTGGTAACACAAGGTGGGAATGAATATGCTTTATAAGAGATGTTTCTTTGTGTTGATTCATTGGTATTGTGTTGTAAGTGCGGAGCTAACTGTCCCAATATTTGGTTTGCCTTACTGCACTGAACGGAGAACTGCAATCCAGAAAAACACCATTCCAGGCACACTCCAAACCAAATTCCCAGTGACAGCCCTTGCTGGCACCCCCCGGAATAGTAAAGCATGGCTGGTTTCTTTGTCAACCCTTTGGTTTTTGATTCCACCTTGTATTCTGCTGCACTGTGCTGGGTGTGAAAAATTGACTCCACCGTCTCCCTGAGTCTGGGAGGGCATTAAATAACGCTGAAGTCAGGAAGAACAATATCTAACGGAACAGTTGAGCCGTACGCTGTGGTGCTGCTCATTAAATTACACATAAAAGTCCCCTCATAGCAATAATGGGAGTTAGCTGCCTGTAAAACTCCCTGGTGACGCAGGATGTAAATTCCACCTTTCCTCTCCTTGCTACACCGTTGGCGCATTCGGGAGGTAATTTGCTGATATTTCCACATTGTGATCATGTCTAGAACCTATTGAGCAGAAAACTGAAGCAATGGGTTTCATTCTCTACTTTGCCTCTGCCTCCTTTGGTGCTTTGCCAGTCTGCCTTCCTGATAGGCTATAAAAGGGAGGGTAGTCTGTTTTATCAAATTTAGTGTGAGAATAATGGCTCGGAGCTGGAAGCTGCTGCTTTCCAGGGACTTTTGCCTACAGTGGTTTACTCCCCTTTTCACCTTCTCTTCCTCGATGCCCCCAGATAGGCTGGTCTAAAAGTAAGGTTGGTTAGAATTTCAGATGAGGTGCAGTGGTTAAGATGCTGCACTGCAACCAAATGGTTGTGATTTCGATCCTGACCAGGGCACAAGGTTGTCTCATCCTTCCAAGGTCAGTAAAATGAGTACCCAGCATGTTGGGAGCAAACGGCTAATTAACTTGTGAGCTGCCCAGAGAGTGCATTAAGTGCTACGGGGCAGTATAGAAGTGTGATTGCAGGGCAGGAAGAAAACCTGATTTTGAAGTAGAAGCGGAAAATCCAGTACAAAGTTAGTGAAGAGTCTGATGCATCCTGAGCTGATTATAAGTGAACCTTTGTTTTGTGCTTTCATCATTCTAACCCTCTCTTCCCAGAAAAGATACTAAGAGAAATCATAATAGCTATAGTAAAGCATCACCATCACAATGATCATAACAGCAACTTTTTGAAGTACAAAGTGCCTTCCTTTGTCTCTGTCTGTCTCTCTCAGACATACAGAAATGAATGTACAATGCGCTCACCGGTTGCAGGAAGGCGTCACTTTTTGGCAACATCTCCTACTTGTCTAGCTTGCCTCTATGATACAGCTAAAAACAATGCCATGAAGCTGTTTTACACTGCTGTGCTCACGCCGTAATTGTTAATCAGGTGGAACCGTGCTGAAGAGACACCGTTCTCTGCAGCAGCTGCCAAGGGTCGGCATCCATCTTGGCATTTGAAACACCCATCACCGATCTCAAGTTCCTTCGGAGAAGACAGCACAACAGCAAAAGACACATTCCGTCTCAAGTTTGTTAGCACATATGCGCCCTGAATTATGCAAGCTCAAATCACGCACAATAAAAACATGTTCCTCCATGCCAAAGATACTCAAATGACTGTAAAAATGCCAGTGATTGGGGTGGGGGCAGTGTCAAGTTGTACATACTATTCCATTTTGTGAGATATCGGTAATAAGATATAATATGCTGCATCACAAAAAAATAAATATTTTCTGCTACTTGGTCTAATCCATGTGTCCTATACTAAGTCATGTGCAATAAATCCAAATCTGAAATCCGATTGTGCCTAGGACACCAGGATCTTAAATTAGCAAAGCTCACCCTCTTGGTTAGGTTCATACATTGATCATGTGGGGGTATATTTGCCACAAAAGTAGCAAAAAAATTCCAGCTTATTAACACAGCTGCATCTACTCATCTTTAGCTCAAAACAGACTCACTATGGCCTACCGGTAGTTGTACTATCCAATAAGATGGTTTCACACTAGAGACAAGCCATTGGTCCATCTTGCCTTATATACCTATTTCTGATGTCAGCTCACTGACCTGCCCAGATATGCCTGGCTGCTGCTGGAATATGCATGCCGCCAGGGGACGTAATTCAGCTGAGGTGGCAGCAGGCACAGTGCTAGCTGCAACTGTTATAATGTTCACATGTAAAAATACATTACCCAATACCATTTGAACAGCTATAGCATGCCTATAACTTAAAATCTGTACGTGATAGGTAAATTCTGAGTTCAGATTTGGAATCAGCACACGTGTTGTTCCCATTCACAAAATCATTGTTGTGCAGTGATATCAGGCCACTTACCCAGGAAATCCAGCCCACTGCTGTCCTTTGGGCTGCTCAGACAGTTCTCCAGGTAAATCCCATTCTTGAAGCAATCATCTTTCTTTTTCGTTAACCCAAGGATCTCACTGGGCTGATCCAGTGCCTCTCCCCCAGCGCAAGAGCATGGCGTTTGCATGATGCCACACGGATGGGTACTGCTGCTTGTGGTCAAGCAAGTATCCAACCATTTGCACAACATCTGGCAGGCAGCTTTGCTCGGGCTTCGGTTGCCTACCACCAGGTATTCCACTGAGAAGTCATGTTCCCGGACCTTGGCCTGCTTCCACCGGACAGGGGCACTTTCCAAAGCCGAAGACGTCTGCTTCATCTGGAGGAACTGCTTGTTGGACTGGAGGAAAGAATAATGGGTGGAGCTGTCGCAAAGGTTCAACACGTCATCAAAACTCTCCATGCCCAAGTACGTCCGGGTTGACTCCAAGAACGAGTCAAATTGATATGTGCGTATCTGCTGGTAGTCACAGACACCGTTGGGCTTCAAGACCTTCATGTAGAGGGTGTATCTCCTGGGGTCAGGGTTCTGGATGACCCAAGCGCAACGGGAAGAGTTCAGTGGGAAGACAGCAAAAGAGGAGAAATAACCGAAAAATTTGCCCTGGACTAAAGTGGTGCACGAAGACTGGCCCAAGTCCAGGGCCACGACTGTCCACACAAAGAAAAGGGGCGACAACAAAACCAGGTTCAAGGAAAATCCAGCGCCCTTCCTCATCCTAGGTCCCTGCTCCTTTGGAACTCACAGCAATAGCCAGGGAAAGCGCAGATCTGGGACATAACAGGAGGAAAAGGGGAAGATCTTGCTCCAGGCTTGAGGCAAGATTAATCCTGGCTTCCCATGCTTGGCTTCAAACTTCTCCTTGTGCCATCAGCGGGCAACCCCTGGAGAGAAGAAGAAAAGAAACACAGGTGTGGTGAATCCTAGGGTGCAAAGATGTAAAAGCCGGCCAACATTCAGGTTTCCCTTGAGAGAGAGAGAGATCAAACCAGATATTGAAATCATCACAAGGCCACCAGGAAGCTCTGGTTTTAGCTCGGAAGCACCAAAGATACAGATTTATATCTAAAAACATATACTTAAGGTTCTTTGTATAGTGAATAGGTACAATATAGTGAATTTTGCAATTCAGGTCGCTCCTCCTATATCTGCTGGTTCAATATCCACGGTTTCAGTTATCTGCTGATCTAAAGGTATTGAATAAAAGCACCCTGGAACACATAATATATATTTATTTCTATGGCACATTACCAGAGC
Organism: Furcifer pardalis; assembly: GCA_030440675.1. Classification (NCBI taxonomy): domain Eukaryota; kingdom Metazoa; phylum Chordata; class Lepidosauria; order Squamata; family Chamaeleonidae; genus Furcifer; species Furcifer pardalis. Next base: position 48,881,383 of record CP126891.1, read on the forward strand.
TGGCTACTAGGTGACACTCTCCACAATGCAATGTTTTCAAGGAACAGAAGCAGACTTTTGGGTAGCTCTGATGGGGACACTCGATGAGGACATTCGAAAGCTCACATATTAAATTGATTCAATGGGACTTCTCAAGCTGGACCTTGCTTTGCAAAGCAGCAGGATTTTAGCCCATATATACACCTATCCCCACCAAGGAGAAAACCATGTTGTGACTGCCTGCCATAGATCTGTGATGAAAGCCCAAGAGAAGGGGAAAAACTGGCAGCCACAGTTCAACATCAACATGGTTCAATATGCAGGGATTCCGTTTCAAATTTCAGTAGAGACATTCTGGGATTCTTGCCCAACTCAATCTGTGTCCACATAAGGGTACACACATGACACCCAGCTCCCTCTGTGCTTCGAGGGAACACTCTAACTGGATTCCTATCTGGGCATGTGGTCCTATTGCAGATCACCAAGGAAAAGATATACTGGTAGTCCTGAAAATGGGCAACAGCAAACAGCTATGATTTGGGAGGGACTGGTTGCCCAACAGCATCAGACTCCTGTACGGCAGAGTGTTTTGCCCATTTGTGTCCCAGAGAACACAAGAAACAGAGAAGCAAGTGACTATGACAGCTATACCACCACATCAACAAGAAGAGTCTAAAGGGAGCAGGGGATAATCCAGGTGTTCTAAAGTGAGCCACTCAAAGTCATTACAAGAATGCAGGCTCCCATCTGTGTACACATGAAACACTTGTCAACCCAAATTCTCATAGAGTAAATGAGCTTTTGAAAACAAGGGACGGGGGGGGGGGACTTTTGAGAGTGCAAAGACAACGTAATATCTTAGTTTGGCAGAACTCCCTCTGGAATTCCAAAGAGGAAGGGTGAGAAGAAGCAATCGTTTTCCTCCTTTGGCATCTCTCATCATAGTCTTCATAAGAGACTGGAATTCTCTTTCTCCTAATTTTAATCAGATGCCATGTTTTCATCCCAACATTTTAATCTTGGAGTACTCTGCTGCCCCATCGATGCCCTCAGACTCTTTGCTCTGCCCAGTTGTCAGCTCACAAATGCATCCGTACCTCCAATCTGGACCACATCTACACATTTATCCAAAGAGAATAAGGGTAAAAGTTGCCCTTGCTCGAAAGGCAGTCGTATCTGACTCTAGGGTTCAGTGCTCCTCTCAATTTATATTCAAAGAGCCAGCACTGTCTGTGACTGCATATGTCTCTGTGGACGTGTGGTAGGCATGACTAGACAACAGAGTGGACAGAACGCTCTTTACCTTCCCACCAAAGTAGTCCCTATTTATCTACTGCAATTTCTTGCTTTTGAACTGCTAGGCTGGCAGGACAGAAATGGGAGCTCACTCTGACATGCATCACTGGGAAGAAGGAGGAGGAGGAGAAGGAGGAACTCCAACCCTCAGCTTATTCAGGGTCCTCCAAGTGATGTAGGGGAGGTTGAGTTCCTTAGCTGTATCCTCCTCCTGTAATGTTATTCCTTGTCCAGGGAGTTCCTTCCTCCACCTTCTAATTTGGTTTTTGCTCTTGTGTACCCTCAAGAATGTTTATTCATGCCCTAAAGCTCTTCCTGAATCTGAGTTGGTGGACTTGAGGCTCATCTCCATTCAGAGGTCTTTCTTCCATTACACAAGATGACAACTGCAGGCGCATGGGCTGCAGCTGCGCTCATTGCAGGGACAAAATGACCTATGTGCCACCAGTGAATGAGAGAGACAGCCAAAAGTGTTCAGAAATGCAATCCATGCTCCTTGATGCCTTTGAGCATTGAACTGAGCCTCCTGTTGAGAATATCAAGGAACACCTGGCTTTGCCCTTTCTACGCCTCGTAAGGCCTTCACCATAATCTCTGATAGTCTTAAAAGCTAACTAACTTTAACTAAACATTGCCACTAACAGGATGCTACGTTCTGGCTATTAGCCCTTGGGATGGATTTCATCTAAACTGAGTCCCATCTGGAAGGTTTTATTGCGAGGAGTGTAAATATCCCCCTTCCCCCTTTGCCTATGTGGCTGTAGTGGGGGAGACTTAAAAGGAAAATTAAGCACACACAATGAAACGGGGGGGGGGGGAGGAAGAGACACACGTAATGTGAAAACACCTGGAAATGCAACACAGTTGGCAATAAACCCGACAGAGGTTTTTGCTGGAGAGCAGAAGGCAGGCAAGACAAATGCTTCAACCAAGGTACAAAACTAACAACCTTTCCAGATGGCAAAAAAGGCTCCCCTCTTTCTGATGCACCGTGTTTGCCAATATAAAAAATGTGGCTGCTCGGATTGTGATGGGATGCGGCCATTATGCTCATGCCTCACCAATTCTCTGAGAGAGCTGCACTGGCTTCCAGTATGCCTCCGGGTGCAATTCAAGGTGCTGGTTATCACCTTTAAAGCCCTACATGGTAGTGGCCAAGGATACTTAAGTGACCGCGTCACCCCAAGAACATCTGACCATCCCACCAGAGCAGACCGGAGAGGCTCTCTGGTCATACCTTCAGCTAGAGAGCCACATCTCTGTAGCACAAGGAGGAGGGCCTTCTCTGTGTCTGCTCCGGCCCTATGGAACCTCCTGCCAAGTGAGTTGTGCCTCCAGATGGAGCTCCTGGCCTTCAGAAAAGGGGTTAAGACCTGGCTGGCGGGGCATTTGTGGGGTCCGTGCCAGACTGTCAGCTTGGCTGGCTGGCTCCTTTGAATACCCCCCTCTTTCCCTGTTGCTTTTTAACTTTTTAATATTTTAACTTTAAATTTTAATTTTCATCGTAAGTAATGTGTTTTTAATTGTTTTAAATTGTAAGCCACCCTGAGTCTTTGGATAAGGGTGGGGTATAAATTTAATAAAATAAAAATAAATAAATAAATAAATAAAGCCCACTGAACTGCAGCTCTCTGACTCTGATGCATGTTTCAACCTGTCTTTCAGGGTTGGCCCTCCAGATGTGGCTGGTTTACAGCTCCCATCATCTTTCATCTCTGGCCAATTGGTCTCCAGATTTCTCAAGAACCACTCAGTTTGGTTCTATGGGAGGAGAGATTATTAAAAGAGCATATGGGATGTCAGTTAAATCTGATCTCTCTCTCTCTCACACACACACACAGGTCAGAAAAGGTCGTTCTTTGCTCGAAAGCCGTCTATTCCAACTCTAGGGTTCAGTGTTCATCTCTGTTTATAGCCAAAGAGCCAGCGCTGCCTGAGTATGCAGACGTTTTCATGGTCATGTGGCAGGCATGCCTAGACACCAGAGTGCATGGAATGCTTTTTATCTTCCCATCACAGTGGTGCCTATTTATCTATTTGCAATGTCTTCCTTTCAAACTGCTAGGTTGGCAGGAGCTGGGACAGAGATGGGAGCTCACTCCATCATGCAGTGCTTGGGTATCAAACTCCACCTTCCAGTCTTCAAGTTCAGCATCTTAACCACTTGAGCCAGTGCAGCAGCACCCACCCCCCATACACACACAAATAAGCATACGCAGAAGAATTTGTTTTGTTCCATGAGGCTAGCAGAGAAAAGCTAAGCATGCCTTTCTTGTGAAATCTGTGGTTGCAATCTTGTGTAATGGAGGAAGGAGCTCACTGGGCAAGGAATGACATTAAAGGAGGAGGACATGGCTGAGGAACTCAACCTCCCCTACGTCATCACTTGGAGGACCTTGACTAGGCAGAGTGTTGGAGTCCCTAAAGGTAAAACCAACGTGCTCAAGTGGGGGCCGCTGGTGGGGCACAACACGCTGTGTGAATGTGGAGAGATACAGAATCTGGCTCATATGTTAAACATACCTTTCTTGTGAAATCTGTGTGCATGAAGGAAGGTGGCAGGGAGGGAGAAGCCCCAGAGGTCAGTGTTATAACTGATGGGGGACATATTGGCCTTCCAGATGTTGTGGAACTCCAGGTCCCATGATCCTTCATTATTGGCTATGCTAGCTATGGCTCACAATGTGAACTGCAGTCTGCCACAATCTGGAGGACCACCTGTTTCTTTCCACTGTGACACATCATGGAGCCGCCATGTGATTGATCTAGGCAGTGTCCAGTAACATCATGCTGTGTGAGGAACAGTGACATGTAGTGGTCAGGGTTTCAACGCTGACTCCACAGATCCAGGTTCCAGGCCCTGCTGAACCACTAGATCTTCTGGATGATCTTGTGCCAGTCACTGTTTTTCAACCTGGCCTACCCAAGAGAACTAAGCAAAAGAATGACCGTCGACATCCTCTGAATGGATATGAGACTCAAGTTCACTGACTAAGAGCTTTATGGCAAGAACAAATATCCTTGAGGGTACACAAGAGGATGGAGGAAGAAGGAGCTCATGGGACAAGGAACAAGGGTTGGAGTCCCTAAATGATAGACCCACTTGCTCAAGTGGGGGCTGCTGGCAGACAATAACATGTGGTGTGAATGCACAGAGATAGAGAATCCATTGGCTCATTTGCTGGCTTGCTGGTTACTACCAGAAACGTGTATTGATGGGGACTTAGGTTTGGCCAACAACAAAGCCAAGAACTTGGCTTCATTTCGGAAATTTAAAGTCTGACTTGGCCAAAAAAGAATAACCAGACCTACTCATAGCATTGTTGTGGGGATAATGGGTGGAGGTGTGTGTGAGTGTGCGGGGCACATACACCACCCTGAGCTCTCTGTAGGAATGTCACTGTGGCCAATCAATCAAAATAAAGACAAAAGGTGGTGCAGCGGTTAAACTGTTCTACTGCAGCTCAAAACTACTAACGTTGTGAGTTTGATCCTGATGGGACACAAGACTGACCAGCCTCTTCCATCCTTCTTAGGTCAGTAAAAGGACGATCCAGGATGTTGGGGGCAAAAATGCTAATTATCTTGTGAAACGACCAGAGAGAGCGCAAAGCACTATGGGGCAGTATAGTATAATTGCATTGCTTTAATTTTTTGCTGCTGTTGCTAAAACACTCAAAGGAAGGTCATAGGGGCTACCATGTAGACTGCTGAATTTAATGCAAGATATATCAGAAATGTTATCTGGAAAGACGAAGCCTTATTGATGATCTCCATTACCAAAGTCTTGTTGAGTGAGAAAATGCAGTACCTCCTCTCACCATCTTTGATGGTGGTGCTGTTGTGCAACAGAAGAGTCACTCTAGACCGGTGTTTCCTAACCTTGAGGGCTTTAATCCCCACAAGCCTCAGTCAATTCCCAAAAGCACTGATCAGCCAATGGACTGACTGAGGATTCCGGGAATTGAGGTCCCCCTGTGGGGTCTGGGCCACATGCTGGGAACCATGGGTCTAGAAACTTCTTTTTCTGCAAAGCCTCCATAGCAATCTAAAAAAATAAAATACCTGGCTCCCAGGACTGCAGTTTCCACCTCTTCTTTCCGTTGCCTTTAAATTTGCTTTTGTCCTTTGACATTTCATGGGCAAACTTCCATAATCCTTACTTTCACAAACAGTTTTCCCAAGGTAAAGGTTACCCTTCCTCAAAAACCAGTCGTATCCGACTCTTGGGTTTAGTGCTCATCTCTGCTTACAGTCAAAGAGGTGATGCGGTGACCCCCACCTGCTAGCTGATATAGCAATATTGCTCCCTCATTCTTTTAGCTGTTTGTGGTAACTCTTGTAGTACAGTAATACCTCGGATAACGTTTACCTCGGATAACGCTTAAATCGTATAACATTAAGTAATCTGGAGAGGAGAATTGGATCGAATAACGTTAAGGTCCTATGGGATGGATCGGATAACAACCGCTAAAGCCTGTGCAGTTACAATGTATCTCTATGGAGCTTTAACGTTATCCGATACATCCCATAGGATTTCAACATGCATCGGATAACACTAAAAATCGGATAACACCAAGACTTGTGGAACCAAATCTTAGCGTTATCTGAGGTATTACTATATTTTTAATTGGGTTTTTATGGGTTTTAAGCTTTAGATTGTGGTGTTGATTTTAATGTTGTGAGCCGCCCAGAGTTGTTTCGAGTTGGGCAGCTATATAAACCAGACACATAAATAAATAAATAAATAAATAAATAGCCAGTGCTGTCTGCATTTGCAGACATTTCCGTGGACATGTGTAAGGCATGCTTCCACACCGGAGTGCACAGGACACTGTTTACCTTCCCACCAAAGTGGTACCTATTTATCTACTTGCAATTTCTTGCTTTTGAACTGCTAGGTTGACAGGAGTTGGGACAGAGACAGGAGCTCGCTCCATCATGCAGCATTTGGGTCTTAAACTGCTGACCTTCCGACCTTCCAGTCGTCAAGTTCAGCGTCTTAACCACTTGAGCCACTGCAGTCCCTTGTCAGCTTTCCCAAACAAGGAGTTAAATAATTAGCAAGGGATGAACTGGACTGAATAATAATATTAAAACTGCCTTGGAATTTCTCTGTAGATGAAGATAAACAGAATAATTTTTGCAAATTCAAGGTGCTTTCTCTCTAAGCAGAATTCTGGCCAAGATGCCACATTACCTGCATGGAAGAAGATAAGCAAGATTGCACATTGAGAGATTAACTGCCAGAAAACTAAGGTTTTTCAAAAGGAAAAAAAGCCCCCAGTGCCTTAACCTTCACTTCAATTTGCATGTGAACATCTCTTTTAAAAATAGCTAGCCTAGATTCTAATTTTCAATTCCGAGATGTCAGCCCTGGGAGAAATAAAGGAAGAAATGCTAAAGAGGGAGTACGACTGTGGATAAATAGGCTTAATACACGGCTTTAATTAAACTGTGTTTAGTTTGAGGGATTTTAGATGAATGAGACCAATCAAATATAAATATACTAACATGGAAATTAATTTAAGGAAGCCTGTTCTGATGCATACCTTGGAATTTGCTTTTTAAAAAGAGATGTCTATTTGAAAAACAGCTCTGCAGAAGAGCTAAGAACGTTTCAGGATAGACAGTCAGAAAGTTGTGCTATAGGTCAGTGATGGCAAATCTTTTAGTGCCCAAACAGAGGGGCGGGGTGAACTCTGTGCTGGGGGAAGGGAGGAAACGCTCCCATTGGGCTGCTGGATAGAGTGGTGGCTGAACTCTGTGCTGGGGGAAAAGAGGAAACGTTTTCATTGGGTAATGGGGTGAACTTGGTGCTGGGGCGATGACATACGTGCCAACAGAGAGGGCTCTGAGTGTCCCCTCTGGCATGCGTGCCATAGGTTTGCCACCGCTGCTATAGGTTTTTAATGCTTATCTATGGGAATGGTCTCTGGAGCAGCCTCACTTTTCCTTCTGTAAAATGGTGATATTTTAAAACTCAAACTGATTTATCCCCCATGAAAATAAACTGCCTACATGGAAAAGAGGGTTTTTTAAAGGGAAAATTAATCAAATATTGCCTATAAAATTGGAGGTGTGTCCTAGAGTAGCATTATTAATGGGTTTGGAAATAAACAGATAGAAAGGAATAATAGAGAAATGGTTATTATAATGGTAACAGCTTTGAGACTGGTCATTGTTAAAAATTGAAAGTAGATTGCAAACTTGAATTGGATAATTGGTATGAAGAGATATGGAATATAGCAATAAATGATAGATTGGCATGTGAATTAATTTTTTTAAAAAGAGTTTTGTTTAAAAAAGGACTGACGTTAGAGAGACATGGAGAGAATTTATACAATATATCTTAGCGAAGAGGAAAGGAGTAAGGCCAAGAATAACTATCGTTTGGAAAGAGGTGACAGATGTATAAATAAAATGTTATATTGAGAATATAGTCGATTCCAACCCCTTGCAACCCCATGGACCATTGCCCACCAGGCACCTCTGTCCTCCACCATCCTCCTCAGCCCGCCCAGCTCTGTGCCCACTGCATCCACAATACCATCTAGCCATCTCATTTTTGGCCGCCCCCTTCTTCTTTTCCCCTCCACCTTTCCCAGCATCAAGGCCTTCTCAAGAGAATTCTCTCTTCTCATTTGATGTCCAAAGTACTTCAGCTTCATCTTTCCTATTTGACCTTCTAGGGAGCAGTCAGGGTTGATTTCTTCTAAGACCTACCTATTTATTCTCCTCGCTGTCCAGGGGACTCTCAAAACTCTCCTCCAACACCACATCTCAAAGGCATCTATTCTTCTGCGCTGGTAGTAGTTTATATATTTTAGGTATTTTGATATCTTGTATTTGTATGTTGTTTTTCCATTGCTTATTTTTATATATGAAAAAAATAAATAAAAATAATTTTAAAAAGCTGCCCATGCCTTTGCAGTTCTACCTCTTACCAGTGGAGGGCAGTAGCTGCTTTGCATCCAAGGCAATGGCTCTAAATTACACCTCAATTTCAAATGCAGGATTTTGCTCATGGAAAAGCAGCATCATAAAACCTGCATGCCAGCCAGAACCTGCAGCTGTGTAACCTTTCCATGTGCATGCATCTAGGGAAGCTGCCTTGGGGTGCAGCAAAACAATCAATTGTAGGAATGTTGCATTTACGAGCTTAAGAAGGTGCCTCCTAGCTAGGCTGAGTATTGGTTCCTCCATCTCAGCAAGGCTGGAATTAAGGGTTTACACCAACAGTTAAAAGGTACTGGAAAAGTCAAGCTACTGATGAGGTTTAGGAAAATCAACTCCTTCCAGTCCTGTATTATTATATTTGTTGTTATTGTTGGATACAAATCTACCATTTGAATCACAGTTTAGGGTTGGAATAAAATTAACAGTTCAAACCCTAATCACAGCCCTAAGAACTGTTAAGGTAGCATCTGAGTATATGTGCAGTTCCTAGTAGAGTTGTTTTTTGGAGAGTTAGGATGTTCAAGTCCAATAAGTCCAAATTTTCCAAATATCTAGAGAGTCCTTTAGGTATTGCTCCGAGGGCTCTGATCTCTATGGCTACGTTGTTGTTGTTGTTGTCGTTGGCATCTGCCTCCCCTTCTTCTGGTTGTGCCCTGGGACTGTGTAGGCTGGCTTTTTTCCCTACTGCATTACAGAGTGAGCTCCCGTCTCAGTCCCAGCTCCTGCCAAACTAGCAGTTCAAAAGCAAGAAATTGCAAGTAGATAAATAGGTACCATTTTGATGGGAAGGTAAACAGCATTCTGTGCACTCTGGTGTCTAGTCATGCCTGCCACGTGCCCACAGAAACATCTGCAGATGCAGACTATAAACAGAAATGAGCACTGAACCCTAGAGTCGGATATGACTGGCTTTCAAGCAAGGGCGACCTGTACCTTTAAATCTTAAATCACACGCATAGGGTTAACTGGACCTTTAGGATTATCCCTTTAGGATTATCCCAGGGGCATTAAATTGCTGAACACACATTACCCTATCCTTCTTTACCCTCCAAACTCACAGTGTTATGAGCAAGTGCAATAACTTTGGCTACTGTCTTTAGGAAATCCTACGCACACACAGAGTATCTCCAAAATGTCATTGCGTGGTTACCAAGTTGAATTATGGATGAGTATCTTATTTTGTTTTCTGTCCACCATCTGCCTTCTCTTTCTGAAGGAAGTGAATGCCGGTTGTCCATCCCTCACAGTAACTCAACCATCAATAACACAATCAGTGTCAACAGGGGGCGAGGAAAGACGAAAACCTACTTTGGAAGAGTGGGATGCAGAAGTGGCTTTGTTGGTTTAAGGAGAAGACCACCACTGATTTGGATTAAATCTCAGCCTTGGTGCAATCTAGGACTGAAGTCAATCACCAGTGATCTCCCACTTTCAGGAGCTAGACTTACCCATACTTAGCTTGTTCTTGGCTTGCTTCTAGCCAACTGCCTGCTAACGCTGAAGAAATGACTCTGCAACTTGGTGCATTTAATCTGGCATTTAATGGTTCTTGAAACCGGGTGCTCAATAAAGATCAAGTTGCTAATGCTTTGGGTGTCATGGATAAGAATTCAAATGCACTTGGGAAAATTAACACTTTCTTCTTCTTCTTCTTCTTCTTCTTCTTCTTCTTCTTCTTCTTCTTCTTCTTCTTCTTCTTCTTCTTCTTCTTCTTCTTCTTCTTCTTCTTCTTCTTCTGTGTCCCAATCCAAAGGAACTGAAGAATTAACACTTAGAGATTCAAAGGGAAAGAATGGCATTGTGGGACTTCCTTCTGCCCATGATTTTTTTTCTACAAAGCTCATCTCTAAGAGACTCTTCTGACCAAAGGGATGCTCTTACAGGCTTTCCTGAAATTGACGGGTGGTCTCCTTCTGCACCAGGCAAAGTCGTGATTGCTATCGGGGTCTAGAAAAAAAGTAAGGACAATTGTGGTTCTAATGCCACCCTACCAAGAACAAGAATATGAAACACATGGTTTTGGTGCTATCATATCACCACCGTATCATCTTGAATTTGCCCAAACGTGTCTACTTTTGGGAGATAAATCAAGATCAAGCCTGGTTCATAATAGGATAGAAGGACACCAAAGGGCAGTAGGGATTGACAGGCAAGGTTAGGACTGAAAACTGTTGGGATTTATGGAGCCCCATCACCAGTGATTTCTGACCATATTGATCTAAATCAGGGTTCCTCAAAGTTGCCTCTCCAGATGTTCTTGGAATTCAATTCCCAGAAGCCCTGAGCAGCAGGTGTGCTGACTTGAGCTTCTGGTAATTGACATCCAAGAACACCTGGTGGGCAAGTTTGAGGAACCTTGGGCTAGATGGTCCAAGGACCAAAGAGATCTCAATAAAGGGCAGCTTCCTCATCTAGTTCAATGTTCTCTAGATGTTGTTGGCCTGGCAGTTCCAACATCTCTCCCCACAGGCCATCCTAGCTAGAGAAAACCTCCTGTTCTTCTCCCCTGGATTCACCTCCTTCCCCACTAATATTGGAGCCTGCACCCATTACAAGGAGAAAAAATCATTGCCATGGTTGTGGAGCCAAAGGAAAGGTTAATAAAGATGAAAGAAGCCATTGACGTAGAACTGAGTCAAAAGGCCAGTGGCGGGAAATGAGAAATGAGTTTTCACTGCTTTCCCCCTACAAGGACGAGAAGGTCCTTCAGGGCTGCTCTCCAGCCCTGTGTCAATGCAAGGAGACAGTTTTGGCCTGCAGCTTCATTTCAGCTTCAGATGGTGATGAGAGAGAGGAGAGGGAAGCTAGCAGTCAAAGTGCAGTCAAAGCCAGTCAAAGTGCAGATGTTGGCAATGGAGCTGACCAGAAAGCATCCAGTGGGAGCTTGGAGGAAAGAGACAAGAAAAGGCTGCTTCTGAGTATCTCTTCATATATAAGTATTTAAGAGCTGAATGTCCACAAAAATTGGGTTCTTTGGTGTCTTCTTCTCTCCTACTCTTCATCTCTGGCCAAGGGAATCCACCAAGGATATAGTTATACTTCCATCCAACTTTGTCTGCATGGCCAGATAGGGCACTGGTTCTACCCCGGGTCTAATGGACCCTCATCACCCCAGTTGTCAGATATTGGGTGGTTTTGCTATGCAGAGTTGTATACCACTCATCCTGCCCTGCGTTATCTGCGTAATATCTCACCAGAACTAACAGGTTATTATATGCTGCTATATATGTTGTATGTTATCTGTTGTTATATAGGTAAAGGTGAAGGTCGCCCTTGCTCAAAAGCCAGTCATATCCAATCCTAGGGTTCACTGCTCGTCTTTGTTTATAGCCAAAGAGCCAGCACTGTCTGCATCTGCAGATGTTTCCATGGACATGTGGCAGGCATACCTCAACCCCAGATCACACAGACCATTGTTTACCTTCCCACCAAAGTGGTACCTGTACAACAACAACAACAACAACAACAACAACAACAACAACAACAACAACAACAACAACAACAGGTTGGCAGGAGATGGGACAGAGACGGGAGCTCACTCCGTCACGCAGTGCTCAGAAATTGAACTCTGACTTTCCAGTAGCAAATGTGTAAATGCTGCAATGGCTGTCTTGCATCCATCTACTATCCATTTTTTTAATTCAAAAGGGTGAAACTTCACAACTAATCTGAACAACAGATATTACCAGTTATAATAAAAAAACCACATTGATCTGTACACTTATCTGTTATGCTAACCATTCTGTACCTCTGCACCTGATGTGTATAAATTGATGCCATGAAGTCTCACTTTTGTGTCTGATGAAGTGGACTTGATCCGCAAAAGCTAACATTAAAATACAGCAGTTAGTCTTTGAAGTGTCACAACCTTTTTTGTCTTTTTGTTTTGTTTCCTCTATGATATGCTTGAAACACAGACTAACACAGCTACCATTTCAAAAATGTCAAAACCTTCTTGTTGCAGTGGAAGATAGTGACTGATGAAAGCAAAGAACTGCTCCATGTTTTAGTCCAACTGTTATAACAGCTCTCCATGATGCTCAGACACTGTTTTGATATGAGATAGCCACTGGAAAAGTGGCTTTTATTGCACTACAAATTGGGCACTGCAGTCTGACAAGTTACTTTTCATATCTTTGCTCTAGACTAAATCATTAGGATTGAGATGGACTTTCCAGATGAATTTCAATAGCTGCAATACTGCTTAGAACTTATAGACATTTGAGGCCAAATGCAAGGTGAGAACTACAGTTGTCTACCCATCTTAATGGCTGAACTGAAATTTTAATGCTGGTCTCTGGAACATTTAGCAGCAGGCGGTCCCAAGATCTACTTACATAACCATCCACCTTAGCCACTGCAACATTACAGCTAGAAGATGCATTATCTGATTACTCCACTATTCAGAGCTTTGATTTCTCTTCTCCCACTGCTTCTTCATAATCCAAGCTAACAGATGGTGTTAGATGTGCAAGGGACAGAGGAGTTCTCCTTCATAGCACCATCCAATGTCTATGACAAAGTCTCCTCCAAAACACTTCCCAAGTTTGTGCCACTCAATCCAGTAAATAATAGTGGCCAACAGTTAACCCTTTCATAGAGTTCTATCCCTACAATTGTTGTTTCTTGGCAACTCTGTACTTTGCCTTCAGCACAAATGAAATGACTCTGACAGAAGCTTGCTATTTTGATATAAAAATGGTGCTGTTTCAAGTTTACATTAGTTGGATGGACAACAGCAATTTTGCTTGTGTAACAGACTCACAAGTAGAACATTGGTCTACACAGAAGTGAGACCACACCTGAACTGACTCCCTCCAGCTAAGCAATTCATGATTTTAACTTGCCTTCTCATGTGTCTTGACCTAAGTCCTGGCTGTAAGTAAGGTAGCACATAGGAAATTAAACCACTCCAGTCATCTTCATGTCTTTTAAAAGTATTATTTCAGAAAAAGTTACAGATTTCTTAGTTTCAGGAAGCAAAACAATTCTAGGCAATGAAGCAATTTTAAGTCAGTAAGCACATTAAAAACAATAAAAGCCTGACTAAGTGTGGAAGCCAAAGGGTCCCCTCTTAGCTTAAAATCCCTACATGTTTGCTAAGTTCACAGCACACCCAGAGAACTACTTACTAAGCATGGTAAAGACCAAAGAGAAAGAACTTTCTCCTTCCCCTTCCTTTTATCTCTTCCAACAAGTTCCACCCTCCGGCCATTCCCTTAATGGGTATCAGCCAATCACAACACACAGTAGTGGGTTCCAAAAAAATTATTACCACACTGTGGGCGTGGTATTGTGGGTGTGGCCAGGGGGAAGCCCTGTGTTGCACCTGAATTAGGAGTACTTTATTTCAAAACTTGGATGGGTGGGGGCCAGCAAGAATTTCTGCTACTGGTTCTAGTGAACTGGTGCGAACCTGCTGATGCCCACCACTGACTACACAGTCAGTGGTGGGATGTAACAGGTTCTCACCAGTTTGCCAGAACCGGTAGTAACTTTTCCCAGTGTTCCGGCGAACCTGTAGCAGCTTTGGGGGGGGGGGGGAACCACCTTCAGGGCTTACCTTTTCACTGGTTTCCCCACTGCACATGCGTGCCAAGCACTTGGTGTGCATGCACGCCTACAGTGCTTGGTGCATATGCACAGCTTCCTTGCTGTCCTCCCAAGCGGGGAGGAGGAAGATAAGCTGCTAGCCTGAAGCTCCCTATAGCCTGCTCCCAGGGTAAGTGACTCACCTTTGGATGTAGTGTGTCTGTGTGTATTTTAATGTGTATTTAATACCTTTACCTATATTGACGTACTACCACAGTTCCTAAAAAGGCCTGGTGGCCGGTAGGCCTGGTGGCCTGGCTTGGGGTTTTTAAGCAAAGTCTTGGAGTTACCTCATCAATAAGCTACACCTTTGCTGTTCCAATTGGAGAACCTTTAAGGAGGTACAGCTGTTTTACTTTTACATTAAGGCATATTATCCTAGAGAACCGGTACAATGACAATATCCATCTTGCAACAGGGTGCTGCCCAGGCACTTATACCAACAGGTAGATGAATGGTTTGTGTTTGGGGTGGGTGGGTGGGTTGATTTATGTTTGGGGTGGGTGGGTGTATTTCAATGTAATTTTATTTATTTATTTATTTATTTATTTATTAAATTAAATTAAATTAAATTAAATTAAATTAAATTATTTAATTTATTTACGGGTTTGTGTTGTGGGTGGGTTGAGGGGTGTGTATGTGTGTGTGTGCTTATTTTTATTTTATTATTTTTATTTTTTCCTTTGGCCCCGCCATGACATCATGATGTCATGACATTAGCTCCGCCCACACTGTGATGACATCACGGTGGGGTAGTAAAAATTTTGACATCCCACCACTGTACAGTATTACATGTCTAGTTTCATTTCCTCCAGAACACGAGGCTAGCATGTTTTGACTATCAATCCTTCTCTGGAATGCACCATAACTCCCTCCACACTTGGAAATCTCCATTACAGATTCAAAAGAGCACAGAGGCCCCATTTCAATCATGACAGTTTTGTTTGCTCACTTAACAAGCATTGAAGTCTTTGGACAGTTGGGGAAGGGGTGATACCACTGTAAACAGGGACCATCTCATCAGACAGCATCACTCTTTACAGATGTTACTGCCCATGACAAATCTTCATTACTTGTTTGTTTGTTTGTTTGATTTAGAGTATTTATATCCCATCTCACTAGCCAAACACCACTCTGGGTGCCTGACAAGCAATAAAAGCACAGACACTCATATAAACAAACATCGTTAAACCTCATAAACAATAGACATACAGTAATACCTCGGATAATGATTGCCTCAGATAACACTAAAATCTTATAATGTCGGGGAATTTGAGACAAACATTTGCATCGCACAACATTAAGATAACATTGTGCGATGCAAATGTTTGCCTCAAATTCCCCGACGATGATCTCTGCCCCAAAGCCCACAAGGCTAGAGACCAGCCCTGAGGGCTTTGGGGCAGAGAGCTACCGAGGCACAGACCGCCGGCTTGGTTGGGGGAGACTGTGCACGCCCGTTCTCCTCCCAACCAAACTGGTACTATGAAGCTCACAGCAGCGGCAAGACCGGGGGAGCTCCCTGGTCTGCTTCCCAGCCTCTACGCAGCAGCAGTGAAGAGGCTGGGGAAGCAGAATGGGGAGCCCCCGGTCTGTTTCCAAGCCTTGCTGCCACTGTGCGCTTTGTAGTGGTGGTGTGTTTGGGAAGCCGACTGGGGGCTCCCCATTCAGCTTCCCAAACATGCTGTCACTGCACCTAGCGATCGCACTTTGCTTGCGGAGGGAAGGTGCCTCCCTTCTGCAAGCAAACCCGTGATCCCAGCAAGCGATCATGGTTTGCTTGCAGACGGAAGGTGCCTCCCCTCCGCAAGCAAACCCGTGATCCCGGCAAGCGATCATGGTTTGCTTGCAGACGGAAGGTGCCTCCCCTCCGCAAGCAAACCCGTGATCCCGGCAAGCGATCATGGTTTGCTTGCAGACGGAAGGTGCCTCCCCTCCGCAAGCAAACCCGTGATCCCGGCAAGTGCTCACCCTTGCTTGCGGAGGGGAACATCCTTTCCCTCCCCAAGCAAAGCGGCAGTGGGACTGCCGGTTTGCTTAGGGAGGGAGGGCGCTTTCTCTTCCCAAGTAAACCAGATCAACCCCCTGTTCCCTTTCCTCTTTGGAAAGGAACAGGGATTTTTTTTTTACGTTGTGTGATCAACGCATCACACAACGTTAAAAACTGGATAACATTAAGACTTGTGGAACCAAATCTTAACGTTATCCGAGATACTAGTGTACAATAAAACCTCCCAAGCATCAGGCATGTCATTAAAACAGCTAGGACAAGTACCCAATAGATATTCACATACCAAACACATAACAATCTATCCAATCCTTACCCAACTCCACAATTAACAGATTAAGAGAGAAAGCCTTCATGGAATGAAAATGTCTTAAAATATTTCCAAATTTGTAGCAAAGTTTAACAGATATAATTTCTACTGGGAATTTATTCCACAGTTTGGGGGCTAGAGCAGAAAACACTAGATCTGCTCACCACCTTTCTAACCTCTTTTGGGGTGACCACCCGAAGTTTAAATATTTGGGTGGAATGGGCATTGTCGTCACCATCTGCTACTCATCAGAGCACACATTTTTCCTGGAGGTCATTTTCTCAGCTGGTTGATGTGTCTCTGGTGATTCCACAAACCAATCCTGGCATGGAACATGTGACCACACGCAGTACACTGAATAGATGATGGAGGGCATGGTTGGGTTTGATGAATGTGGCATTCCTCTTCAAAGTGATCAGTAGCAGCAGAGATGGCTTGGTGCCAAAGTAGGCACTCCTTGGCCGTTGTCTCCCAAGTTTGTGAGTTTATAACTGAAACCTTCATGGTTTGTTTCAGCTGTTCCTTATAGTGCTTCAAAAGAGCTCCGCAGGGTCTTGTACCAGTGATAAGTTCCCCATAAAGTATTTGGCAAGGAAGCCTGGAACCATCCCTATGGCAGACATACCCTATCCATCTAAGACGATGACCTACGATGGAAGCTTTTATGCTGTTTACATTTGCTTTCTTGAGAACTGCAATGTTGGTGACATAGTCATCCCACTTGATGTTCAAGATGAACCTTAGCTTATGATTCCTAAGGAAGGGGGTACTAGTCCTTCTTTATTCAGCACTAGTTAGACCACATCTAGAGTATTGTGTCCAGTTCTAGGCACCATACTTTAAGAAAGATACAAACAAATAAGAGCAAGCACAGAGAAGGACAGCAAGGAATGATCAGGGGACCGGAAAACAAGCCATATGAGGAAAGACTAAAGGAACTGGGCATGTTTAGTCTGGAGAAAAGGAAACTGAGTGGGGAGATGATGAAAGATGGTATTAAGGTGGAGAGAGAGGATCTGTTCTCAGATTACGTGCAGGACACGTAATAATGGGCTGAAACTACAGGAAAGCAGATACAGTATAGGCTGAATATCAGAGAAGACGTCTTAACTGTTAGAGTAGTGTGACAATGGAACCAATATGATCTTGGGAGATGGTTAGCATTCCAATGCTGGAAGCATTCAAGAGAGAATTGGAAAACCATCTGTCAGATCTGCTTTGATTCGGATTCCTGCATTGAGCAGGGGTTTGAACTCGGTGGCCTACAAGACCCGGGCAACTCAGTTATTCTATGATTAGCAGCCTTTTAAAATGTGGGCTCTTGAACTGGCTCAGAGCAGAAGCACTAGGTGGAGAACCTATGGCATGCCAGAGGTAGCACTCACAGCCCTCCCTGTGGGCACACATGCGTGCCATCACCCCAGCACAGATTTTGCCCCACCCCTCTGCCCAGCAGCCCAATGGGAGCACTTCCTCCCTCCCCCAGCACATAGTTTGCCCCACCCCTTTGCCCAGCAGCCCAACGGGAGCATTTCCTCTCTCCCAGCACAGAATTTGCCCCACCACTCTGTTCAGGCACTTGGTCTCTAGAAGGTTCGCCATCACTGTACTAGGTAACAAGGTAACCTCCATGCCAGCAAAGCTGTTGGTTGCATTTAGATAGTGCACTTCACAAAACTGCGTCCAAGATGAAAAGCAAAGGCAGAATGGCAATGGTTCACCATTTTGGCATTTTAATGGTTTCCATAGCCTTCCTCCTGTTTTGCATGTTTTCATTGGTTCCTTCCATCCACACTCCCTGCCTCCACTTGGAAGTGCCTTGTGGATCCTGGAAACAATAGCAATTACACTTACAATAGTAATTAAAGGGCTCTATAATGACAGGTTGTGCACCTGTATCTTCTTCTTCGTGGTCGACTGTGAATCCACACAAATGGATGTGCAGTAAGTCCATTTGTGTGGATTCACAGAGACCACAATGTAAAACTTGATAGAAGGGCAGAAAGAAATTGTAGATATCCCATAATTAGAACATTGTTATCTTTAACAAGGATATAGCAATAGCAATCACACTTCTATATTGCCCCATAACGCTTAGTGCACTTTCTGGGTGGTTCACAGGTTAATAAGCATTTTGCACCCAAACATACTGGGACCTCATTTTACCAACCTCAACTCGAACGCACAACCTTTTGGTTGCAGTGCAGCAGTTCAAATCACTGTGGCACTAGGGAAGAAGCCCCCAGGCTGCTGATCGCCCAGTTCAAAGTCTTTCCAGGGCATCTCACTTTCCCTTTTAAGACATAAAAATAGGAGGGCCAAAAATTAAATAAATAAAGCCGTACTCCAAGAGAAGACTCAGGAGCAAATGCCAAGAGCAACTGTTTTGGTGACTCATGCATAATTCAAAAAAAGCAAATGTTGGTTGAAGGATTTTCTTTCTTTTCAACAAAAAAAAGAAAAAGAAAAAGAAAATTGCCGTTGGCAGATCAAGCGTTGAAAACAAACTCTTTCATGAAGCGTGGAAAGGGAGGGGCTCTGCTATTTTAGTTTGCTCCGATCAAAACAGCCGATCGCCCAGGAGCGCCTGTCAACTGAAGTATCAAGATACAACCCAAAGAAACACCTTTCAGAAGATGTTGCGGTGCAATTCCCCCTCCCCCCTTTCAGATCTTTGCAGTTCTCTGGCTTAAAACATTAAGCACATCAAAACCACTGGGAGCAAAAGAGAAAGGGGTATAATTAGCCAGACGACAGATTGCTGACACACTTCATCCATAAAATATACAATGCAGGCTTTGGTGGTGGAATGAGACAATTGCTCTGTCCAGTCCAACCTCTTCTGCTCTGCACCACAGATTAGAAGTAAATAGTTGTGAAATAACAAATTACTTACTTGTTTTTATTTTCCCTTTCCACTTATTGCAACATAACCTCTATTACAGTTTTATCAGAACAATGGCTAATAGGTCTCCTTTGATGTTGGGCAGTGATGGCGAACCTTGGCACTCCAGATCTTCTTGGACTGCAATTACCAGAAGCCTAAGTCAGCACTCCTGCTGATCAGGGCTTCTGGGAATTGAAGTTCCAGAACACCTGGAGTGCTAAGGTTTGCCATCACTGATGCTGGGAGTAACTAAAGAGGAAAGTCAACAGTTTTTGAACACTGTAGCAGAAACGAATTACTTCTCTGAGCAATGGAACTAGACCTGTAATTACTTTTTGCATATTGTTTTCCACATTCTGGACAGTGACTCTCTTGGGGCCTCAGGCTCAGATCATTTAACTGGAGATATATAATGTGCAGCCCTCAGGCCTCCCATGTCCCTGAAGGTGAAGATAAAGGTCTTGCTGGAAAGCTAGCCATGTCTGACTCAAGAGGGTGGTGCTCATCTCCCTTTACAGCCAAAGAGCCAGCTCTCCTGCATCTGCAGACATTTCTTTTCTGTGGTCATGTGGCAGACATGACTAAATGCTGGAGCACACAGAACACTGTTACCTTTCCTGCCAAAGTGGTACCTATTTATCTACATGCAATTTCTTGCTTTCGAACTGCTAGGTTGGCAGGAGCGAGGACAGATAAACGGGCACTCACTCTGTTGTGCAGCACTTGGGTCTTGAACTGCTGACCTGTCAAACTTCCAGTTGTCAATCACTATTGCTGGGGGTGGCCCAGATCCCTACAGATTTTGTTTTGCTCAACATTTCCACTTGTGGCCGTAAGATCTTTAAGGGGGTTCAGAACCACCAGAACCTTCATACCACATGACTAGGAGTTGCCAAGTTACTCCCCCCCAAATGATAATCTCTTTCTCTTTTTAACTTCAACCCACTTTTTTCATTTAAGAAAACCCTACTCTAGGATGTTGTAGCCTTTTAGTACATAACCACTCTAACAATCCTTTCTAAAAACAATTAAAAAAAATATATGAGCTCTTGTACCTTTGGCCTCCACCCCCCGCCTTGGAAGTACAACTTGCACTTCCCCAACAATCTTGAAACCAGGTCCTTATTCACATTGTGATCACCCACCCCAATTGAACCAGAGATCCCTTTCAAGGGGTGTGGTTAGGTCAGTGATGGCAAACCTTGGCACTCCAGCTGTTCTGGAACGTCAATTCCCAGAAGCCCAAGTCAGCGCTCCTGCTGGCCAGGGCTTCTGGGTACTGAAATTCCAGAACTGCTGGAGTGCCAAGGTTGGCCATCACTGTCCTAAGAGGTAGAAACATTACTTTGGGCAATATTGCTACCATTCTTTCTGAAAGAGTGGATTTAATAATCCAGAAGAGTGATCCAGAAAAACAGTCAAAAAGGTGTATTTATCCTGGGTCAATGAACTAAAAAAAGAAAAGAGCAAAGCTGCTTCATGGTATATATGCAACAGAGGACTACAGCCAGAGGTTATTTGTTAAAGCACGTTGGGAAAGTTTATGTTTTCCTTTCCACTCTTTCCAATGTATTTGTTACCAGGGTAGAAAATGCTTAACTCTCATGGCAGCTTTGGAGTAGAATAAAACGCTGTGTTCTTATTGGCGGAGACAGGGCAGGTCGGTAACCATGACAATATGCACTTCCATTTATCTCCTAACACATCATGATCTTTTATTTGTGTCTTCAACCTTCACAGATTCTTCTTCCATGTTTTCATGCAAGGAATTAATGGAGATCCTTTGGAATGGTAGAATGAAGGAGTCCATATAGTGGTCATATTCCTGGTTCCTTCTGGGAGTTTGCCTTGAAATGGTGCCCAGGAAAAAGGAGACCAGCTTTTCACTTGAATATCAGTATAGGCCAGTGATAGTGAACCTTGGCACTCCCACTGTTCTTGGACGTCAAATCCCAGAAGCCCAAGTCCCTATGAATCCACACAAATGGGTGTGACTGTTTTGTAATTGTAATTGTCTTATGACATACACTGATGATATTGATGTATTTGTTGTTATTTTGCTGTTTTGCTGCATTGTATTATTTATTATTTATTATTTATTTATTATTTATTTCTCACACTTGCTAACCCGCCCCAATCGGGCAAGCCCGACTCTGGGCGGCTTACAGCATAATTAAAACACATCAATATTAAAAGAAATTTAAAAATTCATAACTAAAACAGTATCTGGGGTGTCGTCAGAGGGATGGTATCCCTAGACTAACCACCCCACATGGGATCCCCCATCCCTGGAACCCCACACTTGTCCTGCCAGCCAGGTCTTTAAGCTCTTCCGGAAGGACAGGAGCTCTGTCTGCATGCGCAGCTCAGTTGGGAGGAGGTTCCAGAGGGCCGGGGCAAACACGGAGAAGGCCCTCTTCCTGGTGCTAGCGAGGCGAGCCTCCCTAGCTGATGTGACAACAAGAGAGCCCCTCCGATCCGCCCTGGTGGGACGGACAGATGTTCTTAGGGTGACGCGGTCTCTTAGGTATCCTGTATTGCGGTCTCTTAGGTATCCTGTATTGCGATATATTGTGATTGTTGTTAGCTGCCCTGAGTCGTGTCGCTGAGTGGGCGGCATACAAGTCCAATAAATCAAACCAAATCAAAAATCATATGTATATGCACAGTAAACCCATTTGTATGGATTCACATGGACTCGGGCTTCTGGGAGCTGAAGTCCAAGAGCAGCAGGAGTGCCAAGGTTCACCATTATGGGTATAGGCCTATGGTGGCGAACCTTGGCATTCCAACTATTCTTGGACTTCAATTCCCAGAAGCCCTGATCAGCAGGTGTACTGACTTGGGCTTCTGGTAATTGAAGTCCAAGAAAACCTGGAGTGCAAAGGTTCACCACCACTGGTTTATTTGTTTATTCATTTATTTTATTAGATTTGTATGCCACTCTCCTTGCCGAAGCAATTCAAAGTAGCTAACAGTGTTAGAACAGTGCTACAATCTCAAATATAAATATGACATAATATAAATAATACAATCAGGAAAATACAATACAAAAATTCAAGCAGCAAAACCCAAAACAGACAAACCCACAATGTCTCCAACAGAGCCCGGGCTCGAAGTCCGCAACGGAGCCCGGTGCTTGACATCCGCAATGGAGCCTGGAGCCGTGAGAATATAGATCCTGAAAAAGGAGATGCAAACAGCCCTTTCAGCTGCCTCCAATCCCTGGCCCGACTGACTGGGGAGAATCTGTTGATGGGCGCTGGGCCAAGGTGGAGATGAAAAAGCCACAGCCAGACCTGGCAGCTGCCTCCAATCCCCGGCCCGACTGACCGGGGAGAGTCTGTATAGACCATACTCCACCATTCCTCCTAGCCTATTAGGACAGATTGAGACCAAACCATCCTGTGCTTTCTAAGTGACATTCCAACCAAATTCTTTCTCCAGATGCATGAGGATATTTGCCCATTCCTGTCATGATCCAGCCTTCATCAGTCTCTGAGGATGACATAGATCAGGAGGCACAGCCTAGTTCTGCCTCCCCAACCCACATCTGACTCTGAGGATATCTTGGATCAGGAACCTCAGCCTCCTCCTGGCCCAGCTCTGCCTCCCATGATGGATGACCTGTTAGATCAAGAGCTTGACTCTGACAGCAATCATCCCTCAGCCAGAGAACAGTGCTGAAGGGACTTGCAGCTGCATCATAAAAGGGTCAGGGCTCACTTCCAGCGAAGGCTCCCAGCTGATAGACCTTAGCTGGGAGGCCTCTTAAGCACATCGGCTAGGCATCGGTACAATTTCTCCGTTCAAAGACTGATACCCTGCTTGACTTCCAAGTGTTCCTGATACCTCTCATGGTTGACTGCTCTGACCCTGACTTCTCTGCTAACCCTGATGACATCCCTGGACTAGATGCTTGCTCTGAACTAAACCAGTAACCAGGCCTTAGCTTTCTTTTCAGACCTTGCACTTCAGATCCTCCTTGGAAATACTGTTGCCAGAACTCTTCCTGTTTAGTGCTGCTGCGCAGCGACCCTGCCAGCTGGGATAGGTCAACACAATTCCATGAAGGCCCCAATATTGTGAATGGATAAATGAATCGGCAAGGCCAGGTCATAGATGAAAGAGACCAGGACAGACTGAAGAGCTCTAATGGTAGCCTACAGAGTTGGGGCTCTGATTTGTTTTTATTTTCTCTCTTCTTTTACCGAGCTCTTATGGAGTTAACTAAGGCAGCTTAAAGACTAAGTCCTGTATTTAAATGTGAGCTTTCATGGCACAAGTCTGATGGAAGTGGACTTGGTCCACGAAAGCTCACATTTAAAGACAGGAGTTAATCTTTAAGGGGTTGCAACATTTTTAGGAGTTGGATCGTATAATCCATGACTTTCCAGCAGGGAAGGAAGGGAAGGTTCATTTCTAAAATAAAAAGCATGGGCTCATTCATTTTTTCTCAGTTTTTCTTTGTCTGTCTGTCCTCACCTCTAATCATGAATGGCAGATTTGACACAGAAAAGCTGTAGGAATTCTGTCATGTCTTTTGAGATATTTCCTCTACTCCAGACATGCCCCAGAAACACTCAAACACTCTTGATTGGTTTGGGTTTTGCACATTTGCCTGGAGACAGTCCACACATCTGCTCTATGTAGTGTTTACATACTGTTTTATGTCAGAGAAGCAGAAGAGAATTGGGGATGCTTTGTTAGTTCATGAAATTCCTTTAATGGCCAATGTGTGCCCCAAATGGTCAAGCAGATAGATTTTGCTTTCTCTCAAAGTATGAAGGCAAGGACTGCATAAATAGGCTCTGATCCTCAACTAATGCCCTCAGTGAAGGATTGAGTTGACTTCTCTTCTTTGTCCTCTTCTTTTCAGCTCTTCCTGCCAATCTGATAGATTCCTAAGAATCTGAGACTGCTTTTTAGCAGGCACAACTCTTTACAATGGAAGTTTTACAGTTCCAGTGATGGATGGAATGGTGGATCCTGCCCTGAGGTGAAAGAGAGCCCTTCCGAAAGGAAGAAAACAACAACCAGGGACGAGAGTTTTAAAGCCAGCATGAGAAAGATGTGTATCTTTACTTCTCGGAGAAGAGCTTTCTGGAAAGCCCTTAAGGAAGACTGCAATTCCTTCCCACAGCTCTTTGGACTTGTGTATCGGGTGTCACTGCATTGCAGCAGATGAGACACAGGGAGAGGGGGAGAGAGTGATGCAAATGAATGAACATTTTCGATGGCTTTTCAGCAGCCTACAGTGGACATCCTTTGGGAAGAAGCCGGAGACAATCCATTCAAGGCAAAGGATGGAGCGAGAACTGGCCCCTTAGATTTGGGAGCATCTTTTCATGGCTTCAGAACATGCCATTTTGATATGGCTTTAAACCATGACATTTATTCCCTCTTTTCATTCTCCATCTCTTGCATGCTTTAGAACTGTTACTATTGCTTAACTGGAATCCAGTCAATAATAATATCCTTTTTGTCTGGCTAGGTTATCCTGGTATGGTAATAGAGTAGACCATAATGCCAGCAACTCAACACTAAGTGTCAAGCTGTGGTTAACTAACCTGACAACCCTGAGGACTAGTGGCCTTGGGTGGCAAAGTCCACAGGGAAGGGTGGTGGTCCCCAAGGGGATTAAATGGTCCCACTTGAATCCATCTTGATGGAGGGCAGCAGCTTCATCAATACTGGCCTGAGGGTGGCTGAGGTGGACTTTACATGCCAAAAGGGCTCAGGACCAGAAAGTGACTCACAGAACTGGGTCAGTGGCATATGTGTCATGCTGCAATGCAGACAGCAGATGAAGGGCCACTCCATGATATTCTCAGGACAGTCTTCATTGCTGATAGCCATGATGATTGCCAGTATTTGGATTCGGATACAGCAGCAGAAGAAGAACAGTATCCTGACACTGTGGTTGAAATCCTGTTGCAGCATATAGAACTAGAGTGTGGCAACTGAATCAGTGACATTTATAGGGAAGCTGACTCCCTATTGATTTGACAAGCCTACTCCAGTTGGGATGAGTTTTTATGCAATGTGCATTTCTTGGAAGGAGAGCAGGTGGGGAAGACATCAGAATTGCAAAAATCAGGAGGAGATATGGTGTTGGGGGAAGAGCAGTGAAAACATTATGTTAGAGGGAAGGGCCAGGGAGCATTGTGTGCCCCTAAGCTGTCCCCAAATTCAAATAACTTGTGTCAGGGTACTATTATTGCCAGGAGTGTCTGGTCACATCCATTTCTGAGAAAGCAACAGCCCCCACCCACCCACCACCCATTCTTGAACTAGAGTATCTGGTCTCAAAGGTTCAAAACACCTGTCTTGTGAAAAGCAAAGGCAACAAGCAAGGCACCTATGATTTATTCCACCTAGCGAACTCTGGGAATATATTGGGAGCTCTTCTTGGTCATCAAAGGCAGAAGATATTGGTGGACCAATTCTCCACCATGAACATTTATAGCCCTTTCAGAAAGCTATTAAAATGTGTGACTTTCAAAGGAGGGCTTCCATGTAGAGTACTAAAGAATAGGGTACTGTAGTTACTGAAAATAAGCCTGTTGAGCCGTGATAACTTGACATAATTCTCACACCATCCATAGGCATGCCTCTAACTGCTACTTTCATCAAGTAGCAGAGAATTCCTGAGATTAATTATGCACTGTGCAGATATTTTCCTTTATCTATTCCAAGCTGACTAGTAATCAATCTCACAGAGCAATTCCAGATTCCAATATCTCAGGCTATGAAATTATGGAAAAGGGGCAGTGAAGTCAGTTGTCTATGTACCATTCATAAAATCTATCATATCTATCACTGATAGTCTTATGTGTTTGTGCTAGCTGGTTCATTTCCTTGATCCAGGGATGTAGGGAGGGAGAATTTTATAATTATCTCTCCATCGCACATTGTAATTTCCAGGCCATTTGACAGAATTTCAGCAGACCTTGGTCAATTGTTAAATTTTTCTTCCTTTCATCCCTCAACCATTTGGCTAGCTCCTTTAAAGTTTGGACTAAAACCAGGAGTGTTCCACTACCACATGGGATTCACCAGCCTCCACTAGCTCCCATAAGCAAATGCTCTCCATCTCCTTCCACAAACTACTGCAGAAAAGCAAGCAAGAAGCCAGAGAAGTGGAGGGTCACTGTAAACCTCCCCCTCTTTTGTCACATGATTTCATTTATTGAATGAAGAAATCTTGTATCGCAGGTGCCCATATTTCCATATGGAACCAGAACAAGGTCTACAGAAGGTCCAATACAGGGGTTCCCAACCTAAGCCCTGTGGGCCAGATCTGGCCCATGACACCATTTCATGTGGGGTCCCACCCCTCCAAGGGCATTTGAGAGAAAAAATGGCCACACCCTGTGAAACTGTTGGGACGAAATGGCTGTCCCCATCATGCAGGCAGGGCAAAATGGCCATCAGGTCCTTTTTGAAAAGGTTGGGAACCTTTGGTCTAATATCTCAGCAAGCACTGGAAGGAAATGTTTGCATTTCTAAAGTGCTGCTAGAACACGAAGCAATGCAGTAAGAATCAAAAGTTCTGGAGGGACTTGAGAATTATTTATACTTAGGAGTAAAAGCAAAGATGCAATTAACTTGAATCTCTTGGATCGTGTTTCCTGTCAGAGAATGTAAGTGAAGGAAAGCAGTTAAGTCGATATATCACTTGCTGGGGATTTGCTGTTATTCAGATATCTTCTATGTGTGCATAAAGACAGGTGGAGAGGGAAAAATACAGCAAATCCCAGTATTTGTGTTTATCTTCTCTGTTGCCTTTCCAAAAGGTCAAGAACTAAGGATGCGATTAAATGGGCATTTATCCCACAGTTTGGTCTGGGTGGGAGATGGGTGTAGGATTGCTCTGTTTTGTTTCAGTTCCAGTGTATGTAATCACTGGGATCAAACCAAAACAGCTGTATGGCTTCCCAGTTGCTGAAGCTACTTAACAATCTTGAGAAATGTGAAACTTCCTTGTCACTCGCCTGTGGAGGGGGAAGGGGAGGAAGTTTTCTATTTCTTTTAATTAGTGTTAACCATCAGCGATGCATTGGAAGGAGTTTAAAAAACCCAAGTCCTTTCAAAACATTGCTGATCACTGTGTCAATTAGCAACGATTAAGAATTAGCAACGGTTAAGAAGCTCGCCTTATAAGCTGGAAGGCTGGCAAATCAACAGTTCAAGAGCCAGGTACTGCATGACAGACTGAGTGCCCGTCTCTGTCCCAGCTCTTGGGAACATGAAAGGAGCCTCATTTGGGCATTCCCTGAGCGGAGTTTCTTTTGCAAAAATCATTTCAACCCAGAACAATTTCTGACATGGAATTACTATTATCCATATTTCTCTTATGTGATAATCACCTCTTGAACTGTAACTCCCATCATCGAATCCACTGTTGGGCAG
Source organism: Furcifer pardalis (assembly GCA_030440675.1). Lineage (NCBI taxonomy): Eukaryota > Metazoa > Chordata > Lepidosauria > Squamata > Chamaeleonidae > Furcifer > Furcifer pardalis. Next base: position 48,908,830 of record CP126891.1, read on the forward strand.
TTGTTGAAGATGCCGGGAAAAGCAGACCAACATACCTAAAGCACACCTAGCTGAGACAAACCCCGGGGGCTGGGGGTGGGAGATCTATTGGGAGTGAAAATAGCTATAAAATGTTTTGAGCCAATGGAAAAGAATGCCACAGCACTTGAATCTGAACCCAGAAAAGTGTGTGTGTGTGTTTGTGTGTTTGAAGTACAGCCAAACCTCGCATAAAGAGCGCCTCGCTTAAAGAGTAACTCGCTTAAAGAACAGAATTTTCTCTGAATGTTCGCTTCACTTAACAAATAAAACCAACCAAAAACTCACTTAACAAATAAATAGGAGTTTGCAATTCCCCCCCCCCCCACACACACACACACACCAGAAGTCACAATTGGTCACTTACAATTGTGTTTTGCTTAAAGACCAAACTCGCTTAAAGAACAATCCTGTGGAACACATTATGTTCTTTAAGCAAGGTACAACTGTATACATTGACAAAGCCCACTTTGCAGAGTCCTAAAATTGTCTGGAACATGAGCTTAGAAGTAATAGCAACAAATAAAGAGTGTTGTCAGCAATTCCTTTTTTTCAATAACGTGTAGACATAACTAAGTAATAATATGATGTCAATATAATGCCACCCAATAACATAACACCCTTTGTGGCATAGTTGTAACTGATGTTAGTTACATTAGGATTGGCCTCAGTGTTCAGGAGTCTTTTGGATTGGGGGTCAGCAGTTTATTACATTTGGATGTTCTGGTTTTTTTAATGTAACTACAAAGGATCTGTGGCATATGAGAAAGGAAAGAAAGTTATATCCAGTTGTCCATTCCATCTCAGGTAGGCCTACTGCAGTGATGGTGAAACTTTTAGAGAACAAGTGCCCAAACTCAACAGACTGCCATCTGTGTTGCAGAGGGGTGAGGCAAACTCTGTGTTGGGGGAGGGAGGAAGCACTCCCATTGGGCTGCTGGGCAAAGGGGTGGGACAAACTCTGTGCTGGGGAAGGGAAGAAGTGCTCCCATTGGGCTGCAGGGCAGAGGGACAGGGCAAACTCTGTGCTGGTGTGACAGCGTGTATGCCCACAGAGAGGGCTCTGAGTGCCACCTCTGGCATGCATGCCATAGGTTCACCACCACTGGTCTACAGGGGCTAACTTGAGCACTGTTGACTGAATAAATTCCATCCATTCAATTGGATCTTCTTTTGTAACGAAATAAGCCCCATTTTAAAATGGTGCTTTTTTCATTATCTTTTTACCCACCTAAATGTGTTTTAATACAGTACTTTCAACATGGTGATTCCAGATATTGGGGAGAGAGAAAATATGTAAAATATGTAAACATCCTTGCCTCCTGGTTTTAGTGAAATGAAACTGATTATGTGATTGACATGCCTTGCTGTAAAATCATAGGCTAGAATCCCTAAGGGGGAGGGCCAGAGGTATAACCCAGTGGCACAGACACACAGCTATTCTCTCTATGGAATACTGTGCAACCATTCTGCAAAACGTGAGCCTTGTGGAAGGAGAGGGGCTGAGGACTTTCCCTGGAACCAATCAATTTGCTTATTTCTGCTTTGAAATGCTTGCTGATATTTTGATGGACTGTATCCTGTGTTTTACTATGCTTTCAATATATTACTTGAAGAAACTTGGAGTGGTTATTTGGCCTAATGCTACCTTTTCTACAAATATCCGAGACCTGGGTTGTCCAGCCAGGGAGCCACAACTCAGAGAATGATGGGGCCTACTCGAGAGGAAGGTTCCTTTTGTTACATCTTTAAATAGGAAAACAACCAGATTGGAAATTACCATTGGGGGCCCCTGGAACTGGAACAATTACTTTGAAAATCTGCCTCTGCCTCAAAAAAATATCAATGTTAAGAAGAGCGACATATCTCCTGGCTAATAGATTCAAAAGTCAACAGTGCCTTCTGATGGCAGAGCACAGCAATGTGGGTATTAAAAATCCCTGGCCCCCCAAGGGACAAAAAAAATGAAGAATAAACTACTTTCATAAACATATGCCTTCTTAGTTGTTTACTTCAAGGGCTCTAAATACGGAGCAAGGGAATAGTGGCCTCGGCTTCATTGTTGAGCTTATGAACTCTGACAGGTTTGCAGCCCTGAGCAGAATTTCCATATCCTGTTTGTTTGTTTGTTTATTTTTGCATCCCCTCCATAACCGCTGTAGTCAGATGTGACCTGCCCGCACAGATGGCTCTCCTTGTGCAGAAGTCCTGTGAGAGCCCCAGCCTACTTCCTGGCTGGCTGCTCAGACTCTTGCCCCAGTCTCAAGCAAGCACGAAAGTTTCCTGAGTATGGGCTTCCCATTTCTTCACGAGACAAAAACTCTAGAACAGTGTTTCCCAAATGCTGGTCTTTGGACTTCAATTCCCAGAAGCCTAAGTCATTTCCTCAAAGCACTGATCAGCCAATGTACTGACTGAGGCTTCTGTGAATTGAAGTCCACTAGTGGGCTGTGTACCACTTGTTGGGAACCACTGCTCTGCAATGAACGCCTTTTGTCCAAGCTCTGCCTCCCTCATGAAAAGAGGACTAGGGCATGAGTGGAGACCAAGGAGGTCTCCAGAAAGGAGAGTGAAGAAGAGCCATGTATTCTGTACTTCTCCCTTTAATTCTGCCCAAACTCCTGCTGCTTTATGTAATAAATTGCAGGCTGAATCAGTAGGGATTTGGTGAGTCAACTCATCCATCAGGTCTACTGCACCCCAGGGGTTCAATTAAGGCAGATCATGTCTAACCTGCCCTGCTGTGTTGTAGTTATTTGCATCCTTGGCTAATATCAATTGTTTTAATGCATTTACTTCATTTTAATTATTTTATGGTGTGGTTAGTTTGTATGATTTTATATATATATATATATTTAGCTAAACACATTTTAATATATTTATTATGATTTGTAGCCTTCCTCAAACACATTTAGTGGAAAGGTGGGACAAAGATACATTGAGATGTATCCATTGAGCAGGGACCCTTCCAACTCACTTATTCTATGATTCTGTGACTCTATTATTATTATTTTTAGCATGCCACAGCCACATTGAGTACCCAGCATGTTGGGGCAGAATGCTAATTAACTTGTGTAAGTTACATTTTGGAGAACACTTTCCAGTATCTGCAGCAAGCATAATCAGAATTAATTGCTGAACAGAGAGTTGATTATGTAAATTCTATTGATTCAGCCAGCTTACTCTGTTTGGGACTACGTATTATTGGATTCCATTGGATCTGAAGCCCTCTGTATTAGTTTGGTATACAAATCCCCACAATCACATCCATCTGGAAACACAAATACAATCATTAAAAGCATTTGCTGACCTTCCATGACATGACTAATCTGCAGCTTTGAATAGCTGTCTTGTTATGCCTAAAGTTAGGGCTGGCCTTAGTCACAAAGGCAAAGAGCATCATAGCTTAAGGCAGAGGGATGAAAGTGCAAGGAAAAGATATAGAACTATAACATTACACATCATAGCATGAAAGTAAATGTAGCCCCATACAAGTCTGCTAGCACATCAGTGACCCATAACTCCCTTTGGAAAGCATAGACTCTTCACTTCTGTAGCCTAAAAGATATCAGACTTGTTGCTGATGGATATCCAATATCCTTTGTTTTATTGTCTCTTTTGCTTGAGCAGAACCAAGAGAAACAACAAACTGCTTTGAGAGACCGTATGAAGCCAGTTGTACCATAAATTTAAAAACAGATTTTATTCTATTTTGTTTTAATTCAAACAAATGTGTTTGTGGTGGTGCATTTTGACAGCATTTCATGCACTTAAACCCTTTTTACTGTACTGGTCTTTGACCACAATAAAGTTTGTTTGATTGATTGATATCAGACTTAATTTAAAATTAGACAGTACAAGAAAGGGGTTTATATTAAGGACTGAAATTTCACCTCTTTTCGACTTAAAAACAGAAACAGTAATTTAAAAATATTTATTCTAAGATTAAAGCTCTACGGATTGGAAAGTGGAAAAGTTCGTATTATCCAATGGTGCCTTTCATTCATCTCAACTTCCACCCTCTGATCAGCCAAAAGAGAAGATGAAACCATGAGATGAATAAAAGCTAACAGCTCACATCTTCTACCTGATTGTTGCTGGAAATGATTTCATAGCACAAGCAAATCAGGGTAAATATAAGTCCCTCTTATGGTTCCTTGTTGTCTACAGATCCAGGGATCTTTGAGCATGAACCAGAATCCTGGCTGGAGCTAGAATTACACAGACACAGGAAGTGCGTATAGGTTCAAATCAGTAGTTGATCTGCCATGAAGATGATGATGATGACGATAACAGAGAGGATGCTATTTTCCCTATTAGTATATTTTCAGTGAGGATGTTGTTTTCAGTAGTTGCATGAATTACAGCAGGAGATTTTGTCCATGGGGCACAAACGAAACATAGAAGCTATGAAGTAGGGTGAGTTCATTGCTCACTTTCCCAAGTGAGTTCAAAAACTCTATTCTATATCCTCTCCCTCTTTTTTCTTTCTGTACTCAAGATAAAGAGTTAGCCATTTAGTACCTCAATGTCAGGTTTGCTAATTAATGGCTCCAAAGGAAGCTGAAAGTGATTAATGATGAAAGGCCCAGATCAATACACACATAAAAGAGCGATTATCAGCCACAATCAGCAACATAATCAGCCAACAGTTAGTCTCCCAACCATGGGGTACTCTCTCCAGGTCTTAGAAGAGGAGATGCCTTGAGACTGAAATCAGTCACTAACACTCCATACATACAAAGCCCAAGTAAGTCTCAGTGAGTCTTACTGTGCTGGAGGCATGGAGTTCCTGGCTTCCATTACATTTGAGGAAGAACATCTAAATATGGACTTTCTTAATCCTAGTCTGTTGGCATCCCTCTAAGTCAGGGATTGCCATCTTTGGTGTTCCAGGTGGTCTTGGACTTCCATTACCAGAAACTCAAGTCAGCACACCAGTTGATCAGGGTTTCTGGGAATTGAAGTTCAGGAACTTGTGGAGCACCAAGGTTGGGCATCCTTGCTTTAAGGCCTTGGGAGAACTCGAAAACATTTCTTTCATGGATTACAACACAGAGGTGAAAATACACCTGCACATTTCCATGAGCACAATAGACTTGATGTCATCAACAGCAGCAAATCATCACTAATTAAAGGCTTCCTATGGTGATTTCAAGGCACATGTGATTGATACACAGTACTGTACAATGAACTTAGAGATAAATTGCCACAGGAAGTTTTTAATTAGCAGCAATTTGCCATTTATTACAACATCATTTCAGTTGCACATGTGGATCTAAGCAATAGGATTTCAGCTGCAGAAATAACAAAATCAGAGATCTCTAAAGTTGGAAGACCCTCCTAGGTTGCCCTTGCTTGGAAGCCAGTCATATCTGACTCTATAGGGCTCAGTACTCATCCCTGTCAATAGCCAAAGAACCAACACTACCTGCTTCTGAAGATGTTTCCACGGGCATGTGGCAGGCATGCCTCAACACCTGAGTGCACAAAATGATGTTTACCTTCCCCCTATTTAATTTCTTGCTTTCGAAATGCTAGGTTGGCAGGAACTGGGACAGAGATGGGAGCTCATTCCGTCATACAGTACTCAGGAATAGAACTCCGACCTTCCAGTTGTCAAGTTCAGTGTTTCAACCACTTGAGCCACCTCAGTAGTCCTAGGATCATGCAATTCAAATACCTGTCCAAACCAAAATCCACAAGCCCCCCCCCCCCAGGCTATGATGTTGGTGGTGGCGGTTTGAAATTAAGACTGAGAGCCGATATGATTCTTGCCTTCAAATATCTGGAGGGGTGTCTTCTGGACTGGAGCAAGCTACTTGTGTTGTGCTGCTCCAATTAAAATAAATATTAGTGTTTGAAAAGGCTACCATGAAGACAGGGGAATCGAAACAATAGACTGCAGTTGTTGTTGTTTTAAAATAGAGATTCTGAGGAGGAACTTTCCGATGGTAAGAATCACTGAATAGGGCAACAGGGCTACTTTGGGAAGTAGATCTTCCTTTGCAAGAGTTTTTTTTAGTCGAGGGGAGATGGCCACCGGCCAGATATACTTTTACCTCTAGATGTTGTGTTAGGCACCAGTAGGAGAAAAGGCCTCGCAGTATCCCATCCAATCCTGTGGTTCTATAGTTTTGTTTGCATCTCCTTTTTCAGGATCTATATTCTCTAGACATGGAAGATACAAACTACACATGAGTGTTGGAGGAGGGTAATCTAAATGTGCAGATAACATCATTAATGCTTTCAAATGCTTTCTGCCCACATAAAATCCTCAATGTTCTGTGAGTGGATGGTGAAGGGATGGGTGATGGTCTCCAAATAGATTAAATCCCACTTGAATCCATCTTGATCAATCCTGGCCTGAGGCTGAGGAGGACTTTGTGTGCCAAAAGGACCAGAAACATAAGTGGAAGACCTCTGAATTATATAGTTCCCAGGAGAAGGAGGAGAAGGAAAAGGAGACGAAGGTGAAGACGAAGATGAAGGTGAAGATGAAGATGAACACGATGATGATGAAGACGAAGATGATGAAGACGAAGGTGATGGTGATGATGATGATGAAGAAGACGAAGATGAAGATGACAATGATATGTAGCACATCTCCTAAAAATGGATTTGTGATACCCAGCAGCTGCCAATACAACTAAGTCAGGAGACACCTGTCTCCATGAAAGCCTTTTGAAAAGATTGCCTGCATTGCAACACTAATATTTATTTTAATTGACTAATGAATTGTCTAATAACTTCAAAGCAGGACAGTTAATCGATTAAAAAACATTTACTGTGCTGACAGGGTGAATCAAAACCTATTCTTTACAGCTATTTATTCAGTCAGTTGCAGAAAAACAACATGAAGCCTCGAGATGAAGCTATAAAGTCCAATGGACCTTGTAAAACCTTCACAAGCGGCTGAGGAAACACAGGGAAATATAAGGGACTTTCCCCTTAGAGTTCTATAGAATCAACAAGAGTTGTCTGACTTTTTGCAAACATTCAAAGGTCAAGACTTTCTTAAGTTACATCACTTGGGGTTGGGATTGGAAATCCTTAAGGAATCTCTGTAACCTAGAGGAGAGCATCATGGGTTCAAGAGAACAAGGCATGGTCACCATGACAGGTAAACACAAAGGTTACATCACTGTGAATAATCTTTAATGCCCAAATTTATTATTTCAAATAAAAGTTCTGAACAAGTGGAACGAATGTAGAAAAGTGTTTAGGATAATAATATTGTCTCAGAAATTATTCTGGGTTGAAATGATTTTTGCTAGAGAAACTGCTCAGGGGGTGCCCAAATGAAGCTCCTTTCATGTCCCCAAGAGCTGGGACAGAGATGGGCACTTAATTCGTCATGCAGTACCCAGGTCTCGAACTGCTGACTTCCCAGCTTTACAGCTAACAAGGTGAGCTTCTTGACCACTGAGCCATTGCAGCTCCAGTGCTTAGGATGATTCCTATTAACAATGGTATTGGGTGAAGGTTTTATGTGCATACAATTTATCAATGCAGCAATTTGTACATGCAATTCACACCCCACCACATATACAAAAGAAGGTCTACTATATGGTCAAGATAATGGCATTGTACTAGCCTGCTACTGGTCAAAAATAATTTAATTGCTCAATGCTCCAACATGAACAAAGAAAGAATTATGGCAGTGAAGGATCATGCTACATTTTCCGTGTCCATTTCTTGCTATGTGATTTATTGAGCATAATTATTATTGAGCCTAATCATTTCAAGAATTGAGTCTGGCCAGGTTATCCTGCTATGGTAACAGAGTAGACCATACTGCCAGCAACTCAATGCCGAGTGTCAGGCGGTGGTTAACTAACCTGACACCCCAAAGGACTAACAGCTTTGGGTGGCAAAGTCCATAGGGAAGGGTGATGTTCCCCAAGTGGATTAAATCCCACTTGAATCTATCTTGATGTAGGGAAGCAGCTTCATCAGTCCTGACCTAGTGCCACTATGAGGATTTTGTGTGCCAAAAGCAGTGATGGGATGTAACAAGCTCGCACCAGTTTGCCAGAACCGGTAGTAACTTTTCTCAGTGTCATGGAGAACCGATAGCAGCTTTTGGGGGGAACCACCTTTGGGGCTTACCTTTTCACTGGTTCCCCCACTGCGCATGCGCGCCAAGCACTTGGTGTGCATGCATGCCAACAGTGCTTGGAGCGTATGCACAGCCTCCTTGCTGTCCTCCCAAGTGGGGAGGAGGAAGAGAAGCTGCTAGCCTGAAGCTCCCTATAGCCTGCCCCCCAGGGCAAGTGACTCACCTTTGGATGTGGTGTGTCTGTGTGTATTTTAATGTGTATTTAATACCTTTACCTATATTGACGTACTACCACAGTTCCTAAAAAGGCCTGGTGGCCTGGCTTGGGGTTTTTAAGCAAAGTCTTGGAGTTACCTCATCAATAAGCTCCACCTGTGCTGTTCCAATTGCTGTTCCAATTGGAGAACCCTTAAGGAGGTACAGTTGTTTTATATTTACATTAAGGCATATTATCCTAGAGAACTGGTACGATGATCATATCCATCTTGCAACATGGTGCTGCCCAGGCACTTATACTAACAGGTAAGTGACGGGTTTGTGTTTGGGGTGGGTGGGTGGGTGTATTTTAATGTAATTTATTTATGTATTTAATTTATTTACAGGTGGGTGGGTGGGTTGAGGGGTGTGTGTGTGTGTGCTTATTTTATTTATTTATTTATTTATTTATTTATTTTGGCCCCGCCCATGACATCATGACGTCAGCTCTGCCCACAGTGTGATGACATTACGGTGGGGTAGTAAAAATTTTTGACATCCCATCACTGGCCAAAAGCACTCAGGAACAGAAAGAGACCTGTGAAACTGGATCAGTGTCATGGGTGTCATGGTGTGATGCGGAAGGCAGATGAAAGGCCACTGCATTATACTCTCAGGACAGTCATTGTGGCTGATCGCCATGAGGATAGCCAATATTTGGAATGCTGTCAAGAACGACATTTGTTTCTTCAGATGGGTTTTCTTCTTGTTCTGTGCCTAGGTCAGACATGAAACTGCCAAAATGAAGCCACCTTTGGGGATTTCATTCTGTAGTTCCTTTTGCCTAACCTAGTGTGAGAAAGATTAGCTGGCATAAGATGGCATTTGCCCAGGGTATGCCTGATTGTGGATCAAAAATACCACACTCTTCAAGGAGACTCTTTCTGTGTGGTCTTCATGGGCTAGGGTTTGTTTGAGCTGGGGTACTTTTTTGACAAGACAGGCTTATTGGTTAAGACAATGAACCTGTCAACTGGAAAGTCAACAGGTCAGCAGTTCAAGACCCGAATTCTGCATGGCGAAGTGAGCTTCTGTCTCTGTCCCAGCTTCTGCCAACTTAGTAATTAGGCAAGAAATTGCAAGTAAATAAATAGGTAACACTTTAGTGGGAAGGTAAACAGTTTTCCATGCACTCCGGCATCTAGTCATGCCTTCCACATGTCCACGGAAACATCTACAGATGCAGACAGTGCTCGCTCTTTGGCTATAAACAGAGATGAGCACTGAACCTTAGAGTCGGATACCACTGGCTTTTGAGCAAGGGTAACCTTTACCTTTGCCTACTTTTTGACAAGAACTTTCTTGAACCACAGCTTGATACAGTATGTTTCAATCACTGTATATGCCAAAATCATCCATGTTACAGACCACAAGTTAAAAAAACAAACCACGCCATCAGACTCTTTCTCCTGCCAAATCACTTTTTGTCCCTTTCTCTACTACCCCATAGACAAGGCCTTATACTGTAATACCTCGGTTAGCGTTTGCATCGCATAATGCTAACATCGGATAACTTTGGGGAATTTGAGACAAACATTTGCATCGCACAACGTTGACATAACATTGTGCGATGCAAATGTTTCCCTCAAATTCCAACATTGATCTCTGCCCCAAAGCCTGCAAGGCTGAAGACCAGCTCTGCAGGCTTTGGGACAGAGATCTCCGATCAGATCAGCGGTTTGGTTGGGGGAGAGGGCATGCGCGCCTGTTCTCCCCGCAACCAAACCAGCAATCCAATCAGACACTGGGACTGCAGGGGTGTTGGGGGAGAAACCGTGTGCATGCACAATCTCTCCCCCAACCCCCCAGCCTTTCCTAGGCGATTGCTGGGACTGCTGGAGTATTGGGGGAGAGATTGTGCATGCATGATCTCTCCCCCAACACCTCAGCTGTCCTAGGCAATCGCTGGGCCTGCTGGGGTTTTGGGGGAGAGATTGTGCCTGCATGATCTCTCCCCCAAAACCCTCATGCATCCACAATCTCTCCCCCAACACCCAAGCCTTTGGGACTGCCGGGGTATTGGGGGAGAGATTGTGCATGCATGATCTCTCCCCCAACACCCCAGCTGTCCTAGGCAATCGCTGGGCCTGCTGGGGTTTTGGGGGAGAGATTGTGCCTGCATGATCTCTCCCCCAAAACCCTCATGCATCCACAATCTCTCCCCCAACACCCGAGCCTTTGGGACTGCCGGGGTATTGGGGGAGAGATTGTGCATGCATGATCTCTCCCCCAACACCCCAGCCTTTCTTAGGCAATCGCTGGGACTGCCGGGGTGTTGGGGGAGAAACCGTGCATGTGCACAATCTCCCCCCCAAAATCCCAGCTGTCCTAGGTGATGGCTGAGACTGCTGGGGTGTTGGGGGAGAGATGGTGCATGTGCACAATATCTCCCCCAACACCCCGGCAGTGCCAGGCAATTGCTTGGGACAGGTTGGGTTTTGGGGGAGAGATCCACCCCTGGCTTGATAAGGGGCTTAGCTATCCAGGCGGGGTGAGGCTTCTTAAGAGAGGCTGGGGAAAGGGTCCCAAACCTCTCTTAAGAAGCCCCCCCCCTTGATCGCTAAGCCCTTTAGCAATCCAGACGGAGGTTTCTGAAAAGAAGGTAGGAAAAAGTTATCCTACCTTCTTTTCAGAAACAGCCCCCCCCCCCCGCTTGCTAAGCAAACCAGATCGCCCCCTCGTTCCCTTTCCTCTTCAGAAAGGGAACAGAGCTTTTTTTAACGTCGTGCGATCAATGCATCGCACAACGTTAAAAACCGGATAACGTTATGACTTGTGGAACCAAGTCATAACGTTATCCAAGGTACTAGTGTACTTCCATTCCATTGGAACCAAAGCAAAACAATTAGCAGTAAGATTTTAAAGATCCCTTCAGAGACTAAACATCCAAGGAACTCCAAAGGATGTAGAAATTAGGTTGTTACTTTTTTTTCCATTTCTGTAAAACTAGCAAAATTTTCTCAGCAGGGCTTTTGTATAGTGCTAATCTTATTCAAAGCAGTAGTTCCCCTGTGTTTATTGGCTTGCAGATGCATCATCTTTCGAAATGTGAAATGCTGCTGCCGATTCACCTGGCAGCCAAACAGAAATTCTTTTGAGGGAGAAGAAAAAAGAACAAGCAAAGGGGAACCAATCCCACCTTCGGAAGAGAGATTCTGGGTTTGCTTCGCTTTTGTCCTGTGATAATCAATTTGACTTCATTGCTCTCTCTTTTCTCATTTATTCACGCAACCCTTTATAATCCACAGCCTTATGTTCCTTGCCAAGCTCTTCAACCCTCCTTTCTAATCCTTATTAATTAACTGCTTAATAACCTCCAATTATTCCCTGAATACATGAATGGACCAGGCTTTTCTCTTCAGGAACAGAGACGGACTTCTGCCAAAAGCCGGTGGTTCCCCAAAATCACCAAAGAAACCTTTCAAGAAGAGAGTACAGGGCACAGACTTCTAAACAGACCTTTCTGGAGTTGAATCGACTCATCTCTTTATTTTTATTGTTTGTTTTGTCCCACGATTGGCACAGCATGTGCTCCAGTTGGGGGAATGGAACCCAGAAACCAAACCAGCCAGTTTCCCATCTATTTTTGAGCAACAAGAGCCCTTCCTATGGGCTTTGAGCAGCCATCCATTTTATTTCCATTCTGCTTACATACATTTGCTGCGGAAATGTGGAGTGAAGCTCCCAGGCTGGGAGGCTCAGCAAAAATTTCACACTACTCCATATATTTTACACAAAGCTCATCATTTCAGGTGATTAAGATTACATTGCGAGAACCCAGCAAGCTGACGGCAACATCTTTACACTTCTCCTTTCGTGTCCCGAACAAACCCTGGACTTCCAAAAGGAAGCCACTTTCTTCACTTTGTCATTATCCAAATTTACACTGGTATAAGACTGAGATGTAAGTGCTGTACAGTGGAACCTCGGTTAATGTAATTAATGTGTTCTCTGGGACATTTCTTAATGCGAAAATTACTTTAACTGAATTTCCCATAGGAATGCATTGAATACAATTTCCCACAGGAATGCATTGAATACAATTTCCCACAGGAATGCATTGAAAACCAAATAACCCATTCTGGAAAAAATCTGTAAACTGAGGCACTATTTTCTATGGATTTCCTTTTGTTATGTGATTTTTATGTTAACCAAGCTGTTCATTCCCATCTTTCCCATGGTTTTATTTTGCACAAAATATTTTGTGCAAAGCTAGCACTTTTCCTTTGGTGAAGCTAGGCACAGTCACATATAGCAAGCACAAATGGACAGACTAGCTGATGCCAAGACACAAATAACCCATCCAATGCTACTGTGCTTACTACTTAATTGTTACTGCTTTTTCCAATACACAAATTTTTTCCAAGAACAACAATGATAAAAAGCCAGCTGTCTTGTTCTCTTGCTCACTGCACAAGAATGATTCAAGTGGAGATTTACATCTTTATTTCCCAGTGTGTTTGCTTGTTATATTACAAGGACTGCCATTTGTTAACTCTTTGCTGCCCCCCTTTTTTTGTTATCTTTCAGGGACATTTGCTTTTCTCTTTCTCTGGGCAACTTTATTTTATGCCAACACATAGACACACAAAGTGAGAAACAGTCATGGAGTCACCATAAGCAGTGCTGTGGAATGGGTGGGATGGCTTACAGGCAGCAATTTACTTTCCAGAAGGTTCTATTCTTCCATCTCTAGCTTGGGGAGGGTCATTAAGATGGAAGAAACAATGTTTAAAATCTTCTTCTACCCTTCTGTTTCCCCCACAAGTAGTTATACCTATCTATAAGGTCAAGGTCTCCCTTGCTCAAAAGCCAGTCGTGTCTGACTCTAGGGGTGGTCCTCATCATTTACAGCCAAAGAGCCAAGGCTGTCTGCCACAGGTGGCAGGCATAAGTAGATGCTGAAGTACATGGAATACTGTTACTTTTCCTGCCAAAGTGGTACCTATTTATCTACTTGCAATTTTTTGCTTTCAAACTGCTAGGTTGGCAGGAGCTGGGACAGAAGACGGGAGCTCACTCCATCGTGCAGCACTTGGGTCTCAAACCACTGACCTGCCAACCTTCTGGTCATCAAGCTTAGCGCCTTAACCACTAAGCTACCATGGCCCTATCTATAGGACTCCATAACATTTAGTTCTACCGCCACTGGTTTAATTCAACACACAGATGGACTGAGCAAAATGTGATTTGTGTTTGATCTGAGACACTACAATGGGATATGAAAACAGAAGCCACCGGACCAGGACCACCTTCAAGAATTTATATGTTAAAGGTCAAGGGTTTCAGCCATTCTTGACTGTTCCATGACCTGATCTCCACAGGAAACCTCCATCATGTGGCATCCTATGACAATACAAAGACCTGCCCTCTCTCTTTGACTACTATTTTGGTCCTGAGTTCCCCAGGAGTGAGATGCTGCAACCAGGGCTGAAGAAACCTTTGTGATTCCAACAGTACTGAAAACAGAGTTATCTTTGCTTGTAGGAAAGAGCCTCCTCCTCCCCTTCCTTCTTCTTTTTCTTCTTCTTCTTTACAGAGCAGCTGCATGGATTTTTCACTGAGGCAAGGATGGCCCCGCCTAACAGGAGCAGATGAAATAAAATTGGGGGTCATTTGGTCACACGAAAAACCAACCCAGCCAACTACAAGATGCCTTGCAAACATCTTCCAGAATCTCATATGAGATGAGATGATTACTTACTCATCAGCCTATTCAATCATATCTATGAACAGTGCCTGGTATGACCTCAATAACGGCTGCCTGATTCCTCCGGTAGTCTACTTTTCTTGTTGGCCTTTGTGGATTTTCCCCCTTTCTCAGGTGTTTTTTTCCTTAAGTCTTCTCTTCTATTGCTTTCAACTGAATTCACAACCCAATTAAACTGGGCTTGAAACAGATTTGTGCAATGCTTATTTTAGGTAGCATTAGTACAAGTCTCTGTACACTCATTCCATCTCTGGAGTGTTTGAATGACACTTTAACCTGATACTGGGATCAAGAAGGTATTTCTGTGTTTCTGGTTCTTCATTATGTCTCTTTTCCTTCAAACGGGGAAATGGAAATATCCAGGCAACTCATAGATTGTTTGATACAAGCAGAACAAATGGTCACAAATTGTAATCTGCAGATCTGTTTTATTTTTATCCCTCCATTCCTACCCCGGCCACCTGGGGAAAGACCCATCATAGTCTTAGGGCAGTCACCAGGAATGGAATGAGAGAGGGACTTAAAAAGGCAATCTTTTATTCCATCCTAAAAGGGCAGTCCAAGGAACCTGCCTTTTTATGCTTCCCATCATTTCTCTTTCCCCCAAGCCCTCGTCTTCTGACCATCTGAAACCAGCAGTGCTGTATCCAGAAGACTTTGGCAATTTAATCCGTGATTTTGCAGCAGAAAAGGCAAGAAATGTTTTCCTGAGGTAAAGACCACACATTCCTAGTTCTTCCTCTTCTAATCATGACACATGAATTCTGGATTTAACAAAAGGGAACTGAGAATGTGCTCTTACAGTCCATTAATGCTCCTGGGCTCCTTGCTCTGCCCTGTGGTTGCATCAGAAATGCATGAATGCAGTTCAATGCTACTCATTTGCCGAAAGGCAGTTCATGCTTCTATCACCCATGTTAATTCAGCAGGGATTCATTTATCCAGACATTAACTGTAGAATTTTCCCCCAATGGCAAGGCAGAACCTGGACCTTTTTTTCTTTGTCCACCAGAGCAATATTGTATTACAGAAAACCAATAGACTTACCGTCTTGTCATTCTATGCCACGACTGCGTGGAAAACAATATGGCCACACTTTTAGTCGCATAGTGAGATAACTAAGCAAGAGAAGGATCTTCAACATCCTCCGAATGAATATGAGCCTGAAGTCAACCGGCTCAAATCCAGGAAGAACTTTATGGCAAGATCAAATAATCTTGAGAACACGCAAGAGAAAAAACAAATTAGAAGGTAGAGGAAGGAGCTCAGTGGACAAGGAATAACATTAAAGGAGGACATGGCTGAAGAACTCATCCTCCCAATGTCACTTGGAGGACCCTGAATAGGCTGAGGATTGGAGTGCCTAAATGTAAGACCAACATGCTCAAGTGGGGGCTGCTAGAGGAAAAAACACAACGTGTGAATGTGTACCTTATTTTCTGGTCTGCTGATTACTACCAGAAACATGTACTGATGAAGGTTTAATTTTGGCCAATGACCAAGCCAAGAAAGTGCCTTCATTTTGGCAGTCCAAAGTTTTATCGAGATACAAACTTTTCACTGTCAAGGTCCCATTTTTTTGGTCCCAGCCAGCATAATAAATTGGGACCACAAGAAAAGAAAAGAGAAAAAGTGAGAGAATGAAATAAAATGAAGTGAAATAAAGGTCCCATTTTATATTCCAGCAAATCACAATGCTATGCATTGGCTGTCTACGCGCTGATCCCATTTGGGTTTGGGGAAAACACTGGAATCTCACAGTGGACTACAAAAGTAAATAAAATGTAAAGTAAACCATTTTATTTTAATCCTAACTGTTTAGGTAATCCTCCTGCCAAACACCAACAGACTGATTGGATGAGTGGTGGGATGAGAAAGCACCTTAGAACTCAGCCACTGAACTTTTGTCAAGAACTGCTATATGAGCATGCACAGAGGGCATTTCTTCCCTGCAGCAGTACTTCCAAGGTTCCCCAGGAAATGGATCACAGCAGACCACAATTGGCTTTCAAGCAAGGGAGACCTTTACTAAAGGGTCACATTTCTTTCTGGCACCAGGCTAGCAATATTCCTGTTTTTCATAATATTGAAAGTTTAAAAAAAAAAAAACTTTCTCCCCCCCCCCGCAGAAATGTGCTCACCTTTTCAAAATGCACACATTTATACATCTAGTACCTCTTCTTCTGCTAACTAAGGTATGTGTGTATGCATTCCCCCCCCCAGTGCATTTCTCCTCACATTTTATAAAAAAAAGTGGCAGTTAGAGTCTAAGGACAAGACCGTTGGGTGATTTGTTTCGTGAATTCATACCACAGCTGAGTCTTTGCTGGTGGCTACAAAGACCCTGCTGCCAACACTCTCAATCCTGTTTACTTTCCAATCCAAGCCCTAGCAATCACACTTATATACCGCCCCATAGTGCTTAGCATCCCCCCCCCCCAACATGCTGGGTACTTATTTTACTGAATGGAAGGCTGAGTCATCCTTCAGTTCTGGTCATGATCAAACTCACAACCTTTTGGTTGCAGGACAGCAGTTTAACCACTGCACCATTCTGACTCTGCTGGAAAGAAACTGAAAGCAAGGAAATGAATCCCCTTTTATTTTGGCTAAAATCTGAAACCTCTCTGTTTTTTATTTGAAAAAAATTAGTAAGAATTGCCATATCCACTATTTTCTAAGTTATTTTTTTCCTCATCTGTACAACCACTTCCCAAATTCTATCCGTGTGCCATCTAAACTCAGGCTTTTAAAAGCTTAACTCAGAGACAGGCTGAAATAAAATGGATGCTGAACATATAGAGGATACGCTGCAAAACTTCACAGTAGCACTGAAAGCCAATTCCAATCTTTCTGCTTCTGCAAATTAAGTGCTGATTTCACTCTCCCCGCCAGACAAACAAGAGAAACCTGACACTTGTCAGCAGATTTTGAGGCCTATCCTGTGAATACGAGAAGTTTCCAGGCTCAAAAGGATCAACATGCAGGACAGCACATATAAAGCATCAAATGTTTCTAATCTGGCATCAAATTTAACTAGCTGAGGGGGAGAAATCCTGCAGAGAAGAAAGTCAGACAGGACAAAATTGTCCCTTGCTGATTGAAATCTCTAGGCTAGAGCCTCAGCCACGGAGGGAGATCTGCTCTCCTTGAAAAATAATATCAGTGATGGATGAGAAAGCGGGCCTGAATCATTATTGTCCTCATCAGACCTGGGAAGCAGGGTTGTGCAGGTCCTTGCTGAAGAAAGTTTTGAAATCCTTTGCTTCCCTTCACATTGCACAAATGGAAGGAAGTCCTTAGCAACTCCACAATAGGGTGGTATGGGTCTAACCCTCAAGGAACAGGAGCTGTCCAAGAGGAGAGAGAAGTGGCAGGAGGAGGCAAAGGGGTGTCCAGTTGAAGCTGAGCTTTGGAAACAAGCATCTGCTTGGTGTTGCTGCTGTTGTTCAGTTGAACAGTCGAGTCCAAACCTTTGTGACCCCATGGATCACAGCATACCAGGTTCCTCTGTCTTTTGCCATCCTCTGCAGCCCAGACAGATCAATGTCCATTGCATCAATTCCATCCATCCATCTCATCCTCTGCTGCCCCCTTCTCCTTTTGCCTTTGATATTTCCCAACATCAGGGCCTTCTCCAGTGAGTCCTCTCTTCTCATTTGGTGGCCAATGTACTTGAGCTTCAGCTTCAGTATTTGTCCTTCCAAGGAGGAGTCAGGGTTGATTTCCTTCAGGATGGACTGATTTGATCTCCTTGCAGTCCAGGGGACTCTCAAGAGTCTTCTCCAGCCCCACAGTTCAAAGACATCTATTCCTCTGCACTCAGCCTTCCTTAGGGTCCAGCTCTCACAGCCATACATTACTACTGGGAAGACCATTGCTTTAACTATGCCTAATTTGTTGGCAGGGTGACGACTCTATTTTTTATCGTGCTGCCTAGGCTTGCCATAGGTTGCCTCCCAAGAAGTAAGCATTTTTTTAATTTCATGGCTGCAGTCACTGCCTGCAGTGATCTTAGATCCCAAGAAGGTGGATGTCACTGCTTCCATTTCTTCCCCTTCTATTTGCCAGGGAGTGATGGGGCCGGATACCATGATCTTGGTTTTTTTGATGTTGAGTTTCAGGCCAGCTTTTGCACTCTCCTCTTTCACCCTCATCAAGAGGCTCTTTAGGTCTTCTTCATTTTTTGCCATTACGACAGTGTCATCTGCCTAGAGGAATGTGTTCCAGACTTTCACTGCCTCTAAGCCATAATCAGAGCAAGAGATGACATTTGAGGAAACAATTCACTGGCAACTTCCAAGTGATCACAGAAGGGTTTTAATTAATGTGGACAACCAATAATGCTTAAGAGCAGGTCATTCTCGCATCAGGGGACTGTGTGAGTTGTAGTCCAAGACGGAATATTTCCAAGTATGGTGGGTATCAAAAGTTTTCACCATGTTGACTCTTTGTGACTCCACAAGAAGTTGGACCTTCGGTGCAACCTTGGCACTCCAGATGTTCTTAGACTTCAATTCCCAGAAGCCTGAGTCAGCACACCTGCTGATCAGGGTTTCTAGAAACTGACATTCAAAAGCAGCCAGAGTGCCAAGGTTGGTCATCACTGATATATGGCATCTTCATATGTGGTGGAGATGGCTCCATGGGGTGATGCCATCATCCCAAGCCAGAAACAAAGGGTAAAGATAATTGGTGACTGCAGAAAGAAAGTTTTTAATTCATGAGAGCCTTCCAGTGTCACAGAAGGAGCTTCTCTCATCTCTGGGGCTATGCAGATTTGGTTGCTTTGTTTGCTCACTGTCCTTTGAGATCGGATTCAATTGGACTATTCTAATTGTAGTCTACTGCTGAATTTCAGTCTTCATGTCAGAACTACCAGCCTGTACCTTGACATTTTACTTTGTGCAAAATTGGCTAACTTTTTATAAAAATAGCAAATATATTCTGCTTCTGAGTCAGGCACCCAATTCCCATGGTGACCAACTTTCATGACAAAACAATAATTCTAAAAAATTCTTCTATAAAATTTTTTAAAAAGCTTTTCAGATATACTGAAATGTCTATAAGGGGAGAAAAGAAAATACAGCTACATTTCAAAATACAGTTTGATAACCATACACATAAAATCACTGACATTTTTAAAAATCCATGAATAAAACCCTGTACAAAATTGCTATGACTGGGCCAAATCCCATCCAGTTGTTTCACTTACAACCAGTGGTGGGTTGTTAAAAAATTTACTACCCCACCGTGACATCATCAGGGTGGGCAGAGCTAACATCATGATGTCATGATGTCATAAGAGGGGCCAAAGAAAAAATAATATAAAATAAAAATAAGCACATACACACACACACACACACACACACACACACACAACACAAACCCATAAATTAAATAAATAAATAAATAAAAATTGCATTAAAATACACCCACCCACCCAAACACCCACCCACCCACCACAAACACAAATCAAAACATCCACCCACCCACCCCAAACACAAACCCGTCACTTACCTGTTAGTATAAGTGCCTGGGCAGCACCATGTTGCAAGATAGATATGGTCATTGTACCAGTTCTCTAGGATAACATGTCTGAATGTAAATAAAAAACAGCTGTAGCTCCTTAAGGGTTCTCCAATTGGAACAGCAATTGGAACAGCACACGTGGAGCTTATTGATGAGGTAACTCCAAGACTTTGCTTAAAAACCCCAAGCCAGGCCACCAGGCCTTTTTAGGAACTGTGGTAGTACGTCAATATAGGTAAAGATATTAAATAGACATTAAAATACACACAGACACACCACATCCAAAGGTGAGTCACTTACCCTGGGAAGCAGGCTATAGGGAGCTTCAGGCTAGCAGCTTCTCTTCCTCCTCCCCGCTTGGGAAGACAGCAAGGAGGTTGTGCATACATGCCAAGCACTGTTGGCGTGGATGCACACCAAGTGCTTGGTGTGCATGCACAGTGGAGGAACCAGTGAAAAGGTAAGCCCCAAAGGTGGTTCCCCTCAAAAGCTGCTATCGATTCTCTGGGATACTGGGGAAAGTTTCTACCGGTTCTGGCAAACTGGTGCACACCTGTTGCATCCCATCACTGCTTACAACCAAGTATAAAGCTTAGGATGAGTTCAAGTTCATGTTTAAGATTCATGTAAGTGCCTTGACCCCACTGAAGGAGAGTTATCAAATTAGAAGAGGGAGGAAGGAGCAAACTGGACAAGGAACAACAACAAAGGAGGATATAGCTGAGTAACTCAACCTCCCCTACATCACTTGGAGGACTCTGAATAAGCTGAGGGTCTGAGTGCCTAAATGTAAGACCAACATGCTCAAGTGGGGGACTTCTGGTGCGTAACAACACTTGTCATTTTGTCAGTTTAAAGTTTGACCTGGAAATCCCAAATGTATAGCACTGGGTGGGAACAAGGAATGTTAAGTGTCTTTTCTCTCTCTTTTTTCTTAACATGTTTTATGTTATATATGTTCTATGTGGGTGTATGTTCTTGTATATAATGTAAATAATGTTGGTAAATGAAACAATAAAAAGTATATACAAAAAAAAAAGTTTGACCTGGGCATGAAAGAAGAAGAAAAAAGTATTCAGATTTTTAGTGATATGTTAGGCAGACAACTTTAAGCAAGTATGGGAAAAATCTCTCATTCAGCTGCTTGATACCATTATTTTTCTGGACTACCAAAATGGCAAGCACAGTTTGTTCTTTCTGAGATGTTATGATAAAATTTGTATTTATTATTGTTTTGTTTTATTTGCAAGGCGATATTCAATGCCAATGTAACACTCAGAGCTGTCAACCACAGGGGAAGGGGCTCTGGGAATCTGGAACGTGGGAAATTTTCATGATCCTTCCTTTTTCTCTTTCTTTGCTTTTTTAAAATTAACTAGCTAGTCTTCTTTACTTCTTGACCAGTGTTTCCCAAACTTTGGCTTTTGGACTTCAATTCCCAGAAGCCTCAGTCAATTCACCAAAGCCCTGATCAGCCAATCCACTTAGGCTTCTGGGAATTGACCCTCTTCCCCCCCCCCCCGTGGTGTGTGTGCCTCATATTGGGAACCACTGCTCTAGAGTTATAAGAAAATATACTAGGAGTCTTCTCTCCCCATGCACACTAAAAAAATTAAATGTTTCCTCATGAAATGTGGCCCAGTAAATGTAAAGGCATTAAAATGACAGGCAATTATGACGATTTTGTTTTATTACAACGGTAAGGAAATTGAATTTAACAGATGATACAGTTAAATAAACATAAACATACTAGGTTGTCTGTATTTATAATGTTGACCTTCCTCCATTATTCCTTAACCTTCTTCTTTATTTATTGCATTCATATGTCCTCCTCCTTAAAAGAGCTCAACATGAATCTATCTTTGTTCTTGTTTCAAGCTCAGAGCAGCCTTTTGAGGTCGGCAGAACTAAGAATACTGGCTCATCCCAAGATGGGTTGACACCCATAAAGAATACATTCCCAATTTTACTGATCATGATTCTCTATTTGAAGGTCTCTTCGGTGACAGTCCTCTTCTTGTGGGTGACTGCAGTCTCGCGTTTTGTCCAGTCCAAAGGTTGGGGAAAGCTCATCCCAGGATTCATTCTCCACATGGTCTCCCTCTTGTTCTTGTGAGAATGAAATAGTAATGGAGAGAGATTCATGAGAAGAGCCTTGATCTCCCTGAAGGAGAAAGCGGGCAGCACTGTCATGGTTGAAGGATTGTCCACATTATGGTTGAAACCAAGAAACTGCAAATGGGTATCACTTTGGCGGGTAAAGTAATAGCATTCCAGGTGCTCTAACTTATAGCCTAGTCTTCATAGCTATCACTTCCAGTTTTGAGTTGTAAGTCATCATCGGCTCCCACTCCTTTCCGAGTATACATTTTTCCTGAAAATCATTTTTACAGTTGATGGATGGAAAATGAAAGACAAACAGGAAAAATGTTGCTGGTGTGAATTTGTTTAAGGTGGATCCCAGCTTGCCATGAAGTGACCCAGACACTATGATCACGGAGCCTTCTCCTGCACCATGTATGAAATGAGACATGCAAGATTTAACACCGGGACTGCAATGGATATTTTAAGTCCCTATAGTTAAGTCTCTGAAGTCACTTTTTAAGTCTCTGAAGTTAAGATTGGATTGTTCTGTTCCCACGTAAAATTTTAGCTCTCTATCTCTCTATTTTCTCAGAAGGAAGGAAGGGTGGAAAGAAGAATCTCCCTAGGGAATCTATTATTATTATTATTATTATTATTATTATTATTATTATTATTATTATTATTATTATTATTATTATTATTATTATTATTATTATTATTATTATTATTATTTGACTTGTATGCCGCCCCACTCACCAAGCGACTCTGGGTGGCTAACAAAGATGCAAAGTATACAATAACAGAGAAAAAAACAATATATCACAGTTACAAGATTACAAGATATTGCATAGCAAAAACATTTCAAAGGCAATTCAGAACATCCCTAATAACAATAACAACATCAAATCATTAAAAACACTTCAAAAATACTTCATAAATAATACACAAAAACCTCCCAAACTCAACCCTACCCACTATGTCCATACCCCTCGAGGCCGTGCTGGAGCCGGCCAGGCTGTGGAGGCTCTTTTGAACCCAGCTGGTGTTGGGGGCTGGGTCAGAGGCAGCAAGTCCTGCTTCCCGCCAGGCATGGAGGCTTGTCCTGAGGAAGCCTTTGGTGAGCGGGGGTTGGATCAGGGTGGGGAGACGCCTTTAATGCAAAAAACAGCCCCCCTGATTGATATCTTAGTGGAGTATTGAGAGCTACTAAGTACAAAAACCAAAGAGGATCCCCGGGGTCAGAAAGCAGCCTGAGTAACATACAATGGGTGCAATAGTGAGGGTATAGAGAATGACAGTCTCTGTTCCTAGCTTTCAGGTAGCCTGGAGGTTTCTGGGTGGTTATGGGATATCAAGATTTCCAACAGGAACATGGGAACAGAGGAAACTATCTTCAATGGATCCAAACTTTTAGGTAAAGGTCTCCCTCGCTTGAAAGCCAGTTGTATCCAATTCTAGAGTTCAGTGCTCATCTCTGTTTATAGCCGAAGAGCCAGCGCTGTCTGCGTCTGCAGACGTTTCCATGGACATGTGGCAGGCATGACTAAACCTGAAAATGCACACAACTCTGTTTATTTTCTCACCAAAATGGCACTTATTTATCTACTTGCAATTTCTTGCTTTCTAACTGCTAGGTTGGCAGGAACTGGGACAGAGATGGAAGCTCACTCTGTCATGCAGCACTCGAGTCTAGAACTGCTGACCTGCCGACCTTCTGGTTGTGAAGTTCAGTGTCTTAACCACTAATCCACAGCAGTCCTCTTTTACTGATTCATTAATAATCCAGGCAGCTCAGTTACCATCAATGTTGACTGGCAGCTGTAGCTTTCCATAGATCCAGCAGAAATCTTCCCAAGCCCCATTGAGACATATGAGGAATCATCCTTGGGATTTTCTTTTCAGCAAAGCAGGCCTTTCCTCCCATGGAGCTACAGCCCCTACCATGTCCTTTATCTCTATCCAGGGATCTGAACTCAGAAGTCCTCCCCAATCCAAGGTCGCAGTTTTAATAAAGTAACACACTAGAAACCATTCCATCCTCAGTTACTTTCATTAACCTCTGGAACTTCACTGTCTCCCACCCCTTGGAAGACAATTTTGTCAAACCTGGCGTGACTTCTGAAATAAGGAGGATGAAAGAATGCTGCATAAAATGGCATGCCCTAATTGATGCATGCAGATGGGAAATTAATTCAGAAATGATTTCTTAATCAATTAAACAGTAAAATGTGTCTCTCAGGAGTGCAGAAGCCTGTGACCACGTGCCCCATGCCTCTGGTGTCCAGGTGCTGATCAGTCTGAACAAGCAAATTGAAAGCCCTTGATCTTCTTCTCCATGGATTTGAATCTTTAAATTGGACACGGCGTGAACAGTCCTTCAAATGGAAGGCACCTTCAAAAGAAGGGTTGAATGCTGGTAGTCCTTCAAAAAGACCCCTATCCTCTCCAAACTAAGAAATGCATACCTCATCTGGCAGTTTTTGCATAGAAAATAAGGTAATAGGAAGTCAATTTTTGAGTTTCATGGACCACAAGTACTATGCTTCTTTATTTTGCAAGTTCTACCTACTTTAAAGGCACATTACATTAGCAACATCTCAATGTGACGCACCTGGGATAGCCAGCCAAGTGAATGGTCAGCTGGGTGAATGGCTTTGAAGCCTCCCGAGAAAGATGCAAACAAACCGGAGGAACTACAGGGAAGAGAAACAATGATGATCAGAGGACTGGAAACCAAATTGTATGAAGAAAGACTGAAGGAACTGAGTATCTTTAGCCTTGAGAAAAGGAGATTGAAGAAGGGAAATGATAGCATTCTTCAAATACCTGAAAGATGGTCATAAAGAGGAATGGTGGAATCTGGAACTAAAGGAAGCCAGATATAGGCTGAATATCAGGAAAAACTTCTTAACTGCTGCAGCAGTATGACAGTGGAATCAACTACCTCGAGAGGTGGTGCAATTCCAACATAGGAGGCCTTCGAGAGAGAATTGGAAAGCAACCATCTGTCAAGATCTGCTTTGATTTGGATTCCTGCATTGAGCAGATGGGGTTGGAATGGATAACCTAAAAGGCCTCTTCCAATTCAGTTATTCAATGATTCTATGATTAGCTAGACCTAGCTCTTTTCCAATGTCCTGCTCAGAAGGAAAGCTCCCAGCTAGCACCGGGACAGGAAAAGGAAGCTTGGTTGGAGCTAAGCCTAGTTCAAGCTCACAAACATCTAATGAAGGCCTCTCTCCTAAATACATCTTGTTGAGGTGTTTATAAAGTTCCTCCAACATAGGCAGAAATCCCAAAATGAAGAATTATGGCATCACTGGTCCATTTGAAAATCCCAAAGGTATGCTACTGAGCTCCAGCTTCTCCCAATATGCTTGTGAGAATGAATAATGGCAGGCCTGTTAGAAGCAAACAGCACACGAAAGACACCACCTTTCTTCAACAGAGTCCAAATGCATCTCTGCAGCAGAGTATACTGCTTCAGTATGGAGCGCATCCACATATGTATAACAAGTTGACATCACTGTTAATGAAGCCACTATACATGTGTATAGTGACCAGATGCCTCAAGTCTACACCAGTTGCATGATACCTTGTTGATATTGCCCCATCTAAAATCAGGAGAGAAGTAGCAACTGATGCCGAGAAAACTAAGCTAGAGAAGGACCCTCAACACCCTCTGAATGGCTATGAGCCTCAGGTCTGCCACCTTAGATCCAGAAAGAGCATTATGGCAAGACCAAACATTCTTGAGGGTATGCAAGAGTAAACCTAAATTAAAAGATGGAGGGGAGGAGCTCACTCGGCAAGGGACATAATTAAAAAAGGAAACAGCTGACGAACTGAACTTGGGGGACCCTGAATAGGCTGAGGGCCAGAGTCCCTAGATGCAAGGCCAACATACTCAAGTGGGGGCTGCTGGTGGACAACAGCACGTGTGAATGTGGAGAGATTCAGAATCCAGCTCATCTGCTGGTCTGCCGATTACTGCCAGAAACAGGCACCACTGAGGACTTAAGTTTAGCCAACAACAAAGACAATAAAGTGGCTTCATTTTAGCAGTCCAGGGTTTGATCAGGTAATGAAAGAAAAAGAAGAACGGAGCCTGCAGGATACCTTCCCTGCCCTTGGATCTTCCTTGAGATTTCCTTCTCTACGACCTTTCTAGAAGACTGACCCAATAACACCATTCACTCGGCTGGCTGACAAATGCATGCACTGACTCGGTGCCACCCAAATGGCCTTGCAATCCAGGCACGGTTGGCTGGGTACAAAAGGATCTCTGTCACTTCCATTCAAGCAGGAACAAGTGGGCTTCAATAGCTCTGGGTCCATCTGAGAGCCAGAAACAGTACAGTCTTGTGTTAAGGTTGAATGAGGGGAATGGAAGAGGGAGGACAGGGTAGGGAGGAGGAGATGTTGATTCGGTTAATTATTGACTCCTTCCTCAAAGTGGAGAAGAACAAGAAAAGACAAGAAAGGAGATATTTTCCCCCTGAGCCAAGCTTTGCCTTGATTCACAAAAAGTAAGATGCTTGAGCTTTAAAATGATCCAAAAATGGGAGAAACCAAGGAAATTTCACGCTTTAAAACAGGGGTTCTCAACCTGCAGGCCATTGGCCAGATGCGGTCCACGGTACCATTTCATGTAGCCCCCCCCCACACACACACACACACACTGCCTCCACCACACCAGGAAATGCCATATGGTGGAGGAAGGACAAAATGGCCATCCGGCCCTCGAAGCTATCTGAGGGAGTGTGACCTGGTCCCTGGCTTTAAAAAGGTGAGAACTGTTTTAAATTATCTACTGGAGACTTTTGTGAATTAACAGTAGTGGGTTGGAGATCACCAGACAATAGGATTTATACAGACCTTTGGGGAAATTGAGTCACTGTCATAAGTCAGCAAGCATGAAAGGTGTCATGGTAATGTAGTACCATGAGTGTACAAGTTATTTAAAATGGAGTTTCTTAGGATTAGAAGCTGGTGTGTTATTTAGAAATGTGCAGAAATGCCAAGGATTGTTCTCTCACTGCTAGGCTTGTCAAGCAGGTGCAAGTTGGAGTCGGAGAGAAGACCTTCACCAAGGCCTAAAAGCCTGCTTATCATCCTACTTACTAAGGATGGAACGCCTGAGTATGTCAACATCTTGCCTCTGAGAACAGACAATGGTTTGGTTAAGAATGTATTCAGATTGGTTCAATTTGGTTAACCAGTTCCAAGTTGGGCCTGGCTAAGTGTTCAGGGGTCCCAGAAGGAGGTCTGAGACAGAGGTGACTAGCCAGTTGAATGCTGACAAAAGGCTGATTTTGCAAGCAACCAAGTAGTAGTGGGTCTATAGCTAAAAGTCTCAGGTGGCTGAAAGAAATAGCAATGACCCCCCCTTTTTTTTTTTTTTGGCCTTCTAGTACCTGACATGTGATCTCCTTTCAGTTTGATAGACTCATTTTAAGGCTTAGTAGACTAGATGTTTGAAATATACAGCACAAAAGACACCCTGTATAGGCGACAAACAGGTGATTGAAAAGTACATGCCGCACAGACATATTCGCCAGAAAACACTGGTTTGGTCTAGCTGCCCATAGCGTGAGGTAGCTGACAAGCTGCTTCATGCTATGGGCTAATTGAACACATCCACTACTCTTCTGTGGAAAGGCAGGGAAAGTAAAACTATTTTTTCCTGCTGTTTGATCACTGCTGCGCTGCATCGCTTAGGTGACAGTAAAAAAATAATGATCTTTCTTTCTTCTCCTGTGTGGTGCCAATTGAAAAGGCAGCTGCAGGCAACCGCTCAATTGGCTCTACACAGAAAAAGAAATAAAATATATTTTTTCCTGTCACCTATGCAAACAGTGAGTTGTGATCTTTGATGGCCAGAAGGGAATCTTGAAATAGGAGAGATTTTTCCTTCTTATTTCGTGTCCTGATCAAACCTTGTGCTGCCAAAATGAAGCCATTTTCTTGGCTTTGTCGTTGGCCAAACTTAAGTCCTCATCGGTACATGTTTCTGACACTAATCGTCAGACCATAGGAGAACTTCCTCCGTTTAACATGCCAGCTTTAGGAAACAGAGAATCCAGCCTTCCATGTCCTTAGCAAAAGTTTGTGATGGTATTTTGGGAGAGATGAACAGTATGCAAATGAGCTCTCTTCTGCAAATGCAACTCATGGATTCTTTGAATAAGTGATGCAGAAGGAGTCACCAGGAGTCAGCCGAGTAACTCAGAATCTGAAGTGAGTCAGTAGCTTATTTCTCAGGAAGAACAGACATTAGAAACAGAAGGTCGCACCCTATTCCGTCTTTGTTATGTACAACGGTCTTTCAACCTACAAAAACTAGTCTTCAAGGTTCCTAAGCTATATAACTAGTCTTCAAATGCAACACATACCACAGTCTGTCCAGGGACTGTGGTGGCTTAGTGGTTAAGATGCTGAGCTTGGTGACCAAAAGGTCAGCAGTTGCCCAGTTTGAGACACCATCGTCTGTCCCATCTTACCAGGGACTGTGGTGGCTTAGTGGTTAAGACGCTGAACTTGACAACTGGAGGGTTGGCAGTTCGAAACCTGAGTGCTGCACAACAGACTGAGCTCCAGTCTCTGTCCCATTTTCTGCCAACTGAGAAGTTTGAAAGTAAGAAATTGCAAGTAAATAATTAGATACTGCTTTGGCTGGAAAGGTAACAGTGTTCTGTGCACTCTGGCGTCCAATCATGGCTGCCGTATGACCACAGAAATATCTGCAGACATAGACAGCACTGGCTCTTTGGCTATAAACGGAGATGAGCACTGAACCCTCAAGAGTTAAGCATGACTGGCTTTCAAGCAAGAGAGCCCTTTACCTTAATGGGAAGCCCAGCCAGTCAATGCTTATGGTTTCTTTGCAGAACTGAAAATGGGAGGGAAGTACTTATACACTTCTCTTTCCATAAAATTGTACTCCTTTGTTTCTTTCAGTGTTCAGGAGAATTCAAATTATATTATTGCTACATAATTACATGTCTGTGTTTTCTATATATATTGGATTTATTTGAAGTGTTTGTATACCACTCAACTGGCAATTCAAATTAATTTGGTTTACAAATATGACCTCATTCAGGCATTTCAAATAGCTACATTCAACATGTGAAGAGACTGGGGGACTGCCAGATCGGGGTTTTTTTTCCTCCTGCTGTACATGTGGGGCAAGAAACCTTCCATCATGAGGAAAACTTCCAGAAAAACAAGAGGCTCGTACTTCACAAAATCACCTTCAAGACATGGAGAGTGGTGGTGGTGGTGGTGGTGGTGGTGGTGGTGGTGGTGGTGGTGGTGGTGGATGATGATGATGATGATGATGATGATGATGATGATGATGATGATGATGATGATGATGATGATGATGATGATAATAATAATAATAATAATAATAATAATAATAATAATAATAATAATAATAATAATAATAATAATAATAATAATAATAATAATAATAATTTGTTGTTGTTGTTGTTGTGTGCCATCAAGTCAGTTCTAACTTATGGTGACTCTTTTCTAGGTTTTTTAAGTAGAGAAAGAACAGAAGTGGTTTACCAGTCCCTTCTTTTGGGGGTCTTTTGGGCTGTGCAATTTGTCCGTGACACACAAGTTGACTCTTTTGGAATGCACAGCGGGGAATCAAACTCTCAACCCCTGGCTGCACAGCATGGAGCAATAGAAAGGGGTGGGGAGTGCTTTTTCCTACTCATGTGCTTGCTTCAGTCCTATTTAAAGTCCCTAGAAGTACTTCCTTTCTTCAGTCCTACTAAGTCTTTCAGTGCTACTGCGTGTTTAATTAAAAGTTTCCTTCCTGCAGGTTTTGTCCCAATTATTATTTCCCCACTAAGCAAATATAGGGGGCTGCTGATGGTTTAGCCCAGAGGTTCCTAACCTTTTCAAGCCGGGGGCCGGGTCACGTTCTCTCACTCAGCTTCAAGGGCCGGACAGCCATTTTGCCCTGCCTGCGTGACAGGGTGGCCATTTTGTCCCAACAGCTTCAACCAGCTTTTTCTTGAATGCCCTTGGAGGGGTAGGGGGAACATTAAATGGTGCCACAGGTCAGATCCAGCCCACAGGCCTTTGGCTGGGAACCCCTGGTTTACCCACTAACTAATCATCTTCTCTTATGTATGGTGGACAGAAAGAACTGTAAAACAAAAAAGGCAACCATTGGTCAAAATGTCCTCCACCCCATAAAGATACACCATGAGGAAGAACTTTGTGTCTTCCTGCACACCTGAAAAGGAGGGGGGGGGGAAGAAGAGGAGAAGGAGAAGAAAAGGGAGGAGGAGGAGGTGAAGAAGGTGGTGAAGATGGTGGTGGTGTTATAGTCTAAGACAAATATCTTCTACCTCGCAAATCTAAAACATTTCCAAGGTTGTTCTGACCATGCGGCCAGCCTCTGCAGTTTGAGGGACAGACCCCATAGCTGAGAGATTTCAGCTCCCTAATTGCTGAGCAAGAGTTCTGCAGAGATGCAGGGAGCCACTTTCCCATTCGGTTTCAGGGCAATTCTTTCACTGTGCTTCAGGACTACAACGTGCAAAGTTCTTTATCGCTACACCTTGCTGAGTCATTCTGGCGATGCCTCAATTAGTCTGGGCTCCAAATAATGGTGACTCAGACTTTTGTCTCAAGCATGATGCACTATAGTCTGTTAAAACTTAATGTTCAGTAGGCCACAGTATGGAAAAGAAAGACATCTGGGATGGGATGGCTGGGGGCGGGGGGTGGGGTGGAGGCAGAGATTTAAGCTATCAAAGTTCCTGGCCAAACATGAACAGATGATTTGTACATAATGTATATTATGGGAATGATGTAATGGTGTTTGCCAAGGGCACTGTCTCCCGCTGCCCAGCAATGGATAAAGAAGAAATCACACTGGCAGGACTGTAAGTAAATATCCTCATTTGTTTCCCAAACTGCCTGCAAAAGCAGAAGCATGATGTTTCCCTCCTCATTTCCCCTACTAATGGATTTCTGTATTATTCACTATATTCTGGGGCTGTAAGAAATTGTGCACACAGCAGTTGGACCGACAGGTGGAATTATTCCATCGCCTTGGTAGGGACACTGCCTGACCTTAATCCTCAACATGCAAACCATTGCAAATGTTATTCTGTGTGGAATATCTGTTTGGCAAAACCCCGCAGAAAACATGCAGGAGAACAGATAGCAATTACACTTATATACCGCCCCAT
Organism: Furcifer pardalis; assembly: GCA_030440675.1. Taxonomy (NCBI): domain Eukaryota; kingdom Metazoa; phylum Chordata; class Lepidosauria; order Squamata; family Chamaeleonidae; genus Furcifer; species Furcifer pardalis. Next base: position 48,939,713 of record CP126891.1, read on the forward strand.
AGCGGATAGTGTACTCTCTGGGTGGTTCACATGGTAATCAGCATTTTTGATCCCAACATGCTGGATACTCATTTTACTGACCTCAAAAGGAGGGAAGAGGCTGAGTCAACTTGATCCCTATTGGGATCAAACTCACAATGTTTTGGCTGCAGTAGAGCAGTTTAACCACTGAACCACTAGGGCTCACATACATGTATGTATCCACACCCACCCAGTCAATACAAGGGCTATATATGTAACTCAGTAAAGTTATTGTTTTGGGCTGTCATTTCAGATCTAGACTTTAAGAACATCAAGTAGCCTTGACAATTCCTAATCACTTAGGTGACATGACTGTTTTGGAAAAACTGCTCTCCAAATGTAACTTGGCCAGGCCCCTTTGACTTTCTCCACACTAAGAACAGTCATAACATTTAATAACATTTCATGTCACTTCCATGGTTCCATTCCATGGGGGTTGTAGATTTGCAGAAGATCACAAATTTTCTCTTCCACGGGCTCTCAGGCTGAGAATTCTGGGATCCCTATCAAATGGCAGATCCTAGCATCCCATTGGAGAGAGCCATAACAGTAAAAATGATATCAAACTGCTCTCGAGATATACATTTTGCCTCACATATGCTGTCTCATACACACAGCACATAACACAAAGAGAGAAGTTCGCCCACAATACATGGCCAGGGTTGACTCATGGGTACTAATCCATGAGTCAACCTCAGCCCTGTATTATGAGAGAACTCCTGTCTTTGTGGTATTTGTATGGAAGAGGTACTGCAATATAATGAGTAGGGCATAAGCCTAGAAATCAAGAGACCTTGGTTCAAATTTCCACGTCACTATGGAAACATCCTGGGAGACAGCAACATTAAACCCCTCCTGAGACATCCCATCCAAAACCCTACTGGGGTCACCATAAGTTGGATGTAACTTGATGGGACGTAGCTTCCCCCCCCCCCTCCATGCCCAAGTCAGACTTTAAACTAACGAAATGAAACCACCTCCTCTGTTTTGTCATTAGCCAAACTTAAATTCTCATCGGTACATGTTTCTGGTAGTGACCAACAGACCAACAGATGAGCGGGATTCTACATCTCTCCACATTCACACAGTGTGTTGTTTTCTGCCACCAGGCCTCACTTGAGCATGTTGGCACTACATTTAGGGACTCCAACCCTAAGCCTATTCAGGGTCCTCCAACTGATGTAGGGGAAGTTGAGTTCCTCTCTCATATCCTCTTTTAATGTCATTCTTTGTCCTGTGAGCTCCTTCCTCCACCTTCTAATTTGATTTTGCTCTTGCATACCCTCAAGAACATTTGTTCTTGCCATAAAGCTATTCCTAGATCTGAGTCTGTGGACTTGAGGCTCATCTTCATTCAGAGCATGTAAAGGGTCATATGGGACATAGTGAAAAGAACAAACTACAGGAAAGAAGTTATATATGAGCCCTAAATGTATTAGGGACAAAGAATTATACAGTATATTAGACTGTGGGCACACACTCAGCTATATGAATATATACAATCTTTTTCCTAACCTCTTCCATTGATTTGAGAAACCCTGAGTTGTTCATCCAATGTGCATATATGTGCACGTAGACACACATCGATGTTTATCAAGACAAGGAAGTATTTTCAGCCAGAACAAAGTGAATTATGCCTCACCAAAGTACAGTTGTTGTCATTATCCAGGATTAATAATGCAATTAATAAAGCTCTCCTTTACCTTTAGAAAATCCATGCCACTGACATTTTAATTAAGCCAATTTCCCTTCTCATTCCCTGCTGTTGGGGGGAAGGGGGAGTGCAGTATTGACTCCCCCTCCCCAAAGCTGTGTGTGTACATTAGGGATTTAAATGTTCACTTGCATCCATCTTACAGTCAGGAACAAAGCATTTCAGAATGTTCCTTCTTACTAAATAATAATTTTGTGTCAGAAATTATTCTGGGTTGAAAGGATTTTTGCTGGAGAAACTCTGCTCAGGGGATGCCCGGATAAGGCTCTTTTCATGTCCCCAATATCTTTTTTCCCACCGAAGTAGTCCCTATTTATCTATTTGCAATTTCTTGTTTTCAATTTGCTAGGTTGGCAGGAGCTGGGACAGAGATGGGAGCTCAATCCATCATGCATTACCCGGGTCTCAAACTGCTAACTTGCTGGCCTTCCAACTAACAAGGTGAGCTTCTTAACCACTGAGCCACAGCAGCCCCTCATTCTTATTAAATGAGATTCCAAGAGTCTGTGTGAGTTTTTCACATTGCAGGACATATTTTGTTGGCAGAAGGGCATTTTTTCCAAAAATATTTTATTTTGTGCAAAACTTATATCTCTATGCAAAGATCTCCAAACTTTTTGTGCAAAATACAGCAGTTGTGTAAAGACCCCACTTTTCTCTTTTTCCTTTCCTTTTGCAAATGATTTTGCTGATTTTTTTTTTAAGAGAGATTAAAAATTATCGCCCAGGTCATGAACTCTAATTTGTTTCTCAGGTGAGAAAATTTATGCCCATATGTTGAATACTTAGATTAGATCAGTAGTTCCCAACCTTTTTTTTTTATATATGCCACACCTAAGCATCTCTAAAATCCTGACACCCCCCCACCCCACCCCCACATATAATACTTATTATTCATATGGAGGAAGCCTAAAAGGCCATTAACTTGGTCTAAACAAGTTTCCAATTACTCTCCTTAAAAATCAAATTGGCCTCCTGTAGGAAACCACAGGATTAGATAAAGCACTTGAAATTCCAAATATCTCTCATTACAATTCTTACAATTGTCCCTACAACTTATTATTTATTTAGTACCCTTGTTACCTATCTCCCAATCATTGTTGTTCCAAGAGCCAATATAGTTCATCAAGATCCCAGAAAAAACAGGGGATCCACATACAAAACACTTTCACCATCACAGGTGCAGTCCTATTATGCATATTTACACAGAAACAATTATTTCTGACTACAGTAGGAGTGACTTCTTACTAAGTCAGGATGGGATTGCTTTAGGCAATACTGACTCTGCACCAAACAGGGAATGCCAAAAATATTCATTTATTGAGATACATGAATGTTTTGTCATTCCATTTATTGAGATACATTGGGTGGGATGGATTGAGCACCAGTCATCTATCCCAACTCCTGACAACCTAGCAGTTCAAAAGCAAGAAATTGCAAATAGATAAACAGGTACCACTCTGGCAAGAAATGTAACAGTGTTTTGTGCACTCCAGCATCTAGTTATGCCTGCGACATATACACAGAAATGGCTGCAGACACAGACAGCATTGCGCTTTGGCTGTAAATGGAGATGAACATCACCCCCTAGGGGTGGATACAACTGGCTTTTGAGCAAGGGAGACCTTTACCTTTACTATTGAGATACATAAGGAGGAAAAGAGAGATCATCTTTCCTTCTCCTGCTCCAGAAGATAACATGGGAGGACAATCCTAGCCTTGAGTGTGTGGTCACCACTGGTGGAAATTCTCCCCAATTGCTTGGTTTCCAGACAGTTATTTTATTTGTCTCTCCTACACAGACCACCCTGGAAGTTTCCAAAGGATGCCTGGACTTTGAGGAATGGCCTTTTTATTTCAACAGGCTCTGCTTTCAGACTCCGAAATCCACAGCCAGCAGGGCAGAAGAATATTGCTTACGGAAACCAAGCAATAACTCCCGAAGATGCTATTTACAACAGCTCTCAGTATGTGTAATTGGGCAAACCTCGTCTTACTCTTTCCACTTAAAAGCTTCCCTGCATCCACCCACCTTGTGCAAATGTTATCCCCTAGTTACTTTTCATCTGCAGGAAATTCCTCTTCTTTTAAAATCTATCGGCATGCAATAGCCGCATAGCGGGGAGGTGAACTTTTTATCCTCAACACACACATACTCAACACCTTTCCCTGCAGTTTTCTTTGCTTCTAGTCTCCATAGCAGCTGTCTTTTCTTTCCTGGAGTACAGAGTTCAAGGAAGATCACAGATGAAATGTGGCCAATTAAAGCATGAATGTCCAGATCTCTCTACCCAACAGTGCCAAAGTAACTCATTATAAATGGATTGCAATTAATTCTCGTTTCCTAATAGCAAAAGTATAACTACATTGCACTGCACATCTGAGGCTGCAGGTTAATAAAGGATAACATCCCTCCTTCTGAAGTGTAACTTAGTTCTTAGTTACTTTATTATCATTAAAGAGGCGGCATTCTCACTAAACAGTGGAGCAGGGTTAAGACATAATTCAAGGACTCGTACATGCTGTTGCGAGTGTGTCAGTGATGGTGAACCTTGGAACTCCAGCTGTTCTTGAACTTCAATTCCCAGAAGCCCTGATCAGCAGGAGTGCTGACTTGGGTTTCTGGGAATTGAAATCCAAGAACACCTGGAGTGCCAAGGTTCACCATCATGGAATAGATGCTGATCAAAGCAGATAGAGTTGATATGTTAGGTCACACAAGCCAGAATTCAGTTGTTTTTAAGGTAACAATTAGCCATACAGAATGTGAGGCTATAAACAACCTCAAAAATAATCCCCAAAATCATCATCAAACAGTGGTGCTGTAGTTGTCATGGACAAATCAAGCTATACACAAGAAGCTGACAGACAACTATCCAACTCTACATTTTACGAGCCCCTAACCATGGACCCAACTGCCAAATATCAAAAAGAATTGCAAAACCTTCTAAAAACTGTTCCTGGAAATATATGTGACCCAACCTTGACCAACACACCATAAGAACCTCAACCAGCTACCTTTTACCTGCTACCTAAAATTCACAAACCTGGAAACCCTGTGAAACCCATTATTTCAAGCATCAACATAGTCACTGTTGGGAGTATCTGAATATGTGGACTCCATTCTATGTACCCAGCTATGTAAGAGATACCACAGACTTTCTAAAAATACTTCAGGCATGCCAGAAAATAAACAAAACAAATACAAAAATGCTGTAGCAGTTTAAAGACAACTTATTTTATTTTAATATGAGCTTTCATGGATCAAGTCCACATTGGCAGACATGGGATTCAGAGTAAGAAAACTGCAGCACAGCTCCAAGATAACACCATCTTAGCCACAATGAATGTGGAAGCTCTTTACACCAACATCTCACACAAAGACGGACTATAAGCTATGATGAATGCACACTCTTCCTCACTTGCTTGGGACCTCTCAGCATTCAATCCAAGGCGGGTTATTCAAAAAAATCCCCTCTAGAACTCTCCCAAACTCACACAAGAAAAAAAATATGTTCACCATTCCTTCTCCAGCCAATCCTGGCTGGTCCAAACCTGGCTCCTCTTTTTACAGAGACAAGCCCATTTACTTTGAGAGGTTACGGTAGCGTTTTCAAGAGGCAAAAAAGAAGGACTTACTGTCTTTTAACCCAATATCCCATTTCCAAAGAACACGCATTGATTGAAGAAAATATTTTTATTTAAATTGGTAGCATGGTTCTTGATGAATCAGGTTACAGATCTCAGCATAGAAAAATAAACTAACTTTAATTTGTTTAGAGAAAGGATGTTTCAGTCAAGTATTCCCCTAAATAAAAAGGAATCTGTCTATCTATTCTAAGTTACCATAATTAAGATTTCCAGAGATAAGGCCTAGTTGGAAAGCCCATCTCTTTCATGTTGATGTTCCCTAGTTGACAACCATTTTAGAACTCTCTCTCTGGCTCTCTGCCAGACCCTCGCCAGGTATCAAGTGAACCTGGGTAATCGGGCTACTTCAGATTCCAGAGTTGGGTAAACAACTCTGGTTGATATTGTTTACTATGGGTGCCTCTCTGTCTATCTCTTCCTATCCTGGGTCCCAAAGTGTGAAAACAACCAAATGGCCCTTTTGGCTAGCACAAGAAGCCACATTTCTACTATAGACTAGAAACCTACTAAACTCCATTTTGGATATGTGAAGAACTTGGGGACTCATTTTATCACACAAGACATCATTCAGAATGAAGGTGAAGCCCACACAGTCACTACCCTGTGAAAATTACACATAACTACTTCACCTTCAACAATAAAACCTACCTTCAGATCAATGGAACTGCCATAGGTACTCTTATGGCTCCACAATATGCTAATATAACAGGAATGTTTTCATTATTCTTGAAAAATAGAAAAATAAAGAATTATTAACTATATATTAAATATATTAAAGGATAATTCATTTTTTGAAAAAAAAATATTTATTTATTTATTTATTTATTTGTATTTGTATACTGCCCTCCTCACCGGGGCAACCCAGGGCAGTTTGACATATCATAAAAAGCATTAGCAATTCAGATTTTAAAAAAATTAAAAAGTTTTAAACTATGGATTAAAACAGATTGAAATTGCAGCTACGTCTTAATTTAAAAATTGAGAGAGCAAGGGGGCTCTCTCAAAGTATGTGCTCTGTTGTTTTAAATGGGGCACCTTTTAGTTAGTTGAATGTTTTTTTTTATGTTTGCTTCTTTTAAAGGGAAGGAGAATGTACTTGATTTACTTATGTGTTTAAATGGCTTTTGAACCATGTTGATTTTATGTTTGCTTTAATGCAGCAAATTGTTTAACAGAGTTTGCAATACATATTTATTTTTCTTTTCTTTTTTAAAAAAAAGGCACATCAATTTTAAAATTCATGTTCAAATCATTTTAGGTTCTGAAAAGGAGAAAGGCTGGGTATACATGTAAATGATTAAGTAATTAACATTTAAGAACTCCAGCCATGTAGAGAGTGGAACATTCCAAGAAAAACTTGTCTGTCAACCAAACATTTTGTTAGTGTCTGCTTTGTAAGGCAGAATGCCCACAAGCATTAGCTACTTCTTTAGAGGACTGTTATGGGTTATTAACCTGCAATTTACCCAATGAAGGAATGATCATTGGTTGGTCAACAGGATAACAATATGCAGATGGAAGAATGTACATCACCAGAGATGACACATTCAAAACTCTCATGAACTCTCACTGGGAAAAACTTAATAAGCTGCCTTTGCCAGCTGTGGTTTCCTTCAAATGTGGGACAAAGCTGATTGTCTCAACATATTCCTTAGAGCAGGGGTGCCCAAACTTTTTGGGCCGTGGGCCGGCCATGTGGTTCCTCCCACCGTAAATGGAAATAAAACGTACCTTGCAATCTGTTTTGCAACAGGATGAGATAGATTTTAAGTTGTCATTTTCTCTGCTTAAACTAGGGGTGCCCAAACTATAGCCTGCAGGCCAGATCCAGCCCCCCGGTGCCAACTCATCTGACCCAGCTGGATAGCTCAATGAGTTAGACATCTAGCTTCAGACCCAGAAGCTGAGAGTTCAGTTCCCCACTGAGCCTCTAGAGAGACGGGTCAGCCTGTGTAGCCTTTTGAAAGCTCCAGAATCTAAGAAGATCTATAGAAAATGGAAAAATATGCCATTTCTCCATAGTCTACACCTGGAGAACCTTAGAAAGGGTCACCATAAGTCAGAAGACTTGACAGAACATAAGTATAATTATAACGTAAGGAGGAGGACAGTAAGCCAGGAAAAGAGGAGAGGCTGACGGAGGGTGAACCACCTCCAAAACTTTCTTTTAGCAGAGAGAACTACTGAACATTTTTTAAAAGAAAAAGAAAGAAAATGGTGTAAGTGTGATCTGTGGCAGCCTTTCAGAAGGAGAAAGAGAATGAAGAAGCCTGCACTTGCTATAATTAGCTTTTACAATGCTAAAGTATAATTTGCACTGAATTATTCATAAGCCAAAGTGTTGGCTCCACCACCGTGAAGTTAATTTCCTCCTTCCTTCCATATGAAAATGTGAAGAAAAGAGAGGTATGTTGGTGATGATGGGGACAATAAATGCTGCCAAGTTCTACCGCTCTGGCATGAAGCTCACCGATGTGTCGCAGCAAATGCACTAGCACTTTGACATCTGATTCTTCTTCTTCTTATGTGACCCGGTCAAAACCTGGACTGCCAAAATAAAGCCACTTTCTTGGCTTTGTCATTGGTCAAATTTAAATGCTCATCAGTACATGTTCTCAGTAGTAATCAGCAGACCAGCAGATGATCTGGATTCTGTATCTCTCCACATTCACACAGCGTGCTGTTGACCACCAGCAGCCCCCACTTGATCACGTTGGTCTTACATTTAGGTACTACAGCCTATTCAAGGACCCAAGTGACATAGGGGAGGTTGAGTTCCATACCCATACCCATCTTTAATGTTATTCTTTGTCCAGTGAGCTCCTTCCACCACCTTCTAATTTGGTTTTGCTCTTGTGTACCCTCAAGTATATGTGATTTTCCATAAAGCTCTTCCTGGATGTCACTTGGTGAACTTGAGCCACATCTCCACTGAGCTGCCCACAGGACTCAGCCCATGAGTGGCAGACAACTTTTTGTGGTGTAGATCTCATGCCATAGGATGGTTGATTGCTACAGGATTGCAACAAAGTAAGCCTAGGACAAATTTATAAGATAGGAGATCCATGTTCACCATATAGGTAAATGTATCAGCTGGGCAATTTCAGACACCTTGCCAAATTTGGAAGCCATGTTGGCTTCTTGTCCATGTTTCAAAACAATCAATGGAGCCGCAACTAGAACTTAAAAATTGGAAGACCATGAGTGGAGAAGAACCAAGGTAAAAGTAAAGGTTGCCCTTGCTTGAAAGCCAGTCGTGTCTGACTCTAGGTGTTGGTGTTCATCTCCTTTTACAGCCAAAGAACCAGCACTATCTGTGTCTACAAACATTTCCGTGGACATGTTGCAGGCATAACTATACATCGGAGTACATGGAGTGCTGTTTACCATCACACCAAAGTGGTATCTATTTATCTACTTGCAATTTCTTGTTTTCAAATTGCTAGGTTGGCAGGAGCTGGAACAGATTACAGGAGCTCACTCTGTCATGCAGCACTTGGGTTTTGAACTGCTGACTTGTCAACCTTCTGGTCCAATGGACTCTAATTTGTGAGAAAATTTGTGTCCATGTTTTGAATCCTTAGATGAGGTAAAACACTTGAAACCCTGCTAGGTTGGCAAGAGTGGGGACCAAATATCCCTTTAAATATTTGATTCTGTTGTTGAATCACCCTTATCATCACAATGTTCAACTGCATCACACTGTCTGAGTCAATTATACCCATCAGTAGTAATCCTCAGGGCCAGCACAGCCAAAAGCAAGGGCTGTGCTTCTTCTTATCTGGATACCCTTTGGCTCCTATGTTAGATCCCTCAATGCCAGAAGAGCAACATGTTCAATATTTAACCCCCGCTTAGTCCACCATGCTTTCTCCTTTACTGCCACACTCTACCCATCCTAGCCATTTGCAAAGTACGTATATGCCAGCCTAATTGTAGAGCTAATCACATTGAGGAGGAAGAGCGACAACTAAGCAAACAGCTGGAGATTAAGAGAAGCTACCCAAATCAAGAACATCTTGCAGAGCTAAAAGGCACAATTAGGATTAATTTCTTCACCACGTTAGCTGAACATCTTATGCCCACATATACATTTTGCACCTTCTCTCTGTGTAACTTATAGCTGGATTTGTCTAAAATGCCCCAGAGAGAAGGATCAGCCCTGCCTCACTGACAACAGCAGGAAGGGAACCTCTTTCTTCCATGATGGGAAAATGTGTCAGACCACTTTGCCAGTGAGAGAAGAAAGAAAGAAGAAAGAATTGGTTCAGAATTCAGGGGTGCCCTTGGCACAAGGTGTGTTTGCGCCTGCGCACCTATATTCACTTCCTAGTTCAGTGTGGATGCTTCTGCACATGCATGAAAGCATCCATATTATTCACTTCCTGGTTCAGCACGAACACTTCTGCCCATGCGCAAACATGTCCATGCCAAAACAGGAAGTGAATATGGATGCTTCTGCACATGTGTGAGCATGTCCACACCAAACCAGGAAGTGAATACGGACACATCCGCACATGCACATAAGTGTCTGTATTCACTTCCTGGTATGGCAAGGCGGGAGTCGTGGGCCTGATGGAATGCGTTTGGGGGTTACTGTTGTTATGTGTGAACAAGTTGGAACCAGCCTATAGTGATTCTAATATTGCTTTCAAGGTAAGTGTGATATTTAAGGAGTGGCTTTACCAGTACAACTCCTCCAGTGGTCTTCCAAGGCTGAGCAAGGATTCAAACTCAGATCTCTCAAGTCTTAGTCTGTGATTCTATATGAAAACTGGATATCTCAAGGAATCTGTACCCGTTACAAAAGAAAGTTCTTCAAAGGTGGCATAAAAGTGCTTAAAATAAATAGTTAATAAATATTTTTGCTTGCAAAGGTGTTCTACAAAACACTGTAGTATAAAGTCTTGCAAGGAAAAGGAAAGAGAATGTTGCATTCATGGAATGCTGGACTTGTGCAATGTCATGAGAACCCATACCTTCACCTCAGGTGTGCTCAAAATCTGATGCAGCTGTCAAGTGGTGTATGTGAGTGTGAGATAGATAGATAGATAGATAGATAGATAGATAGATAGATAGATAGATAGATAGATAGATGTAAAGGTTGTCCTTGCTCGAAAGCCAGTCATATCTGACTCTAGGGTTCAGTGCTCATCTCTGTTTACAGCCAAGGAGCTAGAGCTGTCTGCGTCTCCAGATGTTTCCATGGACATGTGGCAGGCATGCCTAGACACCAGAGTGCACAGAACAATGTTTACCTTGTCACAGAAGTGGTCCTTATTTATCTACTTGCAATTTCTTGCTTTCAAACTGCTAGGTTGGCAGGAGCTGGGACAGAGATGGGGGCTCACTCCATCAAACTCAGGCTGTTCCAGTCTTCAAATCCAGCATTTTAGCCACTTGAGCCACCATAGCCCTGACATATAGACAGATGTACACATTCACATTGGTTCTAAGCAAAACAATTAGCTCTTTTCCCATCAGAAGTGCTGGAAACTCCAAATATCAAATTCAAACTCCTTGTAATCACCAAGGCGACGCTGAAAGCCTTTGAAGGCTACCAACGTGTTGGTAACATTCAGCTCCTTTGGTCGTATTTGTGTGTTTTCCATATGGGAAAATCCAGTTGTTGTTGCTATGGCAGCCTTGTCTGATCTAGCAAGCATTGATTCCAGCTTGGGTGGGACCTTCCTACATCCTTACTAAAGCCTTCATTATCGTGGGAGACCAATTATCTTAGGGTCTCTCTCTCTCTCTCTCTCTCTCTCTCACTCACTCACTCACTCACTCACTCTCTCTCTCTCTCTCACACACACACACACACAGGCTTCTCCCTGAGACACCACATACAAAAAAGATTTTCCTCTAGCCATCTAATCTCATCTTCTGCTTCCATCAAGTGCTATTGAGTTCCATCATCCCAGCCTAGTGGTTAAGAAGCTGAGCTTTGAGACTGGAAGGTTGGGTTTCAATACCCATGGGCTACACTTGGGGACATGAAAGGAGCCTCATTCAAGTGTCTCCTGAGCAGAGTTTCTCCAGCAAAAATCCTTTCAACCCAGAGTAGTCTCTGACACAAAATTTTTATTATTTTTATCATCATCATCACCATCATCACCATCATCATCCCAGCATTCCTCTGGTCTGCTTGGCTTGACATTCAAAGCCTCAAGTCAGAAACAGATGGGATATCAGTTTTGTCATTTTATTTAATTATTTATTTACATTTATTTATACTCCACCCTTTTGGTGCAAGCACTACTCAGGGCAGGTTACAACATATATAAACAGTATACTGTATAGTATATTAAAAAAAATCATCTTGTAATACAAATGCAAGACAAAAACATAGGAAACAGCTAGATGGCATAAAAATAAAATATTAAAGCCACAACAGTATTCAAATTAAAACACTATCAGCAGCAGTAAAATTAGGTAATGTCAATTAAAAAGAGTCCCAGGTCAACATTGCACAATTCTAATGATCTTATAGGCCTTCAAAGGCTTGCTTACACTGGTACTATTTAATTATTTATTCATTCATATTTATCCACCACTCTCCTCACCGAGGTGACTCAGGGCGGTTTACACATCATTTAAAAAAAAACAATGAAGAAATAAAAACATTCCCTAAAAAATCCTCAAATTTGACACTATAAAGGATTTAAAAATTTAAAATCTTAAAAAATGTAAAAGATCATCAAGTTACAATAATGATCACAGGTTGCACTACATCTTACCTATTAAAAAGTTGAGGGAGAGAGGGGGCTCATACCAGCCAGCGAGGTGGGGTCATTGTGCAACTCATACCCCATATCTTCCCAGCCAGCCATGTAGGTAGGTCTTAAGTCATTTATGAAATATTAATCAAGTAGGAGCAATTCTAATCTCCCCGGCAATTCATTCCAGAGGGTGGGGGCTATGGCAGAGAAAGCTCTTGATGTGGTTACCGTTACAGCTTTTCATTTCATTTCTTTTTAACTCTCTAGAAGTAACTACTTGGAGCTTACATTAAAATATGATAAACTGCTCTCTCTCTCTCTCTCTCTCTCTCCAGGTGAATTTTTTCCAAAGCTACATGATCAATTTGCAAATGAGCCCTGTATTTATCTCCTGATGCCCAGTCCCTGAAGTAAAAAAAGGGCTAATTTGCATTGTGTCTCACACTCAAGCTACATAGTAAGGTAAAAGCCATCCTTGCTCAAAAACAAGTAATATTTGGCTCTAGGGAGCAGTGCTCTTCTCCATTTACAGCCAAAGAGTCAGAGCTGTCTGCATCCACAGATGTTTCTATTTTCCAGAAATAGAAAAGACATCAAATTTGTGGGGCTAATGAAGGCAAGAAATCTCATGAATGAGATTGATTTCTAAGCAAACGTAACAAAATGTCTTTAAGAACAAGTACTTTGGCAAGATTTCTTTACCTCCTTGACATGGTCTGCACAAGCTCATGCAAATGGCAGTGCATCCACAGCAGTGAAATTAAACAAAGGCATCAACAGGTTTGAGAAAATATCCCCTCTTGTTGGTATCACTCCACCTAAGTTCAGGAGAGAAGTAGCAGCGGACGCTGAGAGAACTAAGCAGAGAATGTATCTCGGCATCCTCTGACTGGATAGGAGCCTCAAGTCAGCTGGCTCAGATCAGAAACATAAACTGATGAGGACTTAAGTTTGGCCAATGGCAAAGCCAAGAAAGTGTCATTTTGGCAATCCAGAGTTTGATCAGGACATGAAAGAAGAAGACAAAGACCAACAGAGATCAGAGCTTGGAAAATTTACTTTTTTTGCCTGTAACTCTGAGAATTGCACAACTAGCATGGCCAACTTGTTCAGACTCCGTCGACCTACCTTGTTTCTAATGATACCGGTAGCGGAGGAGACAACAAATAAGAATCAAAGCAAAGTATTGTTCATTGGCATTCATACTAATTAGGTCTGCAAATATTTCAGGCTTCAAAAGACAAGGGAGTATTTTTAAATCTAATTGGAATGTCTAAACAATATAGGCTTCTTTTGATTTCTGGGAGAGTCAGAAGTGACAGAACATGATTAAGTTATGAAGGAGCAGCATTAAACCAAAAGACTCCTCATGGAGTACTGAGAGAAGATGAATATTTTACTAGAGTGGGTACATTAGAATACGAGGAACTACATTTTGAGATTAATGCTATGGTGTGAGTTGCTGTCCGTGCTTTTGAGAACACCACCTCCCAGAGAACCTGAAATTAGCCCATGGTTGTCTTTCTGAACAAAGAGTTTGCTTTTGATACTTGTAGTTCTCCTACTGAAGAAACAATTATCCACGAACTCCAGAGCACAGCACAGGAAATGTTTTTTATATATATACTGACCGATTCTAGCATTGAAATAAAAAAAAATTAACCCTTCCAGATTCTGACGAGGAAACCATGCGCATAGTGACAGGATGCCACAAACCTACACCAGTTGAAAAAATATACCCTCTTCTTGGTATTGCTCCACCTAAGATAAGGAGTGAAATAGCAGTAAACACTGAGAGAACTAAGCAAGAGAATGACCCCAGACACCCTCTGAATGCATATAACCCTCAAATCTATTGGCTCAGATCCAGGAAGAGCTTTATGGCAAGAACAAGCAATCTTGAGGGTACACAAGAGCAAAACCAAATTAGAAGATGGAGAAAGGAGCTCACTGGACAAGGAATAACATTAAAGGAGGATATAGCTAAGGATCTCAACCTCACTTACATCACTTCAAGGACCCTGAATAGGTTGAAGGTTGGAGTCCCTAAATGCAAGACTGAGATGCTCAAGGGTGGGCTGCTGGTGGACAACAACTCATGATATGAACATGGAGAGATACAGAATCCAGATTATTTACTGGTCTGCCAATTACTACTGAGGCATGAACTGATGAGGACTTGGGTTTAGGCAACAACAAAGTGAAGAAAGTGGCTTCATTTTAGCAGTCCAGGGTTTGATCAGAACATGAAAGAAGAAGAAGAACCAGGAAGCATACAATATGTGATTTTCCTTGTACAGTATATGACTTATGTACAAATAGCAACAGAGACTTCTTGTAGGCCAAAACAACAACGAATATCCCCTAACTAACCAACCTGTGCCCCCAGTGTCACCCAGCCAAAGAGTCATTACATCCAACTCAATGGATGAGACCACATTGTCCTGCCCTTCAACTCTTGGTTCCCCGCAGTTGAGTCCCCATATTCTAAGCTGAACATACCAACCTCATCTGCTCTTGAAAGCTAAGCAGTGATATGGTTGACTAGTCCTTGGATTGGAGAGCCATGGCTGCAGCTTCATGGGGTCAGTGAATTTGCTCCAAGCCGTCAGTCAGAGTTTACCCAACTGGGCTAGACAGCTGCAGTCATACATGACCTACCTTTTCTTTGCACCAAAAAAATGATTGCTTTCTTTCTCTGTGTTCAAGGAACACTTTCAGAAGAGAATAGCAGGGTCATCCTTTGGAACTAAGCCAGCATTCCCCACATCCAGGTATCTGGTGGGCTTTTGTTGATTTCTGTGTCCTTCAGCAAGACATCAACGGCAGATTTCCCTGCAGCCAGCAATGAACTGCTTTCCCTTTGGCTGTACCATCTGCCCTGTGTCTTCAGAGGCTGGGATCTATAATATTCCACTCTTGCTTCCTACCCTAGGAATTTCCCACTTCCCTGCTAGCATAAAGTGTCAACACTTTCCCAAGTTTCAGAGCAAACAGTGCCAGCAAAGGATCCAATCTTCTGATGATATGATGATTTTTTTTCTTCTTTCATGTCTAGATCAAACACTGGACTGCTTTGTTATTGGCCAAAGCTAAGTCTTCATCAGTGCATGTTTCTACCAGTAATCAGCAGACCAGTAATTGAGCCAGATTCTGCATCTCCTCACATTCACAGCATGTGTTGTCGTATGGCAACAGCCCCCACTTGAGCATGTTGGTCTTGCATTTAGAGATACCAACCCTCAGCCTATTCAGGGTCCACTAAGTGATGTAGGGGAGGTTGAGTTCCTTAGCCATATCTTCCTTTAATATTGTTCTTTGTCCAGTGAGCTCCTTTCTCCATCCTCTAAGTTGATTTTGTTCTTGTGTACCCTCAAGAATGTTTGTTCTTGCCATAAAGCTCTTCCTGGATCTGAGCTGGCGGACTTGAGTCTCCTATCCATTCAGAAGATGATGATCACTGTCCAGAGTTTGCAAAAAATTACTTAATTGGATGATGACTTCTAGAACCACTAGGATAGCATGAGTAGTAGACATGTTGGTTGTAGCACTCTGGAGGCTGTAGCCCCCCCAAAGTAACTTTTCCAACCTCTGGTTTGATTTCTGAGATTTCATACCTTTGGGGGGAAAACACCATCTGGATGTCTTGCCTTGTGGAACTGATCATGATGGATGGAGCTTCTGGTAATTATAGTCTCAAACATTAGAAGTGGGGTAGCACCAGTTTGCCTACAACTGCATGGCTCTGAGGGAGGGGCATAGCTTCCAATTTTTCCCAATGGTCTGACTCATGATGGACAAAGTGCACTCTCCAGATGTGTCTGGACAAAAATGCCCAGTATTTCTTGTAGTCAGTTGCCCTGGCAGGGGCTCCAGAGAATTGTGATCAAACAATGAAAGGAGGCTTTGGTCTTGAAAAATTCTGTTGGGAGAAAATGTCCTACAGGCAGCAAATGTGATGTATGATGCGGTAGCAGAGAATCAAAATGTAAAATAGGCATCTTATAGGCTGAATGGGACTGCAGTGGCTCAAGTGGCTAAAATGCTGAACTTACTGACTGGAAAGTTAGAGTTTGATTCCTAGGTTTCCAAACACTCACCCCTGCACAGTGATTTTAAGTGATCTTCCTTAAAAAAAGAGCTATTTCTGACTCATTGCTGTTCTTTACCTATTGGATTCTATGCTGAATATATATGCTTATCTCTCCCTTTTGAGATCTACAGACGGCTGCTAAGGATATCATGGATTGAACATGTGGCTAATGTTAAATTGTTGCACTGGATGGATAAAGCACAAGAACTGCTTAAGACCGTTAAGCAAAGAAAGCTCCAATATCATGAGGAACAACATACTGTCTATAGAATCCTCCAGCTCGCTCTGCAAGGAAAGATCCCTGGGAAGAAAGGAGGCCCTCAACTTAGATGGACTTCATGGCTGAAGAACCTGAGAGACTGGTGTGGCATGGCCTCGGAAGACACTGTTCCCAGGAGTTAAGAAGAGAAAGACTTTTGCCATGATGATAGCCAATATCTTCCCACACCCATTTTTCTAGGTTATTCTATGCTGCTCATGCCACAAGTTCCTTTCAAAGCACACCCTCGTCACCCATCCTTGAAAACAAAATCAGACGGCTGAACTGGTGGCAGCTGAAGTCCACAACGCATCCCTTGTTCTTGTTGAAATTTTGATCAAGCCATTTGGTTTGACATGTTTCCAAGCCTATTTTTTTCCTTCTTGCCACTCATTCTCTTACTCTTCCATTTCCCAGCCGCACAAAGCTTAGCCAGGCGGGGTGGGTGGTGCAGTTCCAATCCACCCTTCCGTGTCACTCTTTTCACGCTCCATCTCCGACACGGCTCAGAAAGCCCTTTTTTAAATGTTTAGCACTTAAACCCTTTTAACAGTGAGATAGTCCATTTACGGCCTCAATCTACCAGCCGGAGCCAATAAATCAATAGTGTGCATCACATCATTTGATGTCCAAGACAGCAAGGGAAACAGGAGAGTACAATTTGAAGAGAAGGAGGCACATTCCCCCCCCTTTTTTTTCTTCTTCTTCTGCTTTGATTGAATGACAGGGAGGGCACCAGGCATGCAGAAAGGTCATCATCGCTTCTCCTGTTGGCCAGCAGCCATGCATCTCAGACAGTCCAGAAGGCTCAGCAGGCAACACTTGGGTTGATCTTGTCTTTAAATGCAAATAGGGCTCTGCATGTAGCCCCCGCCCCTCCTCCCCTCCATTCATTCTGGAAGCCAATCTGGGCTGGATTGTTAGGTCTGGAGCAATTAGTGCCTCATCCCATTCAGTCTGTGCCCTAGATTCAAGCTAGTTTGTAAAACTGTACAATCAATACACTGGAAAATCAAAGCAGCTATCAATCTTGTGTTGCTGCTCTTTTTCTGGACTGAAGTACATGCAGTTTGAAGAAATGGTTCAGTCATTTAGGTATCGGACTGCAGAGCCATAGGTTGGGAGTTCGATTCTCACACTGTGCAAGAGAAGAGCCAGCCTATGTAGCTATGGGTAAGCTGTGCAATCCCAGGAGCTCCCCCTAGAGGAGGTAAAGGTCACCCTTGCTCAAAAGCCACTCATATCAGACCCTAGGGTTCAGTGCTCATCTCTGTATATAATAAAAGAGCCAATCCTGTCTGTGTCTGCAAATATTTCCATGGCCATGTGGTAGGCATGAATAGACACTAGAGTGCATGGAACACTGTTTACCTTTCCACTGAAGTGGTCTCTATTTATCTACTTGCAATTTCTTGCTTTCAAATTGCTAGGTTAGCACTTAAGCCAGGTATGGGCGCTCACTCAATTATGTCTCGAACTGCTGACCTGCTAGCCTTTGAGTCAGCATCTTAACCACTTGAACCATTGCAGTCCCTCTCCCTAGAGCAGGGATTCTCAACCTGCGGCCCACAACACAATTCCATGTGCCTCTCCCCCATGGAAGTGGAGGAAGGGCAAAATGGTCATGCAGCCCCCAAAACTCTCTGAGGGAACGTGACCCAGCTACCGGCTTTCAAAGGTTGAGAACTCCTGCCCTAGAGGAATGGCCAATTTTGAGTATGAGCTTTTAATGGTTTTTTTTTTACAGGTTTTATAGTTTTAAAATTGTGATCGGTTTTGTTTGTGTGCCGCCCAGAGTCTTCTGAGTTGGGCAGCAATATAAATCAAATCCAATCAAATCCAATAAATAAATAAAGGGAATGGTAAAACCACTTCTGTGTATTCTCAATCTAGGAAAAAACTTTGGAAGGGTCACCATAACTCTGAACTGACTTGACTGCACACAATTATCATCATTATTATTTAAGTTGAGAAATAAGATTGAAAAAGTCCAGATAGGATTCAGAATTTGATATATTAGGCCTGTGTTGGCTAACCTGGGCACTTCAGGTGCTCTTGAACATCAATTCCCAGAAGCCCTGATCAATAGGAGTGCTGACTCGGGCTTCTGGTAATTGAAGTCCAAGAACACCTGGAATGCCAAGGTTAACCAACACTGTATTAGGCCAACATTTAAAAGAGTTACTAAAGGTAAAGGTCTTCCTTGCCTGAAAACAAGTTGTGTCTAGTAGAGGGTGGTGATCCTCTCTGTTTACAGTCAAAAAGCCAGTGCTGCAGAAGTTTCCATGGTTGTGTGGCAGGCATGACTACATCCTGGAGCACATGGAATGCTGTTACCTTTCCTGCTGAAGCAGTACCTATTTATCTATTTGCAATGTTTTGGTTTTGACCTGCTAGCTGGGCTGGGACAGACGATGGGAGCTCATTCCATCACCCAGCACTCAGGTGTCAAGCTGCTGACCTGCTGACTTTCTGGTTGTCAAGCTAAGCAACTTAACATCTAAGCCTCCATGGCCCCATAAGCCCTGATTACTAACTAGCAAGTCTTGTTCAAAGCATTCATTCATTTCTAAGGATCTATTAAATCTTCACAGGAAGAGGTTGTTACAAGTTATACAAGTTTAAATTTTATATCAATCAAGATCTAGGAAACCTTTATTTGTTTTTTTTTCTGTGTTCCAGCCTCCAGAATCTGAAAAAGTAACTTGCCCAAACTCTGGTCCAGACAAAGCATTCATCTGGCCAAGCACTATCTTCTACTTTGTCTCAGTCTCCACAAAAGGTTATTCCCATCATTTAATTTAATTTAATAGATTTATATACTGCCCTATCCAGTGGACTCTGGGTGGGGTACACAAGTTAAAACCAATATAAAACAATACAAAAAAACCTTTAAAACATACCAATATTCCCCACTGCTGTGTCATTTACTATCTAAAAACAAATATAAAACCTGCATACCTTAACATTAAAAATTAATTACAGGAGGGGGAGCCTCAGATGAGCCAGAAAGGGGAGCTTGTTGACAATCCCAACCCCCAGACCCATTTTACCAACCAAGTCTTCAGTTCTTTCCTAAATGGGAGCAACTGGGCCTGAAGGCATAGTTCTACCTGGGGGAGGTTCCATAGTGTGGGGGCTACGACCGAGAAGGCCCTTTTCCTTATACTGGAGAGGCACAAAGAAAACTGGAGAAATGAGGGGCCAAACATGAAACTATCTGTGCGTAATCAGTGGTTGAAATAGTTCCTTTTTGGATTAAAATTAGCCATGAAGGCTGGGAAGTGATGGGATCTCTACTCCAAAAAGTTATGTTTTCTCTTAACTTTGCATTCAGAAGAGCCATCCAACCAGCTAGCTTTAATCCTTCCACTCAGGTGGAATGTAGGTGTCACTTGAACAAAGGATTAAGGCTGTATAAGGCAAGCATTTTCGGTCTCTTTGTCACTCTGTTGACCACCAGATGTTTTACTTGGTATCTCCTGTGATTCTTGACCCCCTAAGCCTTATTTGTTGGAGTGATGGGAGTTATAGTCCAGCATGTCTCCAGGGCATCAGTTATGGGAAGGCACCGAGAACAGGCATGGTGCAACAAAGACACGTCTGTTGGGTGTGATCCATTTGAAGGAAAATCTTCTATAGAAGAATGACACTCCTTTTGGGATTCATACACATTCACACTTCTACACTAAACATGTTGCTGGGAGAAACATCAACAACTTGAGATACGCAGATGATACCACCCTAATGGCAGAAAGCGAGGAAGACCTAAAGAAGCTCCTGATTAGGTTGAAAGAAGAGAGTGCAAAAGCTGGCTTGAGACTCAACATCAAGAAAACCAAGATAATGGGCACAGGCCCTTATCAGTCCCTGGAAAACAGAGGGGAAAGAAGTAGAAGCAGTGACAGATTTTACTTTCTTAGGATCCAAGATCACTGCAGATGATGATTGCAGCCATTAAAAAAAAAGGTGACCGATGCTTGGGGGACAAGCGACGAGAAACCTGGGGAACATAGTGAAAAGTAGAGACATCATCTTGCAAACAAAAATTCACATAGTCAAAAAAGCAATGGTATTCCCAGTGATAATATATGGTTCTGAGAGTTGGACCATTAGGAAAGCTGAGCGCAGAAGAATAGACGCCTTTGAGATGTGGTGTTGGAGGAGAGTTTTGAGAGTCCCCTGGACAGCAAGGAGAACAAATAGGTCAACCTTAGAAGAAATCAACCCTGACTGCTTCTTAGAAGGTCAAATAGTAAAGATGAAGCTAAAGTACTTTGGACATCAAATGAGAAGAAAGGACTCCCTTGAGAAAACTTTGATGCTGGGAAAGGTGGAGGGCAAAAGAAAAAGAGGGCGGCCAAAAATGAGATAGCTAGATGGTATTGTAGACACAATGGGCACAGAACTGAGCGAGTTGAGGATGATGGTGGATGACAGAGGTGTCTGGTGGGCAATGGTCCATGGGTTCAAAAGGATCAGAATCTACAACACTAAAACACAAGCTGCATTTCTGGCACCGACCCTGGGAAAAATAACGAGCCATCTAAGAAGACTATTTGGGATTTTAATGAGTTGAAGTTTTGCAAAGCCTACTTAAGCATTGCAATTAGTACATCCAAACAAGAGACCGAGACCCAACTAACAAAAGACAGTTTCCTCCCTGAACAGATTGATGCAAGCTCTTTTTCCATGCCAACAATCCAACTCAAGCTGTTTTCACTGAAGTTTTCACACCAGAGCTGAACAGACCAGGTCATTCTAAGTAGCAAGAAGCTGCACGCGCTCAGTCTCTTTCTACTTGGAAAATAGATAAATGGGTTAATTTGCAGGTGTTAAAGGTTGCCTAGAAGCCAAAACCTCTTGGGTTCCCAAGGCAGATGTGCCCTATTATTATATAATGCATCAATAAGTCCCAAGCAGATTTCACCTTTTAACTAGCAGAAAATCAACCTTCCTTGCATATTGGGAAGGTTGGGCTGGATTTGCCTCCTGGCTGTGTTTATGACAGGTAGCTGTCAAATCTGGATCTTTGATGCACAATCTGTCTTTGCTTGGTTGCACTGGAGTTTTCTGAGTGGACATTTTAAATGAATGAACAAAAGAGAGAAAGAAAGAGTTATAGGCTGGAATATCACTTCTTAATGTGTTTCTTCCATGTTCAGGCTGCTAGTCCCAATTAACCAAGCTTTTGTGTATCTTGAACCTGCCCAATGGAATGATTCCCCCCCCCCCCCATTGATTCTAAGACTAGTGGTGAGGCGCACCTAAGCCAGTAATGGCTAACCTTGGCACTCCAAGTGTTCTTGAACTTCAATTCCCAGAAGCCCTGACCAGCAGGAGTGCTTGGCTTGGGCTTGTGGTAATTAAAGTCCAAAAACTCCTGGCGTGCCAAGGTTAGCCCAAAGGGCTTGAATTGATTACAGCTGGGGTGGGTGCGTGGGTGGAGCTGCTGTGTGTATGGTTTATTACCTTTTCCCCCAATCTGTTGGAAGAAGTGAGGTAAAGATCTCCCTTGCTTGAAAGCCAGTCTAACCCTACGGCAGAGGTTCCTAACCTTTTCAAGCAGTGGTTCAAGTCACATTCTTTCAGTCAGTTCCAAGGGCCGGATGGTCATTTCCTCCTGCCTGCCTGATGAGGGTGGCCATTTTGTCCCAACAGCTTCAAAGAGGTGACTATTTTGTTTCTTGAATGCCTTTGGAGGGGGGGCACATGAAATGGTGCCAAGGGTCAGATCTGGCCCACGGGCCTTACTTGAGAACCCCTGCTCCAGGGGCTGCTGCTCATCTCCAAAGACCCAGCACTATCTGTGTCTGTAGACGTTTCCTTGGCCATGTCACAGGTGTGGGTAGATGCTAAAGCATATAGATCACTGTTACCTCTCCCACCAAAATAGTGCTTATTTATCATATTACAATTTCTTGCTTTCAAACTGCTAGGTTGGCAAGAACCAGGACAGACAGCAGGAACTCACTCCATCGTGCAGCACTCAGGTCTTGAACTGCTGACCTGCCAACCATCCAGTCATCAAGATCAGCAACTTAGTCACTAAGCCCCCGTGGCCCCATAAGCCCTGACTGGCAAGTCTTGTTCAAAACACTCGTTCATTTCCAAGGATCTATTAAATCTTCACAAGAAAAGATTGTTACAAGTTACACAGTGTTTTGTGCACTCCGGTGTCTAGTCATGCCTGCCGCATGACCATGGAAATGTATGCAGAAGCAGACAGAACTGGCTCTTCGGCTTTGAAACAAAGATGAGCACTGAACCCTAGAGTCAGATACGACTGGCTTTCGAGCAAGGGAAACCTTTACCTTTATACACGTTTAGACTTTGTGTCAATCCAGACCTAGGAAACTTTATTTGTTTTTCCTGTGTCCCAGCTCCCAGAATCTGAAAGAGTAACTTGGCCAAACTCTGGTCCAGACAAAGTGTCCATCTGGCCAAGCACTGTCTTCTACTTTGCCCAGGAATGGCTGTCTCAGTCTCCACAAAAGGTTATTGCCCTTTGGTCATCAAGCTTAGTGTCTTAACCACTAAGTCCCCACATTCCCTGCTAGGTAACTTACTACTTGGTAAATGGACTGTTGATTCCTTATTCTCTAGCCAATTCCACAGGTTTTTGGCTTGGCCGCTGTATGAATGGACTGCTGGATTAGCCACAACCCTTGCTTTTTCCTATGTTTCCTTCAGATCTGCTCCTCTGCAACTAGAGGGCCAACTAGAGTCACTTGAACTAAATGAACCTTCTCATATATTGTCTATTGTTACCTTGTCATTATTTTCCCAGCCTTTGGTATTTGGACTTCAGTTCCCAAAGCACTGATCAGCCAATGTACTGACTTAGGCTTCTGGGAATTGAAGCCCCCCTGTGGGGCATGGGGCCCATATTGGAAACCACTGCCTTAGATTCCCCCTTTTCCCAGGCCTTGAACGTTTTAAGGCTAGCACTGCCATGTAAAAGTTTTCTTTTTCATCCACTTAAACCTCCACTCTTTTGATGCAGAAAATCTTGCCTCAGAGTTCAATACACTCTTTTCTTTAATTGCTCCCTGGAAGACAATTACACACAAACATCTCCAGACATCATGTTGTGTTGATCATAGAAATCAAAAGCTCTCTCCAAAGAATCAACTGGAAGCAATCTATGTTTAAACTCCTCTTGTTGCCTGCAATTTTACCCAGTGTTATTTTCTTTTCAATGGAGACAAGTTTTCTTATGATGGGACCAAGATATAAACACCTCAGCTTCATTGTTTGGCCTTAGGCTTGATTTGATCTAAGACACAGTTATCTGGAGTATGTTCTTTTATTCATCTTACTAAAAGCATTTTCTTGATCAAGCACCCACCTGCTTTTCTGGTATAGTCTCTGTAGGGAACTGCCATAGCTTAGTGGTTAAGATGCTGGACTTGATGGCTGGAAGGTCAGCAGGTCAGCATTTTGAGACTCAAGTACTGCACAATGGAGTGAGCTCCTGTCTCTGTCCCAGCTACTGCCAACCTACCAGTTTTTTAAAAAGACATTGCAAGTAGATGTGCTAAACCACCCAGGCAGGCACGGTCGCCACACAGTGTCACTACACACAGAGAGTCTTGTTCAAGGATAGTCCAGATATCAAAGTCCAAAAGGCAAGCCAAGGTCTGTTCACCAGTAGTCCAAGTGAGGAGTCTAATCCAAAGAGTGTCCAGGGCCATCATCAGGGTTGGTAGAGAAATCAGGGTCTAGGCAGGCAGTCTGGAGTCAAGCAGGATGTCAGTCTTCACACAAGAGTTGTGCCAATGCTGGCAGGCTGCAAGAAGCTTGTTTATAAGCCTCCCAACTAATCAGCTGGGAGCCTTCTTGGGTGCTTGCTCTAGCCTGCCTGCGTCTCAGGTGTAGCTGTTTCCTGGACCTTTCCCTTACTGAGGTCTGATCACTGTC
This sequence comes from Furcifer pardalis, assembly GCA_030440675.1. Taxonomy (NCBI): domain Eukaryota; kingdom Metazoa; phylum Chordata; class Lepidosauria; order Squamata; family Chamaeleonidae; genus Furcifer; species Furcifer pardalis. Next base: position 48,964,096 of record CP126891.1, read on the forward strand.
AGAGCCAGACTCCTGATCTGAGGTCAGCTGCTGGGGAAAACAGACTTGGGCCAGGTGCAGGCTGAGATCCCTGGCTCAGGGGATCCACTGGCTCTGGTGCAGGCAGAACTGGGCAGGGCATAGGGTGTGCCCCCTGATCCAGGTCCTCTTCGGAGTCAGAGAAGGGCTGGATCACAACACTTGATAAACAGGTACCACTTTGGTGGGAAGATAAACAGGGTTCCGTGCACTCATGCATACCACATGTCCACAAAGACATCTGCAGATACAAACAGTGGTGGCTCTTTAATTATAAATGGAGATGAGCACCAAACCCTAGAATTGGATACGACTGGCTTTTGAGCAAAGGAAACTTTTACCTTTACATGCCTTTAAACCTCTCTTCCAATATCATATTTGAAATGAATCATTTTTTCACTATCCAGCTTTTGCATATAGACTTATAGATGGTCTTTGTGTGGTCCAGGATGGAGAACATGTGAGTATCTAGGTCAGTGATGGCCAACCTTGTTACTCCAGGTGTTCTTGGACTTCAATTCCCAAAAGCCCCATCAGCACTCCTGCTGGTCAGGGCTTCTGGGAATTGAAGTCCAAGAACACCTGGTGTGCTAAATGTTGGCCATCAGTGGTCTAGGTGTTGGGGCTACAATTTCTTTCAGCTCTCTCTCGTCTATATTGGCTAGGATCAGTAGTGGGCATAGTCCGGTTCGCCCCGGTTCTATCGAACCAGTAGTACGGATCCAGGATGGTCACCCGGGGTGTGTGTGCCATTTTTTTTGAGGCGATTGCTGTTTTCACGCATGCGCACTCACCAGCCACCATTTTGGGCTGGAGAGTGGGGCAGCTGGGGAGGCCCTTAGCAGCTTCCTTGGAGGTGCGGTGGTGGCAGTCGCTCCTTGTCACCGCACTGCCATGCTGCCCCGCTGCTGTGCTGCCCCACCGCCACTCACCGCTGCCAACAGTCACCACCGATGCCAGGCCAGGCCACAGTGCACCACTGGGCCGTGCCAGGCCACGCCACCACTGGCCCAGGCCACACTGCTGGGCCAGGTCAGGCCAGGCTGCGCTGCCAGGCCAGGCCAGGCCATGCCACACTGTCGCTGTTGCCGCCTGCTCCCCAGCCAGGTAAGTGACTCATGTTTGAGTTTGGGTTTGAGGTGGGTGGGTAGGCTAGTGGAAATCTGTGTTTTTATGTGTATTTTAATCTGTATTTTAATGTGGTTTTATGCGTATTTTAATGTGTATTTGTATGTTTATTTTTATGTGTTTTTATGTGTATTTTATGTGTGTTTTATGTGTTTTTATATGTACTTTTATGTGTACTGTATTTTTATTTTATTTTAATTTATTTTTTACTTTGACTCCGCCCACGTCATCGGCTCCGCCAATGACATCATGATGTTGACTCCACCCACGATCAGCTCCGCCCACAGTGTGGTAGCAGAAAATTTGGCTGCCCATCACTGGCTAGGATGATGGGATTTGTATGACAAAATCATCTAAAGGGCAACCAATCCCCTTACCTTAAACTTAAAACCTGCTGATGGAAATATTTCTCTAAAGATGGATCTTCCATCTTGCTCAGTCTTCCAAAAAATGGTTCAGGGTTATGCTTTACATTGGCCTGGCAACTGAAGCAAACATTTTCTGAACTCATAAATGCAGTGGAAATTACCCAGCCCAGAGTAGACATTTTTCTTCATCATTTTCATCTGTGTTCATTCCCTGTCTTTCTTTACTAGCATCACTGAATTCTGCACACGCATATGAAAAAGACAAATATCAGAAGCATTTTCTCTTAGAGTACATGTTTTAAGATGTATCTTCTTTTGAAATATGCACTTCAAAAGGGCTTTCAATTTGATATGTTTTGTTCCATTCAGCAGTCTCAGGAGGCAATAAGTAAAGTTGATGGGGAAATCCACAAAGACTGGGATTCTTCCACCTCCTTTCAGCTAAGAAGACAGGTGCATATCCTGCCCTATAGGTGGATAAACATCAACTTGTGCAAAGTCAGAGGCCAGAAAACAATTCCAGTTGGCCTTCTGGCATCTAAAACAATCAGATCTACCTGTGAAAATTTGGGAGGGAAGAGAATTAGCCAGATCAAAGTGTCGGCCTGAAAACCTAATGAGATTCTGTAAATTAACATTGTTCTGCCTCCTTAAACCAAGCCTGTGTGACTTTATTGGAGTCTTTGCTGCATTATGCACTCTGTGATTTATGACTACATAAAGGGTTTGATAGTTTTACAGCTCTGCATAGTAATATACAAAGAATAGTCAGAAAACATATTCTGTAGAGTCGGCAAGCCTCGTTCCACACTATCCTCTCCATATCTACTCAGACTCAGTTTGCACTGGTTTGTATGAAACTTATACCTAAGTAGGTTGGCATAAGATTGCCATCTTAGTTAAAAGCAGAAGAGATCCACTGGTGGACAAGAAGAATGATTCACTCCAATAATACCTTAGCCAGCATGGGAATGATTATACTGCTGGAGAATTGTTAAGATGCTGACCATGACAACCTGGAGGTTGTCAGGTCAACAGTTCGAGCCCCGAGTACAGCATGACAGAGTGAATGCCCATTGCTTGTTCCAGCTCCTGCCAGCCTATTAGTTTGAAAACAAAAAATTGCAAATGGATAAATAGGTACCACTTCAGTGGGAAAGGTAACAGCATTCCCTGTGTTTTGGCATCTAGTCATGTCTGCCACATGGAAATGTCTGCAGACACATAAAGCACTGGCTCTCTGGCTATAAATGGAGATGAGCAGCGAACCCCTAGAGTTGGATACAGGGTTCCAGTTGGCCTTCTGGCATCTGAAATGGAGATTAGCACCATCTCCTAGAGTCAGACAAAACTGGATTTCAAGCAATAGCTCCCGTCTTTGTCCCACCTCCTGCCAACCTAGCAGTTCAAAAGCAAGAAATTGCAAGTAGATAAATAGGGACCACTTTGGTGGGAAGGTAACAGCGTTCCGTGCACTCCGGTGTCTAATCATGCCTGCCACATGACCACGGAAATGTATGCAGAACCAGACAGCACTGGCTCTTCGGCTTTGAAACAGAGATGAACACTGAACCCTAGAGTCAGATACAATTGGCTTTCGAGCAAGGGAAACTTTTACCTTTACCTTCAACTTCTCCAAGCTGTGTATTTTCCCATAGTGACCAACCACTGGGAAGTATCCATATAAGGCAGTGGTTCCCAACAAGGTGTACACAGCCAGCTAGTGGACTTCAATTCCCAGAAGCCTAAGTCAGTACATTGGCTGGTCAGTGCTTTGGGGAAATGACTTAGGCTTCTGGGAACTGAAGTCCAAAAACCAGCATTTGGGAAACACTGATAAGGCATAGCTTCTCTAACTGGTGTTCCCTCAAGTACCTTCTGAAAGAACAAGGGATGTCAATCTCTACAAGACATCTTCCTGGATATTGAGGTTCTACTCTAGAAGCAATATGTGGAGGCAATGCTTACAGGAATGGGTGGTTGCTTCAGACATCTGAAGGTATCAGTCCACCCTATCCTCCACCCCAAAATCAAAAAGGTTTAAAGGCTGAGGGAAAAAACCCACAGCCACAAGCAAAAGAAAAGTGAGCAAGCCCGTGACTTGAAGGAAAAACATTCTGTAGCATAGACACATTTACTGGACAACGTGGGATGATCAATATCTTTTTGCTTCATTTTTCTTCTACTTATTGTGCTCATTGAAGGAGCTGTTAGGGAGGGAATAACTGCATCTGGGGACCATTTTATATTTTAGAAGAATTGGATAGTTCAGACACCCTTCCTAAAATAAGCCCTGCTCAGCTTTAAAATGCTGTTTTTATTTGCTTTTTATTTTTATTTTTGATCTTTTGTTTCCTCTAGATGCAGTCTTGGAAGAAGGGTTACATTTTCTTTTCATCAGTAAAACAAGCAGAGAGATAGAGAGATAGAAAGAGGAGTGTGTGTGTGCGTGTGTGCATGTGTGTGTGTGAGTGAGAGAGAGCGAGAGCGAGAGCGAGAGCGAGAGCGAGAGCGTGGTGGGCATCAGCAGGTTTGCACCAGTTCGCCAGAACCGGTAGCAGAAATTCTGCCGCCGCGCCCCCCCCCCCCCCCCCGCCATCCAAGTTTTGAAATAAAGTAGTCCCAATTTGGGTGCAACGCAGGGCTTCCCCCCTGGGCACGCCCACCATACAAGGCTCACAGTGTGGTAGTAAAAATTTTTGCAGCCCACCACTGGGGTGTGTGTGTGTGTGTGTGTGTATGTGTGTGTTGTACACAATCAATTTTAGCATCTTGAAATCCTAAATTCCAACTACAGAACAAGCAAGGCAAAAGCCAAGGGGAATTGCAATGGTGGGAAATAAAGTCATAGAATTTAAAGAAGCTTTGCTCAACCTGAACTGCAACTCATTACAACCACTTGTCTTTGATTTGATAGCTGGAACATGGAGGACACAAAGATGACCCCCAAAATAACTAAACCAAAAAATGGGGAAGGAAGATAAATACAATGTCAGATGACAAGACTATATTTATTTATCTTTTTAAAAGCAAATTTCATGAGTTACATGTCAACAGATGCATTTAAGTAAGCCAAGGAGTTCATGCTATTTGGGATTGCCAAGTTGGACATGTCACGTTTGAATACTCATTTGCTGTATATACTCGAGTATAACTCTAGGTTTTTTAGTCCCAAAAAGGGGAAACGGCTTATACTCAGGTCAGTGACCGCAAGGATCCCAAGATTGCGTTGGATTGAGATGCACCAACAATTTAATTAATTATACCATATTGTCATGTATTTTGACAATTGAAACTCACTAACAGCTGCTGCACTTCCCACCCTCGGCTTATACTTGGATCAATCTATTTTCCTGGGTTTTCAGGTCAAAATTAGGTACTTCAGCTTATATTTGGGTCAGCTTGTACTCAAGTATATATGGTATATATCCTATTTTGAACTCAGAACCCTAGTTAGATAGAACCAGAACCAGGCTATAACTAGCCACAGAAATCCTGTATATTTCATGGTTGATTTGGAATTTGAACCCAAACATCTTGAGTCCTAGGCAATTATGATAGCTACTCTAACCACTACACTACAGTGGGTAACATGCCAGCTTTCAGTAGTGAAGGAATCTGCTCTCGGTGGCCACATAACCACGTGGTTTGCTCTGTCAATCAGGCTGATTCCTTTCCCGCATGTAGTTTCAAGGTAACAGTCTTGGGAACTTCATGTTGCATCTGAATGTGCAGATTGACTCCTAACATCCAGAAAGAAAATGTGTGTGTAAGCATGCATACATGCATGCATGAGTGTGTGCATGTATTTCAGGGCAGAGAATGAAAGAATGAAGACAGACTATTTCATAGGGATAACTTATAGCAAAGGTAAAGGTCACCCTTGCTTGAAAGCCAGTTGTATCTGACTCTAGGGTTCAGTGCTCATCTCTGTTTATAGCCAAAGAGCCAGCACTGTCTGTGTCTGCAGACATTTCTGTGGACATGTGGCATGCATGCCTCAACACCGGAGTGAACGGAACACTGTTGACCTTCCCACCAAAGTGGTACCTATTTATCTATTTGCAATTTCTCGCTTTCATACAGGAAAGCGAGCTGGGACAGAGATGGAAGCTTATTCTGTCATGCTGTGCTTGGGAATTAAATGCCAGCCTTCCAGTCGGTGAGTGCAGTGTCTTAACCACTTGAGCCACCACAGTCCTTATAGTACCAACCTTTAATGGGCCATGTCTCAGTTCCTTCCTACATCTTGATCAAGTGAAAACACATAGTAAGAGTCACCACAACTTCAGCAGGTCAATACAGACAGCCTCACCAAGTAGGAAAATGCTTAGCCTGTATGCAACTGCTTGGAGAAACGGACATCGGTATTCAGACCATCATTTCAACTGTTATGTCTATAGTTTAGTTAATAAATCAATCAAGATAAACCCTTTAACTAAGCTGTACTTCATATGCTTTGTTATGCTCAAGTTCATTTCCCCCTTGCATTCTCTTTGGGGATTTCTTTCAAATGGGATGCACATCTAGCATATTAAAGGCATTTTTAGACAAAACAATTCAATAAAGCATAAATCATTTTTAGCAATCCAGATGGCAATCAATCAAAACTGAATGCTGCTTATAGCATGCTAGATAAAGATCTGCACAATGAATCATGAGTTAAACTCTTCTTTGTGCCATGAATTCACTCGGCATATTTGGCAAAGCCATGCTCTCTCTCAGCCTAGCATTTCCATTATGGGAATTATAGCAATAGTCAACCTTATAGGGTTGTTGCAAAGAAATCTGGTAAAACACACACACTGTTTGGGAGGGAGAAGAACAGTGGTGGGATGTCAAAAAATTTACTACCCCACCATGATGTCATCACAGTGTGGGCAGAGCCAACATCATGACATCATGATGTTGTGGGTGGGGTGCCTTCCAGCTAACAAGGTGAGCTTCTTAACCACTGAGCCATCGCAGTCCCCTTTCTTCTGGGTATCAAGACATCATTCATTTACTTGTTCTTGACTGGCTTGCTGGAGATGTTGTTGTTCAGTTGCACAGTCAAGTCCCACCCTTTGTGACCCAATGGACCACCACACCCCAGGCTCCCCTGGCATCAGCCATCCTCCGTAGTCCACCCATAGCCATCTAGCCATCTCTTCCTCTGCCGCCCACTTCTCCTTTTGGAAATGTTAAAGTGCAGTAATTAATCAATCCAGTCTCCTGGCTGGCTCACCCCAAAACAAATGTAGCTTCTGATCTTTATCTCTCTTTCTTCAGGGGACAAGAATAAATCACTCTTTCCCCTCATGCCAAAGTAAACAGAATAGAATGAGTCCAGGCAATAGTAGCTTATCTAATTCTACAAGCTTTATTCGTCCACATAGCTTCTGTGCATAAAATTATGGAGACTTTAGTGTCATACTTTTGACCTTGACACTGGCAGCTTCAACATGGAAAATAGGTCTTTGCTTCATTTGGCCTTGTGTTGTCAACTCTCATGACAACATCAGCAATTGATACAGTTTCCTTTCCTCATCAGAGCTAGAAATCCCTTTTATTCAGTGGTGATCTCCCATCCAGGTAATAACCAGGTCTAATATGTTTTGATGCATTCAGCATAATCTGACATAACGTGAATGAACAGCTTCAGCTCATGTGTTGGATGTGCGTGAAACAAGGGGGATGGGGAATGCATTCCTGCATTCAAGACTCTTGAGGGAATTGCCCATTTTTCAGAGTTTGGAAAGTTCTCTTTGAGAAGATTCAACCTTATTTATTTAATTATCTGCCTCGTTCATAGCTTCCTTTCTCCTGTTGAGGGGACTTGTCACAGCTCATGGTTTCAAAATAAGCAAAATTGGTAACAAAATAAAAATATACATTAAAACGAATGAACTATAGTACTAATTAAAAATACATTGAATGGTTTAAAACACTTAAAACAATAAAAAACATAATTTTATCAGCTCAAAACAAGCATCCAGGGGCTTAGTTATGATTGTTGAAAGCAGGGGTTCACAACCTATTCAAGCTGCAGTCCGAGTCACACTCTCTCAGTCAGCTTCGAGGGCCGGGCGGCCATTTTGCCCTGCCTGCATGATGGGGGTGGCCATTTTGTTCCAACAACCTCAAATGCCCTTGGAGGGGTGGGGGCCACATGAAATGGTGCCATGGGCCAAATCTGGCCCATGGGCCTTAGATTGGGAACCCCTGGTTAAAGCCTTGTCAAAGAAGTGGGTCTTCAATTGTTGTTGGATGGATAAAAGGGAGAAGGCTGGTCTAATCTCCCAAGGGACAGTATTCCATGATCTGGGACTTTTTTCCACAGAGGTGGTCTGCTCTTGTGTGCTTCTATCAAACATACCTGCAATGGTAATGTGATTAAGAGATGGGTCTCCTCAGAAGACCATATAATAACCATAAACTTAGAACTGCAAACCTGGAGGAGACGCAATGGCTCATCAAGTCCAGTCCCTTTCAAGGAGGCACCATGGGAAAGTGAACTCCAAGCCAGATACTAAAATCATTGAGCTATGTTAAGAGCCAAAACAACTCATCTGGGAAGACATTTCCTCTCAAAACATGGGCCCAAACCATAGAGGGCTTAATAGCGAATGACATGCTGTTGCCATCAGTTAACTGAGAACTGGTAGGATGATGCTCTGGAGACCCTGACCATCATCCTAACACACTTACTTATGGATGGTCTCAGCATATCATGTTGGAGTACTGTACTTGGAAATTATTGGTATTTGTTGGGTTGAGGAGCAATAATTCATTCTGCCATGCTCTTTCTTTCTTAATAGGAATTGGCCCTTTGAAGAATTAAACACTTCCCCCGATCATCCTCAGAAATATATTTTTGTAAAATATTAAGAGTTCATCACTAAAGCAGTGCACAATTTTGAGTAATTTTTTCCTTTGAATATGTACAGTCCATTGGTAAGATGACTAAGATGAAATTGATCACAGTTTTGATTGCTATACTGTATGCATATTTTTTTTAACTTTAGAAAATCCTGATGCATCACTTTAGCAATGATTTCCAAAATGTAAACAACATTATTTTACTTCCCTGATTGTCCACAGAAGCTAATTAGTCACTTTAACATACCAGATGTTTAAACAGGAAGCAGCCATTGACAACTGCAGGAGTTCCTTTTAATTCATTCTCAGCAACCCTCTTCAATGTGAATGGGCTTAAAGTGATCCTCCCCCAAAAGCAGAACTTGTAAAGGGGGTTATAAAAGAAATATTCAGGGGAAAGATTGGAGGGCTCCATGTGGACCTGCAGGAACTCTAGTGAGTGAGCTATAAGCCCTGTCCGGACATGCTCACGACCTTCTCAAAATGAGCTTTCCAACTCTGCCAAACAAATTATGCCTCACTTGGAACAGCTGCACATGGTGCACATTTAAAAGATAAGAGAAAGAAAATGAAGCCATGCACAGTGTGTAAGGAGAAACATGACTGAGGACATGCACCACTGAAAGATATACCTAATCACACTTTAGTCAGTGGTATAGGTGAGTGCGTAGGACTGCAGTGGCTTAGTGGTTATGACACTGAACTTGATGACTGTAAGGTCGGCAGGTCAGCAGTTTCAGACTCGAGTGCTGCACAAGAGTGAGCTCCTGTCTCTGTCCCAGCTCCTGCCCACCTAGCTGTTTGAAAGCAAGCAATTGCAAGTAGATAAACAGATACCACTTTGGTGGGAAGGTAAACAGTGTCCCATGCATTCTGGTGTCTAGTCATGCCTGCCACATGTCCACAGAAATGCCTGCAGAAACAAACAGATCTTTGGCTATAAAAGGAAATGAGCACTGAACCCTAGAGTTGGATACGACTGGCTTTCAAGCAAGGGTGACCTTTACTTTTAGCTTTACAATTGCAAGCAGGTTTTTTTTTAAGTATGAAAATATGCACAGCTTTCCTTGTGAGAGGGGGAGGATCTTAAAGGCTGACAGAAACTATCATAAAAAGAAAAATAAATGTAACAAAAAGAAGAACAATACAAATGCATATATATTTGCCTGGAGCAGTTTGAACACCTGTATACAGATATTCTTGTACTACTTCTTCACTTGATCCATTCCCCTTGGGATTTTAGCTTTGGTACACAGAAGACAACATGACAACTGATTCCCCCTCCCCCTCTTTCCCTTCTGTTATGAGGAATCAATGACCACAAAACACAACCTTTCCTAAGTGGGGAATGTGAACAAAAAGATGCCAGTTTGTCTTGAAGAATCTTGAGTGCCACTTTAAAAAAAAGAAGAAGAACTTGTTGAGAAATCCCGTTCACCCCCCAAGGCTTCCATCAGAGGCTTTCTCACAGAGATTGATTTCCTGAAAAGGCTCCAAAGAACCACCAAAGGAGATTACTTACTTACTTGCCTGCTCTCTAATCGACAGCAACTTCAAAAAAGGCTTACAGCTAAAATGTAACCAGTAGGGAATCTTCACAAAAGTCAGCTCTTAAGCAGGAAACAAATACAGTGTTTGGGTTACAATACTAGGGGGTGAAGTGGGGACTTTTGACTTCTTACTTGTTGCATCGTTCTGTTCTGATGGTGGTGCCAGAGGTGATGCTGAGCAAGAGCAAGGATTTGCCTTGTAGTGGCCAGGATCATAAAACAATCTGTTCACACAGGATACCAGCCTTTGAACTGGGCCTCACCCTCCAATTTGGTAAAGTAGATTGCCATGGCTCAAGTGGCTAAGACATTGAACCTGATGACTAGAAGGTCGGCAGGTCAAGAGTTCAAGACCCAAGTATCACAAGATGGAGTGAGCTCCTGCCAACGTCACTACCTGCAAGAAATTGCAAATAGAGAAATAGGTACCACTTTGGTGGGAAGGTAAACAGCGTTCCGTGCACTCTGGTGTCTAGGCATGCCTGCCACATGTCCATGGAAATGTCTGTATAGCTGAAGATGTACTCTTCAGCTATAAACAGAGATGAGCACTGAACCCTAGAGTCGGATATGACTGGCTATTGAGCAAGGGTGACCTGAACTCAAAGGGTAAATGACAGGCTACAGGGAGGTGAAACAGCCCAGAAGCTAAGGTGAGCTTCAGGTCTCCTTAGCCACCCGTTGGCTTAAGCATTGCAATGGATAGATTGCAGCAGATGGTGATCTGTTGTCTTTCTTGGGTAGAGTTCATAGCCCTTTGGAAGCATATTACCTCTGCATGGAGCAACACACAGTATGCAGAAAAGAGCAGTGGCAGCGAGTTGGATGCTGTTTCCATAGAGACCTGTATGGATGTTCACAAACAATACAAACTGCTCCTAAGAGCAATAGGGGTGTTTATGCTGAAGAATTTGGCATCTACAGATTTCCCTCCTTTTCTAAAATGTATATGTTATAAAATGTATGACTTGTATGTGCATTTCCACTGTGCATTCCTTAGTATTACACTACCATGTAGTGCAGGGCTGGCCAACCTTTTTATGCCGCTGGTCTGACCATGCCCCTGGACAGCTGATTGGGCTGGACCATGCCCCCCAGATTGGGCACATTTACGGCTGTTGTAAATGCACCCACTTCTGCATTTATGACATCCATAGGCATAGCTGTGCATCTGTGGGCATGTTTTATGGCTGACATAAATGCACTTCCACTTCCGGGTGTAGTAGAGGAAGCAACGGGCTGTGTGGAATGGCACCACAGGCCAACTCCGGCCCACAGGATGTATTTTGAGAACCCCTGATGTAGAAAAACAGAGGGGAAATTTACAGTAATCTGGAGTGGATGGAGAAGAATCACTGGATTATTGGTAAAAAAAAAGGGAGAAGCTGGTAAGCAGAACTTTACTATGATGTTTTGGATACTAAAGATGTGGAAAGGTCTGTGATGAGGGATGGGATTGGTGCAATGACTGTAGAGTCAAAGAGCAAAGCTCTTTTAATCTACTATTTGTGTAGATGACATGACAACATGCCCTTTGTAATGGCTCTTAGATCATAAACCCAAACCCACCAACCTCATGGACAACAATTATCTAGAGCAGTGTTTCCCAACCTTTGGCTCTTGGACTTCAATTCCCAGAAGTCTAAGTCAGCATATTGGCCTATCAGTGCTCTTGGGAATTGACTTAGGCTTCTGGGAATTGACATTCAAGAACCAAAGGTTGGGAAACACTGCTCTATGTGATGGCTAAAATGTTTTCTGCTCACCAACCAAGCTCTAAATATGAAATAAGAAAAGGATGAACTAAACTTAAGGAGAGCAAAAACGACACACTTTGCCAAATGGATGAACACCAAAGAGGATCTCCAACTGGAACAAGCGTCTGGCTAGACCATCTGGAAGTCACTTCATTGACTTCTAAGCAAAGCAAGACTGTCAGGGAATACTCAAGTAAAATGGGGTACTTGGATACCGGACAAACTGTTTCTGAATGTGGAGAAATTAAACCAATGCAGCATTTATATGCATGCAAGCTATGCCCCACTTCTTGAGACTCAGTGCGAAAATATGGTTAAGGCAATGGACTAGGATTCTGGAACATAAAGTTCATATCCTCGCTTGGCCAGAAAAACTTTGTGGAGGAATGGAATTGGTAAAACCATTCCTTAAGTACAGTATCTCACTTAACCTGAAAACCCTATCAGGGTCACTATATGTTGATTTCAACTTGATGGGGCATTTAATCAACTAACATGTACAAAAGAAGATCTAGCAAATCTCTGAGATAATGCTGTTGAGAAAGCTCATTTTTGGTAAACAATTCAACATTTAAATTTTGTTAAATTTTAAATTTTACAATGCGTTGCTGATAAAAGAATGAATGAACGAATGATGGTTTAAATGTGACTTCTTTCTATGTCATGGAATTTAGACAGTGAGCTGCAATTCTACAAAGCCACTCAGATGGGACAAAGCATGCAAACAAAGATGTTGCATTGGGTTGCTGATAATAACTAGAGCATTGTTAAAGGATCTCCTGCAAAACAATACAGATATATAGTCACTCCAGGTAAATACAGCATTCAGATAATTAAATATTGCACAGTGCAACTGTAATACTATTTATATCTACTCACAAGCAAGGGTCCCTGGCCTTACTCTCAAGTAAACGAATATAGGACCACAAAATTGTTTATGATGTAAAACTAGGATCACCTCTTGCGGGTACACAAGAGCAAACCCATGTTAGAAGATGGAGGAAGAAGCTCACTGGGAAAAGAACATCATTAAAGGTGGATATAGCTGAGGATCTCAAACTCCCCTACATCACTTGGAGGACCCTGAATAGGCTGAGGGTTGGAGTCCCTAAATGCAAGATCAACATGCTCAAGTGGGGACTGCTGGCGGAAAACAACACACAGTGTGACTGTAGAGAGACACAGAGTCTGGCCCATTTGCTGGTCTGCTGATTGCTGCCAGAGACATGCCCCAATGAGGACTTGCATTTGGACAATGGCAGAGCGAAGAAAGTGGCTTCATTTTGGCAGTCCAGGGCCTGATCAGGATATGAAGAAGAAGACCTTCACCCAATTGGAAGCAGACACTGAATGTGAATGTTAAGGGAAAGGAAAAGAGCCTGGTTCCTGGTTGATCCAAAACACAGTCGTGTCCAGTGAGATACAGAGAGAATTCAAGTTATGGTAATATCCTGTCTTCATCCTCATCTTCAAGTGTTGTTGAGTGGTTCAGATGATTGAGTATAGGGCAGTTGGGTATATGAGTGGGCTTTGCTTTAGGTGGCCGCTTAATCTAGGAAAATTGTTCTGATGTTCTCAGACAGAAAACAACCTATCCCCAGTGATGTCTGCTTCATGTTGGGAGTAAATATCTTCTACTGTCTACACTTGATGTGTTTGATCTTTCGTCCTGCTGGGAAATGGAAATGACAGGCTTTTTGATAGATGTGGCAAGCATTCTGCAAAGTAGCAGAAGAATGGCGCAAAGCTGAGATGCAAACATGTCCTGCCAGTTATAGCTGTGGCAACAGTTCAGGCTTAAAGTGCATATTAACACAAAGGCACACCCATATACATACATAGAGTGAACACTGTGAGCACATATCCAGCTGGCATTACCAAGTCTGCTAACATCAGGTCCTATTATCATCTAGGCTTCAGTGCAGGCCCTTGGGAACTGAAGATCCTCCATTTGGAAGGGAATCAGGGCTGGAGTAAGACTCTTCTTTACTTTGTCCCAACTCAGAAGGAGAACATGCTCTGCTTAGTAAGGCAGAGAAGCCAATCTCTCTAAACTGCTTCATGGCTGAAATTGGGGTCGTTAAAATTTGGAAGGAATAAAGTTGTTCATCAGATGAAAAGAAGTTAGGTGCTGAGAATCTACCTCCCATGGAGGCTAGTGACTCAGGTTTTAATTGGGATTTTTATATGACAAGAGATGTCCAAGTGCTGGAGCTATTTGGGGAATCTTAGACAGATCATATACAGTTCAGACTAAAACTGATTTTGTTGCCCTTGAGAAAACTAGGATACTAGCCTCTACAGTTTAGCTCAGGGATTCTCAACCTGTGGGGTGGATGTGGCCTATGGCACCATTTCACGTGGGGCCCCACTGCCTCCACCACATCAGGAAATGCCATGTGGTGGAGAAAGGGCAAAATGGCCATCCAGCCCCCAAAGCTGTCTGAGGGAGTGTGACTTGGACCCCAGCTTAGAAAGGTTGAAAACTCCTGGCTTCAGGGAGACAGTAACATTGTCCTGAGTTTCAGAAAGCCAATAACGTTTTCTAGCATTCTAGTCAAGAGGTAGTGGCTTTGCAAGACTTGGCCCTTTGTTCTGACCAATCTGAGCAGGCTTGGAAAGAAATACCATACTGTGAGAAGATACACTGCCTGGGTATTGGTCTCACTTGACTCGAAGCCTTGGGTGGCTTATTGCAAAGAAAGGTAGGCCTCCTGTCTTTTCTAGAAGAGGTGCTCTTTATGACTAATTTGATGGGCAGACGATTCTTGAGAATTGTTCCTTGTGTCTGAGGCTTATCTTGAGGGACATGTGTGAGCCTTACCTGAGCATGCCCAGTTGTGGTAAAACACAGTTTGTCTCAAAAAGAATGGAAAGATTCAGATGTATTGACTCTGAGAAAGAAGGCATTACTTTAAGAAACAACATTAGTTGTTTGTTAGAAAGTCTGGCCAGACATCCAGCTATGGTAATCGAGTAGACCATACAGCCAGAGGCTCAACACCGAATGTTGGGCAGTGGTAAATAACCTGACTCCCTAAAGGGACCAACAGCTATGGGTGAATGAGCCCCTTTAGCTGGGTGGTGGTTCCCTCCGTGCAGGAAATGCCACTGGAAACCATCATATTGGGCCCAATGGCAAAATGAGTGGAGGAAGAACTTCTGATTCCCTATGGTCATGGAGGTGGAAGAGGTCATCCCAGATGGACTGACTGTGAAGGTGAACTTTGTTCATATCCTCAAGGCTGTGGCAGTCCATTGCAGTCCCGATGTTAAATCCTGCATGTCTCATTTCATATGTGCCGCAGGAGATGGATCCATGACCATAGTGTGTTGGTCACTTCATGGCAAGCTGGAATCCACTTTATACATATTCACACCAGTAGCATTTTTCCTGTTACCCGGGGAAGGGGGGATGTATACGCAGCTACAAGTAACAGCCGACAACAATGAGTTGTTTGTTAATAATAAGAAAGTGATGATGAGTCAGTTCAGACTTCTGTTGACCTTTCCCAGGCTTTCCTAAGCAAAGGGTTATCTAGAAGAAGTTCTTTTTTTTCTGGAGACACTCTAGGACAGTGATGGTGAACCTTGGCTCTCCAGATGTTCTTTAACTTCGATTCCCAGAAGCCCTGATCAGCAGGAGTTCAGACTTGGGCTTTTGGTAATTGCAATACAAGAACACCTGGAGTGCCAAGGTTCACCACCACTGCTCTAGGATCACCATGCATCTTGTCCATGGCCAGATAAGTTGACCCTTTCCTGGATGGCAGAGTGAGGGAATCGAATTTCCAACCTCTGGTTCTGCAGTCAGATACCTAAAGCCACTGAGCTATGCAGCTAGCTTGTTTGCTTGACGGAGATGCTTATTCATCCCAAATCCTTTTGGATAGGACAATTATGAAACCTGGTAAATAACAGAACTCGCGTCATTTTGGACTCACAGTCTTCGTGACGTGGGTAGCTAAAGCAGCAGCTCTGGCAACATGTACAGCAAAACCCGTGGGATGCCCAGCATGTTGCCTGAAATATTCAAAAAATCTAACATTTCAAAGTGAAGAACATCAAAAATTATGAGTCGGATAGGCTTCTACCTCCCACAGGTTCTGTTCTGTTATTCTCTTCTACTATTATATTTCCCATCTCTTACCTTGGACCTGCTCAACACAGGTTTATGTGCTGTGATTCTCCACTATTGGTACATTGTCAGAGACTGCTTCAGGTGGTGAGGAAGAAGAGACAGAATACGGAAGTGATAACAGCATATGGCCAAAACTGGATTGAGGCCAGGATTTTCATTACAATTATGAAGAATTCAGTTCTGTTCAATTCCTGCATCCTTCTCTAAATGGGACATGCCATTTCCTTCTAAAATTTGCCATGTTTTGGACGGCTGGTTCTTTTTTTGGACACACGATTGTTCTCCTAATTCCCTGTTCTCTCCTACTAACGAAATAACAGGTACGTAGTAAGAAAAACAGATTCCACTTTCTTCCAACTGTACCAGATTGCTCAGTGGCATCCCTACTTTGACAGATGGTCTCTCATAACACTAGATGTCTCACTGGTAATCTCACGTATGATTACTGTAATGTTCTTTATGTGGGGCTTCCCCTGTGGCTGTTACGGAGGCTCCAACAAGTTCAGAAGGCACCAGTCAGGCTGGTTATGGGAATGAAAGTGTTTAATCATATCTCCCCAGCCATGGCAAGGCTGCACTGGCTCCCAGTTTCTTTCCGTATCAGGTACAAGGTGTTAGTTCTAACTTTCAAAGCCTTAAACGGTTTGGGACCTTCCTATCTGGTGGAACCTCTTACCCACAGGACAACACCCCACATCACTTGCTCCTCTGTGATGATGCAGTTCCAGGTACTGACCCTGAGCTTAGCTTGGAAGGCCATGACTAGGAAGAGGGCCTTCTCGGTGGTGGCACCAATGCTGTGGAATTCCCTCCTAGTGGAACTTTGCATGGTATCATCTCTCCATATTTTTAAAAAGCAATTGAAAACTTCCTTTTTTAAAGAAGCCTTTGGCAATATTTTACCATCAGCCTATTCTTAGGCATTTTATTCTGCCCCACTGCATTCCAACATAGGCTTTCTTATTAGGGTATTTGGGTTTTGAGGGGTTTTATATGAAAATTTCAATATTTGTGTCAGCTTGTATTTTTGAATTTTATGCTGTAAGCTGCCCTGACTAGGAAAGTTTTTTCCTAGAAGGGCAGGATATAAATTTAATAAATAAATAAACAAATAAATTCTAATCATCATGTATCGATAAGAAAGCTGGACAGTAAGAAAGATGACAGTGTGAAGATCAGCAGTTCGAGACCCGAGTGGTGTGCAATGGAGTGCGGTCCTGCTGTCTGTCTCAGCTTCTGCCAACCTAGCAGTCTGAAAGTAAGAAACTGCAAGCAGAAAAGGGGCAGTGCTCATAGCTGTTTATAGCCAAAGAGCCAGCGCTGTCTGCATCTGCAGACATTTTTGTGGTCATGTGGCAGGCAGGACTAGACACCAAAGCACACAAAATGCTTTTACCTTTCCCGCGACTTGCAATTTCTTGCTTTTGAACTGCTAGATTGGCAGGACCTGGGACAGAGACAGGAGCTCACACTGTCACACAGCACTCGGGTCTCAAGCTCCTGTTCTCAAATTCAGCATCTTGACCACTAAGCCACTGCCAGTGCAAATGGTGGACCCAAGTTAGCTTTGGCAAGGCTTCAAAATAAATAATAACTTTCGTGTCAGAAATTACTCTGGGTTGAAAGGATTTTTTTTGCTGGAGAAACTCCGCTCAAGGAACACCTGAATAAAGTTTCTGTGTGCGTTTGTGCTTACTGTCCCACAAAGCACAGTTTCCCTTCTCTCTCTTGCTGTGCTGCCCCCAGGGAGCATGTCTTCTTTTTCAGTCATCTGGTCATTTCCTGACCAAAACCAGAGGGTGAGGTTTGAAAAAGCAGCAGCAGGGAGGGAGAAGGGAGAGAGAGTCTCCCTCTGGCTTAATTCTGATAACACAGGGAGGGAGGAGAGGAAATCAGGGGACACACATGCAAGGAAGAATAAAGGATCTTTCATCTCCCCCAACTGAGGTAGCCAATTTAAATTTTCATAAAGGAGCTGCTGATGTGTGTCTTTGTGAGATGAAGTGGCCAATCAAGTGCCTTAAACCCCAGCCTCCCCCCCCCCCTCCATGAGAGCCAGTTCCTTAAAAATCAGGAAAAAAGATTATCTCAGTATAATCAAAATAATACCAAATTCTCACTTTAGGGCTAACTGTAAGCAATAAGCCCACCTGAGATACACAGGTGAAATGCGTGTGGAGGGAAACCTAATTTGTTGTCAGTTTGCATACTATTCCTCTTTTAGGAGGGAGATTGTGTTGTGAACACACTCTGAGGATGGTTGAGGACCAGCATAACAGAATGAAAACTTGACTTCCTTCATCATCGGTCTGGAACAAGGGTGCCCAAACTATGGCCCATGGGCCAGCTCCAGCTCCCAATGCCAATTCATCTAATGGAGAGCACAATCCTGGCCTGCAAGGCATGCTGTGCCCTTGTGCTGTGCCTCTGGTTGTGAGTCTAACAACCAGAAGAGTAGCGTGCCTTGGCGGGGCCCCGTATAAAAATTTGTTTGGGGGCCCTTAGGAAGGGTAAAGATTTGTTTTGTTTACGCACGTTGGGGGCCCCCGTGGCTTGGGGGGCCCGTATAATTGATATGGCAGATACAGCGGTAGCTACGCCTCTGCTAACAACCCTGTCACATAGGCAAGACAACATCACTCCTGTATTACAGAGCAATAGGGTGGAAGGAGAATTGTCCAAGGTTGCCTAGTGAGCCCATGGGGCTGGGTTAGATTGCTAAGTAGGATGTCCTGGTTTCACAGCTTATCTCAGTGATGGCAAACCTTTGGCACTCCAGCTGTTCTTCAACTTCAGTTCCCAGAATCCCTGATCAGCAGGACTGCTGACTTGGGCTTCTGGTAATTGAAGTCCAAGAACACCTAGCCTGTGCAAATCAGAAAGCAAATTGGTTTGGAGTGTGGAGATGCATGTAATGTCACTTGTTAGTATCTGCAAGCCAAGATGCTTGTGCCTGTGTTCAGAGAGTGAACATGCAGGCACCAGCCTAAGCTGATGCCAGTGAAGTGCTAGATTTCAATATTTAGACCATTTGTCTGCATGCTTTGTGAAAGATGCTTAGCATATATTTGTGTGTAATGTTGCTTGTAAACATCTGCAAATCAAGGTGCATTAACAAACAACATTACCTGAAAGGTAGGCAAATCAATGAACTAAACACTGAAATTCAGCACCTGACTCTATTGGCATGGTTTTGGGCTGGTGTGGCATATAGTAAGGAGATAAAGTTCTAGGTCAGTGGTTGCGAACCTTGGCACCCCAGCTGTTCTTGAACTTCAATTCCCAGAAGCCCAAGTCTCTGTGAATCCACACAAATGGGTTTTCTGCACGTGCCCATTCATGTGGATTCACAGAGATTTGGGCTTCTGGGAAATGAAGTCCAAGAACAGCTTGGTGTGCCATCACTGTTCTAGGTTAAAAAGTTGAGGTTTCCAGATGCTGATGGAAATACTCTGGATCTTGTATTAATGCCTGCCTTCTCCTTAAAACAACACTGGGGCAAGAGGGAGAGAAAAACAAAACAGGCTGGAAAGCATCTCTTTATATTCCTCCCACATCTCTAGAAACAAAGCAGGTGGGAGGAGAGAATTTCACTGCTCAGTAAACAGTACTTTGTGCCTCTCAATCCACAGCTCACTTCATCCATCTATTGCAGGACTGTTTTCTGCAGGGTAATTAATTTGTCATTAGGATGGCTCTAGCAACAGGTGAGCATGCTTTCTTTTCACTGTCTGACTCAAAGCCTTCGCCTCACAAGAGACACAGGGAAGGGGCTGGATGGAGTTTGGGTAGCTAAATCAGGAACAGAATTGGAATAGAACCCATCTTAAATTACATCAAGAGGCAACAAAGAAAGTGGTTTGCCCATTTGGAGAGCATTCCTTGGAATTAATTCCCATACCATACAAGGGATATGTGGAAAGAGGAGAAGGACAAAGACCATGAGACAGACCCAGAGGAAGATGGAGAGAGAACATCAAAGACATGTTACAAGAACACCAAATAACACTGGTGGAAGCTGCTAGAAGTGCCAGAATAAGAACTTTGTATCTCCCACAACACCTGATGGAGTAGAAGGAGGAAAGTCAGAGGCTGGTTTCAAAGGAACTCTGCTTCCTATGTGTCAGATTGGCTTGGGTGGTCAGCTAGGTTGGAAAATTGCTCTTCCTCTCACTGTCAGCTGCACCTGGTATCCATGAATGTATTTTTTCTGAAGCAGGAAAAATGTCATTGACATGAATTTGTATAAGATGGACCACAACTTGTCATGAAATGACCCACACACTATGACCACAGAGCCATATCCTGTGACACATTTGAAATGAGACCTGCAGGATTTAACACCAGAACTGCAACAGACTGCCACAGCCTTGAGGATATTATCAAGGTGTGCCTTTCACAGCCATCTAGCATGGCCTCTTCTGTCTCCATGACAGTTGGGAATCAAAGTTCCTTCTCTGCTCATTTTGCAATTAGGCCCAATAGGATGGTTTCCAATGGCATTTCCTCCACTGAGGGTGACCATCACCCCACCTAAAGGGGCTCATCTGCCCATAGCTATTGGCTACTATAGGGAGTCAGGTTATTTACCACTGCCCAAAACTTGGCGTTCAGTGGCTGCCTGTATGGTCTACGCTATTATCATAGCAGGATGTCCGGCCAGACAGTTGCTCTTTCTCCATGTCATGCCTTATTCCCACATCTCCACATAGTATAGGAAGGCAGCAGGAGAGAAGGAAACCCAATATGAGATGGGTGGACTCAATAAAGGAAGCTACAGTGCTTATTAGACCTCAACAAGGCTGTTAATGAGGAGACTTTTTGGAGGGCATCAATGTTTACAGCAGTGTAACTCACATACCCTTCCTTAGTTTATTAATGGGCACAGGAAAAACAAACATTTTGTAATAATTCCCATCCTCAAAAATTCACTATGAGATCTACTCCACAGATCTAAAGACAAACCATGTACCACAAATAGCTTTCTGTTGCTACAGCCACAGCCTGCCCACCAAAAGAAAAACTAAAGTCATTTGGAATCTACTAGTACTGTACTGTATGTTGCAAATAAACTAGGTTCACTGGATTGATAAGGATTTGGCAAGTCATATTCTGCCTAAGTTCCATTGTTTCAATGGGCCTACTTTAGTTGTGACTTATGGTTGTGTTTCTCTGGAATTAATGATGCTATGTGGGGGTGGGTGGATAAATACAAATTGTACTCCTGCATGTTAATAGTTGAAATTATTCTCCAGTACCGTACCTGTATTGTGTCAAAAGGCAAGCAATGCACTGCACGCTGCCTTAGCATTTGTACGCATGCAGTTCTGCATATCAGCACTAGAAACGAGAGGTGCCTACTACTACTCACTCAACAGGTCTAAATGCTAGAAGAAAGGAAATGAAGAATCCCCAAAGATTAACCTCACAAACATAACACATTTATAAGGGACGGGTCATTAAAGGAATTTTAAGGAACAGGTCATTAAAAACTGTGTATGAACAAAAGGAGTTAATAGAAGCATGTACAGTATTTCCCTTTTTTGCCACAAAATGGTTAAGTGGTTATGGAACAACTTTTCCACAGCTGTATCCCACCATTTTAATCAGGAGTCTGAAGTAGAGGAAAAGAGAGTGAAGGGTTCATTGGAAGAAAGGCAGAATATAGATACTGTACAGCAAAAAGGCTTTGGAAGTAAAACATGTCACCCAGTGGTAGTACAGGATTTCCAAGGCAGGAACCCAAATTCACCTGCCAGCATCCCCTGATGGAAGATTAGTGCCTGAACCATTGGTAACAGGTTTCTGGGGTGTTAGGAATCCACATTTTCGCTTCCATGTACCAAAGCTAGTAAAGGTACTGAAAAGTATCATAAAATAAGTTCAGCACCTTGGATGAGTCCTGTAATGTACATACTGTACATTGTGTGAAGTCCATGCAATTTCTTGGCATTCGTAAGGCTAAATGATACCCAGTGTAGGGTAATGCAGGGTTTTTCAACCTTGGGCCTCCAGATGTTCTTTGACTTCAATTCTTATAAGACCTGATGATCAGCTGTGCTGACTTGGGCTTCTAGTAATTGAAGTCCAGGAACACCTGGTGGACCCAAGGTTGAGAAACTCTGGATGGATAGAGTAACGGACTAGAACTCAGGAGGCCTGAGTTTGAATCTCTTCTCAGCCATAGAAATTCTGGTGTGGAACTGGTGCAGCCACTCCTGGAATATCTGTTGCATTGAAATCTTTATTAAGATCACTCTAAGACAGTCTTAGAACTGTGGTCATTTAGTGGTTAAGAAGACGCTGAACTTCATGACTGGAAAGTTGACAGGTCAGCAGTTCGAGACCTGAGTGCTTCATGACAGAACGAGCTACCATCTCTGTCCATGCTCCTGCCAATCTAGCTGTTCAAAAGCAAGAAATTGCAATTAGATAAACAGGTACCACTTTGGTGGGAAGGTAAGCAGCATTTCGTGCACTCTGGTGTCTAGTCATGCCTGCTACATGTCCTTGGAAATGTCTGCAGACACAGACAGTGCTGGCTGTTTGGCTTTAAGTGGAGCTGAACACCAAACCCTAGAGTCAGTTACGCCTGGCTTTTAAGCAAGGGCAAGCTTTACCTTTACCGAAGACAGTCTTGAATTGGCAGTACCTTATATATAGTACTGTGGCTAAATATAAAGACTTGTGTATTTGGTTTCAAGCTGTGACTTCTGTAGAGGAGCAGAAGGTGAAAGACTTCACTCAGATCAGAGCTTCAAAACATCCCAGAATGCCATCATTAGATTGATGATTACAAGGAAGGATTGGAAAGGTTCTTTGATAGGATCCAGTCATTCCCCCACTCCTCCCAGAAGCCCTTCATGTCCTGCTTTGCTATCCATTTAGCCAGCACAAAAAAATGAATTAAATCATCCAGTGGTATAGTCTACTTTTAAAATAACTCAGCAGGGACCAAGATAAGCTTATAGCTAGGGAAAGATCGCCATCTTTCTGTAAGTGGAGGGATTTTTTTAAAGGCCCATCTTTGTTGGACAACCAGTCATCGCAATCCGCATCAGCCAGTTCTCCCATCAAACATACAGGTACTTGTATATGTGTGCACAACACACATACAGTCAAACCTCGCATAAAGAGCGTTTTGCTTAAAGAGTAACTCGCTTAAAGAGCAGAATTTTCTCTGAATGTTCACTTCGCTTAACAAATAAAACCAACCAAAAACTCGCTTAACAAATAAACTGGGGTTTGCAGTACCCCCCACAAATGGTAATTTACAATGGTGTTTCACTTAAAGAGCAAACTCGCTTAAAGAGCAATCCTGTGGAACGCATTATGCTCTTTAAGTGAGGGACCACTGTATATAGACACAAAAAAGCACAATTGGAAAAATATCACTTGTCCTACAACTAGACTCCATTGCTTTCTGTTAAAAATGAAACCTCCTTCCCTCCTGTCAATTTGCCTTTACCACCCATCACAGACATCTAAATTTGTTACAGTGGAGGAGTTTCTTTCGAAATGCACACTGTGGGGTAAAGACTGAATAGCTACGTCAATCTGTTGCAACCAAGTCAACAACAAAAAAAGTCTTTTTAAGGACTTGAAAATAACTGCTATTGTTCCGCATAAAGCTTTCTGGACTTCAGATCACTCTGTTAGATGCAAGAACAGGACTACAGTCAGATAACAGTTTATGATAAATAAATCAGGTTGAGTCCAACTTCAAGGTGCCACAAGATGCTTTGATGTTGGTTGTTTTGCTTCCCCTCCTTGTCTCTCCCCCAGACCCCTTTATTTTTGGAAGATGTGACAGATGTCTGGTAATATTTTTAAAAAAGTCAGTTCAGCAAGTTGCAAAGTCAGTGTTGAAGACAAAGAACATATATGCAGAATCTGCATTTTGGGAAAGAGAGAAACTGATTCTGTGGGGCAATGGAGGGACCTTGCTCATGTCAGAAGAATGAGCAGGTAAGATAAAGTTTTGGAGAAATGCATAAAATAAAACCACTGTTTCCAATGTTCTTAAAGAAAGAGGTTTCCAGGCACAGAAGACTGGGTGGTATAAACTTGAGTTCTAAATAATAATACATAAATAAAAATAATAATCTAAATAATAATAAATAAATAATAAATAGCTGTAGGACAAAAGCATTCTGAATGGATGGAGGGTGGAAGGGGTACATGTTCCATGTGAACCCAGCTGCCTAATAGAGATGGGCAAATGTGGTTTTCAGATCAACACATACAGTCATATTTTATCCAAAAGTGTTTCTAATTCAAAGCTTGGGAGGAGACTTATTGACAGAATGAATTTTCTTGAAGAGGTAGAATACTCTATTTTACAGCCTCTCTTCCCACAATATCCCTTGTTTTGTTCCCACCAAGCCTATTCACTTTGAATCAAGTACAATGCATGATTTTGTGTACCATGTTTTATTTCACCTTTTAGAGAGTTAGGGCCCTGTTCCGCTTTTGAGTCTGAATAATGACAACTTGATAGTACTTTTTTTTAGTACACACAAGACAAGTCACATCATTTAAGCTTTCCCAGCTCACATAACTAAAGCTTCGAGCTCTAGGAGGGATCTTTGGAGATATAATAACTCAACTATTCAGCCAGTAAATCCTGCAGAGTTTGGCTTAATCTTATTGATTCCCTTTGGAATAAAAGAGAACTCTGTGTTCATGTGTCTGGTTTAGCCCAACTGTCTGTGGATCCTTCTTCGGACTGTAAGTTCTAGGGTGGTTTTTTTTTGGGGGGGTGGGGGGAGGAGAAGGGTGAGATTTTGCATCAGTGAGAGAATTTTGTATTGCTTGACCTCTAATCTAATGGTAGAAAGACAAGAAGCTTCACTGTGTATGCAAAGCTGCCATGTAGTACAAGCCCCTGTATGTTTACTTGTGAGCAAGTGTCATAGTGTTCAATGGTGCTTCCACATTTTGAAGCATGTATTAAGATGACAGTCTTTTTTTTTTTTTTTTTGCTTTCCCAAATCTTATTTCTGGGGTACATAGAAAAGAGCCTCCTCGAAGATTGTGGTATTTTTAAACCACAATCGGGCGTAC
Source organism: Furcifer pardalis (assembly GCA_030440675.1). Lineage (NCBI taxonomy): Eukaryota > Metazoa > Chordata > Lepidosauria > Squamata > Chamaeleonidae > Furcifer > Furcifer pardalis. The sequence continues at coordinate 48,988,985 of CP126891.1, forward strand.
CATGGTAACAGCAGCCTTGGGTCACCAGCTGATCTTTCTCACACTAGGTCAGGTGAAAGGAATTCTATAATAAACTCACCCAAAGGTGCCTTCTCTTTGACAGTTTCACATCTGGCCTATACATGGAAGAAGAATCCCATTTCCAAAGCCCAAACAATTCTTGCTTTATCCTTTTCTGTATTTCTCCTTCGCTAGATTACTGCTAAAGTCACCTAACCCAGCTACAGAAAAACCATTCAGTTTTAGATTGAGCCACGAATGTAGTTTGTGAGGATTTTGGAGGAGAAATCCATAATCTGAGAAGAAGTCCAGGTATGTATTACAGGTGCAAAAATTATATGGGGGCTTTCATTTCAGATGTCACTATACTTTACTGCATATTTCAGCACCCTTAATGAACAGACTCTGTTACATCTAGTCTGACTTAACTCAGGTACAATTATTATCCATGAGAATGTATTTTATTTATTTATTTATTTGCTCATATTTACTATCCCACCCCAATCGGGTAGACCCGACTCTGGGCGGCTTACAACATAGATTAAAATCACAGGTTAAAACCTTAAAAATTCATAAGAAAAATTAAAAACAGCGCCACAGATAAAAACAAGAGCAGGACGGGGTGGCTGTCTCTTAAATCAGCCAACCTACATGGGATCCCATGTTCCTGGGTCCCCACACTTGCTCCGCCAGCCAGTTTTCTCTCTAGATCTAAATATAATCCAAGTTTTTCTTCATTATTAGTCAAGTGCCTGTATCACATTCACTGATCTTTGCATTCGTGCCTGAAAATCAACAATCAATACCAACAAACCCCACTTCTCCCCTTCTCTGACTTTTGCAAAGTTCCTTTCCAGAAAAAGTCCCAAAAACTTATGGTCAGACTGAAAACAGGACTGGAATGCTGAAAGCTTTGGGAAGGAGATGCAAGGTCTCCTCTTTAAATTGCAGCATCATTCTCCCTGGTGGATGCTTTCCATGGGAAAGGGATTTCTCAGGAGGAGGAGGAGGGTTAGGCTGGCAACTGGGAAGACGCAGAAGGAGGCTCAGATGGCTCCCAGGGAAATGCTGTCTGTTTGGAAGCTACGGGTTCAAAGCCAGGGCAGTCCTGGCATATTTGGGGAAAACATTCCAGGGCAGATGGTCAGATGGGCAAGACATCGGTAAGGAGGAGAATGGCAGTCAAGTGGAAAAATGGAAACTCATCTCTCTCACACACGAACACACACACGCACACACATCAGGAGAAGATGACTGGTCTCAGACCAGGTAGGGAAGACTGGAATAATGAGCTGGAGGTAGGGTAGCATCCTTTATCCCTAATGCTGTTCAGCCTCCTCTGGTTGTTGGGTTAACCCTTTTTTCTCCCAAACACTAAAAATCCCCGGGGGGGGGGGGAGAGAATAAACACACATACCACTGCTTCAGCCTCCACACAGGACACGTGTACCTCTTCCACATGTCCCCCCAACCAGATGGACAATCTGTTGCTCGCCCCCTTGGTTTGGACTCACATGGCTTCCTTGCTTGGCTTTCAAGCTCAGAGGGAACCAGAAGAAACAGGTGAAGGAAGGGAGGGGACAGAAAGAACTTGGGAAATCAGCACCCAACCTCTTCCTCCTTTGTTTCACCAATCTGGAAATGCACAGAAGAGGGGCGTAGCCAGGGGGTGGCCAAGGTGGGCTTTGCCCACCCTGAGTTATCAGTTACACCCCCCCAACTCCCTGCTGCTTATATATATGACATATATGTATGACATTGTTGCCCATCCTGAAAAATTATTCACCCACCCACATCTAGAATCATGGCTATGGCCCTGGCACAGAACCTTCTGCCCTAGCATGGGAAGGGGGGCAATGGCAGATACCCCATTTTCCCTTCTCTTTTCCTTGATCCAAGAAGCAAAGGGGGTGGGAGACACTGGGGAAAGGGTGGTGGTGAACTGGTGTGGGAATAAAACAGAAGAGAGATATTCATTTCCGTGGCTGGAAATGGTTCGGATCCAGCCCAGTCTTGAAGTTTCTGCTTTGGGCTTTCAAGCTGAGCTGATGTTTCCACCACCATCACCCTTGCCAAGACCATCTTGGAGAGTCCTCCCCCCACTTAGGGGTCTGGGAGATTGACCCCCTCCCCAAGAACAGTTTCCTTAGTAGTCAAGGCAAGGGAGCTTGGAGGTCTTTAGCATTCTGAACCCACAAAGGGATTAAGCCAAAGCCATCGGAGGCATCAAATCTACTATGTATATTTCTGGTTTAAATCATTGTATGCTGCTCAGAGTGGGCAAATATCTCAAAGGGGCAATAAATAAATAAATAAATAAATAAATAAATAAATAAATAAATAAATAAAGACTTGGAGCTCCTGCTTAGCTGGGTGAGGGATTGCCCTGAAACGTTGCTGGCCTTCCAGCTAGCCTGTACTACCCTTAGAGGAGGTCCGTTTCCTCTTCCACGATCACCCTCCACCCTTTAAATATATATATATATTATTTCTCAGTTTCACTGATCTGCCTCATACGGACTAGAAGCCTTTTCCATCCTCTGCCTTTTCGCCAGGTTGAGATGCAACGAACCCATCAACAGGTAACAAAAAGAGGTGCTCGCTCGCTCGCTCGCTGTCCAAAAGCTCTCCAAAATGTATCCGAGGGAGAAGACAAAATATTTTTAAAGAGAGAGGATGTGTGCGTGTGTGTGCTCGTGCGAGTGGGTGTGGGGAATGAATGCCACCCCCCAGACTCCGCTGCAGTTTCTGGCCGGAGGGAAGGATTTTTTTCCTTGCAGTGGTATCCATGGAGCTGCCTGAGTCTTACTCAGAGGGGAACGTCGATCATCTACCCAAACCGGGTCCGACAGGGAACCCAGCGGGGTTAATTGGTTGGCTTTGGGCTCCTTCGCAAACGCGCCTTTAAAAAGGGGGCAGAAAGTAAAATGTTTTTTCTAACAAAATTGTTTCTTTGACCTTGCTTTGATATTCAAGATGCTCTCCTAGTACTACCCGATCCGTCCATTTGCAAGGGGGCTTTCCTCGCGATGTGCTTCACAAGGCTATGACTCCGTGGTGGTGGTGGGAGCCCTTTTCCCTCCCCGTTCCGATAAATCAACTCTCCAGCAACAAAACAAGACGTTACAGCCCCGAGGAAGCTCATTGGAGGTTAAGTGCGGCTCTCAGAGCCAAAATCTGCAGACAGAACCTGGACCTGTTTTCACTGCTCTGCCTCCAGCTCCACCATCATGCTCAGAGCCTGAGGATGGACATTAGAGGATCGGCCAGGCTGGACGTTAGACCTGCCACCAACCCACCCAGACCCATGTTGGAAATTAATGCCTTCAACCCCCTCCTGGTCGCTCCCGCCTCGGAATCGCGCCTTCATTCCAGCCTCCTCTTCCGCTGGAAAGCGGAGGAGGGTCTAGGGACAGTCCAAACACAGCTGAAACACCCACACAAATATTGCCCTTCCCTGGAGGAGTCTCTTGGAGGCATTTGAGTATTCATCTCGTCCTTGGGCCAGAGCGCGCCTTGGGCCAAATAATTTGGTTTAGGGAATTCGACCCGAGCAACAGTTTCCACAATACGTCCAAGGGGGGGGGGGGCATTGGGGCTACTCGGGAGTAAGCGTCCTCTGGCTCCCTTGAAGCGCCTTGAAGGCATCTGTTGCCTGAGAATGAGAGCCTTTCGGCTGTTCCTCCCCAAGTAATGTGGTTCAGCTCAGCAGGGTGGAAGAATCTTCTCAGAGAAAGGCGGGAGGGAGAGAGAACTTTGTGGATGGAAAGCATCGGAGGATCCCTTCCTTCTTTCCTCTTCCCAACAAATACCGGGTCCAAGTAGAAGCGGTCAGAGAGGAAAAGAAGGGTTTCCTGAAAACACATCATTGCACTTTTCCCATCGGACAACGGCGCACGGGAGAGTGAAAAGCTTCACACACAGCATCATCACCCCCAGTCGATCATTTACTCACGAGTAAGCCCCGGGGACTTACTCCCCGCGTATTCCAGTCTATAGGAGCGCAACCTCTGCTTCCCAATGCCCCAGGGGTAACTTACTGTCCTCCAAAGGCTTCACAGCCTTGCAGATTTCAGTGCGCGCTTTTCTTTTGCCTACCAGATTCCGATGGATCCTTTTCCGGATCAATTTCGGTCCCTTCTCTCGTCTCTTCCCCCTTCTGCAGTAGGAAAGGGGGACCTTTGGCCAGCAATCCAGCAAACCTCCTTTGCTCTTCCAAAACAAGTCCAAGGGGATTCCTCTCCTTACCCAGATCAAACACCCCAGAAATCAGAGCCCTAATTAGCCCAATTAGTCTTGAAAACAGCTGACTGGAGTTCCCTCCCGAGCCTGCCCGAATCGGGAAGCGAAGCGACCGTCTGTCTCAGGAACGACGTTGCAATCTTTGGGTTCAGTGCCAAGATTTGGAGAAAATTGGGGAGGGGAGACCTTTCTTACCCACCCCATCTGGTTATTCCCCCCCCCCTCAACACAGAGAATACTGAGCATCTACTAAAATAATAATAATAATATACAGTATATATAGTATATATATCTTGAAAAGCTTACCTTTGAGCTCATCCGCGCAACTGTATCCTTTCCAGTTGGATCACATTCCCAAATGGAAACCATCCACAAATCCAGAAGGAAGGAAAACGGCCATTGACTCGCAAGTCCAAAGGAATTTTTTTAGGGGCGGGAGGGAGAAGAGGTCTTTTTCGGTTTTTTATCCTTCCAATCCACTCTTATAAAAATGAATAATGATAATAACAAGTAAAACCACACACACACAAACACACACACAAACTTTGCCCTCAAATTTAAAATACACGCGCGCGCGCAAAAATAACCTTTCGGGTCTCTTGGTCCAGAATGAAATTGGGTTGGGAGGGGGGAGAGAACGGAGGGTTTGGAAAGCACGGGGGATCCTCAGCGATGCACCCGGGAGAGATCGGGGTTGGTTGGAGAACCTCCAAGCTAGCGCCGGCGATCGACTGGAGCTGTCAAGAAGCCAGGAAGGAGTTAGATCCACAAGCCCAGGCGAGTCGTCTTGCCACGATGAAGGGCGGCCGCTTCCCTCTCCTTTCCCGGGGAGATCGAGGACGGGATTGGGGCGGCGACAAGATCCATCCAGTGCCTTATTAAAGACCCTCTTTGATTCCTCCCTGAATCATCGCTTCATCATCATCCTACTACGCCTCTTCCTCCTCCTCCTCCTCCTCCCTTCTGTCTTCTCCCAAAATTCAGCTCCTGGGTTTCGCTCCTCTTGCCTCGCTGGCTCGCGCGCAACTCGCCTCGATCTACGGCGTAGCCAGAGGCTGCATTAAGGATTACATCAGGCTTTTATAAGCTTTCCAGCGCACATATTAGAGAAAGGGGGGAGGGAGAAGGAGGGAGAGAGAAAGCGAGAGAGAAAGTAGGGGTGGAATAGAGCGAGGGGAACTGATTAAAAAGACCTCTCTCTGTCTCTCTCTCTCTCTCTTGCGCCTCGTAGAAGAGGCAGAGAGGAGAAATAGCCTTCGAAGGGACGTTCCAGCCTCCGATTGCGCCTTGAACATTGTAATTTATTCATTCCTTTTTTTCCTTAAAAAAAGGAGGGAAATCTCCAATGGAGAAAGCTTGCCAGAGAGATCAAGGGGTCCCCCGGCCCCCAAGAGAGCGTGGGGGCGGGGGATGCTCTTCTTTCCCCATCAATCATCCCCACCATCACCACACGCACACACACACACACGCACCCTGCAATCCGCCGCGTAATCACGGTGGGCCACCCGGGCCAGGTAATAATCCCGGCGAAGATTACAGAGCCGGGAAGGCAAGGGGGGAGGGGGCCGGGGGGGGGGTCTCTGCAGCCGAAGGCAAAGGATGAGAAGGCAGCGGGTGGATTGGGAAAGAGTGCGCGTTAGGGGGTAGCCGATGCAGCGGAGCAGCCGAAGGGAAGGAGGCGGACAGGCGGGGGGGCCCTGACCGGCTTTATTTTTTTTGGGGGGGGCTGGCTTGCTTTTGGGGAGCCTGACCAGCGGGGGGGGGCCCTGACCGGCTGGGGGGACGCTTGAGCTAGCGCTCTGCTCGCCTGCCCAGCGGTGTTGAGAAAGGCGAGGAGAGGGAGGGTGAAATTGGAGAGGGTTGGTCTTTCCCTACCCTCCAAGTGTCAAGAGCTTGACACTTAAATGGTGTGTGTGTGTGTTTGGTCATCCCCGGGCGAAGAGAGAGAGAGAGAGGACTGCGTAATGAATGTGGACGCCAAGCAATTATGGATCATGGAGCGTTTGGAAAGGACGTATCAGGACGCAAGGGGGAGATGGTGGTGGTGGTGGTCCCGCTAGCGGCCGTTGCCTTCTTCAAAACCGACCCCCCTCCCTCCCTCCCCAACTCCAACGTCTCTCCGCGGGCACCCCGGCGGCCTCTGTGGCTGGGGAAGAGCGAGGGAATCCACCGCTGCCTGGCGCACGGAGAGAAACCCGCGCGGTGAAGGCAGGGCGCACCGGGCTGGAAGTGCTGGGAGGAAGCCGCCTCCGCTGGCCTTGGTCTCCCAGGGCCAGAGAGCGAGAAAGCCCAGGGGTCCGAGTCTCCCCTTCCCCAATGCTTATTCCCACGACGGGTTCCCACTTTCTCTCCTGCACCCAAAATCCTGAAAATCCACCACCTAAGGCTAAAGTCCTAAGAGACTTCTTTGGGAACTCGGATGGTTCTGCAGCTCCGCCAGAAGGTTCCCAACTTAGAGGGAAAGGCCGTGCTTCCTTCCCCAACCCTTGGTGCCCAAAGTGTGAGGCATCTACAACCTCAGGCACCCTGAGTTGGAAGGAGCCCTTTAGGCTATCAGATCCAACCCCCTGCTCAATGCAGGACTCTGAATCAAAGCACATATGAAGGATGATTGTCCAGTTTTCTCTGCTTCCAGAAGCAGTTGGTTCCATTGTTCTACTGCTCTAACCTTTAAGAGGTTTTTCCTTATACTCAGCCTATATCTGGCTTCCTTTAGTAGTTTCAGTCCATTGTTACACGTCCCGCATTCTGGGATGATAGAAAACAGATCCTTCCCTTCCTCTCTATAATTATCTTTCAGGTATTTGAAGAGCAACATAGCAGCTCAAAAGCAAGAACTTGCAGGTAGATAACTAGGTACTGCTTTGGTGGGAAAGGTAATGCCTGCTGCATGACCACAGAAACATCTGCTGATGCAGACAGCATTTCCTCTTTGGCTATAAATGGAGATGAGCACAATACCCTAGAGTTGGATATGACTGGCTTTCAACCAAGGGAGAACTTGTTATCATATCCCCACTCAGTCTCCTTTTCTCAAGGCTAAACGTGCCCAGTTCCTTCAGTCTTTCCTCTGGGTAAGTCCTTGCCTATGACTTTCTCTTTGCTTGTGCGCAAGTGGGTGGATTTAATGCTGCTTTGTTTTCCTGCACACTTGCTGTCAAGACCATTCCGACCTCTGGTGACCCTCTACAGGGTTTTCTAGGCGAAGGCATAGACAGTGGTTCCCCATTCCCTTTTTCTGTGGTGTCCCTGGGACTGTGCACTTTGTCCAAAGGCACACAAGGCTGGTTCTTCTCCAGGGAGGCCAAGTGGAGGAACTGAACTCCCAACCTCTGGCATATAACTCCCACTGCTATATCCATTGGGGTTTATTCTCCTGGTGCCTAGTGGTTTTATAGAACTGCAAACCTTGGAGTCCTCTTGGGGATGACGTCTATTTGGCAGCTTGAGTGCAACAGGATAACACAACTTTGAGCATGTGTGTGACTGTCTGGCCAGGTTATCCTGCTATGATCATAGTGTAGACCACACTGCCATCTCATCTCTACATGGGCTGCCTTTGATAACCATTCGGAGGCTGCAACTGGTCCAGAATGCAGCTGCCTGGGTGGTGATGGAGTGCGGACATTACACTCATGCCTCACCGCTGCTTTGGGAGCTGCATTGGCTACCGGTATGCCTCTGGGTGCAATTCAAGGTGCTGGTAATGACATTTTAAGCCCTACATGGTAGTGGGCCAGGATACTTAAGAGACCACATCACCCCAAGAACATCTGTCCATCCCACCAGAGCAGACTGGAGAGGCTCTCTCATTGTGCCATCTGCTAGAGAGGCTTGCCTTTCTATCACCAGAATGAGGGCCTTCTCTGTGCCTGCTCTGGCCCTATGGAATCTCCTGCCAATTGAGCTACAACTCCAGATGGAGTTGCTGCCCTTCAGGAAAGTACTAAAAACCTGGCTGGCAGTTGTGGGGCACTGGGACTGCGGTGACCCCCATCAGCTGGGTGATGTGGTAATATCTCTCCCTCACTCTTTTTAGTTGTCGGGCTAATTTTTAATTGTATTTTTAATTGTTTTTTTTAACTGGTTTTATGTAATTGTTGTACACCACCCAGAGTCGCTTGCCGAGTGGGTGGCAATACAAATGTGAACAATAAATAAACAATCTCAGATTCTTTGTAATGAAATCCTCTCTGAGAAAGAAATCCCACAGATCCCTGTAGATTCCACTTCATTTTGACGTACACAGCCTCATAGCCTGAGCATAGAGGTTCAGGTACTGTATTTGAAATTGGTGGTCAGAGACCCAGTACTAGTGTAGGAAAGGGGTTGATGGTCAGATTTATGGGCTTACCCAAGACAAGTGGTTCCCCTTATGCTTTAGAGAGAGCACTCACGAGTCTCCATGGTGGCAGCCTTCTCTCAGCATCCCTCAACTCCATTTCCTCTGGCTGTTTGAAGAACACGAGGCTTTGATGGGAATCCTGGGTAAAAGAGAAATACACTCTTTATGTCACATGTCATTCAAGCTACACCAACCATCTGGGCACACCCTAATAGGTTTTTCAAGGTCTGTGAGATACACTAGTACAGTACTTCAGATAATGTTATGACTTGGTTCCACAAGTCATAACGTTATCTGCTTTTTAACGTTGTGCGATGCATAGATCGCACAATGTTTAAAAAATCCCTGTTCCCTTTCCAAAGAGGAAAGGGAACAGGGGACTGATCCAGTTTGCTTAGCAAGCCGGGGGAGGGGTCTGAAAAGAAGGTACCCAAGCCTCTCTTGGGTACCTTCTTTTTAGAAACCTCCGCCTGGCTTGGTATAGGGTTAGCGATCCAGGGGGGGGGGCTTCCTAACAGAGGCTTGGGTCCCTTATCCCAGCATCTATTAAGAAGACCCCCCCCCCACCTGGATAGCTAAGACCCTTACCAAGCCAGGCAGGGGAGGAATCCACAGCTGCAGGGTGGCTGGGGAAGCTGACGGGGACTCCCCAACAGCTTCCCTAGCCACCCGCCCATGCCCCCACAGCTGTGGGGTGGCTGGGGAAGCCAATGGGGGAGCCCCCTGCCAGCTTTCCAGCCACCCCACCCCTGCGTCCGCAGCTGCAGGGTGGCTGGGAAGCTGAACGGAGAACCCCGTTGAGTTTTCCAGCCACCCTGCTGCTACGAATGACTGCATCGGATAACACTAACAGATCGTTATCTGATGCAAAATTCCTTTAGAAATTTTGCATTGTTATCCCATTTTAGTGTTATTTGATACAGTCGTTATCCGAGGTATTACTGTACTTCTAGAGCAATTGGACAATCACCATCCTAAGTGAGATTCCTACTCCCAGTAGGTGTTTGAACCAAGGGCCCCTAATTCTACTCTTTGCTACACAACATGAAATGGAACTGTTAAATCAGGGGAAAGGAGAAAACAAGGAAACAAAGATCCTTTGATGAGATAGTAGGGAGAACCTCCAAGACTCTGCCTTGTGCAGCTCAAGTTCTATGTGCAACAGTAATAATACTAATGGTGGTGGCTTAGTGGTTCAGATGCTGAACTTGATGACTGGAAGGTCAGCAGTTCAAGACCGAAATGATGCATGATGGAGTGAGCTTCCATCTCTGTCCTAGCTCCTGCCATCCAGCAGTTTGAAAGCAAGAAATTGCAAGTAGATAAAAAGGTATCACTTTTGTGGGAAGGTAAACAATGTTTGGTGCTATCCAATGTCTAGTCATGCCTGCCACATGTCAACAGAACCATCTGCAAATGCAGACCGCACTGGCTCTTTGGCTATAAACGGAGATGAACAAAGCACTGAACCCTAGAGTTGGAAACAACTGGCTTTTGAGCAAGGGTGACCTAATAATAATAACAGAATGTGAAGAAGAAGAAGAAGAAGAAGAAGAAGAAGAAGAAGAAGAAGAAGAAGAAGAAGAAGAAGAAGAAGAAGAAGAAGAAGAAGAAGAAGAAGAAGAAGAAGAAGAAGAAGAAGAAGAAGAAGAAGAAGAAGAAGAATTTTGAACCCTCAGTCATTAAAAAAAGCTTCACCAATGAGAAATAGAGAAGACTATAACATCTAGGTGAGTCATTCTTATCCATTTTCAACTCCCCAGAGGTTTGACTCACTGGTTCATCTATTCCACTGCTCAAGAAGTGAAGGGTCCTTTCCTTGACACAGCAGGATGATCAAAGCAAAGACCCATCAAGTTGAGCTAATGGTGACTAGGCAATCTGCTTCAGGGGAATATTACAGGCAACCAATTACACCTCTTCTCATCTTGTTAAGCCATGCAAGACTAGTTAAGACAGACTGCAGTTTTATGCATCTCCAAGCCCAATAAGAGTGTCATCTTCCATAATAAAATGTTATTATTTTTCATAATATATTTAATTCTCCTCCTCCTCCTATTTCTCCTCCTCCTTTTGTTTAGTATTTGTATTATTTATTGTTTTCAGTTACCTTTTTTAGTGATACAAGTTGCCTTCAGTCTTCTTGTGGAGAAAGATTGGGTGAAAATATTTTAAATAAAATAAATAAACATCCCTGAAGGCATCTGTTAAATGAAAATGATTCATCTTAAAGATTCCAAAACCCTCCTTGGGATCATGCCTCTATCAATAGCCTGTTTAGCCAGATGCCTTAAACTGGCTTCTGGATTTCTGATCTACTCTGTCGCCTGCTTCTATCACCTGCTTCCCCCAAATCCACATTAGTCCTGGCAAAAGAACAGATGAACATTGCTTCTTACATACTTGTAAGAGAGGCAGCACAAAGATATTCCCATGGGTGCTGTAGCTTCAATTGAGGTTACTGATACAGTCAAACCTCGCATAAAGAGTGCCTCGCTTAAAGAGTAACTCACTTAAAGAGCAGAATTTTCTCTGAATGTTCACTTCGCTTAACAAATAAAAGCAACCAAAAACTCGCTTAACAAATAAATTGGGGTTCGCAATCCCCCCCACAATTGTTCACTTACAATGGTGTTTCACTTAAAGAGCAAACTCGCTTAAAGAGCAATCCTGTGGAACGCATTATGCTCTTTAAGTGAGGTACAACTGTACTTAGAAAATATGTTCAGGGTTTTTTCCTAATATTTCTATTTGCTGGCATGTAAGACCCACATTTCCCCTCTTAAAATACACTGGAAAAATGGGGTGCATCTTGTATTGTATATAGTGGCCTATAGGGGCTATTTTGGTAATAATGAGGTGCATCTTATACTCCGATGCATCTTATATGCCGGCAAATACGGTAGTCAAAATCTCCTGTCTTGTGAATCCATTAAATATGGCCCTATGACAGGGGTCGGCAACCTTTTTAAGTCAGGGGCTGGGTCACACTCCCTCAGACAGTTGAGGGGGCTGGACTGGTGATCTCCCTGCTGTAAACACTGCTGTAAAATGTGTCAGCAGCTGTCGTAAATGGATTTACGAGAGCCACATCTGCATTTACAGCTCTTTATGCTGCTTCAGATGGCAGTGGCAGCGGCAGGAGTGAGGGTGTGGGCCAGATTATTTGGTGCCATGGGCTGGATCTGACCTGCAGGCCGTAGGTTGCTGACCCCTGCCCTATGCTATCTCCTGGACCAACAGAACATAAGCCTGGCATATCTATCCCATGGCAACCATTCAGATATCTAAAAGGGAAGATAATACCACATCACTCTTTTAATCTGCAGATTGAACATATAAAAAACTCCATTGTCTCTTTCTCATAGGCCTTGTTTTCCAGATTTCTTTGCATTTTCGTTGTCCTCCTCCAGGCATGTTCCAGACAGACAAGCTTCCAAGGAGGGCTTTTACCAGTATTCACTGGTGACCTTCTCATGGCCCATCCTAGGCAGAGGAAGTCTATACAAAGTTATCCCTGCTCTGGTATCATCTAGGTTTGGCTACTGCGGAATTTTACACATGGGTCTGGCCTAGAAGGCTGCTTGGAATAACAGTTTAGACCAGTGGTTCCCAACACATCATAGCCAGTGATCCAAAAGCATGGCAAAGTCATGGCATTTCTCCTCCCCATTCCCCCATAACCAAAACACATCTGTTCTACTCATCCCTCCTCTTCCAGGGCTTTAACCAATTGAAGCACAGCATACAATGTCCATCATCTTAGTTCTGTTCTCATGGTTTTCAACCTGTTATGACTACATTAAAAGTAAACTAATCAGCACCTGCCTTGGAGGTTGAATTCCCAGGCTTCTCTAGCTCTGCCCAGGGAATTAAGAGCACCAGGAATCTACTTTACTCATTAAAAGCAAAGCCCCTATATTAATTCAATACAGTACAGCCAAACCTCGCATAAAGAGCATCTTGCTTAAAGAGTAACTCACTTAAAGAGCAGAATTTTCTCTGAATGTTCGCTTCGCTTAACAAATAAAACCAGCCAAAAACTTGCTTAACAAATAAATCGGGTTCACAATCCCCCCCACAATTGGTCACTTACAATGGTGTTTTGCTTAAAGAGCAAACTCGCTTAAAGAGCAATCTTGTGGAACGCATTATGCTCTTTAAGCGAGGTACAACTGTATTTAATTAAACTTCTTTATTTATTTTATTTTAATAAAATAAATAAACAAGCAAGCAAGCAAACATGCTGTAGCTGATTCTATTATATTTTTATGTTCCTATTGGCTTTGTGAATCACTCCAGAAGCTTTGCAGAAGGCTACCCTTGGAATCTTTCTGATAAACTCTAGTGCCGTGATGGCAAACCTTGGCAATCCAGATGTTCTTGGACTTCAATTCCCAGAAGCCCAAACACCCAGTGAATCCACATGAATGGGTTTACTGCGATTCATCTGGCCCACGTTGCTCTCGTTGCTTCTGGAAGTGGAAGTAAAACACACCACTTTTTTCATGGTAGCTGCCCCTTGGACTAATTTGGGGCTGGGTAGAATGGTTATTGAATTGTATTGTTAAAATTGGTGTTGTAATATGGCATCTTCTCTGTGTTGAGGACTGTACTTGTTGAATTGATATTGTATAATTTTTATAGTGTATTATTATATGTTGTTTTTGTAATTTGATTTAGATATATTGTACTAAATTATATCTATTGTATTACTGTGCATTTATTGTATTTGGGGTGTTTACCTGTGATCTTTGTATGATGTTATTATGATTGTGTAACTGTATATTTTGCATTCCTGTAAGCCGCCCAGAGTCGCTGTATGCGAGTGGGGCAGGGTATAAGTCTAAATAATAATAATAATAATAATAATAATAATAATAATAATAATAATAATAATAATAATAATAATAATAATAATAATAATAATAATAATAAAATGGATTCACAGGGTGTTTGGGCTTCTGGAAATTGAAGGCTAAGAACATCTGGAGTTCCAAGGTTCGCCATCACAGCCCTAGTGTGTGGATTAGCTCCATGATCCAGCCGCATTTTCAAAGGTAAGCAAGTTCAAATTTGGTAGAGCAGGAAGTGGTATTTGATGATCTCTAGGCTTCCTTCCAGCCCAACATTTCTCTGAGTCTGTGTTCACTGGCTGGTGGGAGCCTGCTTAGAAAATCCTATTTATGCACCTTAAGTTTGTGATGGAGGAAATGTTAATTTTTTTTATACGCAGCAGTAGGTGGGGCAGCTTTACACATACTTTTGCTCATGCTTTGAGTTTGCAAGTTCTCCAAGTATTATCCTAGCCTCACTAGCACTATCCTGCCTCACTAGCACTAGGAAGAGGGCCTTCTCTGTGTTTGCCCCGGCCCTGTGGAACCTTCTCCCAACTGAGCTGCGCCTACAGGTAGAGCTCCTGTCTTTCTGTCAAGGCTTAAAGACCTGGCTGGTGGAGCATGTATGGGGACCCAGTAACGTGGGATCCCATGCAGGTTGGTTGGTTTAGGGGACTGCCACCTCTTCCTGCTCCGGTTTTTTACCTGTGCGCTGTTTTAATTTTTCTTATGAATTTTTATGGTTTTAAACATAACTATTATATTAGTTTTAACCTGTGATTTTAATCCATGCTGTAAGCCGCCCAGAGTCGGGTTTACCTGATTGGGGCGGGATAGTAAATATGAGTAATAAATAAATAAATAAATAAATAAATAAATAAATAAAATAAATTATACGCCCCACTCTAGCCCAGCAATTAAAACTCTCCACACTTGTTTAGAAAGATAAGAAAATAATTCTTTACTTACAGTTGCTTTAGATAGATTAGTAAACAGTTGGTTTGCTTGGTAAAAAAAGTTCTTTACAATAAGTTTCCATCATAGACAAACATGCTTTGGTTATAAGGGAAAAGAGGAGAGAGAAGAAAAACAGTAGAATAACAAGATAGTATAACTGGAACAAACACAATGTATAACTGGAACAAACACTGAAGAGTATAAGTGGAACAAATACTGAAGCTAACAGACCCAAGTATCAAGCAACTTAATATATGTCAAATGAATCTAGAGGCAGTAAACAAGAAGTCTTTTCCACTGGCTAGTTAAAGACACAGTCCACATTAACAACCCACTGCATGGTGAGGTTCCTTTAATATACTCAACAGAAAGGTGAGACAGAAGTCTAATAATCTGTAAATGAATGAAAGAAATTCCTGGGAACCCTAAAACCTGTGATACATAGAAATCCAGGAAGACCTGCAAAGAAGGTGAATGATTTGGACCAAGCTCACCTGCTCCAATGAAAGCAAGGACTTGTTTTGAGTGACTTCCATTTCAAAGGCATAGGTGGACCAGGAGATGACCGGAGAGTTGTTCACATCATCATAAATGGAGACCATTGTGCCCAGCACTGCGAAGGCTTACAAGATATTGGTTGGATTCATGAGGATCTGGCTAGGGTTATGTTTTCATTTTTAAAATATGAGTCTACCCAATTTGCATCTCTAAACTAAATGCAGACCCCAAATATGCCTCGTGGTTTGACATGCATCCATCAGTGAACTTGTGATGCTGCTCACAGACATGGATACGCAAATGTGCAATGCCTTTTGAATAAAAAAAATACACAGAGAAACATGCATACATTTTGAAAAGTACAGGCATATTTTAATCAGGGCACACTGACATGCACATTCAAGTGTACGCATATCTTTAAATGGTGCAGAAAAATCTGGATGTTTAGGGAAAGGTGCACAAGGAAAACTGGTTTTTTTTTTTCTGTACCAGTGAGCCAAGCAAATGATCTGAGAAAGAAGGCGAATGGACCCTATTGGGGTGGGGAAATGGGACTGAGCTTCACCAAAATGCCCATCCTTTTGTACACCTCTTGAACTATGCCAAGAATCCAACTTCTTAGCCAACAATCATGAGTCATCAGTGAATGATGATTATTATTTTGGATCTTCTCAAAAGCCAGAGGCATTCCGGTTCTTCCAGCTCTCTCTAAGTACAGTTACTCTCTCTGTGTTTTGGGATGTGTGGGGACTTCTTCCTTTCAACCTGTTCTGCCAGCTGTCAGACACCAGTAAAGAACACATGCTGGGGTCCAAAGATACCAGTCATTGATACCTTTTGTGGCATCTTGATTCCAGGCTGAAGACACATGAGCTTCAGAAACCTTCACTTGCACATTGCTCTGTGCTTGTGGTAGGCTGCACACCTAAAACAACAGGCACTCAAATGCTGTGTCAAGACACAACCTGAACTATTCTATGCCCTGCTGATAATTCTTCAAGAAAAGTGGCCACTCTTGGAATCTAATACAAATATATAGCTGTTATTGTTGAAGGTCTTCTTCTTTTGTGTCTCAATAAAACCTTGGACTGCAAAAATGAAGTCACTTTCTTGGCTTTGTCATTCACCAAACTTAAGTCTACATTGGTGAATGTTTCTGGCAGTCATCAGCAGATCAGTAAATGAGCCAGATTCTGTATCTCTTCACATTCACACAGAGTGTTATTGTCTTGCATTTAGTTGACTCTGACCCTCAGCCTATTCAGGGTGCTCCAAGGGACGTAGGGAGGTTGAGTTCCTCAGCCGTATCCTCCTTTAATGATGTTCCTTGACAAGTGAGCTTCTTCCTTCATCTTTTAATTTGGTTTTGCTTTTGTGTACCCTCAAGAATGTTTGTTCTTGTCATAAAGCTATTTCTGAGTCTGAGCCTGTGGACTTGTGGCTCATATCCATTCAGAGATTGCTGAAGGTAAAAAACCACAAGCCACCTTTCATATCTACTGATCCCTGCATCTCTCTCTCTCTGACCTTTTCTCTGCCACATATGCACAAAACACAAGCAGAAACCCTATGGATCTGGCCCTCCTATGTAACATTATTGGTGGAAGTTTTTGTAGCTAGATTGCTCCGCTATAAGAGGTCACCATTTAGGCAAACCTGGTGGTTCAGAAGTTGTAGTTTCAGATTTCGTTGCCAAGCAAGGAAGCTGCTTGTCCAGATTTTCAAAAACACATCTGGATATTTTATATTTATTTGTATGAAAGTGAAGGCAGTCTGAGGCCCCTTAAAGTAACACACATTGATTTCTTAAGATCTCCTTTTAAAAATGATTCCCTGGTGGTGCAGTGGTTTAACTGCTGTACTAAAGCCAAAACTGCTGACCTTGTGAGTTCAATCCTAACAGGGACTCCAGGTGGACTCATTCTTCTGAGCTCTGTAAAATGAGTACCCAGCATGCTAATTACTTTGTGAACAAACCTACAGAGTGCACAAAGCACTATGGGGCAGTATATAAGTGTAATTGGTGTTGCTACTGCTATCTCTTGAGACATGGTGAGGCCAGTTAGTATTTTGCTGGCACTGGAAGGTCAGAAGGTCAGCAGTTTGAGACCCAAGTGCTGCATGACCGAGTGAGCTCCTGTCTCTGTCCCAGCTTGTGCCAACCTAGCAGTTCGAAAGCAGGACATTGCAAGTAGATACACAGGTACCACTTCAGTGGGAAAGTAACAGCATTCTGTGCACTCCGATGTCTAGTTATGCCTGCCACATGACCACAGAAACATTTGCAGATGCAGACAGCGCTGGCTCTTGGGTTGTAAATGGAGATGAGCACTGAACATCAGAGTTGGATACGCCTGGCTTTTGAGCAAGGGCAACCTTTACCTTGAGCGTTACCTATCATGCATCTCAGACTTGCAAACAGTGTAACACAACATTCTGTGGGCAGAACACTTCACAACCATATGTATGGTCCTGTAGGGATATGCTCAGTCCTATTGTCTTGGCAGAAAGAGCCACCCTGTAAAGTTTCTCATTGGCGCAATTTCCATATCACTAACATGCTGGGGTTGAAGGCATCATGAATGAGCTCATGGCTATCACGAATTCCCCCCCCCTTTCCCAGGTCTTGGAAAAGTTATTTTACTCACTGAATTATTCTGTGTCTGGGGGAGGGAGACAGCTCAGATGTAACCTCCTTGCCAGCTTCCAACCCTTGGCTTCTTGCCTTGGTCTCCAGCCTCCTCAGTCTGCTTCCACCTCCTTCTCTTTTAGCTTTCCCCTCCCGGTCCCCCTCCCCCCATTCAATTAGGCCAACGATTACATGCTCCGCTGTGTTCAGAAGAATTAAGGCCTGTGATTTCAACAGTACACTCTGACTCCCAAGCTGTGCCAAGGGATCCGTGGACCAACCTTAGGAAGGGAAATGGACACCCTCTACCCACCCGTCCACTCCGAAGAGGGGCTGTGTCACAGGAGATGTGTGTGTGGCCCCTCCACATGAAGGAGGAGAAGAGAGAAAGAATGGGATCCTGGAGGAAGTTTGCAAGCTCAGAGACTGGGCTGAAATACTGTTTGTCTGTGTGTTTGTGTGTGTTTTAAGCAACAGGCAAATTCATGCTGTGCGTGAGCAGAATGTTGATAGAATCCCTCTACTGTACTGTCTTTCCCCTCTCCCTGCTTTTAATTAGCAGATGTATCTCAGCAACGTGTGTGTGTGCGTGTGCGTGTGCGTGTGTTTTGTTGGAAAGGAAAAATAATTGTCACAAGAAAGGGCTGTATCTAGAAAGTATGGAAGGGATTTAAACAAACCCCTTCTTTGAACCCCCTTGCTCATTGGGCACTGCACGTTAAGAAAAATGCAAACAAGTTAGAGAAGACACAGAGAAGGGCAATGAGGATGATCAGAGGACTGGAAAACAAGCCCTATGAGGAAAGACTGAAGGACCTGCATATGCTTAGCTTTGAGAAAAGGAGACTGAAAGGGGATATGATGATAACTCTCTTCAAATGTTTAAGATATATTTATTTATTTATTTATTTAGATTTATTATCCTTCCCCAGTCAGGCGAACCTGACTCTAGGCGGCTTACAGAAAATTCATAAATTAAAACCTTGAGGTTCAAAATTACTTAAAAGTCAATTTAAAAAAAATTAAACCATGAATTTACAAAAATCTAAAAGATTTAAAAAGGTTAAAAGGTTTTAAAAGATTTAAAAAGTTTAAAAGAGTGAGGGAGGGGTGGCTGTCCCATCAGATTAGCCACCCAACATGGGACCCCATGTTCCTGGAGCCCCACACCTGCCCTGCCAGCCAGGTTTTTAGGCCCTTCCGAAAGGGCAGGAGCTCTGTCTGTAGACCTAACTTATAGTTATAGACGTAACTTATAGTTATAAAGAAGAGGGGTGGAATCCGTTCTCCATCCTCCCAGAGTGCATGGCATGTCATAATGGGCTTAAACTAAAGGAAGCCAGATTTATGCTGAATATCAAGGAAAACGTCTTAATGGTTAAAGCAGTACGACAGTGGAACCCATGATGACCTTGAGAGGTGGTGAGCACGCCAACATTGGAGGCCTTCAAGAGATGCCAAGACACTGGATACTCATTCTACTCACCTCGGAAGAATGGAAGGCTGAGTCAACCTGGAGTCCTGTCAGGATAGAACTTACAACATCAGCAGTTTGGGCTGCAATACAGCAGTATAATCGCTGTGCCACCAGGGCTCTTCATCACAGCTAAACAGGAATTTGAACACAGATCTCCCATGTCCTAGTTTGACACTCAAGCTTAGGGCATCGTGTTGTCTCTCAGTAGCCATCAAAAGGGAAGCTGGTGGGATTTCATCTTAAATATTACTTCTTCTGTGTTTTCCATGAAAATTCCTGCCCAAAATGAATCTGTTCATCTTTAAAGATGCCACAGGTTTCTCTCTCTCTCTCTTGCTTGTTGTTGTTGTTGTTGTTGTTGTTGTTTTATCAGACACCTTTCCAGAAGATACTCACCTGCAGTTCCTGCTCAATAACATCCTTACGGCCCCTGATATAAACCATTGAAGGAACTTGCAGAGGTGTTTAAAAGGAACTCTGTGAAATGAAATGTCAGCCATCTTGAAGACAAAAGCTAAACCAGAAACAAAGGAAAATTTGTTCAAGTCTATGGTCTTGAAAGCAATGACATACAAAACATAGGCTTTAGAAGCTGTGGAAGAAAAACAGCTGCAAGTAACATAACAAGCAATGGCGAGATCAATGCTCAGAATCTCACTTCACAATAAAGTAAAAAATGTGGATATCAGGCAAAAATCACTGTTAAAAGATGTAGTAAAAGAATACTGGACAAACAAATTAAGGTTGGCTGGCCATGTTGCACACACAAGTGACAATAGATGGAGCACCAGACTAATGAATTGGGATCTGAGAGATCACAAAAGACCTAGAGGGGAAGACCACCTCGCAGATGGGAAGATTTCCTCAAGAAAAATGTTGGACCAACATGGAGAAGAACTGTCAGGAACAGATCACTATGGACAGAAGTTGTGCGGAATGTCGTTGCTGAGACATCTACTCATACGAGGACTCCTCACCGAATAACAACTCCAAGGTATCCAAGGTAAGGTATTCTAAGCATCTCTTTCTATCTGCTTGGGTGAAAGTTTTGTGGAATTCCACCAGATGCAAAGAGAAAAGGAATAACTTAGGACAATGGGACAATGGGCACTGCCTTCTAGTGACTGAACCTGAGCAGTTTTTAAAGTCAGTCTCCAGAGTCTTTATACTGGGCTTCCCAGCTGTGAGAACAGCCCTCGACACCCTCTGAATGGAGATGAGCCTCAAGTATTCCTGTCCTGGTTTTGTTCCTTTTGCTTTAATTAAGACATATTCTATAAATTCTCCCCAAGTCGCTTTAAAGTCATTTCTTTTTATTAATCCTTTCTTAAACTTTAGTTCACAAATCTTGTGTACCCTCAAGAACAAGCATTCTTGAGGGTACACAAGAGCAAGACCACGTTAGAAGATGGAGGAAGGAGCTCACTGGGCAAGGAACAACATTAAAGGAGGATATGGTTGAGGAACTCAACCTCCCCTACATCACTTGGAGGACCCTGAATAGGCTAAGGGTGGGAGTGCTTAAATGCAAGACCAGCATGCTCAAGTGGGGGCTGCTGGCAAAAAACAACACATTGTGTGAATGCAGAGAGATACAGAATCCTGTTCATTTGCTGGTCTGCCAATTACTACTGGAAACATGCACCAATGAGGTTTTAAGTTTGGGCAATGACAAAGCCAAGAAGGTGACTTCATTTAAGCAGTTTAAAGATTGACCTGGACATGAAAGGATGATGATGAGAAGAAGCTGAAACTGAGGAAGAAGAAGAAGCTGTGAGAGTTTATATGGGATCCAACTGAAAAATAGTGGTGGGGTAGACTTCCCTTAGAGTAATGTATAGTTGCAAGAGCAGAATCCTAAGGAAGGCTTAGAGCAGAAGAATAGACATCTTTGAACTATGGTGCTGGAGATAACTCTTGAGAGTCTGCTGGACTGCAAGTACTTTAGCCACCAAATGAGAAGAGAGGACTCACTGGAGAAGGCCCTGATGCTAGGAAAGATCAAAGGCAAAAGGAGAAGGGGTCAGCAGAGGCTGAGATGACTAGATGGCATCGTTGATGCAGTGGGTGTAGATCTGGGCAGGCTGCGGAGGACGGCAGATGACAGAGGAGCATGGCGTGTGGTGGTGATTGGGGTCATTCCAAAGGGTTGGACTTGAATGTGCAACTGAACAACAAGTCCTGGAATACTATCTTTCAAGTCACTATTTGGTACCTAGTTTTAGATACCAGATTGAAACCACAGGAGAGATCTTGCTCACAGTTCTCCATTGCCCCTGCTTAACTCTTCCCAATCTAACTCATACATTACATGACATCCAGCAATTATATGAATAGCAGAAGTGATTGATTAAAGTCTGGTTCATGGTGGTTTACTCTAATGAGTCACACTGGAAAATATGTGGGGGTGTGTGGGGGGGTGAGAAATGAAGTTCAGGCATACATTTTTAATAAGCTAATGACCCAATGAAGAAACAGCTAAACCAAATGTTTTCCTGTCATCTCTCTAATCCTAGTTCTTTTTCTTTAAGGGATCATTCCTTAAAGACATGTTTTGATATTTTCCATCTTTTGTTGGGGCAACTGCTAACTGAAACACATAATAACAACTATTGGGATAAAAAAAAGCAGTAAATACAGTATTAGATGATAATTGGTGCTAATCCTAATCTGGGCTCCTTTTGAAGTTGCCAGAGCTGAAGTTTGGCCATCTGGAAGCTTGGTGTGCGATCTAACTTTGAGAAAGTTCTGGTCTGTTTTTTTAAAAAAATGGAAACTATATGGTCTATGACCATGATGGCAAACCTTGGCACTCCAGATGGTCTTGGACTTCAATTCCCAGAAGCCCAAGCCCCCTTGAATCCACACAAATGGGTTTGCTGCAATTCATCAGGCTGCGCTGCCCTTGCCGCTCCCAGAACCAGAAGTAAAATGTGGCCGTATGGATGAATTGCAGCAAACCCATGTGGATTCACGGGGGCTTGGGCTTCTGGGAATTGAACTCAAGAACATCTGGAGTGCCAAGGTTTTCCATCATGGGTCTATAACAAAGAACAATCATTTGCTTTTGTTTTTTCAATCTTTTTAAAGGTTAAGGGGTTTAGGGAAGCAGAAAGGAGTTGTGTAACTCAGGGGTGCCCAACCACTGGGCCATGGACTAGTATAGGCTGTCCTGAACTGGGCTGTGGGGTGGGTGGTGCTGGGAGTCCCAATTCTGTAGTCTTCTGCCCTCAATGTGCTCCACCATGTGTGGCTGGCAGGTGGCTGGGCTTCTCCCCCTTGTTTTTGAGCTACAGCAGGGCTCATTTCCCCACTTACTGGTCCGTGGAAAAATTGTTTAGCATAAAACCAGTCCATGGTGCAAAAAAAGTTGGGGACGCCTTGTGTAACTGACATGTCTGCCTTCTAAACCTAGGGAATTTCCTCCCCCTGAAGCTCTCTAATCAGTGTGTCTAAAAGACAGCAGAAATATACAGAGGGTGCCAGAAATGTATACACATTTAAAGAGCCCTTATCTATGTCTTAATTTTAAAAGAACTGAATTATGTTGGCAACGTGTAGTATGACCTTCACTCAAAAGAATTAATGGCAACATCACCAGGCGACAGGCAGGACAGCCAAAGAAAGGGATGGAAGCACCATTGTTGTTCAAGCAGTACAAGACTATTTTGCAATGGTATTTGACATTTGAGAACATTGTGGAAGTACAAGGACTTACATACTCCTGACTTAACACCCCTTGACTTATATCTATGGGGACCTTAAAGGATATGGTGTACTGTAGTAAACTTGTTACATTGGTGGTACTTTGGAAAAGAATTGAAATGGTATGTGCAGCAATACAAGTGGACACTTTGGTCAGTGTTGCCATTCTGGATATCTGATTTGTGTCCATTAATTCTTTTGCATAAAGATTGTCCCGTTTGTCCTACATAAAGCATGGATGGACATTTTTGGCAAGAGATGGCATAAATCACATTGGCAGAGGCACAAGTAAAACTGCCTTTAATGTTGTATATGGTGACGTTGGGTCCCAGAAGGGAAAGCAATCGCATACCACTGGTTGTCACCTCCAGCCCTGAACTTAAACCCCTCATGCGCATAATGAGGGATCTCCAACCCATCTTCGCTTTCCAAAGCCCTTGGTGACAGACCCTACTCGTTTATAGACAACCCTCCAATCTCAAACAACTATTGACACACAACAGACTACACAGAAGTGGAGCAGAGATGGGAGCTAGACCCTGCTGCAAATCCAGATGTCAACTATGCCCCCACATTCACTCTGGAAACAGTATTACTGGACCCAACGGCACCACACACAACATTAAAGGCAGTTTTACTTGTGCTTCTGCCAATGTGATTTATGCCATCTCTTGCCAAAAATGTCCATCTGTGCTTTATGTAGGACAAACAGGACAATCTTTACACAAAAGAATTAATGGACACAAATCAGACATCCGGAATGGCAACACAGCGAAACCTGTCTCAAACCACCTCAATCTAACTGGACACTCTATCCAAGACCTGAAAGTTACAATTCTGGAACAGAGATATTACAAAACTAGGATTGAAAGGGAGACAGCAGAAATCAAATACATCCATTTGTTAGATACCCATCACAGGAGATTAAATATTAACAAAGGGTTTCTGGGGCATTATCAAATTTGATACACAGATTGCTATATGCTGCTAGATATTTTATATATTATATTACCTTTCTGCCAATTCTCTTTAGCAAGACAGGAAGTAACAAGGTACAGTGTTTTTGATTGGAGGTCAAAGGTTGATCAGGGACCAGAATGGACTTTCTCAGACCCTTTGAGATTGAAAGGGAGACATTTAGAGCTAATCTGAATAATTTATTGTTGCTGATGGCTGTGGGAAACTGTATTGTTGTGCTTGCTTCTTGTCTGTCATTTTGCTTGAGCACACCCTGCTCCCTTTGACCCATGAATTTGCTGTATAAAAACCATGCCTGTAAGTTTCACTCCTTGTCTGAAGAAGTGGACTTGATCCAGGAAAGCTAACAATAAAAATATAGCAGTTAGTCTTTAAAGTGCTACAGTGTTTTTTTGTTTTGTTTTGTCTATTTTGTTTTGTTTTCTGATATATCTTCTGGGAAGGTGCTTGACAAAACAAGGACAACACCAAGCAAGTGAAAAGAGAGACCAAAATCCTGTGGCATCTTTTAAGATGAACCGACTTGCTTTGGCAGGAGTTTTCATGGAAAATGATAAACATTCCTTCAGATAAATGGAATACGATGTTTAAGCCCCTGATTGCCTGGGAAATCACTGGACAGAATCCTGCCCATTTACTGCTCTGACATTTACTACCAGAATGTGCACCGATGAGGACTTCAGTTTGCCCAACAGCAAAGCCAAAGAAAGTGGCTTCATTTTGGCAGTCCAGGGTTTGATTGGGACATGAAAGAAGAACTGGGAAACAGTCATGTGTTCAGGCAGTGAGACAGAGTGAAATGGTACAGAAAAGATGAAATTGCAACATTAACATTGGCTATAAAGTCTCAAAGGCCTGGTCAGCATAAACCAGGGTGCCCAAACTTTTTGGACCGTGGGCCAGTCACATGGTTCAGGGGTGCCCATACTACGGCCTGGAGGCTGGATCTGGCCCCTGATCCCAATTCACCCAGCTCACATCACCCTTGTTGCTCCCAGAAGTGTATGGGTGTGTTTTACCTCCACTTCTGAGAGTGACAAGGGTGGTGTGGGCCAGATGAATTGGCATTGGACACCCCGGAGGGGTCGGGTCATTTAAGTGATACACAGAGCTGTAGCAACCCTTCTGCCATAATAATCCATATTGTGTGTTTAAGAAGCTGTTATCTGGATTCAAAGTATTGTTGCCTAGAATGCAAGCATGTGTCCCACCCAACTCAGCTGTCTTCACAAAGCAAAAGCTGCCTGGCAACCAAGGAAAAATGCAAGCAAACATACACATCATTCCTGAAAATTCTTCGGTTCTGCAATTTTCACTGGAGGCTGTTGCATCCAGCTGGTGGATGTTATAAACCATCTCTATTCGTAGAACAGGACTACAAGGTGTGTAGTGCATATGTCATGTACAGAACCACAGTTAAACTCAAGGTCCACTTCTCGTTGTTCTGCTGTATCTGAATCCAAATACTGTATTGGTGATCCTCATGGTGATCATCAGCCATGAAGACTCTCCTGATAATATTATGCAGTGGCCTTTCATCTGCCTTTTGCATTGCAGCGTGATACCCATAGTACCACTGATCCAGTTCTGTGAGTCCCTTTCTGGCCCTGAGCCCTTTTGGCACACAAAGTCCTCCTCAACCCCAGGCCAGGACTGATGAAGATGCTGCCCTCCTTCAAGATGGATTCAAGTGTTACGACTCCAGACGGAGTTGCTGCTCTTCAGGAAAGAACTAAAAACCTGACTGGCAAAGCAGGTGTGGGGCACCGGTGATGCGGTGACCCCCGGCTGCTGGCTGACATAGCAATATTGCTCCCTCGTTCTTTTAGCTGTTTGGGTAATTTTTGTAATATTTTTAATTGCATTTTTATGGGTTTTAAGTTTTAGATTGTGATGGTGATTTTAACATGCCATATGCACTACACACCAGAGTCATTTCGAGTTGGGCGGCTATATAAACCGGACAAATAAATAAATGGGATTTAATCCACTTGGGGACTGTTAGATCCGGAGATCAGGGCGCGGGAGTGAGGACACGGAAGCCATTAAGGGTGAACCAAACAACACGTCTGTTTATTGTGGTTAGCACAGACAACAACAACAACGGCTGGGTCAGCAGGGGATTAAATACCCTGCTTGACCCAGCCCACTGACCAATGGGTAGCGGCGATTTTCCCGCCGCTAGGACTTTTAAATATCTAACACCCCTTCCCCCCAGAATGCCCCAGTCTGCTATTTGCATACAAAATCCTCCAGGTGACGGGGGCGTGTTCTTACTCGATCGGACCCGCGCAGTTCAGTCGGCGCTGGGGCATCGGGCAGAGCGGACCTGTCGCTCTCGCTCTGCCCTGGCTGGGCCGGGAGCGGATCCGGAATACGAGCGTCGGGCTCCGCGGTGACCGGGGGTGAGCCTGTTCCACACGGTAAGCTGGCCGGTGATGGTGCTGCGTGAATGGGGCTGTTTTCTGGCCGAACCGGGTCGGTGACCGGTTCGTCCATCGGGTGCATGTCTGGCTCAGCGCCGGTCTGCACTCCCCGGGGGAGGTTGCTATCCGTGTCGGGACTCGTTCGCCTCCTGAGCTGGTCGACATGGCGTTTCCATGTCCGACCATCAGCGAGGCGAACCTTGTAGGTGTAGGGGCCCAGCATTTCGCTGACGGTTCCCTCTTCCCACGGGTGGCCCGACGCGTAGTTCCTAGCGAAGATTGGTGAGTCAATGGCCAGTGTCCGGCCCTGTGGTTGGTCCCCCCTGAACTTGTCTGGAGAATACCTAGGGTGTAACCGGTCAAGCTGACAACGGAGTCTCCTACCCATGAGTAACTCTGCGGGGGCCCTTCCCGTGGCAGCGCAGGGAAGGTTGTGTTGGGCCAACAAGAACGTGTCTACGCGTTCCTGCCAGTCCCCGGGTCCTAGCCTTTCCAGGGCCTCCTTTGCGCTGCGCACGAATCTCTCGGCCTGCCCATTCCCTTGCGCCCTGAACGGGGATGTGAGAGCATGCCTGGTTCCTAGGGATGCCAGGTACTGTTCAAACTCAGTGGCCGTGAACTGAGGCCCATTGTCAGAAACTAGGGTGTCGGGAATGCCGTGTGTGGAAAAGAGTTGTCTGAGTTCCCGGATCATTGCTCTGGCTGTGGTGCTACTCAGGAGTCGGATCTCCAACCATTTCGAGTAGGCATCCACTACAATCAGGAATGTTTGGCCGTGGAATGGGCCGGCGAGGTCGATGTGAATCCTCTGCCATGGGCCCGAGGGCTGTTCCCATTCTCTGACCGGGGCTGCTGGTGGATTGGGTCGTGATGATTGGCAAGGTGTACATTTGGCCACCCACGACTCTATGTCCTTGTCAATACCAGGCCACCACACGTAACTTCGGGCTAACCCCTTCATCTTTACTATTCCCGGGTGGCTGGCATGCAGTGTTTCTAGGACCTTGGGGCGGATTTTCCTGGGCACCACTACCCGGTCCCCCCACAGCAAGCAACCCCCCACACAGCACAGTTCGTCTTTCTTGTCGAAATATACCTTGAACTCCCCTTCCCCCTTGTCCGGCCACCCCCGCTGAACCCAGCTGGAAACGGCCCGAAGTTCAGCGTCCCGCGCCGTCGCCCTGGCAACCTCGGCCGACGTAGTGGGGGCAGAGTCCAGGATGTCCAGGGCAAGAACTGATGCTTCCCCCCGTTCCGCGCCTTCCTGGGTCGGGAGGGGGCATCTGCTCAAGGCGTCAGCATTTCCCATGTGTTTCCCGGGCCGGTAGACTAAGGTGTATGAGTACCCCGACAGGAAAATGGCCCACCTTTGCATCCGGGGGGACAAGGCAGAGGGTGTAGGCCGGTCGCCAGCCAGGAGTCCCAATAGGGGCTTATGATCAGTCACAAGTTCGAAGTCCCGGCCGTACAAGTAGTCATGGAATTTTCTTACCCCTGCCACTGCCGCCAGCGCCTCCTTGTCGATCTGGCCGTAGTTCCTCTCCGTCGGCGACATGGTCCTGGAGTAATAGGCGATGGGCGCCTCGAGGCCGTTGGGCAGTCGGTGGGCCAGGACTGCGCCGACGCCGTAGGGAGACGCGTCGCAGGCGAGGACCAGTGGCAGGGTCGCGTTGTATTGGATCAGGAAACTGTCCTGGGAGAGAAGATTTTTAACAGCAGCGAAAGCTGACTTTTGCTCGGGTCCCCACACCCACTCTGCCTTCGCGGCCAACAGTCTGTGTAGGGGCTCAGCCACGGTGGCCTTTCCTTTCAGGAAGGTCGCGTAGAAATTCAGGAGTCCCAGGAACGCCTGCAGCTCCTGCTTGTTTTTCGGGGCCGGGGCGTTCCGAATCGCTTCCACTTTTCCCTTCGTTGGGTGGATGCCCTTGGCGTCGATGTGGAACCCTAAGAAGTCCACGGAGGGGACCCCCAACAGGCACTTATCCCGTTTCACCCTGAGCCCAGCGGCCCTGAATTTAGCCAGGACAGCGGCGACCCTGTCCTTGAGCTGCCCGGGATCCCCCGCAATTATCAGGACATCATCAAAATAGGGTACCACCCCCGGGAGTCCTTGGAGGAGCCTTTCCATCGTGCTCTGAAACAGTCGCGGAGCTATGCTGACCCCGAACTGCAGCCTCGTGCACTTGAATGCCCCCCGGTGTGTGACAATGGTCTGGGCTTCGGCTGTAGTGTCATCCACCGGAAGCTGTTGGTACGCTTGGGCCAGGTCCAGCTTGGCAAAGATCTTGCCAGGGCCCAGTGAATGGAGTAAGTGGTCTATGATGGGAACCGGGTACGCGCTCGGCTCTAATGCCTTGTTGATCGTGCATTTGTAGTCCGCACAGATGCGCACTGACCCGTCCGGTTTGATGGGGGTCACTATGGGGGTCTCCCACCGAGCGTGGTCTACGGGAACGAGGATTCCCTGGGCGACCAGCTTGTCGAGCTCCTTCTCGACCCTGGGCTTGAGTGCCAGTGGGACTCTCCGGGCCTTAAGTCGGATGGGGGCAACGCTCGGGTTGAGTGCAAATGAAATAGGGGACCCCACATACCTGCCCAATCCTTCCCCGAAAACGTCCTGGAATTCGGCCATCAGGTCGTCCCTCAGCGAGGCATCCCCGGGCTGGTCAGTCGCAGTGTTGTGGATGCCAGCGATGGACAGTCCCAGGGCGGGGAACCAGTTTGTGCCCAGTAGCGTCGGGATGTTACCGTGGACTACGGTCAGCGGTAGGCTTTCTTCCTTCGGCCCGTACTTGACACGGACCCACTTCTGTCCTGCGACGGGGAGGAACTTGCCTTGGCAGTCCTTGATTCGGATCCGCTGGGTCTGGAGGTCTGATTCTTTTAGGGCCGGGAATGTCTTCTTCATCCACCTCCACGGGATGATGGATATGGCGGCCCCAGAGTCGACCTCCATCGGACACTCTGTCCCGTTGATCGTGACTGTGGCGTGGTACTTCTCTCCCTTCTGTGTGGCGGTGTGGCTTATCGTGAGCGTGTGCGTCTCTGCATCTTCGAATTTGCCGCTGTTGCGTCCCTGGCGCCTCTGATTTGTCCTCTGTTTGGCGGCCATCTTGCCCGGCGGGAACTTTTGAATCTGCCGGTCAGCTTGGTTCTCCACTTGCCTTGCCCGGCAGACCTTCCCAATGTGTCCCCGCTTGTCGCAATAGCGGCAGATGGCCTCCCTGAAGCGGCAATGTGCCCGCTGGTGTGGCCCTCCGCAGCTGGCGCAGCGCTGGCCGCTCCTGCCCGAGTTTCCCCCGTCGGTCGCGCACACCTCTGCTTCTTCCTCCTCGTCCTCGTCAGAAACGACGTCTTGATGGTGAGCGGAGGCTTGGCGGGGCGCCGACGGGGACCGGTTGAGGGAGGATGCGGTCGACATCGAGAGCTCGAAAGCTCTGGCCTCCTCGATGGCCCCGGCCAGGGTCAGGTCTCTCCGGGCCTATAGCCTCTTCCGGAGCTTGTTGTCGCGGACTCCTCTGATAAGCTGCTCGGTCAGGGAGTCCTCGAGGAATGGCCCGAATGTCGCCGGGACGGCTGCTGCCCTTAGGGCGGCTACGTACTCGCCGATGGTTTCCCCTGGCATCTGGTATCGGTCCCGGAACTGGATCCGGAACACGAACTTCGATGGCTCCGGCGCATAGTGGTTCTTGAGGGCCAACTGTAGTGCTTCCCATGAGACGTCCAGGATTGGTGTTGGATCCACCAGGGACTGGGCCACTTCGTAGACCTTGGCTCCGCAGTGGGTGAGGAAGAACGCCTTCTTCCACTCCGATGCTATCTCTCCCAGTTCCGCAGCTAGCAGGGAGAACTCAAAACGGTCCATATAGCTCTTCCATCTCTCGTCCTTCGGTTGGAAGGGAGCCGGTGGAACGTAAGCAGCCATGGCGAGGTGCCTTCGTGAGAGGTGGCTCTGGTGTGTGTGATGGTTCTGGTCCGTTCCTCAATATCCCATCCTCGTCGCCAGTGTTAGATCCGGAGATCAGGGCGCGGGAGTGAGGACACGGAAGCCATTAAGGGTGAACCAAACAACACGTCTGTTTATTGTGGTTAGCACAGACAACAACAACAACGGCTGGGTCAGCAGGGGATTAAATACCCTGCTTGACCCAGCCCACTGACCAATGGGTAGCGGCGATTTTCCCGCCGCTAGGACATTTAAATATCTAACAGGGACCATCACCCTTCTTTGTGGACTCATAGGGGACCATGAAGAAGAAGAAGAAGAAGAGGAGGAGGAGGAGGAGGAGGAGGAGGAGGAGGAGGAGGAGGAGGAGGAGTTACAGATAACCAACCTGTCGTTATAGAAACCTGTAATCAGTGGAGGGCATCAGCAGGTTCACACCAGTTCTCCAGGACCGTAGCAGAAATTCTAGCTGGCTCCTCTAATCCAAGTTTTGAAGTAAAGTAGTCCTAATTCAGGTGCAATGCAGGGCTTCCCCCTGGCCATGCCCACCACAACATGCCCACATTGTGGTAGTAAATTTTGTTTGTATCCCATCACTGGGACTGCAGTGGCTCAAGTGGCTAAGATGCTGACTGGGAGGCAGAAGGTCAGCAGTTCAATTCCTGAGTACTACAGGACGGAATGAGCTCCCGTCTTTGTCCCAGCTTCTGCCAACCTAGCAGTTCAAAAGCAAGAAATTGCAAGAAGATAAATAGGGACTACTTCGGTGGGAAGGTAACACCATTCTGTGCACTCCAGTGTCTAGTCATTCCTGCCACATGATCACGGAAACATCTGCAGAAGCAGACAGCGCTGGCTCTTTGGCTTTGAAAGAGAGATGAGCACTGAACCCTAGAGTCGGATATGACTGGCTTTCGAGCAAGGGAAACCTTTACTTTTTTACTGGCTGTAATGCAACCAGAACACTATGAGTTCGGTCCTGAGCAGCGCTCATGGCTGACTCCGCCTTCCATCCTTTTGAGGTCAGTAAAATGAATGACCAGAATGTTGGGGGCAAATTCTAATTAACTTGTGAACTGCCCAGAGAGTGCTATGGGGGGGGGGGGCAATATAGAAGTGTTAATTGCTTTGCTTTATCTGTGCAACCTTTTTTGTATGCCAAATGAGTAAACAAACACTAGGAAACAACATAACGGTTTGGAGGGGGCTCAGCCTTTGCCTGCTACACAAACATGTCCATTAGTCTAACAAGCTGTTATTCATGTTTTACACGGCAGCCCAGGTTGCAGCTTCTGGATAGGATGAGATTGTCGCTCAAAAGAAAGAAAAAAAGAAACTGGGGGTGGGGGTAGGGTGGGATATGAAGATGAATGGCCTGCCGGGCCCATTTAATCACCCTCCGTTTTGTCTGGGATTATTATTAGCATAGCCATCAGCCATAATTACTATTAACATTGTTTATTATTCTGTGCTGATGTCACAGAGAGTCTTGGCCAGTCCTTCCCAAATCGGAGCAGTTTGTCATTCGGAGATGAAATCCAATTTCAAAAGAAACACTCAAGCTACATATTTTAATTTTGTGACTGTCATCCCAACAGCCTGGATTAAACCTGGCCTACTGTTGTCCCACGTCCCCCCTCCCCCACCATCATCATCTCCCCAAGATTTGTGTACCTTTATCCTATCCATCTTTACTGCTAATCATTTCTATGATGTTTGTTTACTTGCTTGAGCTTTAAGCCAAACACAGTGCCATTAATTAACAAATTACAATAAGAGTCTTAATTTCAATAGGTCAGAGCTCTCGGGTCTAGTTGTCTCCCTAGTTGTGCTGGTGATCTTCATTTCTATCCATGTGGTTTAGTGGTTAAAATTCTGAGCTTGAGGACCAAAAGGTTGGACGGTCAGCAGTTCAAGACTCGAATGCTGCATGATAGAATGAGCTCCCGTTGTATGTACCTGCTCCTGCCATCCTAACAGTTTGAAAGCAAGAAATTGCAAGTAGATAAATAGGTACTGCTTCGTAACTGGCTCAAGAGGGCTGAAGACCAGCAGTGTTAGACTAGAGGTCAGTTGATGTTCTGCTGGACGCACGCTCCTGACAACCCATGGGTGTCAGAAAATACTTAGGACCTTCTTCTTCTTCAAGTGCTGTATGTGATTCTGAATATTATCATCATGGCAATCAGCCATGAAGACTGTCCTGAGAACATCATGCAGTGGCCTTTCATTTGCCTTCCGCATCACAGCATGACCCCCGTACCACTGATCTAGTCCGACAAGTCACTTTCTGCTTCTGAGCCCTTTTGGCATGCAAAATCCTCCTCAGCCCCACCCCAGGATGGATAAAGCTGCTGCCCTCCATCAAGATGGATTCAAGTGGGATTTAATTCACTTGGGGACCATCATCCTTCCCTGCGGAGTTTGGCACTCAAGCCATTAGTTCCCAGGTTAGTTAACTGCTGCCTAACACTTGGCATTGAGTTGATGGCAGTATGATCTACTCTAAAACCATAGCTGGGTAACCGGGCTAGATTTGTGATAACCTGGCCAGGCTTGTAGTTAGGACCCACCTTTGCCTAACTTTATCTACGGGTAGAAGAGTTGGAAATGAGAGAGTGTCAGGATCAAAGGTGTAAACAGCCTAGCTATTCCTGGTCTGGACTTCCTCAAGGATAGGTAAAAGGAAAGTGCTGCAGTGTTTTTGTTTTGCTTTCTGATATGTCTGTAAAAGTAATTTAATTTCATTTTAATTAAAGTAAAGGTCACCCTTGCTCAAAAGCCAGTCATAGCCATCTCTAGGGTTCAGTGCTCATCTCTGGTTTAGCCAAAGAGCCAGTGCTGTCTGTGTCTGCAGATGTTTCCATGGACATGTGACCGGCATGACTAAACACTGGAGTGCACGGAACACTGTTTACCTTCCCTGTCAATGTGATACCTATTTATTTACTTGCAATTACAGTACTTGCTTTCAAACTGCTATGTTGGAAGGAGCTGGGACTGAGACAGGAGCTCCACTCTGTGGTGCAGCACTTGGGTCTCGAGCTGCTGACCTGCCAACCTTCCAGTCACCAAGTTCAGGGTCTTAACCACTAAGCCACCACAGTCCCTTACTGAGGATCTATCCTCAAGGATACTGTCAGGGGTTTGCATGACAGGGGAAGAGGTACTCAACATCTTTTGAAAGGTCTCCAGCATCAAGAGAAAGGGATTTCTACTGGTTCCTGTTCTTACTCCAATGTTGATGGTCATCTTGAGCCTGCAGATCATTATTCCTGTTCCATCTTCAAACTCAACCTTCTTGCTTCTTCTTGCTTCTTCTTTTGTGGAGACACAAAACCCAGATATTCTGGGACTGAGGCTCCTTTCCTTTCTCCTCCATCTGCCCGTGAAGTTCCTGACCCATCCACGTCCCTTCCACCACCACTTTCTTTCCCTCTCCTGACCCTTTTGCCTTCCCACTTCATTCCTTCTTTGCTCCCCAGAGTCTTCCGTCTTCCCCTGTCTCTGCCCTTTCCCCCCATTCCACAAAGCTGAGTCGTCCCAGCCTGCAAATGCTTATATACAGAGCCTCTAGCCTGGAGAGACATGCACAAACACACAACAGCTCCTGGGGACGGGGGGACGGGACACAAAGACATTGTCATGGAGCAGCCACTGCACAAAACCAGCTGCCTCTCACATTCACTGCTCTTCATGGACAAAAAGTGCCCACTGCATCTGAGGGGAATGAAGACAGAATGGTGTTCTAGTCAGAGCCATTGGCAAGGTGAAACACAGCCTCTTGGAGCTTCCTGAATAACGATGAGAACTATTTGTTAGGCATGTGCCCAGTTTTTAAAGACACATGCAAGCAGTGGCTGAAGTGGTTCTCCCATTATGGGTCAATGATAGGGTGGAGCAAGGAGCTTCTGATCAACTTAGAATTGGGGCAACACTATAATACAGGGGATCTAAACCTACAGCCCATGGTGCCAAATAATCCAGCCCCCAACCTTGTTCCAGCTGCCACCACTGCCACGGAATTGGCCACGGACTCATTTACGGCCGTCATAAACGCATTTATGCCAGCCGTAAATGAGTCCGTGGACATCATAAATGCATTTATGACAGCTGTGGACACATTTTACAATGTTTACAGCAGGGAGAACCACCAGTCCGGTCCACTCAACTGTCCGAGGGGGCCCACAGCTGGAAAACATTGCGAATCCCTGCTATAATAGATCCTTCAAATCCTATTTGACAGGAGTCGTGTTAAATATGTAGCCGAAACTTAGCCACCTTGTGTAGATTTAAGAGTCCCTTGCACCCCAGCCTTTGGTTTTGGACTTCATTTCCCAGAAGCCTGTCAATTCCCCAAAGCACTGATCAGTCAATATACTGACTTAGGCTTCTGGGAATTGATGTCCCCTTGTGGGGCATGGGCCTCATGTTGGGAACCACTCCTTTAGATATTTGTATATGTTAATCGCCATTGACCCCTGTTTCTAGAAGACAGGAGATGGTCCTCAATGTACCAGCCATCAAATTGGCTTAAGTCTGTGAAAGAGGGGCAGAGCTCATGATAACTTAATGGAGTGTATGGTTTCTAGATAATCTGCCTTTTATTTTAGTCTATAAAACTGCCTGCACTTCTGATCTGCTTGTCTTCTTTTCTCTCAAACATCTCTTGAAGGGGGGTGGAGAGAAGAAGGCCCTTTTGCAAATCATTCTTTTATTAAAGCCTTTCTCTCTCTTATTTTTGGTGTATGCATTCCTTTTGGTTCACACAGCCACACGAACTGTGATTTTCCCATTTTAACAACAAAACGACGATCAACAATTTGAACTGAGGAAAGAGAAAATAAAAATTGGTGTAGGAGATGAGCAGCTGGCATCGACGGATAAGGCAAGGGACAGCTGAACAGCACAATAAAGCCCAAAGTCATCCTGGACTCTCAAAGCATTAGAAAGGACATTAGGGGGAGCTCAGACTGAGTGTGTTTCTACACAGTGTAGTCTCCTGGTACATTCACTCTGCCAACTATTTTACAGTGTTGTCAGGTGAAGAGAAAGTCTTCTGCTGCTGGTTAAATACCCTTTCCATATTCTGTAATTATATTTTTCTAGTATTTTCCACTTGGCTTAGTTTTTCAAACTTCACCTCCTCACAGATATTAACATTCTCAAAAGGCAAGAAATGCAAAACATCCGCCATGCTTTTCATCAGTTAATGAATGTAAAAGCTATAGCAAAAGAATTGGTTCTCCTACCAGGATGGTTTCAAGCCAAGATTGCTACAATGACAAAAAAGAAAAGAAAAAAGAAAATGAAGGTAGCAGAGAAGAAAATTGTATAAATGCTTATAAAGAGAGGGCTGAAATTTGAAGGAAAGCTGAGTGTAAGGATTTGACTCTTAGTCTTGGATTGGGTTGAAAATTCCACTAAAATCAGGTCAGCTGTCTAGGTCACTTTGTGATCCTGCTTGACCATGGATTTATTCCTTAGCCTAATCTATTCTCCCTAGTTGAGAAAATATACCCTCTTGTGGGTATTGCTCTACCTAAGATCAGGAGAGGAGTAACAGTCGACACCTAGAGAACTAAGCAAGAGAAAGACCCTCGACATCCTCTGAATGGAGATGAGCCTCAAGTCAAGTCACGTTTCGCAGGTCACTAATTCATAGGGTCTCCTTAAACCAGATGTGACTAAATGGCACAAAACAACAGTTATGAGATGTGGGGAATAAAGTAAAAATGTCATTAAATGGCACAAAACAGGTAACATGTTGATCTTTGGAAGGATGTATCACAGGAGTTAAAGTGATGGTCTTCCCAATAGTAATGTATGGCTGTGAGAGCTGGACCATAAGGAAGGTTGAGCGCAGAAGAATAGACGCCTTTGAACTGTGGTGCTGAAGGAAACTCTTGAGAGTCGCCTGGACTGACAGGGGATCGAATCAGTAGATCTTAAAGAAAATCCACCCTGACTGCTCCTTGGAAGAATAAATACTGAAGCTGAAGCTCAAGTACTTTGGCCACCAAATGAGAAGACAGGACTCAGTGGAGAAGGCCCTGATGCTGGGAAAATTTGAAGGCAAAAAGAGAAGGGAACCATATAGTGGCGGGGCTGGGGCCAGCCATAAAAATGCCAGATGCCTTCATTGCCACTGCTGTACTTTTGCTCTGGACTTTTCCCCTGGCTGTTAGCTTGAAGGGAAGTGGACAAGTTGAGTTCAGTGTAATATATTTTTCTCTCTGTTTGTATTACATTGAAATGTTTTGAAATATGTATTATTTTTGAAATATGTATTATGCTTATGTTATACTGTGAGATTGTAACTTGTAATGCCCTTTTTCTTTGTTAGCCGCCCAGAGTCGCATTGCGAGTGGGGTGGCATACAAGTATTATAATAATAATAATAATAATAATAATAATAATAATAATAATAATAATAATAATAATAATAATAATAATAATAAATAATAATAATAATAATAATAATAATAATAATAATAATAATAATAAGAAGAAGAAGAAGAAGAAGAAGAAGAAGAAGAAGAAGAAGAAGAAGGAGACAGCTAGATGGCATCATTGATGCAGCGGGCATAGATCTAGCCAGGTTATGGAAGATGGCAGATGACAGAGAAGCCTGGCCGTGTGGTGGTCCATGGGGTCACAAAGGGTCGCACTTGACTGCATTACTGAACAACAACAACAACATCACAGGAGTTCAGTAGGAAGGTCCCATAGCTAGTCCTCAAAGCCTTGCTGATTTTACGCTATGTCTGTATTATCTTAACCAGAGGGCATAATGCCAGATGCATGTTTTCAAGTTAAAGTCCCAGTGTTTCTCTCAGTTTTGTATCTTTTATGGCTACAAATATTGCAGCTTCACGCTGACAAATGATTTGGCTTTGCTGATGTCCACTAGGAAGATTCTGCCGAGTCACCTTCCTTGGCAATTCCTCCCTAAAAGCTCTCCTCTGGCTATTTTTTGCTGTTTTATTATATATATATACATTTGGAAATGACAGAAAGCAATAAAGGCCCCAAGGAAGCACGCTTGCCAACTCTCCCCAAGACAATTCTGGAAAAGATGGGTTGCCATTCAAATGTTCTTGGACAGACCCCAATTTGCTTAATGACACAGCATCAGCCAAAATCCTCTCTGTGTTTTTGATTGGTTGCGGTAGGTCCCATCGCTGCTCGTCCAGGTCTCTCGCTTCCTATACTGCTGCTCCGTCACAAGAACAATTCTCTCTGTACATTGCTGTGCTGGGCAAGCTGCCTCTTTTGTGTATTATGAATTTTAGAGATAAGCACGTTGGTGTGTGTGTGTGTGTGTGAGAGAGAGAGAGAAGGATTAAAATAGGGGCATGCTTTTAAAAAAGTCCCTCTTAGCTGGCCAATTAAGATGTACACTTCACTGCCTCTCTGAAATAGACTTCTTTACTTGGAAAGGCTAACTATGGGCCAGCTGGAAAGAAAACCGGGAAGCAAGGGTTTTAAAGGGGCAAGGACTAGTGGCAATTAAGCCTTCCTCTAATTGCCACTGCAAGTTTAGATTCTCCAATTAGGTCTTTTGAGCTGCATCCAAGACTCTGAAATTGCAACAATTCATCTGATTCTTGAATTCTCAGCCTGAAAACAGAATTAAGGAATCTCTCAGAAATAAGCTCTGGACTTTGTTGAAGGTTTCGGGGCTTAGCCCAACCCATCCCCAGTTTACTGCAGGTTAACTCTGAACTTGACGTATAGGAAGACATCGCCAGTTCCACCATCCTGACCATCCATAATTCAGACTTTGATATGGCTGCACTTTGTACCTGATTCTTACATTACCTAACTATCTTTCAAGGACTCAGTTTCATTGCAGAGATAAATGACTTCTGGTCTTCCAGATGTTGGATGACAAGTCCCATCAGCCTTAGCCAGCATGGCTGATGATGACAGATAATGGTAGCTGGTAGCCATACTATTTTCTAGTTTTCCATCTCTGCATTGTTTTCATACGACTGGGTGCATGAACTGGATAGGGTTGTAAAAATGTTCCAAATGAACATATTCATGTTGGAATCCTTATCCAAACTTGGGACGTTGCAGGACCACTGCTGCAGTGTTTTTAATTTCACAGTTTTCACTAACTGTGGCTTAGTGGTTAAGACGTTGAACTTGATGACTGGATGGTCAGCAAGTCAACAGTTCGAGACCCAAGTGCTACACAATGGAGTGAGTTCCCATCTCTGTCCCAGCTCCTGCCAACCTAGCAGTTTAAAAATAAGAAATTGCAATAGATAAATAGGTGCCACTTCAGAAGAAAGGGAAACAGCTTTCTGTACTCTCTGGCAACTAGTCATACCTGCCACATGACCATGGAAACATCTGCAGATGGCTCTTTGACTATGAACGGAGTTAGACATGACTGGCTTTCAAGCAAGGGAAACTTTGACCTTTGACCTAGAAGTGCAAAATAGCTCTTTAGGGCTTTGTCACATGTGCATAAGTTAAAACACCCAGATTTCAGCTATTTCCTATTTCCTTTTTTTCATTTATCTAGTTTAATAGAATCTTTGGTTTAGGCTTCTATTGATTGCAATTGGAAAACAAAACAAACTCTTCCAATATACAGTAATACCTCGGATAATGCTAAGACTTGATTCCACAAGTCTTGGTGTTATCCGATTTTTCATGTTATCTGATGCATGTTAAAATCCTATGGGATGGATCGGATAACGTTAAAGCTCCATAGAGATACACTGTAACTGCACAAGCTTTAGCGGTTGTTATCCGATCCATCCCATAGGACCTTAACATTATTCGATCCAATTCTCCTCCCCAGATTACTTAACGTTATGTGATGTTAGCGTTATCTGAGGTAAACGGTATCCGAAGTATTACTGTATCCCATTTAAGACACAGACAGTTAAAGGACTTAATTGCATTAGCATCAGGCCCAAAAGAACTACTTTTCTTGTTTCATGTTAATTTTCCTATGTTTTGATAGATTTTAGCCACTTTGCACCCATATTGAGTATACAGTACTATGACTTTGGATGGATTGATTTGATTGATGGGTTGATGAGCTGATTTGATTATGTTGGTAGGACACAAGACAGATTACCATGTAGTTAAAATAACAATAAAGCTCATCAAACGTCACGTTATTCATATAAAAACAAAACTAGATGGGTAACACTGTTTAAAATCCAGTGAAATTGAAACATTTAAAACATCCTAATCCATGGGATCACAATGATTTACATTGAAATCATTAATTATGATTAAGGGAAGCAACTAGGATAGAATCAATCTTAAACTACATACAGAGACAACAAATAAAGTGAGTTGCCTATGTAGAGAGAATGTCTTGGAATTCCATACCATATAAGGCAAAATGTGGGAAGAGGAGAAGGCGAAAGAGCATGAGGCAGACCCAGAGGAAGGTAGACAGAGAATATCAGGAGAATATTAGAAGAAAATGAATTAATGTCAGTAGAGTCTGCTAAAAGTTTCAGAGCAGGAATCTTGGATCTTCCTCAACACCCTTGGTGGTAGTGGAAGAGGAAGAGGAAGAAGAGGGAGGAAGAAGAGGGAGGAGGAGGGTTCTTCTCAGGCCTGTAATATTATTTTGATTCTATTCCTTTGGGGCCATTTTCTTCTTCAGACTTTTTTTTGGCACTTTTCTCAGCCTCATTTATCCACATAAAAGCACTAGTGTGAGCAACCAATACGGAAACAGAGAGAACGAAAAATTTGGGCTTGGGGGGGGGAGGGGGGCATGCAGCACCAGCAAGTAAGGGAACAAACTGGTACCACGTAGATGGCATTAGACACATAAATGCACCACATGATGAAGTCAGGCTTCTGCCTTTCTGGTAATTTCTTCTGCTCTTTTAAGCTGTCCTATCTTCAAAGCAGAAATTAAAATGAAATAGGCTGTGCAGGCCAAGTATTTAACCGGTGCTTACTCGGCTTGGTCAAAGAGCAGCTTATTACCCAAGTAATCATTTATACTGGTTTTGTCAAGAAGGTTGGTGCTACTATCTCCACATTTCAGGTTTCCGTCTATACTAAAGATGAGCCCCAAAGTTGGTGACTTGCATAAATCTACCAGCAATTGAAGGAGACTCGGCAAATGAAGGATATAAATTGCTCAAAAAAGAACCGGAGGAGTAGAAAGGGAGGTGGAGTGACACAATATGTCCCAAATAAATATACCGGCACAGAAATACAGGAGATACCTTGGAGTTGTTATTCAGCGCGGAGTCAGCACAATGGTAGAAATCTCTGTGACAACATTCCACACATAAAATGAACTTGAGAAATCAAGTTCACCTGCATGTGGGTTTTTTAGCCATTTGGATATCACATCACCTATGCGGTCCATCATGTGTGCCCTCCGCTTTCACCTTGTACAAGGGATCCGACGGAGGACGCTTTGGTGAGTTTTAGTCCTGGCCTAACATCATTGATAAAATAAATTTCATGTCAGAAATTACTCTGAGTTGAAAGGTTTTTTGCTGGAGAAACTCTGCTCAGGGGATGCCCAGATGAGGGTCCTTTCATGTCCCCAAGAATAGTGCAGCACTCGGGTATCAAACTCCGACCTTCCAGTCTTCAAGCTCAGCGTCATAAAAGATGGACAACAACACTGCTTTGTTAGACTGCTCAATACAGCAGAACTGAGGGCAAAAAAACCCCAAAAGGAACATGATTGTTGGAATCTACTACCCACCACCCAATCAAGGCAAAGGTGTGGATGAAATCTTTGAAAAACAAATTGCAAGAATTTCAGAGACACAGCGTAGTATTAATGGGAGATTTCAGTTATCCTGAAATCTGTTGAGAGTCAAATTCTGTCAAACATGGCTTTCCCAACAAATTCTTGGTTTATCTTGTTGATGCTTTTTTCGTACAATAAAGTGGAGAAAGAAATTAAAGTATAGCTGCACATGTCCACTAGATTTTATAAATTTTAATGAACAGGGAGCAGTGGTACATAAGGTTCCATGTAACATGATCCTAACAGGAAATGGAGTCCAAAATCTGTAGGGATTTATTTTTAGGGAAGGTTTTGGAGAAGGCAGTGGTGTGGCAACTACAGGGTGTCCTGGATGAAGTGGATTATCTGGGCCCTTTTCAGTCAGGATTCAGGGCCAGATATGGTACTGAGATTGCATTGGTCATGATGTTGGATGATCTCTGGCATGAGCAGGATCGAGGTAATCCATCTGTCCTGGCTCTTCTTGACCTCTCAATGGCTTTCAATACCGTTGACCATGGTATCCTTCTGGAACGGCTCCAAGGATTAGGGATCCAGGGAACTGTGTGTTCCTGGTTTTCCTAATTTCTGAGGGGCCAGACCCGGCTTTATTTATTGTTTATTTATTTATTGTTGCATTTATATAGCCACCTTTCTTGCCTGGGTGACCCAGGGCGGCTCACATCAAGTTTCAAACATATAAGCAACCCTAATACAAATATTAAAACTATAAAAACTGTCTAAAATCCATTTTAAAAAAAGACCTCCCAATCCCCTTAAAAACCCAGATGGCTGTAGATAAGCGGGTGTGTGTGTGTGTGTGTTGGGTGTTGTTGGAGGACAAGATTTCTCCAATACAGGGTGCCTGAGGGCTCGGTCCTCTCTCCTCTCCTATTTAATATCTACATGAAACCTCTGGGTGAGATCATCCGTTCCCACAGGGTGAAGTATCATCAATATGCAGATGATACTCATTTGTATATCTTGGCCTGTGGTGATCTAAGCAATGCAGTTGAAGTCCTATCCAGGTGTCTGAAAGCTGTTGGGGTCTGGATGGGGGACAACAGACTACAACTGAATCCTGGCAAGACTGAGTGGCTGTGGGTCAGGGCCCCCAAGTTATCTGGGGAGCAACCATCTTTGGTACTGTGACAGGACAAATATGTTATGGTATTGAATGTGTACTCCAATATTGGCAGCTACTCCTTTAACAAGGGCTTTCACAGCTGCAACTACTGAGTACAGTGACTCAGCATTCTTGCTGTATAAATCAAGGGGCTCTGAAAGCTCACACCTTGAGGAGAGTCAGCAAGGAAAGTGTACGAGGAGAGTTACTGTGAGGAGACTAAACCAAGGAGTGTCAACCAAGAAGAATGCACCAGGACTGTCTGTGTGGCATTTCGGCTGCTGTTGCTGGTGAGTACTGACTGCTGTTTCACCAAGAAGCAAGCTAGCCGTGTGTCCTGGCCTGAAGGGGTTTGCTGGTTGTCTGTTGCCAGCAGCACTCTGTGCAAGCTGTCAACCCCAAGGACTGTCAGCAACTGTTGTCTGCTGTAGTCTGCTGTGAGTAGACTGTGTTTTGCTGTTTGGCTCTCTGCTGGCCGACACTACAAAGACTTGAACCAAAGACTGTTCTGCTGTACATAGGTTTGTTGCTCCTGAGAAGTAAACTGCTTGCCTTGGTTTCATCCTTAAGTAAAAGACTTTATTTTGTATAAACTACTAACCAGTGGTGCTAGCAGTTATTCGAGCACATCTTTTCCGCTCCTGCACTCTGCACAATAGCCAAAGAAGTCTGTCATAATCTATCATACTGGATGGGGCTCTTCTGCCTCAGACAGATGCAGTGTGTAATTTGGGGTTCTCCTGGACTCACATCTCCTGCTCAATGAGCAGGTGGCAGTTGTGGCCAGGAGGGCTTTTGGACATCTTCGTGTTATCCACCAATTATGCCTGCTCCTGGACTGGGACTCCTTGCTTATGGTCACACACACACTGGTTACCTCTAGACTAGATTATTGTAATGTGCTCTACATGGGGCTGTCCTTGATGACCATTCAAAGGCTGCAGCTGGTCCAAAATGTGTCTGCCTGCGTGGTGGTGGAGTGTGGGTATTACGCCTATGCCTCACTCCTACTACAGGAGCGACATTGGTTGCTG
The DNA here is from genome assembly GCA_030440675.1 of Furcifer pardalis. Lineage (NCBI taxonomy): Eukaryota > Metazoa > Chordata > Lepidosauria > Squamata > Chamaeleonidae > Furcifer > Furcifer pardalis. The sequence continues at coordinate 49,031,930 of CP126891.1, forward strand.
GTGTGCCTCCGGGGGCAATTCAAGGTGCTAGCGATGAAAGTCCCACATGGTAGTGGTTCAGGGTACCTGAGAGACCATGTCACCCCAAGGACATCTGCCCATCCCACTAGAGCAGACTGGAGGGGCTCCTTAAAGTACCATCAGCTAGAGAGGCTTGTCTCTCTAGCACCAGAAGTAGGGACTTTTCGATCTCTGCTCTGGCCCTGTGGAACCTGCTGACGACCAAGCTTCGTCTCCAGTCAGAGTTGTTGCCCATCAGGAAAGAGCTAAAAATCTGGCTGGCAAAGTAGGTGTGGGGTACTGGTGACGTGGTAGCCCTCCCTTGCTGTCTGATATAATGAAGGCCAATCTCACTTTTTAGCTATATTTTAATTGGCGTGGGTGGGTTGGGTATTTTTTAATTTTTTTAAATGGTTTTTAAAAATTTTAAGGTTATTTTTATGTATGAATGATGTTGTGAACTGCCCACAGTCACTTGACAAGTGGGTGGCAATATAAATTTAACCAAATAAATAAACAAATTTCAAAAATGACAAAATTCTAAAGGCTCAACTCCATACAATGGCAACAAGAAAAGGTGGAAGACAGCAAACTTCTCCTTGTTTTTATTTATTTATTTATTTATTTATTTAAATTTGTTTATCGCCCTCCTCCCAAAAGGGACCCAGGGCGATTTACAACAATTATAAAATCATTTTTAAAAATTGTGTGTTCATGGGGAGAAAGGCAGTCTATTAAACAAATAAACAACATTTTACTGATTTTTCTGCTAAAGACCTGAATTGAACTGGATTAGCACAGGATTGGTGTGAACCATTTCAAGGATCATTTTGAAGCACTTAATTGGCATTCATGCTGAATGTTGCATTCTGTGGACAGCCCTAATAGTGATCATAAATGTGTTAATTACTACTATAGTGTATTTTATAAAAGAGTAACTCTTTTATAAAAGAACTGCTCTTGAAGACCACTCAGCTTATGTACAATGTTGCCAAGAAAATCTTTTGCAGAAAAAAATTCGTATTATACCACCTCATCATTAGATGAGGTGCACTAGCTGCAGAAATGTGAAAACATGTTGTTAAAGATTCGTTAATAGTCAAGACAGGATTCTTTTTTTGGCAAAATGTGGCCACTTAACAGGGTCTCTTCAAGCCCTTGTGAGAAATCTCACAAAAGTGTGATGTCAAAGACCTTGTCTCCCATTATGTGCTGTGCATTTTGTACACAATGTTTCAAACTTCTCTCTCTCTCTCTCTCTTTGTGATACTGAGTGCATGGACACACACAAGTACATAAAAAAAGCAGACACAAAAAACCAGGCTGTTTGCCCATAGAGATGCGAACACTTATCCAATATTCCTGATTTTTCTTAGTCTATGCAAGAAGGCAGTACAGTAATTGTCTTTAATTTTGTACATGCTCAGCACTGTGCACAAAATTGTTTGTGCCGATCTGTAAATGCTCTCCAGATCTGAACACATAGCCATACTTTCATCTCAAAACTACATAATTCTTAATACAGTAGAACCCCACATAACGAAAAAACTCTATTCCACAGAGCTTTTCACCATGCGGGTTTTTTGTTATGCGAAGCTAATGGGAGATGCCCTGGATAATGAACAAAAAAATGTTCGTTATCTGGGATTCCCATTGACTGGGTATACCCCAGTTACCAAAAAACCCCACATAATGAAAAAGTTTTGTTATGCGGGGTATCACAATTGCCTAATGAATGCTTCGTTATGCACTTTTTTCATTATATGAAGCATTCGTTATACAAGACATTCCTGTAATTATAAAAAAGACCATATGCATTTTTCTGTGATTAATTTTACCTAAATGCATTTTTACCAATGTATTTACAAATACAATCAGGAAGTAGAATTAGCATGACTTTTAGAGCAGGTCAGCAGTTTGAGACCCAAGTACTGCATGATGGAGTGAGCTCCTATCTCTGTTCCAGCTCCTCCCAACCTAGCAGTTCGAAAGCAAGAAATTGCAAGTAGATAAATAGGGATCACTTTGGTGGGAAGGTAAACAACGTTCTGTGCACTCTCATGTTTAGTCATGCCTGCCACATTTCCACAGAAATGTCTGCAGATGCAGACAGAATTGGCTCTTTGGATATAAACAGAGATGAGCACTGAACCCTAGAGCTGGATATGACTAGCTTTTGAGGAAGGGCGATCTTTACCTTTATTATACAAACTAGGCATCCCAGATGTTTTCACACATCAACCCAAAGAAGACCTGACCATTATTTGCGCTAATGTGGGAATTAGTCTAGCAACATCAGCACCTGCAAATTTGGGAAGCCCTGCTCTAAAGAATGACACACAAATCACATCCCCATGATAAACCTCAGGCTTGCTAATTTTAAGCCAGTCAACAACCACTTTCTTCCTTTCCTTCTCATTTCTTGAGATAAAGGTTATGAATTTGAAATACATGGCAGTAATAAACATAATTATGAGAAAAAGCCCAGGAGAGAATTATCTTGTTTGTATTATGAAGAGACTAATCACCAGAAACTTACAAACTGTGTGCATTTCTACTGTTTAGTGCAAAGCAAACAATATTTTTGCCCCTTAATTTTTAATAGTTCCACAGAACCTAGCTGACAGTCAGTCAATGGTTTGTTGAGGAGTGAGAAGAGGAAAACAAAGAAAAAATAAATTCAGAGTGATTGTTTATAGATAATGAGGAATGTTTTAAATGTTGACCCCCCCCCGGATTTATTTACACACATGCTTCATAGAATATATCAGAAAACAAAAACAAAAAAGTAATAAAACAAAAATACTATAGCACTTTAAAGACTAACTGCTATATTTTTATTGTTAGCTTTCCTGGATCAAGTCCACTTCTTCAGACAAGGAGTAAAACTTCCAGGCATGGTTTATATACACCAAATGCAGGGGTTAAAAGGGAGAAGGGTTTGCTCAAGCAGAATGACAGACAAGCAAGTAACAATAGATTATTTAGATTAGTTTTAAATGTCTCCTTTTCAATCTCAAAGGTGTGAAGTAAAGCCCTTTCTGATTTCTGATTTAACCTCTCTCTTGTTTACTGCCACCTGGCCAATTCTTGGTCTGCTCAAGTTGTAAAAGAGAATTGCCAGGAAGGTTGTATAATATACCAAAATATAATACAGTAAAACTTCAGAAAATGCTAAAACTTGGTTCCACAAGTCTTGGTGTTATCCGATTTTTAGTGTTATCTGATCCATGTTAAAATCCTATGGGATGCATCGAATAACATTAAAGCTCCATAGAGATACATTGTAACCGCACAGGCTTTAGCGGTTGTTATCCGATGCATCCCATAGGCTCTTAACGTTATTCAATGCAATCCTCCCCCCAGATTACTTAACACAATGTGATTTTAGTGTTATCTGAGGTAAACATTATCTATTACTGTATATAAAATATCTAATAGCATATAGCAATCTGTGGATCAAATTTGATAATGTCCCAGAAATCCTTGGCTAATATTTAAGCTTCTGTGATGGGTGTTCAACAGATGGATGCATTTGATTTCTGCTGTCTCCCTTTCAATCCTAGTTTTGTAATTTCTCTGTTCTGTTCCAGAATTGTAACTTTCATGTCTTGGATAGAGTGTCCAGGTAGATTGAAGTGGTTTGAGACAGGTTTCTCTGTGTTGCCATTCCAGATGTCTGATTTGTGTCCATTAATTCTTTTGCGTAAAGATTGTCCTGCTTGTCGTACATAAAGCACAGATGGACATTTTTGGCAAGAGATGGCATAAATCACATTGGCAGAAGCAAAAGTAAAACTGCCTTTAATATTGTGTGTGGTGCCGTTGGGTCTAGTAATACTGTTTCCAGAGTGAATGTGGGGGCATAGTTGACATCTGGATTTGCAGCAGGGTTTAGTTCCGATCTCTGTTTCACTTCTGTGTAGTCTGTTGTGTGTCAATAGTTGTTTGAGACTGGAGGGTTGTCTATAAGTGAGTAGGGGTCTGTCACCAAGGGCTTTGGAAAGCGAAGCACTCTTGTCCAAGATGGGTTGGAGATCCCTCATTATGCGTGTGAGGGGTTTAAGTTTAGGGCAGAAAGTGACAACCAGTGGTGTTCGGTTGCTTTTTTTCCCTGGCCCTGTTTTGTAGTAGAAAGAAAGCAACTGAACACCACTTTAACCTCCACATTTGGTGTATATAAACCATGCCTGGAAGTTTTACTCCTTGTCTTAAGAAGTGGACTTGATCCATGAAAACTAACAATAAAAATATAGCAGTTAGTCTTCAAAGTGCTACAGTATTTTTGTTTTATTACCTTTTTGTTTTTGTTTTCTGATACACCTGAACCATAGACTAACACGGCTACTATTAAAAAAACCCCATAGAATATAATTAGTGGTTCATTTACTGCCTGTTGTAATGTGGGCCACTGACTACCTTGGCTGATGGATTCTGCTAGATCATGTCCTAGAGAAGGTCCCATAACCCATGGACCAGATCAACTAATGGAAGTGACATGGGAAGGGGGGGGGGACATAAAAAGGTATAGAGACCAATTTCCTACCACTGGAACCCAGATTGCACAGATTCCTCAAAAATATTAAAAACCAACCAGTCAACCAACCAGCCAACCAAAGCTGGCTAACAGATTTTTTTGGTCTCTTGTGCTTGTGGTGATGAAAAATGGAAGGCATCCTGCAGTCTACTTCCAGGAGTGGAGCTTTATTTCTCTGTAGGGGAAACAAATTGTCTGACGGGTCCAAAAGAGTCCAAAGGACAAGAGACTTCAAGAAACCAAGAAACAGTTTGGAAGCCATGTAGCCCCTGGATCATGCATTGCACAACCCTGAAGAATGTGCATTCTTTGTTAATTCTTGGGGTCCCTACAGTTTAAATGCAGAGACCCATAGTTTGAGACTGTTGCCTCATGGTGTACCCCATGTCTTGGACCATGAAAGGCCATGAGCCTGGTTTTCCTTCAGTATAACTCATCTGTCCCACCAGGAGACTTCACTGGAATAAGACATTGAAGTCTTAGGATGCTCCATTTATTAAGATGTTCACATTGGTCACCACTCTTGAGGAAAGGGACTCGGCATTTAAACTGTAGAGCTGAAGTTCTTAACCTTTTAAATCCTAGGGCCAGGTCACACTCCCTCAGACAGCTTCGGGGGTGGACAGCCATTTTGTCTTTCCTCTACCACATGGCACTTCCTGGTGTGGTGGTGGAGAAGGAGGGGGCATATGAAATGGTGCTGTGGACCGCAGGTTGAGAAACCCTGCAGTAGAGGACCAAAAAATGACCAAAATACTCTACCCCCATGTTGAATTAGGAAGACCACACCTACAGCAACCTCCAGGATTGTTGGTACATCAGGTGGCTTAGAAAAACTAAGCTCATCACATAGTGGATTTTCAGAGAATCTGGAATTTGCGCTAAAAGGAGTAAGAGGGACTATTTATGCTCCATTTATTGAAAGGAAAGCAGATTATCTGCTGTGGAAAAACAGGAGATTAGGAGACAAAGCAATCCTAGATTGCAAAGAGCAATCATGAGGCAGTTGACCCTAGACTCTGGCCTCCACCTTCCATAGCAGCCTGTGAACGGAGAGCTTTGAAGAAATGACAGAAGACTAAACAGTCTGACTGTGTTTTCCAACACTGTCAAATAAGTTCATGACACTGGGATCTTCCAGGCAACATTGGGCTTTGGTGCTGATTAAGCTGCCTTTGGTACTTGACAATGGGGAGGTGGAGTTCTAATGTAATCAAGACTAATAACAATACCAGTAGTAAAGTAATACAGTATCCTCATCAGCAGAGATGGAAGTTGAAATTCCACAACAGTGCCAAAGCTTCAGGTTACCCACCCATATTTGGCTGTAGAGTGCAGCCATTCAAGTACCCCTCAGTGTTGTTCCTGGTACGCCTGACTGTTAGCCACGGTCTTCGGGGAGACATCTTCTATGTACCCCATGAAGAAAGAAGTTGAACATAACCTGGAGGGACCACAAATTAAATCACTTGGACAATCCAAAATACTTGAGAGTAAAACTGGACCAGGCTTTAATTTCTTCTTTCATGTCCCAACCAAACCCTGGACTGCCAAAACAAAGCCACTTTCTTCACTTTGTTACTGGACAAACCTAAGTCCTCATCAGTGCAGGTTTCTGTCCGTCATTGGGAGAACACTTAAAGAGCCGAATTCTGTCTCTTTCCACATTCACGCATGTTAGTGTTGTTCAAGTCTGGGCTGCTGGTGGACACGTGGCTCTATCCTTTAGTAACTCTAGCACTCAGCCTATTCAGGGTCCTTCAAGTGATGTAGAGGCAGTTGAGTTCCTCAGCCAGATCCTCCTCCTTGAATGGTGTTCCTTGTCCAGTGAACTCCTTCCTCCATTTTCTGCTTTGGTTTTCCTCTTGCGTACCCTCAAGAGTGTTTGTTCTTGTCCTAAAGTTCCTCCTGGATCTAAGCTGGTGGACTTGAGGCTCATCTCCATTCAGAGGATGTTGAGGGTCCTTCTCTTGCATAGTTCTCTCAGTGCCCACTGCTACTTCTCTCCTTATACCACATGGGGAGGGCAGTCTGATGTTCTCATACACCTGCCCTTGCCTTGTGTTTCTCTGCCACAGAGTATACTGCTCCACGCTAGTCATGTTAACAAGATTCTTTATAAAACAGGCTGTATAGTTACAGGCTGTTAATGACCAAAACCTGTTAATATAATCACCTCACTCATGGCTATAGCACCTCCAGATGTTAGAAGTCAAGTAGCAGCAGAAGTTGAGAAGAAAAAGCAAGCAACAAGTGCATGTCTGACTCTAGGGTGTCTGACTCTAGGGTGGTGGTGCTCATCTCCATATACAGCCAAAGAGCAACACTGTCTACTTCTACAGACATTCGCTGGTCATGTGTTAAGCATGACTAGCATGCTGAATTCTGTCACCTTTCCCGCCAAAGTGATACCTAATTATCTATTTTCAGTTTCTTGCTTTTGAACGGCTAGGTTGGCAGGAGCTTGTACAGACAATGGGAGCTCACCCTGTCATTCAACACTTGGTTCTCAAACTGCTGACCTGTTGACATTCTAGTTGTCAAGTTCAGCCTCTTAACCATTAAACCACTTCAGTCTTTTAAAAGAGGAAATAGGGCCAGCCTGTTAAGAGGAGCTATTTATGTCAGACAGGATCAGTGGCTGGGAAGGAGCAGCATTTGCCATCAGAATTGAGGACCAATCCATATCAAATGGAGTCCATGCCAGAGTGAGCATCTTTCTTGTGTCTTTATGTATTGTGTCACAGCTTAGGTTTTTCAAGAGACACTAGGCTTCTCTCCGTGCACTGCATGAAAAGGTTGGGATATCTGTGACATCTATCTCTCAAGAGTTGCAAGCTGGGTGAGCTGCTAATGATTCATGAGCAACCCAAATGAATCATCCTTTGGCTCCAAAAGCAGATGGTGCATTGTTTCTATAAATCCATCAACACATGGCAGGGAAGATCCCTGGTAGAAGATTAACTCAGAGAAAGGGATTTCCAACATGATGGTGGCAAAGGAAGTCTTCCTGAAAGCCTGCTTGTCCCACCCATTAGCAGAGATCTTCAAAAAAATCTCAGCAGTGACCCTGTGATGTATCACAAAAAGTAAGGAACTTCTTCTCAAAACTTTGCAGGTCGGGGTGGGGAATTAAAATAGTTTCAACAACTATTCAGTTCATGGATGGCTTGGACTTGTGGTCTCCCCCCCCAAAAAAAAAAAAAAAGTGGCAGATAGAGTCTAAGGACACGACCGTCAGGGATTTAGTTCGTGAATTCGATGTGTTGAATTATGCTCATTAATTCATTTATTTCTTTTATTTCATTCATTAGCTAAGGGCGATGTTTCAAATGGAGGTGAGAGGCAGCTTACGACTGCTGCCAATTGTGGTACACCCAATTGTGGTTCAAATATACCACAATCTTTAAAATAAAATAATAATAATGCATCAATAATATATCAATAAAACAGTGACTGAAGGAGCAGTAAAGGTGAAGGTTACCCTTGCTCGAAAGTCAGTTGAACCCAACTCAGTGCTCATCTCTTTTTACAGCCAAAGAGCCAGCACTTCATACGTTTCTGTGGAGTCATGGCAGGTATGCCACAACACTGGAGTCCACAGAACACTGTCACTGGAGTGCACAGAACGCTGTTTACTTTCCCACCAAAGTGGCCCCTATTTATCTACTTGCAAATTCTTGCTTTCCAACTGCTAGGTTGGGAGGAGCTGGGACAGAGATGGGAGTTCACTCTGTCATGCATTACTCGGGAATTGAACTCCGATCTTCCAGTTGTCGAGTTCAGTGTCTTAACCACTTGAGCCACCGCAGTCTGGCATACTTGCCAGTACAAAGTCCACTCTCTGGACATTGGACTGGAATCAACACCAGCCCTACTCCCAACCCTAACTCTACCCTACCCGTGTGATATTTTACCTTCTGATCTCATGGCATTAGATGCTACTGACTTACAAAGAAAGGCTTCATCCTCAGAATGGGAGTAGAGATGCACCAGGGTAGCCAACAGAACCTCAGTGAATCAACCACTTGAAGGGATGTGACACAGAAGGATGTAGGCCTGTTCTTAATGTATTTCCAATGAGAGGAAATAATTTTTTTTAAATGAGCCACTGTGTTTGAAAAGGGAAAGAAGTCAACCAACAGTTCCACTGACAGTTCTGCCCTCATAGCAAGAACACGTCTGAGAAGTAATACGTTAGTGTTGACACAATGAAGTCAAAACATTATGTTCAGATGTCATTGTTGGAAGACTAGATGCCTCTCTCTACTTGTTCTCTTCTTTAAAACAAAATAACATGATTCTAATACCGGCAAATTATTCCTGAGCTCTGAGAAGATCTTGGCAGGGGGAGGGAAACCCGAGAAGCTACAGTGCATTCTTATGAATACCTTCTCTGTGACATTGCAGTCTGGCCAAGACTTCTGCATTGAACTGCTATCCTGTTATCACACCAAAAATAACTTTATCTATCTATCTACCTATCTACCTACCTACCTACCTACCTACCTACCTATCTGTCTGTCTGTCTGTCTAACATCTACATATATACATACTGTACACACATTTTTTATACATATTGTAGATACATACATATATATAAACACACACACATGTATACATACATATACAGTCAAACCTCGACATATGAATGGGTCGACTTACAAAAAACTCGCAATATGAAAAGAAATATTGGGGAAAAAAATTTCAAGATATAAATTTTTAATGGGATTTTTTTTCTATACGAAAAAGTATACAGTGGCCTCTAGTGGCCACTTTTGGTAATGCAATGTGTTTTCATTGTGTTTTGAGATATGATTTTTTTTTGGGGGGGGATATGAAACCCCCAGAGTAACATATTAATTTCATATCTTGAGATTTGACTGCATATAACACACATATCTGCAGACGTTTCCATGGACATGTGGCAGGCATGCCTAGACACTGGAGTGCACAGAATGCTGTTTACCTTCCCATTGAAGTGGTACCTATTTATCTATTTGCAATTACAGTAGTTGCTTTCAAACTGCTAGATTGGCAGGAGCTGGAGCATAGACGGGATCTCACTCCATTGAGCAGCACTTGGTTCTCAAACTGCTGACCTGCCAACCTTCAAGTCATCAAATTCAGTCTTAATGTTGTGATCCAGCCCTCGTCAGACTCTGAAGATGACCAGGCTCAGGAGGCACTTTCTATGCCCAGCCCGGTTCTGCCTCCCCAGCCTGCATCTGAACCTGAAACCCAGCTTGCAGCTGAACCTGAGGATGTCTTGATCCAGGAACCTCAGCCTGCTTCTGGCCCAACTCTGACTCCTTAGGCAAATGACCTGCCAGATCAGAGATCTGACTCTGACAGCACTCAGCCAAGGAACAGTGCCAAAAAAATCTGCAGCTGAGATGTAAAAATCCCAGAGCTAGTTATTAAAGGAGGCTCCCAGCTGATACCAATTAGCTGGGAGACTTCTTAAGCAAGCTTGTCTCACCAGACAAGCATCAGTACAATTTTCCTCTGTGCAGAGACCGACACCCTTCTTGACTTTGGATAACGCTTGTGATTACCTGCCATGACCCCAACTTCTCTGCCAACCTTGATGATGATCCCCGGACATCCTTTGGACTAGACACTTGCTTGAACTACCAGTAAGCAGACCTCGGCTTGCTCTTTGAACTTTGCTATTTGGATTTGGATTCTCCTTGAATAGACTGCGGTCAGGACTCTCTGTGTAGCACTGCTGTGCAGAGACCCTGCCTGCCAAATATTAGAGGCTTGCAACAGACTTGCCGAAGACTCCTCTCGAGTGTTGTTAGTTCCGTGTTGCTGTATGCAGCCCCAATTTGGTCAGAAGCCACGGCAGGGACATCATACATGTGACAAATAACTTTGATATACCATAGGAGTTCCCTGCGGGTGACTCGGGCATTTCGAACAGTCTTGTACGATGCCATGTGTGTCATTGCCGATATGATGCCGATCCTTTGGATGGCAGAGGAACGGGCGGAGATTTACCAGCAGAGGCAAGAAAATCAGGTGATGGAACAACGCACAATTGCTAAGGAAGCCAGGATGGAGAGGATAGCACGATGGGAGCAGATCTGGGATACATCGACCAAGAGATGGTGGACTGATCGCCTCATCCCAGACATCAGTGCTTGGTCAACAAGACAGCATGGAGAGGTGGATTACTACCTCACACAGCTGTTGATGGGGCATGGCTGCTTCAGAGCCTACCAACACCACTTTAGGCTGGATGATGATGCTTTGTGTCCTGTCTGCCAGCCCATGTAGGAAGATGCGGAGCATGTGTTTTTTCACTGTCCACACTTTGATGCAGAACCGGGAATTTTACAGACATCTTTGATGACAGCTGTCTCCGGAAGACATCATTGGCAAGATGTTGAGCAGGAAGACTACCTGGGTCGGGATGTCCAATTATGCGGCCAGGGTCATCTTGGAACTTAGATGTGTGGAGAGACTGTGAAGAGGGTAGCCAGAGGCATAGAGGAGGAGGGTGAGTAGCCAAATTGGAGGAGCGTTTTTAACAGTCTGTCCCCCACGAAGAAATGCCTGACGGAGGTCCCGCCGGGTGATGGGGTGTAATGTGAGGTGGTTTTGGTGGTTAAAACCCCCACACACTGTGAAGTAAAGTCTCCACAGTGTCTTTTGAAGATTTCCACCTGCCCTAAAACGCATGAGCATGCGCATGTGCATACACACACACACGCGCACGCGCGCACACACACACGCACACACACACGCACACACACACGCACGCACACACACACACACACACACACACACACAGAGGAATACCATGCTACCCTTCTGTTTTCCCATTGCTGGGTCACCTCCGAACTCCAGACAATCTCCACGCCTCAGGTTCCGACGGCATTGAGATGTGACAGGCTGAATAAAAAGATTGGTCTCTTCTGAGCACTAATTGAAATGATGCAACTTCCATTTTATGTTGCTATTGATTTTCCAATGGGAGTCCCTGTCTCTGGAGTCTGATGCTTATCAAGATAATAAGGCTGTTTTAAATATGTATAACACCCGTCCCATAATTGTTCCCTGACTCTTACTTGCATTTACAGTCATGGCGGACTCTCTCTCTCTCTCTCCCTGGCCTGTTTGGCATTTTAATATATGGCTAGCCATACCCACGTGGGCTCCAGTCCATTGTTTGCAAAGTCTGACAAAATCAAGCAATTAGATTAGCCGGATTTTTTTTTTTTTTTGGCATGCATGAAAAAACAAATAATTACCTCACACAATTAAATCTATTTCTTCATAGCATCAGGTCAGAGAGAAGGCTTCAACAGCCTGGAGGGAGATTGGTCTTCACCAGTGGTGCCCAAACTAAGGCCTGGGGGCCAGGTGCGGCCCCTGACACCAATTCAGCCGGCCCGCGAAGCCCTCGTCGCTCCTGGAAGCGGATGTAAAACACGGCCCACAGGCCTTAGTGACGGGCTCCCTGAACCACATGATTGGCCCACGGCCCAAAAAGTTTGGGCACCCCTGGTCTTCACAGATGAAAACAAAATAATCAAGGTAAGTACACTTGTTGAAAAGTAACCAATCCACAGTTGATGCCAAGTGGCTGGCAGGAACTTAACACAGGTCACCCCATCGTGAGTGGGACGCACTGTGATTCTGTATGAATCATAGAAATCATTTCTAGTACTGCTGTTTATAGTAACGGTAAAGGTCTCCCTTGATCGAAAGCCAGTTGTGTCTGACTCTACAGGGTGGTGCCCCCCATACATGAAATAGAGTAGACAATTCACGAAACAATATCAAGCTGCACAAGGTAAAGTAAATAATAACAATAAGTAAAATAAATACATACCAAAATGGCATTAATAAATTTAATATTCTTCTTCTTGTGCCATATCTGATTCCAAATATTGGCAATCATCATGGCGATCAGCCATGAAGACTGTCCTGCAGATATAATGCAGTGGCCTTCCATTTGCCTTCCACATCATAGCATGACACTAGTAACCACTACTGATCCAACTCCATGAGTCACTTTCTGGTCCTGAGCCCTTTTAGCATGCAAAGTCCTCCTCAGCCCCAGGCCAGGATTGACAAAGCTGCTGCCCTCCATCAAGATAGATTCAGGTAAGATTTAATCCATTTGGGGGCCATCACCCTTCTCAGTAGATTTCACCACCCAAGGCTGTTAGCCCTCAGGGTTGTCAGGATAGTTACGGAAACCACCACCTGCCACTCACGCTGGCAGTATGGTCTAGTCTATTACCATAGCAGGATAACCTAGCCGTACTTGTAAATTTAGTCTTACACTAATTTTTTTTATCCACAACCAAAATGTAACTCAATCAACAAAAAGAAATCAGAATTGAACTAAAATTAAGTTGAAAATACTGTAATAGAGTTCAATAATTGAGGAATCTTGTACATTTATAATCAATTTACTTAAGAGCGAAAAGCTAGTTGGAAAAGGAATGTTTTTAGCTGTTTACAAAATGCCATAATTATGGAAGCAAATCTCATTTCCACAGACAACCCATTCCATAAAGTGGGGGGTCACAGCAGAGAAAGCTCATGTTCTTATCACAGTCTTTAAAAAAAAAAAGATAGGCCTGACCATACATAGTTGAAGAACTTGAGTGCTCCAGGTACAATTCCTTAAAATACAGCTGGCCAATTTAATAGAACCCTCTGTCAGGCTTTCAGAATAGGGAAGGTTTGGGATGGGTTGTTGCTGTTGTTGCTGTTGTTGTTCATACTTCTATACCGCCCTCCTGGCCAGGGCGACCCAGGGTTAGGGCTGATTGATCCAATCTAACACACAATTGTGTACACACAATTGGACCAACCCACTCCAATTTGCACTAATATAACCCAAAACAGTAGCTGATCTGCTTGCATGGACAACTTCTGGGATTTTGACCCACAGAGCAGCAATTTAGAGGGTGTAATCTTCTTCCATGTCCCAGGCACAGTATTTCTTATCAGATAGGCTACTTTCCCCACACGGTAACTGGCTGCTTAATAGGGGGTTCTTCAAATGGATCTGCTGTGTTTTTGCTATTCATCCATTTATTTTTACTATTATTATTTTAAAATGTTTTTCAGGAGTGGTGTTAAACAGAGTGTGGCCACAAGTTTTAAATTAGATATCCTTTCTTGGTACTATAATCTTTGGTACTGTAATACCCTACTATCTTTGCTACTGGATGGGGCCTCTTTGCCTCAGACAGACCCAGTGCATAATTTGGGGGTCCTCCTGGACTCACAATTCTTGTTTGAAGAGCAGGTAGCAGTTGTGGCCAGGAGGGCTTTTGCGCAACTTCGCCTCATTCGCCAATTACGCCCGCTCCTGGACCGGGACTCCTTGCTAACGGTCACACATGCTCTAATCACCTCCAGACTAAATTATTGCAATGTGCTCTACATGGGGCTGCCCTTGATAACCATTCAGAGGCTACAACTGGTGCAAAATGCGGCTGCCTACGTGGTGATGGTGTGTTGGCACTACGAACATGCCTCACCCCTGCTGCGGGAGCTGCATTGGTTGCCGGTGTTCCTCTGGGTGCAATTAAAGGTACTGGTAAAGACCTTTAAAGCCCTACATGGTTGTAGACCAGGATACTTAAGAGACTGCATTACCTCAAGATCATTTGCCTGTCCTACCAGAAGAGACTCCCTAAAGAAGTGGACTTGATCCAGGAAAGCTAACAATAAAAATATAGCAGTTAGTCTTCAAAGTTCTACAGTGTTTTTTATTTTGTTTTGTTTATCTTGTTTTGTATTCTGACATGCCTGAACCACAGACTAACACAGCTACTATTTTTTAAAAAAGAGAAAATTCTTTTGCATACATAATTTCTATATTATCAATTTCTATAACATTAATGTGCACCCACCACCTTCAACTTAGTTAACCACCACCTGTCACTCGACATTGAGTCGCTGGGAGTATGGTCTACTCTATTATCATAGCAGGATAACCTGGCCAGACTGGCATAACCTGGCTACAAATATCGTATTCTTTTGTAGCTTAAAGGCATATTAGAAATACCTAAATGTGATGCACCCAAGAGAAATACATAAATTGGAAGTCTGTGAGAATTAGCTAGGCCTAGTCTCTTGTTCGAAAAGAAAGCCCCCAGCTAGCACTAGGGCAGGAAATTGAAGCCTAGATGGAACTAGGCCTACCTAAACCTTCAAAGCTTCCACGCCTTTCTCCCAGGTGCGTTGCGCTTAAGTATCTATCAAGTGCTGGTAAACTAGGCAGAACTCCCAGAATAGAGAAGGGTGGCATTTGTATGGTCCAGAAAATCTCATCTGTAGCATCAGACACTCCTATTGCTAGTTACAATTCTGCACCTGAGTATTCTTCTCTCTTTCTCAAATCCTCCACTGCATCATGGATCTTATCGCCCTGAAGCTACATGAAGAAACATGTAGCCATCTTTGAGGACATCCATTTTACCAAAATCCTGCTACAACTACAGCATGGGGGCAGATTGTCTCAAGCCATTTGCACGGGACTAGGATCTGACTGTCAAGGAAACTGATCTCGGCATTATAGCATAAAGCTCATGAAAATAACAACACCACGTCTCGCAGCTATGAAAAATAAACACGGCACTACAGGCTTATTAGGTGACTGAAAATAAAACAGCCAGCATCATAAGGCTATTATGTAACTCCTTCGTGCATCAGGATTCAGAATACAGTATTATGCACAATCGTGGCCCTAAAGATAATAATAAAAGATATTGTTGCACTGGAGAATCTACAGAACAGAAGGACTGAAATTAAGAGGGGGCTGGATCTGCTTCCTTACGAAGGAGAGGGATTTAAATGATTGAGGCTTTTCAGCTTAGAAGGAAAATCACAAATGATGGGGAAATATCAAAATTTATAGAATCATAAGCAGTAGGTTGTATTCTCTTTCTCAGAAATGGGGGTCACCCAAAGAAAGATGATTTGCAGAAACAAAGTAACAGCAATAAATTATGCAGACCTTAGAAGAACATCAACATGATCTCAGTCAGTGTGTGAGTATGTGTTCATTTCATTTCATTTTCATTTATTTGATTTCTATGCCGCCCTATTCGGTAACAACTTACTCAGGGTGGCTCACAGAACCCACAAATGTAACATTCCATAACATCAACTATATTATACAATATGATACAATAAAATATAATGATAGAATACAACAATGCAATGGGACGAGCAATACAATCGAGCAATACAATCAATCAAGTATCATACATACAACGTCCCTCCACCGTCCGCAGCTGGTGGTCTTTTATTGTCCTCTGGGCATCACTGGTGCGCCCAGAGGGTGGGCGGGAAATTCCTCTCACCACCCACAGCCTGCGACAATTTTTCCTCCTTCAGATGTCGGTGGTCAGACCCGAAGGGTGGGCAGCAGTGGGTCTCCTCACCTTTGTTGTGTATAATTGATTGTTATATGGGCTTTGATGGACAAGTCATATAATCAGTTTATTAGCCGCCGCCCCCAAGTGTGGTGTTGATTTCAGCTGCCCAGGGCATAAGCCAAATTTGCCTCCCCATGGTGGATGCTGCTGCCTGCTCCTGCTAGAGCTTCTGGGAATTGTAGTCTAAGAACACCCATAGCCCAAAAAGTGTCACCCAGGGCAGGCTGCTCCCTGGCCCCCCCACCCTACACCACTGCCACTCCCATCCACAAATCA
This sequence comes from Furcifer pardalis, assembly GCA_030440675.1. Classification (NCBI taxonomy): domain Eukaryota; kingdom Metazoa; phylum Chordata; class Lepidosauria; order Squamata; family Chamaeleonidae; genus Furcifer; species Furcifer pardalis. The sequence goes on from CP126891.1 coordinate 49,048,163, forward strand.
TAATTCCAATCCTGAGCCCATATAGAACTGCCCAAAAGGTTCACTAAATGCTATGGGGTGGTATATAATTGCTGATGCTAATGTGCAGCAGATGTGTGAATCATGAAGTACATCCAAGAGCAAGAACAGAGATTCAGGACAGGACAGTATATACAGTATCAGTATTTCCAACCATTGGTTTTTGGACTTAAATTCCCAGAAGCCTAAGTCAGTACATTGGCTGATCAATGCTTTGGGGAATTGACTTAGGCTTCTGGTAATTGAAGTCCAAAAACCAAAGGTTGGGAGACATTGGTTTAGGTTCACACAAATGCAAAATGGAGGTGATACCATCGATAGGGTATAAAAGAAGTAGGTTATGAAAGGTTGCAATGTTTTATTTTTCAAGTGACCTTGTAAAAGGCATAGCCTCTGTTCTGCATTTGTTTGAATTTATGGATGGGTCACACAGCTTATGTTTGCTAACTGAACTACTGAGGATACCTCAATGCATTCTACAGGGACTTCGAACACCAGTACAACAGGACAACAGATTTGAAGAACTTCCACTAGATAATATTCCTAAATGACTGTGATTTGGACTGATGAGGTCTAATTTGGCATGCCTAGTGGGTAAAGTGAATTTGTTGCCCAATTCTGGAGGACTGGGTTTGAATTGCACCATGTCACCCTCTCGGGCCAGAGAGAAAATTCTCAGCTTCAAAGAGAGCCATTTGGGGAAGGCAACATGCAAATCCCTGCCTTTGGATTGTAAAAAGATATAGCTTGCAATGTTTTATGTTCTATTTTTTCAAGTGACCCTATAAAAGGTATCGCCTCCATTCTGCATTGGGTCCATAGAGAATCTCTTAAAATGCAGACTTGGGTTGGCATAGCAGCTGCATAAAAATACTCAAGCAGGCAACGACGTGCTTCTGACATTTTACCACAGAGTGGCCTTAAATAGTTCCCATTTGCACATATATGGCTGGCGCGTCTGTCTTTGGCTGTTATTTACTGTTCTCATTACCTAATGAAAGCAATTGATTCCTTCCCTATTTATAATAGGCCTTTATTTATGGACAAAGACAGTTAGCCTGTCTCTGTTCTGGTGTCTGGGCTACTTAGGTGCTCTTTCGCAAACCTTATATCATTACTGCTTGCCTCTGTTGAACTCTCCCCGAATTGTTTTCCTCTCGACAGGAATCACCATGAAGCAGCTGTGTTTTCACAAAAGTGTTCAGACTGGACACCTGGGCCGAAACAGACAAAATGATTTTCAACGGAGGAAAGAAAAATACAACATTTTGCATTTAGGCAGGGGAAATTGAAAACATGAAGATAAGATAGGTGAATCATGATTACCCACAGCACATATGAAAATAATCTATGGGTCTTAGTAGACCACAAGTTAAATGTGGGTCAAAAGTGTGAAGCAGCAGTAAAACAAATGAACAAAATATTAGACTGCAGCATCAAAAGTATAATGCCCATATTAAGGAAAGGAATAATAATATTCTTTGTTGCTGTTGCTGTTGTTGAGTCGCATAGTCAAGTCCACCCTTTGCTACCCCATGGATCACTGTATGCCAGGCACACCTATCTTCCACCATCCTCCGTAGCCCGCTCAGCTCTACGCCCATTGCATCAACAATGCCATCTAACCATCTCATCCTCTGCTGCTCCATTATCCTTTTGCCCTCAATCTTTCCCAGCATCAAGGCTTTCTCCAGTGAGTCCTCTCTTCTCATTTGGTGTCCAAAGTACTTTAGCTTCATCCTCAATATTTGTCCTTCCAAGGAGCAGTCTGGGTTGATTTCCTTCAGGATCAACTTTTTGATCTCTTTATTGTCCAGGTACATTCTCCTCCAGCACCACATTTCTGTTCTGCTTCAATCAGATTTTGCCTGCTGTGCTGGGTCCAGTTCTGGACATCACCATGTAACATACTTGTTGGGTGAAACATGTCCCAAGTGAGAGCAACCAAGATAGTGAAGGGTTTGAAAACCAAGCCCAGTGTGGTGTGCTGGAGGATGTATAACCTAGAGAAGAGAAGACCCCAAGTCAGTATGATAGTAAAGAGTAAAGATAAAGACCTACCTTGTTCGACAGTCGTTCATGTCCAACTCACCATTTACAGCCAAAGAGCCAACATTGCCTGTTTCTGCAGACATTTCTGTGGTCATGTCGCAGGTATGACTAGATGTTGGGGCACACAGAATGCTGTTACCTTTTTTGCTCAAGTGGTACCTATTTATTTACTTGCAATTTTCTTGCTTTCACACTGCTAGGTCAGTAGGAGTTGGAACAGATGACAGGAGCTCACTCCATCACTCAGCATTCAGGTCTCGAACTGCTGACCTACTGAACTTCTGGTTGTCAAGCCCAGCATCTTACCACTAAGCGACTGGGGCCCTTTTCATTATGATAGCCATTTTCAAATATTCAAAGGTATGCTGCATGGAAGATAAAGCAAGCTGCTCTGACAGGCTGGGCCCGAATAAATAAATTCAAATTACAAGACAGGGTATCTTGGCTAAATATTGGGAAGAAGATCCGGCAGTAGGAGCTATTCAACAGTGGGATGGATTGCTGCAGAGAAAGGTAGATTCTTCTTTGCTGCTGGCACACTGGTTAAATTGGTGAATTGCAACCCAAAGATTGTTAGTTTGATTCTGACCAGGGCTCACGGTTGACTCAGCCTTTTCCATCCTTTCCAGGTTGGTAAAATGAGAACACAGCATGTTAGGGCTAAAATGCTAATTAATTTGAACCTCCCAGAAAGTGCCCGAAGTGCTATGGGGTGATATACAAGTGCCATTGGTTTGCTAGAGGTTCTTTTAAAAAAAGGATGGATGGATGGATGGATGGATGGATGGAGGGCCTTTCTCAAGGAAATACTTTAGCTGTGGATTTCCTCTTTCAATCAATGACACTTGGAGTCCCATTCAGTTTTGTGTTTCTATGCTTCAATTTGTTTTTGTTTTTTTAAATCCCACTCACAAAATGGAAATAAATTGCAAGACAAAAAGCTCTCTTGTACACATATATAATGGGAGATTAACTAACATTAAAAACATAGAGCATGACTTTTCTGAGGCTTCTTGGCAATTCTTGTCATTTAAAGAACAAAACAAAACAAAAAAGCCTCACTACCATCTCCCACACACAATTAAACATGATTACCCCAAATGTTCCGCGTCGTCGCTGTCCACCCTCTCACATGTGGGACTCCATTTGGTTGCGCTCCATTTCACAGCACCTGTATCTCTAACACAGTCTCGAGCACCACTTGGTATTCTATCAAGGGTCATTCCTTCTCTTTGTGACTCAGAGCGCAAAGTTACACCTGGGAGCCAATCCACTTAAATGCCAGGGAGTTTTGCTTCCCAGTAGATTCTAGGGCTTTGCATAGCTGTTGAACATCTGTCTAAATGTAAACAGCATTGAGACTATTTGTGTGCTATTGCGGTGACTGCAGGAAGGAGGAAATTGCTCTAGGTACTCATTCAGCAAAGCAGATCCTCAGGTTCAACCTGGCATTCTTGGGCTTAAAAATGTTAAAATTAAAAGATACCATGCAATTATAAATGAGGAAAAAAAGGGGTCCAAAACATCAGCAGCTCAATAGCTGTTCCTAAAGGTCAAGGTCTCCCATGTTCAAAAGGCAGTCATCACTGACTCTAAGGGGTGGCATTCATCTCCATTTACAGCCAAAGGGTCAGCACTGTCTGTGTCTGCAGACATTTCCGTAGTCATGTGGCAGGTATGACTAGACACCGGAGTGCATGGAACACTGTTACCTTTCCTAACAAAGCAGTACCTAGTCATCTGTTTGCAATTTCTTGGTTTCAAATGGCTAGGTTGGCAGGAGCTGGGGCATATGACAGGTGCTCACTCTGTCATGCAGTGCTTGGGTCTTGAACTACTGATCTGTCAATCTTACAGTCATCAAGTTCAGCATCTTAACTGCTAAGCCACTGCAACTCCCTTAGACCACTAAAAAAAAGTCAAACAAACAGCTAGTTGTCAACGTTAAATTGTCTTCCCCAGGCTGTCCACCAAGATGTTGTGAATAGTTCAGGGGGAAAGAAATTGCTAGAGTCCCAGTGGGATTTGGCCACAAGGGGGTCGGTGGCAGGGGCCCTAGGCAGCAGAGTTTCAGACAGACTGGGATTTTGGCTCTGCAGTCCCGCTGCTGCTGTTAATGCCATGGACTTGGCCACTGGACGGTTGTGAAGGACTGGTAGTGAGGGACTGTCATTAAGAACTGGGGGCCAGACATTAACCCCTGGCCAGCCTAGCCCTTGGACTCTCTGGAGGTTGATTTTTGGGACTTCTTTAAATGACTGACTTTCTTCTTTTTCTTAATGTTTTATGATGGTTGCAATGTATGATGTTAAGATGTTGTGATTTATCTGTGATTTACACGATGTGTGATTTATATGATGTTGTGATCTATTTATTATTATGGTATTATATTTCATTATATAGTGATACAGTGGTTGAGGAGGATGGTGGAGGACAGAAGTGCCTGGCGGACAGTGGTCCATGGGGTTGCAAAGGGTCGGAATTGACTGTGCGACTGAACAACAAAACAGTGGTACCTCGCATAATGAACACATCGTATAGCAAAACATTCGCACAACGAAGCGTTCATTATGCAATTGCGATACCCTGCATAATGATTTTTTTTGTTATGTGGGGCTTTTGGTAACCGGGGTATACCCGCTTAATGGGAACCCCAGTTAACAAACTTTTTTTCAGTTATACGGGGTATCTCCCATAGGGAACCGCATAACGAAAAAATCACATGGTGAAGAGCTCCATGGAACGGAGTTTTACTGTATGTATATTTTCTTATATGATACGTATAATGTGTATTGGATGCTCTATTGTTGTGTGAGCCACCCAGAGTTGCGTTGTTGAGTGGGTGGCATACAAATCCAAACAATAATAATAATTTCAAGGCAGCTGACTGCACCTGATTAGTTTAGAGCATTTTCTCTCCTGCATGCCTCCCCAGCTTCTTTCCTCATTTCAAGATCAAGATGAGACAGGTACTCTTAAGATGAATTGATAGGCACATGCAGAAGTTCCAGGTTCAAACCCAGAACCTCCACACTTTTCCACAAGAGAATCCTCCTTGAACCCATGTTGCCAGCCAATATCAGCAATAGTGTCCAAACAGATCAATGGTTTGATTCAAGGTTGGTAGGTAAATATACTTTGGATCCCAGCTTTCCACCCCCTGTTTATGGGTTATTAGTGGGGAACAATGTTGCACGTTGTTACTTTTCTGCCTTGATATTTTGCGCACAGTTCTTCTTCCATTCCCAGGTCAAACTTTAAACTGTCAAAATGAACCCACCTTATTGGCTTTGTCATTGGCCAAACTTAAATCTGCTTGGTACATGTTTCCGGTAGTAATCAGCAGACGTGCAAATGAAGCAGATTCTGTCTCTCTTCACATTTACACAGAATGTTGTTGTCTTCCAGCAGCCCCCACTTGAGCATGTTGGTCTTACATTTAGGGAGTCCAGCTCTCAGCCTATGCAGGGTCCTCCAAGTGACAGAGAGGTTGAGTTCTTCACCCATGTCCTCCTCTAATGTTGTTCCTTGTTCAGTGAGCTCCTTCCTCCATCTACTAATTTGTTTTTGCTATTGTGTACCCTCAAGAATGTTTGTTCTTGCCATAAAGCTCTTCTTGGATCTGAGTCGGCAGACTTGAGGCACATATCTTTTCAACGGATGTTGAGGGTCCTTCTCTTGCTTAGTTCTCTTGGCATCCTCTGCTATCTCTCACCTTATCTTAGGTGGAATGATACCAACAAGAGGCTATATTGTTGCAGGGGTACACAAAAAGAGTCTCAAAGATTGTGGATACTTTTTACATTTTTGAACCACAATCTAGTGTACAATGGCAACCTTGTTTTGTTGGATAATCTTTCTCACATTACCTTTCTCTTGCTTAGTTCTCTTGGCATCTGCTGCTGCTTTTCTCCTTATCTTAGGTGGAACAATAAGTTTGAGGCATCCTGTCACAACACACATTGTTTCATTAACAGTGATGTCAACTTGTTTTGCGTATGTGGATGTGCTCCATATTAGCAACATATTCTGCTGAAGAGATGCTCAGGGCCAAAGCTAATGTATGCAGCATTGATGACTGGGACCACAATAATTCAGTGACTTTGTTTGTGTCTTCTGAGATTTCTAATTTCTTCTCTTTCAATGCCCTTTTAGACATTCAGACCAACATGAAAACCACCATCAAAATTGAATGTGCCCTTTTTGTTCATTCTGTAAATGTAATAACCAGAAACAACCTTATTCTGTTGAAAATCGCAATTTCATCAGGCTTCTGAAATTTCCACTATCTCTAATGCTTGCCTATAATACCAGGTAATCTAGCCTGCTTGTCTCAGCTTTGAAGCTTCTAGCATTAACATATAAGCAGCTAGATAATTCCCCACCCCCACCCCTTTAATGCCCTTGGGTGTATGTGTGTTTTACACAAGCTACTGTTTATGATAGCCTTGATGGCTCAATTCCTTCTTTGTGTTCCACGTATTACTAATTCTGTAGTGTCCTGAGTGTGAGGACATAGACATTTCAGGTCACTCCTGCTCCTCTGGAGATGATGAAAGTCCATCTAGATATTTCTCAGCAAGCTATATGCAGCCTTCTACTTCCATTTTGGTTCAAGCTGAATCCACTACTTTTCCAGAGGTTTCACAGTATGGCAGGAAATAGTTATTTATTTATTAGATTTGTATCTCTGCCCCATTCGCCTGGGTGACTCTGGGCAGTTTACAAAGCATATTACAAACCCAACATAAAAACAACCTCATAGAAATAATTATAAAAAGTTTCAGGTTAAAATCACTATAACAAAGAGGTGAATGTTCTCACTATTTCAGGTACTGTATTTCGAAGCAGATGCCTGCTCAATATTTGCTCATGATGACAATTTTCAATGCAGAAAGTGAAACAGGAGAATTTCCTGGCATACCCAGAGTTGCAAAGCAAGGGTTTAATAGACCAGGCGCAAGATGTTTCCACATCACCTGCACAGCAAAAATGGATTTCAAACCCCCTTCTTCCCTTTTCTCTCCTAGATCCATCACATGTTCGGAACATCTTGCAGGTGAAAATTGAGTCAAGGCTACAGCAAGTACTGTTCTCATTTTTTCACAGCTCTAGTAGCACTATCCAGAAGGTTTTTCAGAATATGCTGCAAGTCAAAATACAGGTCCGCTAAAACAGATGAACTCTTGCATACTGAACAAAAAAAAAAAAAACAATCTACATTTTGATCCAGTAAGAAGTTCGTTCCATAGTAGTGGCGAAGAGATTCTGGGTGCCAAGGCTAGATGCTCAGCTCAGTCAAGTACAGATTTTTCATTTGAACAACCTTTTGCCATGGGAGCAAACTAAACAAATATATTTTAAAGGCTTTTTCAGAACACCCAAACCTCAGCCTGTAACTAAATGTGACAACTCTTATAATTTAATTTATTTATTTATTACATTTTTTAATACCAACCATATGGGATATATTCCCACTCTGGGAAGTGTACAAACAATTAAATAAACAATAGCAACACAATACAACAAACAACAAAATAATCCTTTATAAATGACCCTTTATAACAGGAGTTCTCAACCTTTTCAAGCCAGGGGTCAGGTCACGCTCCTTCAGACAGCTTCGGGGGCCGGACATCCATTTTGCCCTTCCTCCACCACATGACACTTCCTGGTGTGGTGGAGGCGGGGGGGGGCACATGATGAAATGGCACTGTGGGCTGCATTCGGCCAATGGGCCACAGGTTGAGAATCCCTGCTTTATATCCTCTGAACAGATATGAGCCTCAACTCTGATGTCTCAAATCCAGGAAGATCTTTATGGCAAGAACAAACATTCTTGAGGGTATGCACAAGCAAAAGCAAATTAGAAAATGGAGAAGGAGCTCACTGGACGAGGAACAACATTAAAGAAGGATATGGATGAGGAACTCTAGGAGGCAGAGGCGTAGCTACCGCCGTATCAGCCATATCAATTATACGGGGGGCCCGGGCCACGGGGGCCCCCAACACCCGTAGGGCGGCCAACCATCCTGCATTCTGCAAGATGGTCCTCACCGGCAGGAAATTTCTTTTAAAAAATTGGAGCAAAAATTTAGTGCGCATGTGCAGAAACTCAATCTGATGTATTGCGCATGCATCAGATTGAGTTTCTGCGCATGCGCACTTTATTGGAGCCATTTTTGGCTCCAATTTTAAAAAATAAAATTTCGGAGTCGGAGCTGCAGCTTTTCATAGTGGCTCCAATGGTGGCCCTCAGAGGAGGGCACCTCCCCTGGGGCCGCCCAGCTCCCACGGGCAGGTTGAGGCCTGCCCGGGCTGTCCATTGCTGCTGACCCCCCATGGCCTGGGGATGCCTGGCAGAGTGCGCCACAGCCTCCTAGGGGTCTGGCGGTGGTGACGGCGGCGACAGCAGCAGCGGCAAGCGGCTCCGGAAGAGGAGGAGGAGGCTGCAGTCGGGGGCAGCACGCCTTGCCATGCGGCCCCGGACCATGGGGGCTCATCGGCCCCAGGAGGGTAAGTGAGGGTTTTGTGTTTCAGGTGGGTGGGTGGTTTATGTGTGTGTTGGGTGGGTGGGTGTATTTTTATTAAATTTTTATTTTATTTATTTATTTTAATTATTTAAGTTATTTACGGGTTTGTGTTGTGGTTGTTTGGGTGGGTGGGTGGGTTGAGCTGTGTGTGTTTGTTTGTTTATTTTAATTCTATTCTATTTTATTTATTTATTTTATTTTATTTTATTTTATTTTATTTTTATTTTTGGCCCCGCCCATGATGTCATGACGTTGGCTCCCCCCACGACATCATGATGTCATGACGTTAGCGCCGCCCCACTGTCCTGCATATAAAGGGCCCCCAAACAAATTTTTATACGGGACCCCACCAAGGCAAGCTATGCTTCTGCTTGGAGGACCCTGAGCAGGTTGAAGGTCAGAGTCCCTAAATGTAAGACCAACATGCTCAAGTGTGAGCTGTTGGTGGACAGCAACATGCTGTGTGAATGTGGAGAGATACAGAATCCAGCCTGTTTTGAATCTGCCGATTAATATCATAAAAATATACCATTGAGGACTTATGTTTGGCCAATGACAAAGCCAAGAAGGTGGTTTCATTCTGGCAGTTTAAAGTATGACCTAGACATAAAAGAAGAAGTCCATAACATTAAGTGGAAAGTGGATGGCTTAAAAAGTAAAGAAATGAGAGAAATAACCCCATCAGTAGAATTAAAACCAAGGAAATAATGTTGCTCTCATTGGCAAGATTCAGGCCTTTGTAAATATGCATTTTTGTTCATGTGAGTTAAAAATTAGGTTTTCTCCCCTCTCAGTTTACTTTTTTCCTCTTAAGCAGAAAAACAGTCCAGAAATAATAAGGGGGTAATGCAGCTGACAGGTGTTAATTACCTGATCAGGGACTAGCTAATGTGTAGGAGAATGGGATTCTGACTCATGCTCATATATCCACTTTTCATTATTAAGGTCACTTAAACTGTTACATAAGTGAAGGACAGAGGCGTAGCTACCGCCGTATCAGCCGTATCAATTATACGGGGCCCCCGGGCTACGGGGGGCCCCAACGGCAAAAAATAAAAATAAAAATAAAAATTGGAGCAAAAATTTACTGCGCATGCGCAGAAACTCAATCTGACGCATTGCACATGCGTCAGATTGAGTTTCTGCGCATGCGCACTTTATTGGAGCCATTTTTGGCTCCAATTTTAAAAAATAAAAATTCAGAGTCGGAGCCGCAGCTTTTCGGAGCGGCTCCGATGGTGGCCCCGCCAAGGTAAGCTACGCTTCTGGGGGAGGGGTGCTATAAAAACCACACGAGGGGAAGGGGGACCCCAAAACGAGGAGCTAAAGCGCGCCCTGAGAGGACTGATCCGGAAAAGGAGGCGCGCGCGGGGGCGGCTGAGGCTGGTCGGTTTGCCAGAGCCGGGTTTTTTTATTTGCTCTCTGTGAGGGAGAGGAAGGAGCCCCGGGAGGGAAAGGGGCTGGCGTGGGTTTCTTCAGGGCAGGGCTCAGGAGGAGACGAGCCTGGGCCACCAGACATGGGGGGAGCACCGGAGGGAGGAAGAGGGACGACCTCAAGACGAGGGAGCAGGAAGGAAGGGGGGAAATGACAAGGGCTGAGGAGGGAGTTTCGAGCTCCCAGTCCCAAGTGGACGCCAAGAGCGCTTCACGAGGGGATTCCCCTAATGCTTATTAACCCTACAGTCAGATACGACTGGCTTTCAAGCAAGGGCAACCTAGTCCTTTGTAAAGACTTCTCATGGTCTGAAAAGAAGTCAGAACTGGGGCCGCATGGAAAGGCGCGCTGACCCCAACTGCAGCCTCCTCCTCCTCTTCCGGAGCCGCTTGCGGCTTGCCGCTGCTGCTGTCGCCGCCACCACCGCTGGACCCGGGTGGTGGAGCAAGGTGAGGGGGGCCGGTTGCCCCCAGCGGCGGCGCTTTCCAAAATGGGCAGCAAAGCCTTGGCTCCGTTCCCTTCCCCTCACCTTGCTCCACCACCCGGGTCCGGCGGTGGTGGCGGCGACAGCAGCAGCGGCAAGCTGCAAGCGGCTCCGGAAGAGGAGGAGGAGGCTGCAGTTGGGGGCAGCGCGCCTTGCCACGCGGCCCCAGGAGGGTAAGTGAGGGTTTTGTGTTTCGGGTGGGTGGGTGGTTTATGTGTGTGTTGGGTGGGTGGGTGGATTTTTATTAAATTTTTATTTTATTTCTTTATTTATTTTAATTATTTAAGTTATTTACGGGTTTGTGTTGTGGTTGTTTGGGTGGGTGGGTGGGTTGAGGTGTGTGTGTGTTTGTTTGTTTGTTTTAATTTTATTCTATTTTATTCATTTATTTATTTTATTTTTATTTTTGGCCCCGCCCATGACGTCATGACGTCATGACGTTGGCTCCCCCACGACGTCATGATGTCATGACGTTAGCTCCGCCCCGCATATAAAGGGCCCCCAAACAATTTTTATACGGGGCCCCGCCAAGGTAAGCTACGCTTCTGGTGAAGGACCACACTCTGGGCAAAGAAAACCCCTTTGCCCTCACAGGCACTGGCCCTTGCAGAACTAATTTCATTTGGAAAGACAGGTAAACATGGACAGATTATGGGTCATTGTCCTGGTTTCCATGATTGACCATCGGATGGCTCTTTCAGGGCTAATGTGGACTGAGTGGTGTCTGATTTTGGAAACTTCCTCTCTGAATTCATAATTTGGACCAGACTTTTAAGAGTCCCCTGGACAGCGAGGAGAACAAATAGGTCGATCTTAGAAGAAGAAATCAACCCTGACAGCTCCTTAGAAGGACAAATAGTAAAGATAAAGCTAAAGTACTTTGGATATCAAATGAGAAGAGAGGATACACTTGAGAAAGCCTTGATGATGGAAAAGGTGGAGGGCAAAAGAAAACAGGGGCAGCCAAAATTGAGATGGCTAGATGGTATTGTAGATGCAATGGGCACAGAGCTGGGCGGGTTGAGGAGGAGGGTGGAGGACAGAAGTGCCTGGTGGGCAATGGTCCATGGGGTTGCAAAAGGTTAGAAATGACTGTGTGACTGAACCACAAGGGTTGCATTGGTGACACATGGATTTCAAGGACCTGCTGTAAACAATGCCTGTTCCTACCCTTGCTCACGCACATGCACACATGGGCCCAGGAGCCCTGGAACAGTTTACATGAAGAATTACTTGTCCCAGTTTCCACAAGCACCACACAAGCCCAGTTGTGTTCCCCCATTAGCAAGGGAAATGTGTGAAAGCATAAATTTTGAGTTCCGGGGCAGCTAGACATAGAATTTTTGCTTTGTGTATATCAGAAAGCAAAAACACAAAAATGCTGCAGCACTTTGAAGATTAACTACTATATTTTTCATGTGAACTTTCATGGATCAAGTCCACTTCAGCAGACATAGGAGTGAAACTGCAAGGCATGAGTTTATATACACAGAAGCATAGAGGGATTAAATCCAAATGACAGATAAACACGCAAATCAATACAGCTTCTTACAGCTGGCAGTGGTAGATGATCTCTGGCTGTTATTCGGATTAGCTCTAAATGTCCCCTTTTCAATTTTAAATAGTGGGGAAATACAAACAAATACCTGGCATTGAACATATGCTAATGAGTTTAATCTCTGAGTTATTGTGCTACTGTGTAGCTACTGTAAGGGTCACAGCTGGTGACATAATTTACATGTTAAAATTAGTATGATTGTCTGAGCACCCCAGGATAAGGGCTCTTTTGACTCCTACAGCTCCAAACTCCTGGCCCGTGACTAGTGCATCACTCCTGGGTCAGCTTCTCCTCCCCTCTGGTCACAATCTCCATACTACACGCCTTGGGAGGTTTGAATTAAGCAGTGTATAAAAGTAAGCTTGGTAGTTTGTTGGCAAGTTGATAAGCAAAGTCCAAATTCCTTGAAAATAAGACTTAGGACGGTCTTAAGCTTTTATTTGAATTAAAAGTAAAGCATTGTCCATAAGGCAAAACACTGATCCAAAAAGCAAAGCATAACACTGGGTAAGAGTAAAATCTGGTCCAGCAAAACCAAAATAAAATTGTCCCATTCCTGGGTCAAATCTAAGCTATCAAGCTTCTAAGTTGCTTCCTCTAGCAAACGAATCTCCTAAATGTAGTGCTCTAAATACTTGGTCCCTAGAAAATAACAAAGTGCGGTGTAGCTAGTCAAGCTATCAAAAAATATTCAAAGTCCGAAGATACCAGAAAACTGTCAAAGTATCAAGGCTGGAATGTTATCTAAGTGCAGCCTCTGGAAATAAGACTAAATCTGAAGAGTCATTTCTATTATCTTCTTAAGGGATGGTTTCCAAGGCCGCATCTGGCTTTAGATGTCCATTCTCGGTCCCTTAGGAATGTGTTCCTTCCAGCTTCAAAAGCTTCTGTGAAGTCCTTCTGAAGAAGTGTGTTGTCTTGGGTTGTGGTGTCCCTAGCTCTCTCTGACAGCCCTTTTTAAAAGGTGTCTTACAAGGTATGATGCACCTGTCTTCCCATGGGAAATTGATGTCTTTATGATTATATTGTTATCAGGGATTGCCCATCCCCCAACATCAAGGTCACTTCAAGGTTGCTTGGAGGTTGTCCTTCCCCACTCTTGGGTGCTTGAACCCTTGGGGTCAAAATGTGTGAACCTGAAAATGTCCTTATGGGTAAATTTTCATCTTAATAATTAAGTGTGCCACTAGAGGCTCTGTTTAAATTTGGAACAATGCCCTGTGGTTAAGGAATTCAAAACAATAACAGCGAGAAACAGTTTCGTTTCTCCACAGCATGACTCACCAGACTAAGTAAATCACACAGGCATGTTTGTGTACCTAATCAAATGTTAAAAACGTTCAGATTCTCATTATAAGATATATCCTCCTTTAATGCTGTTCCTTGTCCAGTGAGCTCCTTCCTCCATCTTCCAATTTGGTTTTGCTCTTGTGTACTGTGGTGGCTCAAATGGTTAAGACACTGAACACAAAGACTGGAAGGTGGGAGTTTGATTCCCGAGTGCTGCATGATGGAGTGACCTCCTGTCTCTGTCTCAGCTCCTGCCAATCTAGCAGTTCAATAGGGACAATTTCGGTGGGAGGGTAAACAGCGTTCCATGTACTCTGGTATTGAGAAATGCCTGCCACATGTCCATGGAAACATCTGTAAATGCAGACATCACTGGCTCTTTGGCTTTAAATAGCGATAAGCACTGAACCCTAGAGTCGAATACGACTTGCTTTCCAGCAAGGGCGACCTTTACCTTACCCTCAAAAATGTTCATTTTTGTCATAAAGCTCTTCCTGGATCTGAGTCAAAGGCCTTGAGGCTCATATCCATTCAGAGGATATCAAGGGTTATTGTCTTGCTTAGTTCTCTCAGAGTCTGCTGCTATTTCTCTCCTCGTCTTAGGTGGAACCATACCAACAAGAGGATATATTGTTGAGGGGGTATACAGAAAGAGCCTCCTGATTATGGATCCTTCTTTACATTTTTGAACCACAATCAGGTGTACCCCAGGCAATGGCAACTTTGTTTTACTGGATAATCTTTCTCACACTAGAGCAAACCAAAGTGTGGAGAGTTTGGAAGGAAGGGTTTGCTGGTTTTGAAAAATCACTACAGCAGATCAAAGGTGAATGTTGTCCTTGATGTCTGACCCTGAGGTCCTTTCTTTATTCCTGTCAGATGCACCACCAGAATATAATGACATACAAGCTAAAACTAACACATCTAAAAACAAAATAGAATTATGTCCTTCCCAAGGATTTTTCCTGAAGAGGTGAAAACCTGAGTCATTCCATCGTCTACAATCTACCAGCCTATTATCTCACTATCTCATCCCCTAATTCATTTATTACCAGGAAAGTCTTGGAGAGAAGATGGTCAAGGTGGATCTTGGAGAGCCTTCCTCATCCCCATGACTCTATCCTCTTGTTTTTGTCCTCCAATTTACAAACCCCTCTCATTTTAAAATAGTTCTCATGTTGTTTATTTATTCCAACTTCCTTTCTAGGAGTATCTCTAGAAAGGATGAGATATTTATTTTGGGGGAAAGCATTAGGTCAAAATATCCTGTTTTTCTTTCAGATCAAGGGAGATAGATATGTGATTCTCCCTATGCTGTTGGACTACAGTTCCCAGCAGCTTTACACAATGCTGTTTACCTTCACACCGAAGTGGTACCTATTTATCTATTTGCAATTTCTCGCTTTCGAACTGCTAGGTTGGAACTTTGGTGTCTTGGCATGTCTGCCACATGTCCATGAAAACGTCTGCAAATGCAGACAGCACTGGCTCTTCAGCTATAAACAGAGATGAACACTGAACCCTAGAGTTGGATACGACTGGCTTTTGAACAAGGGTGACCTTTACCTTTACCTTACACAGTTCAGCCTTTGGTGAAAAATCGTGGGAATAGCCATCCAACAACATTATCCCTAAAGTCATCTTACCATATAGGTAAAAGTAAAGACCACTCTTGCTTGATACGGGTTTGGTGCTCATCTCTGTTTATAGCCAAAGAGCCAACGTCTATGTCTGCAGATGTTTCCATGGACATGTGGCAGGTGTGCCTTGACATCGGAGTGCATGGAATGCTCTTTACCTTCCCACCGAAGTGGTACCTATTTATCTACTTGCAATTTCTTGCTTTCCAACTGCTAGGTTGGCAGGAGATGGGACAGAGATGGGAACTCATTCCGTCAAGCAGCATTTGGGTCTCGAACTGCTGACCTTCCAGTCATCAAGTTCAGCATGTTAACCACTAAGCCACCACAGTCCCTTCATCTTACTATGATCATTTCAATATCTCCCATTAGAATGTTTCCTCAGATAGAATATGTTCAGATGATCTAATTTCAGTCCTTAAAATGGCTCCTTTTCTTTATTCTTGTTCTCCTAATAAAAAGAAAGCAGGAGGAGACCCATCTAGGCTGTTCTTCATGCTGCTAACAATTTTCTATAGACCCAGGAAAGGCAAGTCAGAGTAATAAATTTGGAAGCATCTATTTTTTGTTTCATAACCCAACACCTTGCCAAGGGCTACAATTCCTGGGGCAGCCTGTCAAGTGCCACTGGAAACACTTTGCAAGGAGACTGGAACAAAATACTGTTGGGGCCATGCCTGCTTGTACGCAGAAAGCTCCTATTTAAAATATTTCAAGCACTGGATTGGAATTTCTTTGATGTAAACCACTGACTTGCTGCCTTACTGCACAAACTAGTCAGGCCTGCCGGCTTAGGTTCTTGTAGGGTCTCAGAGACAATAAGCACTTAGTGAGTGAAGAACCAAACTTTATTAAACAGCTCTATAAGCAAAACATAACTAAGTCAGAACAAGAACCAAGAACAAGAACACAAGCAAGCAATGCATACCTTGCATGGATTCCCTCTGTCCCTTCTGTAGCCACTAGGAGCCCGGTTAGGTGGCAGGGATGCTCCTGGCACCTCTATCAGGGATTCCCCTAGCGATATGTGTGGCTGGATAGCAGAGTAGCACTTTTAAGCTCTTACGCAGCGGAAGCCTTAGTGCAATAACACACACACATATATGCCTTCTGTGGAAAGGTGCGCTTTACTTACAGTGAGGGGAAGACAGACATACACAGGACTATATACAACAGTCTCTCTCTCTCTCCAAGCTCCACAGTAGGTAGACAGCTTGGATTCCTCTGTTGGCTCCAACTCCAGGAGCACTCAAAAAAGTCCTGGTGATCCTTTAGCAGTTCTTTCTTCTCAGTTGAAGAAAGGCTCTCAACAGCATCACCTCCTTCAGTGTCTCAGTCCTTCTCAGTATATAGACTCCTTCAGAATAGCAACCTCCTCACAGATAATCTCCTCCAGAATAATAGCCTCCACCGAATAATAACCTCCTCCATAGACCCTTCCCAGAGGGCCACAGTTATACCTTAGTGTTGCTGGGCAGATTCTCTAATCAGCCACAGCTGGGCTATTACAGAGCACATGGACCAAGCATGCACAGCCTGGCAATCAGTTTGAGGCTCTATTCTGGACACCTGTGTTCAAAACACATGGAGGGCCTTAAAGTTATACTATTCCACTGGG
Source organism: Furcifer pardalis (assembly GCA_030440675.1). NCBI lineage: Eukaryota > Metazoa > Chordata > Lepidosauria > Squamata > Chamaeleonidae > Furcifer > Furcifer pardalis. The sequence continues at coordinate 49,064,788 of CP126891.1, forward strand.
CAGCAATCTTTGTACAATACCCCCAAATGAAAAATGTCCTAACAACCTCTGATGTTCAGAGTGCTCAAAAGTCTGAGGACTAAATCTTATACATTAGCAACTAAATTGCTGTTTCATTTTCTTTGGCTCTAAGCTCCTCACTCAGAGGATGTCCAAACCCAACAATAGCCATCTAGCCTGGGCTAATTGATACTCCATCCTTACAAGTGGAATATTACTGGTCGCTCTCTCAGGAAAAGGTTATTGTGACCAGCCTTATCCCTCTGTTAATTAGCCAGGGATTATTAGGTCATGGCACATCTTCAGGTGCTTTTCCAAGGACTACAATGAGTTCAGAACCATCCTATCTCCTCTGTCTTTTCTTCCCAAAAAATCCCCATCTAACCTTGTGGCCCTACTAAATCTTACTAATTGATAAGTTTAATAGGGAAACATCCCTTTCCCGGTCAATAAGATCTTCTAAATACATTAATTGCTCAACAAGCAAATTCTACTTTTTAAATACATTCTTCTATGACTTTTGCCATTTCAGAGCTTGGAGGGGGGAAATGGGAATGTCATTAACTCCTCAGATTCACAATCATCTTCCACAAAGCCCATCTTTCCCTAAACAACATACATGTTCAATGAAAAAGACTGTTGGACTTTAGGCAGGATCCAGTCAGTTCAGTGCAACCAGAAGGCAGATGATCAGAATGAGTGCAGCTTCTTTCTTTGGTCGGCACACACACACACACACAAATGTCCATCTGTGCTTTATGTAGGACAAACAGGACAACCTTTACACAAAAGAATTAATGGACACAAATCAGATATCAAGAATGGCAACACAGAGAAACCTGTCTCAAACCACTTCAATTTAACTGGACACTCTATCCAAGACCTGAAAGTTACAATTCTGGAACAGAGATATTACAAAACTAGGACTGAAAGGGAGACTACAGAAATCAAATACATCCATCTGTCAGATACCCATCATGGGGGATTAAGTATTAGCCTAGGGTTTCTGGGACATTATCAAATTTGATACACAGATTGCTATATGCTGCTAGATATTTTATATATTATATTACAACCTTCCTGCCAATTCTCTTTAGCAAAACAAGAAGTAACCAGGTACAGTGTTTTTGTTTGTTTTCTGACATGCAGGTAACAGGTTGATCAGAGACCAGAATGGGTTTTCTCCACACCTTTGAGATTGAAAGGGAGACATTTAGAGCTAATCTGAATAATCTATTGTTGCTGATGGCTGTGGGAAGCTGTATTGTTGTGCTTGCTTGTCTGTCATTCAGCTTGAGCAGGTCTTTCTCCCATTGAGCCCTGAATTTGGTGTACAAAAACCATGCCTGTAAGTTTCACTCCTTGTCTGAAGAAGTGGACTTGATTCACGAAAGCCAACAATAAAAATATAGCAGTTAGTCTTTAAAGTGCTACAGTGTTTTTATTTTGTTTTCTGATATGCCTGAACTACAGACTAACACGGCTACTATTCCAAAAAAATTGAGCATATCTGAGTATGCCATAATTAGGAAAAACAGAATGAGGCTCATCATAAGTTAAAAAAACTTGATGGTAAACAGTCATCAGCATCCTAGGTTTTCTCCAGCAAACTGAACAAGGGCGACTTGGCTCTTTTCCCCTCTGTTTTATTTACATGAGGCCAGATTCATCCATCCATCTATCCATTCTACTTTTTTGACTCTTAGGGTCTTCTCTAGTACCCCAAATATTATAATACCTACTTCTGAGGAGGTACTGTGAAGGATATAAATGCTCCATTGGGCTTCTCAAAGAGCCTGGGTTTCACTTATCAGGGTCAGAGAATGACAACGGTTGCAGGATGGAGTGGTCCACAGCAGAGATCATAAATGAGAAGAACATTTATGATCTCTCTCTTCTTTGCATCTGATGCTAGGGAACACGGGCTCTGAGGGTCTTAGCACTAGATCAGGGGTCAGCAAACATGGCTCTCCAGATGTTATTGGACTTCAATTCCCAGGATCCCTGATCAGCAGGTGTACTGAACATCTGGAGAGCCACATTTGCTGATCCCTGCACTAGATCATGACAGCCTAGTCAAAAATTTTGTTCCTCAGTCTTGCTTGACAGCTGCCCATGACATAGCCATGAGAAATCTTTTCCACTGCTAAAAGTTCTCAACTAGAAAAATGTGCTGAGGAGACAGAATGGCAGAAGGATGGATTTCATATGAAATAAGCCTTAGCTTTTGGACTTTCCATGGCATCCGGCCATCTGCTGTTGCATCAGCAGAACCTGAAATGCTGGGAGTTTCTATAATTGATGTATTTTTCTTCTGGTCCAATGTACACCTTCATCCTTTATCCCATACAGCTGCTGCATAGTAGAAACTAAATGGTAATGCAAAATCTGTTTTGATGGGCTACATCTGGTACATAAATACATAACGATGCTTTTCTGTAGGTACCTTCTAGGCATCTCAGGAACTGTGACATGGGCTGAAAGTAAACTAGGGCAAGTTTTTCTTTAAAAACATGATTAAAAATAGCAAACATGCATTTCTAGTTGTAGTGTATATGATTTTTTTTTCAGAAGTTGATACTTTTATTCAGTGGTGGGCTTAAAAAAAAATTATTACCACACTGTGGATGTGGTATGGTGGGCGTGGCCAGGGGGAAAGCCCTGTGTTGGACCCAAATTAGGACTACTTTATTTCAAAACTTGGATGGGCAGAAGGGCCAGCCAGAATTTCTGCTACCAGTTCTGGTGAACTGGTGCAAGCCTGCTGATGCCCACCACTGCTTTTATTCCTTATGTGGGAAGGGGAGGGAAGATCCACCAGATGGATATTAAGGGGAGGGGGCAACAAAGGATGGAAACCCTGGAATTTTGAACATGGTCTATCATTTTTGACAGACACATTCAGAGTCATGATAGTGGCTAATTGACAGAGGTGCTCTCAGGCCAGAGATTTTATGTGAAAAAATTGCATAGAGCAACCACAAGTAGTCTTCTCACACCTAGGGGAATAAATCTCCAATGAATTTATCATCACAGCCATCCCTGCTTTTTTCAATCTTTATCACATAGCTCAGTTGCATCCCTACTTGGATGGGTGGTCCCTCATAACACAGGTTACCTCACTGGTAATCTCTTGTATAGATTACTGCAATGCACTCTAAGTGGGGCTGATATGGAAACTTCAATGGGTGCAGAATGTGACTGCCAGGCTTGTTACTGGGGTGAGAAAATTTGCACATGTCTCCCCAGCATTGGCTGCCCATTTTGTTCTGTGCCAGGTTCAAGGTGAGTGTCTTAACTTTCAAGGCCCTAAATGGTTTGGGACCTTCCTACTTGGTGGAGCGTCTTCCCCTCAGAAACCAGGCCCACTTCACCTGTTCTTCCCAGACAGCTCAACTCCAAGTTCCGACTCCCAGGTTGGCTAGAAAGTCTATTACCCACCGTAGGGCTTTCTCAGTTGCAGCTCCAGTTCTATGGAAAGTGTTGCTGGTGAGCTGTGGTTGATTGACTCCTTATGGACCTTTAAGAAACAACTGAAAACCTTTCTGTTTGAGGAGGCATTTAGCAGTTTGTTGAAGACCAAATAGGAGACCCTCCCATTTCCTTTCTGTCACAAGAGTTTGGGGTCCTCAGTTCTGATTTTGATTAGGTGGGCCAGGGGGCGGTTGTTTTATCGTCTTAATGGATTTTGTTATGCTATTTTTTAAATAGTGTAAGCCGCCCAGAGTGGGAGTCCATCCCAGATGGGTGGGGTATAAGTCCAACAAATAAATAAATAAATAAATAAATAAATAAATAAATAAATAAATAAATGGATGCATGCCCCAGATCAGGAGTTCCCACCCTTTTAAAGCCAGGGGTCAGGTCGTGCTTCCTCAGACACCTTCGAGGGCTGAACAGCCATTTTGCTCTTTCTCCACCACATGACACTTCCTGGTGTGGTGGAGGTGGTGAGGGGCCACATGAAATGGTGCCATGGACTGCATCCAGCCCATGGTGCTGCAGGTTGAGAATCCCTGCCCCAAAGACTCAAAGGGCTGAAATCAGGGGTGTGCTGATGGAAAAGAGAGGCCACCATGATATTTCCAACAAGTCGTCTGTTTAGGTTACGTCTTCTCTAAACATCAAGAACTCTGCAAGCACAAGAAATGAATTTCTCCAAGCTTGGCTTTTGATCTTACTTAGTCCTAGATCTTCCCATACTATGTAGACAATCAGGCAGCAAGGGATCTCCAATGGCTTCGGTCTTGGGCGAGTACTTTGACATCCTCCCATGTTGTTTTCAGGGTGGCTTCTGATCACCAGAAGTAATTAGCAATAGCAATTATACTTATATGCGGCCCCATAACTGCCTCTGGCCAGTTCACAAATTAATTAACATTTTGCCCCCAGCACAGTGGGTACTAATTTTACCTACATTGGAAGGATGTAAGGCTGAGTCAACCTTGAGTCACAACAGGATTGAACTCACAACATTTTGGCTGTAGTACAGCAGTTTAACCACTGCGCCACCAGGGCTCAGAAATGACAAAAGTAACTTTTTCAGAGATCCCATCCCAAGTGACCACACACTCTGGACTATTCTGAGAGTTACAGAATGAAAAAGTAGTGTTTCCTGTCTCCAATGAGCAATGTGGTGGATTATTATTACACCAACAATAGACCCTGGGATAACATTCAATGGAGATATGGGTACTACATCACAACGTCCATAGATCTTGCTGTGGACACAAGGTGTGTTCACCTAGCTAAGATGGTATGGCAATAATACTCAGGACAGATAACTTTGATTACAAGATAGATGCAGATGTTGGCTAACTGTGTTCTCATGGACATCTGGACAGAAAATGCAGGATGCAGCCTGTCATTCATGTCTCATGTAAATAAAACAGAGATGATACTATGAAATTCTGTACAAACTCACAATGTAGATGGGAAGAGGAAAAAACACATCATAACCAGCCAGTTTCTCAGCCTGCAGATCTGTACACTTCTACTTGGTTTCCAGCTGATGTGACAAGATTATGATTTTATTCAAGATCCATTGAGACCTTTCCACATGGCCATATTCTGCCCAACGTTTGCTTCTGATTTCTTCTGCGTAAAGCTATTTCATGGGCATTGCCTGGAAACCTGACCTTATGCCCTTCCACATTTCAGTAAGCTTTCATTCCCACCCCCTTTCCACCCCAGAATGAATATGTGGCACATACAGATAAGTGCTCTGGGTCAATCATTTCACTAGAGATAAGCGTGAGTAGAATTTTGCCTTGGAGGAAGCCCATCCGCACAGCGGGCTCAACAGTTGGTTTAAACATCAAATCTTCCTTGCTGTCCAATCTTCTCAGTCCTCCCAGGCAAACTCCACCCCTCCTGTATCCCTCTATGGAAAGGAAATGTCAGTTCCACTTGCTTCTGCTGTGGCATAAAAATCCCTGTTCATAGCATACAAAACAAAATGAAAGCTTGGAAATGAATTCTGAGTTGTATCAGTTAGTCTGCAGGAGCAGCTACCTGTGGTTTGCTACTTCAGCTCCAGTGATGGGCTGCTACCGGTTCGGACCGGTTTGCCCGAACCGGTAGCAGCTTTCTGGAGGGGGTCGCTGGGGAGGGGTGGTAGAGAACCCTCAGGCGACCGGTTTGGTCGCTTCTCTGGCCGCCCTCCGGAAGTGTATTTCCGGGCAGCCTTTGTCTGCCCAGAACTGCGCATGCATCAAACCTCCATTTGATGCAGGCACACTAAAAAATAGAAGCGTGCATGCGTCAAATGGAGGTTTGACGCATGCACAGTTCCGGGCAGCCATTTTGGATGCCCGGAAAGGGCGCAGGCAGTGCATGAAGTAGTGGCAGCAGCCTTTCCTCACCGCGCTGCGCCGTGCTGCTGTGCCACCGTGCCGCCAGGCCGCCACACCGGTTTGACGTCGCAACGTCGCGACACTGCGCTGCTACACTTCCTGCCTGCTTGCCTGCCTGCCTGCCTGCCTGCCTGCCTGCCTAGTACTTGCTCCCTGACCCCAGGCCAGGTAAGTGACAGGTTCGTGTTTTGGGTGGGTGGGTGGGCAGGTTGATTATTTTAATTTTAATGTGTATTTTTATTTATTTATTTATTTTTCTTAGTTTTAATTTTTTCTTTGGCTCCGCCCACAATGTCATGATGTCATGATTTTGGCTCCACCCACAACATCATGACATCGGCTCCGCCCACGGTGGGGTAGCAAAATTTTTGACAGCCCGCCCCTGTTCAGCTCCTTACTTACTTATGGGTTTTGAGTGGCTTGATTGAGAGAGAATAACATTTACTGAAGATGGCAAAATGGATGAAGAGATTAGCCTACAGTGCAGTAAGGGAAACGAAATATTGTGACCATTATCTCCAGTCTTATAACATAAGGCAGTACTGACCAGCAGAAAGAAACACCTCATACAAAACAATATTAATTACCACCTTATGTTACCAGAGCAACACATGGTCACTTACAACAAAACATAAACAAAACTTGGTCACTACAGAAATGTGATGTCTGAGGAAGGCTGCTGGAGAGATTAGAAGGGATAAAATCAGGAATGAGGTTGTAAGGGAAAGAACTGGATCAGAACCGATCTTAAACTACATACAGAGACATAAAGTGGTTTGCCCATTTGGAGGAAATGTCTTGGAATTCCACACCTTATAAGACATATTGTGGAAAGAGGAGAAGGACAAAGAGAACGAGGCAGACCCAAAGGAAGGAGGAGAGATAACATCAATGACAGATTACAAGAACACCAAATAATGCTAGCGGAGGCCACTAGAAGTGCCAGGGCAAGAACCTTGTGTGTCTCTCTCAACAACAGAAGAAGAAGAAGAAGAAGAAGAAGAAGAAGAAGAAGAAGAAGAAGAAGAAGAAGAAGAAGAAGAAGAAGACCACGACCACGACCACGACCATGACCACCATTACCACCACAATGACCGCCATCACCAAAAGAGTTTGGTGGTTGGATTCTCATGTCAGATCGCTAGGATATAGATTTAATAAGGGAGGAGGAATAGGGGTGTAAACTTTAATTTCTCTCATCCAGAGGAGGATGAGGAATTATCTTCAGGTGCTTGTGATGCAGTTCATACTGCATTGAGAACAATTGCCCAGTTCACACAAAAATATGAATGATTTCTCCTCTATTACATTGATATGTAGCAATCCCATAAGCCTTTCTTTAAACTGGTTCCCTGATTATTATTATTTTTAACTGGAGCTGCCAGGATTGATCCTTGGACTTTCAGTATACAAACTGGCTACTCTGCTCTTTGAAGGGCAGTCCCTACCTGCAGGCAACATGTGATCAGACTGAATAAATACTTTACAGCTTGCAAAATTAAAATGCAAAGGCATGAATAAACATTTTTATTTTATTTTTAAATATATATATAGATCCTTGCAATCATAGGTCATTGGGAAATGTTTTGACAACCATTCTGAGCATCTTCCTTGGGCAAACTCTAAATATGATGAGAATGCAGATTTATAGTTTTAGATAATAATGATTTCGTGTCAGAAGTTATTCTGGGTTGAAAGGATTTTTGCTGGAGAAACTCTGCTCAGAGGACCCCCAAAATAAGGCTCCTTTCATGTCCCCAAGATCTTTTCTCCACTGAAGCAGTCCCTGTTTATCTACTTGCAATTTATTGCTTTCAATCTGCTAGGTTAACAGGAGCTGGGACAGAGACAGGCACTCAATCTGTCATGCAGTACCTGGGTCTTGAACTGCTGACTTGCTAGCCTTCCAGTTATCAAGGTGAGCTTCTTAACCACTGAGTCACCGCAGTGCCACAGTTTTAGATATTTGGAAAGCTCAGAGCCAAACTTCCAGATGAATCTTTTTCTTGTTTTTATATGCTGTCAAGTCACCTCCAACTGATGACAACCCAAAATTATCTTCAAAATGTCCTGTTCTTAACCACCCTGTTCAACTCTTGTAATCACAAGCCTGTGGCTTTTCTCATTGAGTCACCCACCTCACATTTAGTCTTCTACTTCTGCCTTTCCTAGCTTTAATGCCTTTTCCAGAGAGTCTTGCCTTTTCATGATGGGCCCAAAATAGGACAATCTCAGGTTCATCATTTTTGGCAGTCTACCTTACCCACAGAACTCTCCTCCAGTACCGTCATCATCATTGGCCACAATCAGGAAAAATGCCGCTGGTGTGAATTTGTTTAAGTTGGATCCCAGCTTGCCATGAAGTGACCCACTATGATCAAGGTGCCATCTCCTGTGACACATATGAAATGAGACATGCGGGATTTGATACCGGGATGGCAATGGACTGCCACAGCCTTGAGAATATGAACAAGGAGTGACTTCACAGCCAGCCCATCTGGCATGGCTTTTCCACCTCCATGACCCTTGGAAATCAGAGTTTCTCCTCCACTCATTTTACCATTGGACCCAATTGGATGGTTTCCAGTGGCCTTTCTTACACTGAGGGGGCCATCACTCCACCTAAAAGGGCTCATCTGTCCATAGGTGTTGGCCCCTTTAGGGAGTCAGATTATTTACCACTGCCCAACACTCACCCCTAGCACAAAATTTCAAACAAATCAATCCCCACCCCCTTTCATCTTTCATCAAGACCTAGGGGAAGACCACCTGGCAGATGGGAAGATTTTCTCAAGAAAATGTTGGACCAACACAGAGAAAAACTGCCAGGGACAGATCACTATGGACAGAAGTTGTGTGGAATGGCATCAGAAAGATACAAGGACTCTTTGGTGAATAATGTCTCCAAGGTATCATCTCTCTTCACTGTCCGGCTACCCCGGTGTAAGGTTAAGGCACTGAGCTGGAGACTGGAAGGTGGGTTTTGATACTCAAAAGCTGCACTTGGGGACATGAAAGGAGCCTCATTAGGGCATCCCCTAAAAGTCCTTTCAACTCACAGTAAGCTGACATGAAATTATTATTACTGCCCAGCTTTCACACCTATACGTGGTGACCAGGAAAAAAAAGTGTGAATTTATTTATTTATTGCATTTTTTAAACAATGATCCTTGTGACATGTCTTGCACTTGATCTTTTTAAATTTCTTCTTTGCTCCCATTCCAAGTCTCAGTCTTCTTTTAATTTCTTGACTGCAATTCCCATTTGGGTTGATGATTGAACCAAGGTGCTCAGAATCTCTCACTAGCTCAATGTGAACCTCTCTACGTAGGTTACTTGCAGTAACACGAGCTCTGTAGTCAGTTCGCTAAAGCTGTACTTCAACAAATAAATCATTTGGAGACTCAATTTAATTAAAAGCAACAACAATAATTAACATAACAGCCATAAAGCCAGGAGTCCAATGATTCTGTTTCCCTGCTGTTCACTTCCATGCAAATAGGTCTGATGGAAAGATCTCCATATGCCAGAAAAGATCACACAGCTTTTCTTGTCTATGGAAAGGCATCACATAAAGTTGCGCTCCAGCTGTTCTGACCCCTCGCCTCCCATTCTTTACCACTCCATGGCATGCTGTGGCCATGCTGTGTGGGATACTCAGAAAGTTGTCATCCAAACAGGTAAAGCAAAGCAATCACTCTGTTATACCACCCCATATAAGCACTTAGCGCACTCACTGGGCGGTTCACAAGTTAATTAGCATTTTGCCCCCAACATGCCGGGTACTCAGTTTACCAACCTTGGAAAGATGGAAGGGTGGGTCAACTTTGATCTCTGGCCAGGATGGAACTCACAACCTTTGGGTTTCAGTTTAACCTCTGCACCACCAGAGTTTCTTCTCAAACCTCTGTAATGACACAGGCATGGTTTGCAACTGGAGAGAGAAGCAGCAACTCCCTAGAAGCCTGGCACATGGAAGAGCCCTGGTGATGCAGTGGTTAAGCTGCTGTACTGCTGACAAAACATTGTGAGTTCGATCCTGACAGATAACAAGGTTGACTCAGTCTCTGCTTGGTAAAATGAGTACCCAGCATTTGAGCCTCAGGTTTGCTGGCTCAAATCCAGGAAGAACTTTATGGCAGTAACAAATAATACTATACTTGATTTTGCAAGAACAAAATCAAATTAGAAGATGGAGGAAGGAACTCATTGAACAAGGAATTATATTAAAAGAGGATTAAAGAACTAGTCAGACTTTTTCTGGAGTTTATTGCATGCATAATGAAAGTGCTACAATTTTTCCGACTTTTTTGTGTGAGCTCTCTATTTCATAATGAGATGTGATTGTGCCATCAGGGTCAAGAGCACTTAATGGTCAGCCTGCAAAATCACATACATTACTTCCTTTTCCATGTCACTGATTGAAATGGGTTTCTGGCCATAGCTTTTATCAGTCTTTATATATATATATATATATATATATATATATATATATATATATATATATATATATATATATATATATATATATATATATATATATATATATATATATATATATATATATATATATATATATATATATATATATATTACTATTCATTCCTGGAGGCTCTTGGTGAATTTTGTTGTTCAGTTGCACAGTTAAGTCTGACCCTTTATGACCCCATGCACCACGGCATGCCAGGCTCCTCTGTCTCCTGCCCAGATCTACACCCACTGGGTCAATGATGCTATCTAGCCATCAAGTCAAAAGCTTTATAGCTATTGAGGACTAGTATAATTTTTTTTCTTTTTGGCTAAATCTATGATGTTTATTAATCTAGTAATTAGGTCTTCCATTTGTCTGCTGCTCATAAACCCTGCTTGGTCCTCGTGTATATATTTATTCATAAACTTGTTTAATCTGTTCGCCATTACAGCTGTAAATATTTTTGCATCCGGATTCAGAAGTGATATTGGAAGATAAGAATCCACTCTTCCCCTGTCTTTATCTGGTTTAGGTAGCTGAACTGTTATTGAGCAATTCCAGAAGTTTGGTATTTCGCCCCCCCCCCCTTCAAGATATAATTATACAACCATTTCAATTCAGACCAATTGAGGACGACGTTGAGCCCTAGGCTCCGCCGAAGATGTTGAGCCCGGGCTCCATCACGGACGTTGAGCCCTGGGCTCTATCAGAGACATGGTGGATTTGTTTGCTTTGGGGGTCTTGTTGCTGAATTTTTTGTATTGTATTTTGATTTCTATTTTGTATTGTATTTATATTTATATTGAGCTGTATTTATATTTGACTTTGTAGCACAGCTATAACATTGTTAGCCGCTCTGAGTTGCTTCAGCAAGGAGAGCGGCATACAAATCTAACAAATAATAATCTCATCTTCTGCCGCTGTCTCCTTCTTTTGCCTTCCATCTTTCCCAGCACCAGGGCCTTCTCCAGTGAATCCTCTCTTCTCATTTGGTGGCCAAAGTACCTGAGCTTCAGCTTTAGTATTTGTCCTTCCAAGGAGCAGTCAGGGTTGATTTCCTTCAGGATCTTCTTCTTTCATGTCCTAATTGAACCCTGGACTGCCAAAATGCAACCACTTTCTTTGCTTTGTCATTGCCCACACCCAAGTCCTCATCAGTGCATGTCTCTGGTAACAATCGGCAGAGCAGTAAATGAGTCAGACTCTGTGTCTCTCCACATTTACACTGTGTGTTGTTGTTCACCAGCAGTCCCCATTTGAGAATGTTGGTCTTGCATTTAGGGACTCTGACCTTCAGCTTATATAGAGTCCTCCAAGTGATGTAGGAAAGATTGAGATCTTCTGTTATATCCCTCTTTAAGGTTGTTCCTTGTCCAGTGAGCTCCTTCATCCATCTTCTAATTTGGTTTTGCTCTTGTGTACCCTCAAGAATGTTTGTTCTTGCCATAAAGCTCTTCCTGGATCTGAGCAATTGGATGAGTCTCATATCAGTTCAGAGGGTGTCAAGGGCCCTTCTCTTGCTTAGTTCTCTCAGCATCCACTGCTACTTCTCTTATTCAGGATGGACTGATTTTATCTTCTTGCAGTCCAAGAGACTCTCAAAAGTCTTCTTGGTGGATAGAAAACCAATTAATAGTGAATACATTAAAATTAAGAAAGAATTAATGGTCTTGTGTGTATATATATCAGCCCTGCAAGGGTCACATTGTGAGAGTTCTCTGCTACACCAACCTCTGAGGAAAGAAAATGATGACTGGCAGAGACCAGAGACTGGCAGAAAGGACGAGAGACTCTTGGTAAATACTAGACAGTGAGCCCAGAGGAAAAGCATCAGAATGTCACTTTGGTGAGTTGGCGGCTGAGGAAGATGATGCGGTAGGGGGCAACGGAAGGGACGGAAGCAGCCCAGCAGCTCTAGGGCTAAGGATGAATAGCTGTGCCGAACGGAGGCTGTGTGGGAAGGAGCAATCAAAGAAAGGAACAGCAGTGGGAAGAACAAGAAATGATGTGTTATAATGTGGAGTGAAGCACAGGAGGGGAGGAGGGAATGTATTTTCAAGGCACCATCAATCTTGTCAGCTCCAGCTTTCTTCCACCACTTGGGAGTTTAATCGAGACCATCTCCCTTTTCTGTAAATAGCTGCTTCCCTGCAGACTGGAACAAGGGCTGCCAGATTTGCAAAGAGGCATAGGGAGGGATTATGAGTCTGGTCAGGTTATCCTGCTAAGGTGATAGAGTAGATCATACTGCCAGCAACACCAAGTGTCAGGCGGTGGTTAACTAACCTGACAACCCTGAGGACTAGCAGCCTTGGGTGTTGAAGTCCACAGGGAAAGGTGATGGTCCCCAAGTGGATTAAATCCCACTTGAATCCCACTTGGGAAGCAGCAGCTTCATCAATACCGGCCTTGGGCTGAGGAGCACTTTGTGTGCCAAAAGGGCTCAGGACCAGAAAATGATTAGCAGAACTGGATTAGTGGTATGGGGGTCATGCAGTGATGTGGAAGGCAGATGAAGGGCCACTGCATTATATTTTCAGGACAATCTTCATGGCTGATTGCCACGAGGATCGCCAATATTCAGATCTGGATATGCCAAAAAAAGAGGAAGAAGAGGGACGAATTGTGATAGGGAACAACTTCCTCCCCACCAGAGGGTCTTCAGATCCATCCCACTGCTCATCCATGGAAACTTCTGCTTCTGCCTCTTCTTTCATGTCCAAGTCAAACTTTAAACTGCCAAAATGAGGCCATCTTGGTTGGTCTCAAAGAAAGACCACTTAAACTGTTGCAAAGAGATGAGAAGAAATGGAAAATGCCCATGTTTGGTTTTTGAGCTGCTATACCCAGCACTTCTGCCACCCTGAACATAATAGCAAAAGACACTTAATTAACTGACTCACTGTACCGGGGGTGGGGGAGTGGAGTGGCTGTTGTTTTCTGGGGGGACGGAGAGAAAACCCTTATTTATATACATATACGCACATAATAGTTGGCTTTTCATTTGAAAGTGCTGTTTAGATCAGCTGGCATTTTGGCTCCTTGTGGGGGCTGCCTCTCATTTGAGCTGTCAGACTGACTCACAGGCTTTGGAGCCTGGCTGGAAAAGAGAGCTGAAATTTGGAGAGAAAGAGCCAAATAATATGAGAATCCGTGGAATGTCGTCAGGATATTGTAACAGCCAGAAAGCCACAAAGAGTTTGCACATCATTGCATCCATGCTCATGAAAACAGAGGAAACCTGCGGGTTCACAGCAGATGTCCATCTAATGGTGAGTTGGCTTTGAGCTTGCCACAAGGGTTAACTAAAGGCTTACTGAAAGCCCAAGCCCCTCCAAGAGGACATAAATACAACAGATCTCTTTCTACTAGTTTACTCCCTACCCCTAGTACTCTACTGGGTTTCCAATTGCTATCTCTACTGAGATTTTTCAAGTCCATTTGCATGCGTGGAATGTTGTCACAGAGATTTCTACCAATGTGTGGACTCCTTACTGAATAACAACTCCAAGGTATCCAAGGTATGGTATCTTTACTGATGTATGGGGAAGTTAGGAAGTGAGGAAAATTGTTGGTGGTGGTGGTGATGGGGGGGGGGGGATTGATTCATTTGAAGCATAATGGTTGTGATGCCAACTCAGGTTAGCCATTCCTGATGGGCTTCAGGTTCTTTTTTGGGATCTCAGAGACAATAAGAACTCATTGGGTGAAGAAACAAGGCTTTGTTTGACAATTCTTTAGTAAAACAGAGACAGAGCACAAAAGCATATCAGAAAACAAGAGGCCAGAATACAATATAGCAATTCATATTTACATAGCATGGATTCCTTATGTCCTTCCTTTAGTTACCTGGGAGCCCAGTAAGGTGGCGGGGGCGGTGGGGGCGGCTGAATGGGTATATCATCTATCACCTTGGGTTTACAACAGTCTTACACAATGTCCATAATCCCCAGCAGGCAATAAAATGATGGAGGGGAGCTTTGTGATGGATATCATGGACTTCTAGGAAGACAACTAACTAGGTTCTAGATTAAATCAAGCCTAAACTCTCCCTAGAAGTGAAAACAGCTAAATTGAAGCTGTCATACTTTGGACTTCCTGTGGGAAGCCAAGAAAGAACAAGAATGTTGGGGAAAGCTGAATAAGACAAAACATGAGATAGATTGATTCAATAAAAGAAACAACAACCTTAATCTTTAAAGTGCCACAATGTTTTTGATTTTTGGTTTTGTTTTGTTTAAAGCAAAACAATCACACTTCTATATTGCCAGTCCATAGCGCTTAGTGCACTCTCAGTTGGTTCACAAGTTAATTAGCATTTTGCCCCCAACTTGCTGGGTACTCATTTTACTGACCTCAGAAGGATGGAAGGCTGAGTCAACCTTGACCCCTGGTCAGGATCAAACTTAAAACCTTTTGATTGCAGTACAGCAGTTTAACCACTGCATCACCAGGGCCCTTTACTCTCTTATACAGCCTTGCTTTTCCAAGATGCAATCAGGGCTATTAACCACAGACCCTTTGGAGGTCATGACTTGATATGGTTGCCATCCTGTTGGAAGTGATGTTATAACAACTTCAAAAACTGCTGGATAGCTCAGCAATTTAGGTACTTAGCTTTAGAGCCAGAGGTTGGGAGTTCAATTCCCCCCTGTGTTCCCTTGACAGTGGTTGGACTTGATGGTTAATAAGGTCCCCTCCAGCTCCACAATTCTGAGGTTATTGTTGTTATAAGAATTACATATATGCTTCTGATAGCTCTACCTGCATGAATGACCCTAGCCTCTTTTTGGAAAGCCATTGAAAACCTTTGTATTCTCTTAACTACAAACTCCAGATATCAGTTACAATTCTGATTAAAGGAAGGCTGCTTTTTTTAAAAAAAAAAAACAAAAAAACAAAAAACAACTGACTCTGTTGCATCCCAGTTTTCTTGGGTGCCAATGGGTGACACAGTTGGTAATGCATGTGATGATGCCCACCAGCATGCAAACAAAATGAAACAAAAAACCCAAGCAGACCTTCACACACTGGTTGCACAGAAACACACACCAGAAGAATCTGCCTGTTTTGGTGAATAATTCCCATTTTCTCACCTCCTTCTGTGCACATGCGGAGGGGCATCTTACTGGCTTTTTCTTAAAAGCAGGCATGATTCATATAACAAGAGTCAGCCTCCAGACGCATCATCATGAGCCATTGTCCTGGGGGTGTTCACAGAGAAAGAGCGAGAGCGAGAGAAGAGAGACAGAACAATGTTTTGTGATGCTGTCAATAGGAGTTGCAAATAAGTGACTCCGACATACTGCATTGGCACACTCCTGGCCACCTTGTCTCACTCATTCCCATTATATCAACATCTAGTCTCCTCAATTTCTTTACTACATTATAAATCTTTCCCTTCTCATCAATACTTCTGAAGTTCCAGGTACAGACTTCATAAAAATGTGGCATCTAACTTTCTCTACAAAGATCCGAATAGTGAGATGTTATGAATTCTCAGTGTTGCTGTATGGAGCCAAAGATTGGACATTGACTAAAGCATCTGAAAAGAGAACTGAAGCTTTCAAAATGTGCATCTACAGAAGATTGCTAAGGCTATCATGACTTAACCATGTGGCTAATGTAGAAGTGTTGTGCCGGATGGAAAAGAACAAGAACTGCTTAAGACTATTAAGCAAAGAAAGCTCCAATACCTTGGCCATATCATGAGGAATGATATAAAGTATAGATTACTCTAACTTGTTATGCAAGGAAAGATCCCTGGGAAGAGGGACCTTGGATGTAGATGGACTTCATGACTGAAGAACCTGAGAGGTTCCCATTGGTGTGGAATGTACTTGGAAGAACTGCTCTGTGGAGTTAAGAACAGGAAGACTATTGCCATGATGATAACCAATATCTGGAATGGATACAACACCTGAAGAAGAAGATAAGTCACTGGCCTTCTAGGGGGCTGAGCAAGATACAACACCATTACCCTTAAGTGCCAGCAAGTCTACTTCTGTTTCCCAAAGTATCCATGAAGTTCTCCTCCAGTACTGTGTTTCAAACGACCAGAAAAAATATTCCTCTCTGATTTTGTTGATGCCCAGGTTTCACCTCCAAATGGGGAATAAATAGCACATAAAATTTCAGTTGATCTCCAGTGACACATCCTTACACTTGATGATCTTTTCTAATTCCTTAATGGCGGCCCTTCCAAGACCCTCCCGTCCACAGCAATCCATCAAAAATGCCAGACAAAGATCTTAGTTATTACAGAATCCATACACATCCTCCACAGCTTGACCAATGACCCTGAACATGTCCCATGTTAATTGCTTACAAAGAGGTGGTCTCTTGGGAAATATCACCTGAATAAAGAGAGGTACTAGTCCCCCTCTATTCAGCACTAGTTAGACAACATCTTGAGTACTGTGTCTAATTCTGGGCACCACACTTTAAGAAAGATGCAAATAAACTAGAGCAGGTACAAAGAAGGGCAACAAGGATGATCAGAGGGCTGGAATCCAAGCCCTAGGAGGAAATACTGAAGGAACTGGGCATGTTTAGCCTTAAGAAAAGGAGGTATTGTAATGCGCTCTACATGGGGTTGCCCTTGATGACCATTCAGAGGCTTCAACTGGTCCAGAATGTGGCTGCCAGGGTGGTGATGGGGCATTATGCTTGTGTCTCACTGCTTCTCCGAGAGCTGCACTGGCTTCCAGTATGCCTCCAGGTGCAATTCAAGGTGCTGGTTATCACCTTTAAAGCCCTACATGGTAGAGGGCCAGGATACTTAAGAGACCGCGTCACCCCAGGAACATCTGTCCATCCCACCAGAACGGACCAGAGAGGCTCTCTGATCGTGCCATCGGCTAGAGAGGCTCATCTCTCTAGCATGAGAAGGAGTACCTTTTCTGTGTCTGCTCCGGCCCTCTGGAACCTCCTGCCAAGTGAGTTGCATCTCCAGAACGAGTTGCTGCCCTTCAGAAAGGGGGTAAAGACCTGGCTGGTGGGCAAGTGTGGGGTTCAGGCCAGACAGTCAGCTCGGTCAGCTGGCTACTTTGAATAACCCCACCTCTCTCCCTGTAGTTGTTTTTAAACTATTTAAACTTTTAATCTTTCAACCTTTTAATTCTTAATTTTTTGTTCTAATTGATGTGTTTTAACTGTTTTAAATTATAAGCCCCCCTGGGTCTTTGGATGAGGGTGGGGTATAAATGTAAATAAATAAATAAATAAATAAATAAATGAGATGATAATAGCACTCTTCAAATACCTGAAAGATAACCACAAAGAGGAAGAGCAGGATCTGTTTACCATCATTCCAGAATGCAGGACATGGAATAATGGGCTCAAACTACAGGAAGTCAGATATAGGCTGAATTTTAGAGAAACCTTCTTAACAGTTAGAGCAGTACAACAGTGGAACCAACTGCCTTGAGAGGTGGTGAGTGCTCCAACATTGGAAGTATTCAAGAGAGAATCAGATGACCATATCTCAGATCGGTTTTGATTTGGATTCTAGCATTGAACAGGGTGTTGGACTCGATGGCCTCAAAGTCCCCTTATTCCAACTCAGTTATTTTATGATTCTATCAAATCCCACAAAAAATAACAACCCAGGAACAATTGAATTGTTGGGTTCTCCCCCACCCCCCTTTGGTCTCATTTCACACTTTCGGGCCCATCCTCTTGAAACTAGTTGCATCTTTCTTAGGCTGTCGCAAAGTTGCTCTGATGTGCTTAATTCCTTCATTTTATTTCATGCCTGAAGGCACTGTTTACTGACTTGCTGCATGGCGGTTGCAAAGGTTTATCAATAAGTGAAGGTCCCAAGGCTGCCTTCACTCCAGGCAACCAAAGTGACAGACAGGTGAGTGCAGAGGCAGTGGTGAAGAAATACTCTAAACAGCTTCTTGAGTGGATTAAACAGTAAACACAGTTTAACTTTGCAGCCCTCGATTACCTTTGTGAGGGCAGCTGACTTCCTTCCTTCCTTCCTTCCTTCCTTCCTCTCTTCCTTCCTCCCTCCCTTCCTTCATTCTGTCCATCCTTCCTTTTTTCCTTCCTTCGTTCCTTCCTTTTCCCTGAACAATAAATGAATTATTGGAAATGTAGTTGAAGGGTCATCACCTTTGAGGCTCCTTTTCTTTGGTGTTTCGGTGGAATTTCACCTCCAATCCAGCGTCTGGTTATTATTTTTCCTCAGATGAGGAATGTTACTGAAAATGGGTTTTTCAGAGTTAACCATCAACCTGAATAGCACAAATTATATATATAAATACCTCCCCAACAACAGAGTAAAGCCATCCAGCTGAACGGACAACGATGGCCAAGGAGAACTGAGCGGATAGATGTGACATAATCGGAGCCATTTTGAATGGTTTTATATAGAAAGTGATGAAATATGAGTTACCATGGTTTTTCCTCCTCCTCTGGTTTCTAATATGTTAGAATAAATGTTAGCCAAGGAAGGTTTGTATTATTTAGACCTTCTGCAATGCATTTTAAAACTTTTTTTTAAAAAAAGTACATGTATTTAGAGCCCAAATAGAGATCTTTCATTTTACATTTGCTGTTGCTCAAAAATGCCTTTGGAATGCCAGATTTTATGTCAGTGTAGCTGTGTCATAACAGGCAGAAAAGATGGGTTTCAGAATTGTTATTATAACTCAGTACCCTTATAAAATAACTGTCATAGTGGCTTAGTGGGTAAGACACTAAACCTGACAACCGGAAGGTGGGCACATCAGCAATTTGAGACCCGAATGCAGCAGACAAAGTGAGCTCCTGTCTCTGTCCCAGCTCCTGCCAACCTATAATTTGAAAGCAATAAATTCCAAGTAGATAAAATTCACATAGTCAATGCAATGGTATTCCTGGTGGTAATGTATGGTTGTGAGAGCTGGACCATAGGGAAGCTGCATGCAGAAGAATAGAGGGGAGTTTTGAGAGCCCCCTGGACAGCGAGGAGAACAAATAGGTCAACCTTAGAAGAAATCAACCCTGACTGCTCCTTAGAAGATCAAATAATAAAGATGAAGCTAAAGTATTTTGGACATCAAATGAGAAGAGAGGAGTCACTTGAGAAAGCCTTGATGCTGGGAAAGGTGGAGGGAAAAAGAAGAAGAGGGAGACAGAGAATGAGATGGTTGGATAGTGTTGTAGATGCAATGGGCACAGAGCTGGGCAGGTTGAGGAGGACGGTGCAGGACAGAGGTGCCTGTCTGGCAATGTTCCATGGGGTCGCAAAGGGTCGGAATTGACTGTGTGACTGAAAAACAACAACAAAAATAGGGACCACTTCAGTGGGAAGGTAAACAGCATTCCATGCACTTTGGTGTCAAGGGATTCCTACCACATGACCATGGAAATGTCTCCAGATGCAGATAGCAGTGGCTCTTTGGCTGTAAATGGAGATAAGCACCATACCCTAGAGTTGGATATAACTGGCTTTTGAGCTCAATCTCCTTTACTCAAGGCTACACATGCCCAGTTCCTCAGGGTAGGTCCTTACCGATGACCTTCACAACAGCTCATGGCTGTTCTTGCACACAGATGATGATGCTTTTTCTGCTGGTGCAAGACCATTCCAAAATCTTCCAAAAAAAAATCTGGATCTTCATGGAAAATGGTCATCCGGCCTTAGAATTCGGGGAATTACATTAAAAAAGAAGAAATCACTTTACCTAGTTTTGTACTTCCAGCTTTGTGGACTAGATCCACTGCAGACTGGATTATAAGATGATATTGTTGAGGGACTCAGCATGGAGGAAGCACCATAAGGCAGGAAAATGTCTAAGACACCTGGGGGTGAACCAGATGCTTTCCTGATTTCCAGTTCTCTGAAGGTTATCTGCCTCTTGCCACTTCCTTCCAACAGATGGTCTGTAAACTAGAGCTTGGAGAATTTACTTTTCTAGACTATCCCTCCCAGGACCCCTAGCCAGCATGACCGCTGTAAGTTTCTGGTACTCTGAAAACACTGGATGTGGGATACTGTAGTTGTATTAGCCTGTTGCAATAAAATCAACAAGGATTGTCACAATGGCTAACAGGTTTGGCATCAGCTTTCATAGATTGTAGGTGGCATCTTCAGCAGATACATCCAAAGATGTGGCCTGCAACCCATGGCTACAAAGAAAGCATGTAAGACTCTGTTGTTTGTGTCATAGAAGAAGAACATTGGACCAACTTGCTCGGAATCACTCTTGCCATAGTGATGACTTATGGTGAGGCCAAGAGGTTGCAAGGGGAACCCAGGTATTTGCAGGTATATGGAAATTCTCCTGTTGCATGCTGATGCCACTAGAGACCGTCATCTTGCAAAAGGAGACTTTCCATATACAGGTACTGCAAACACCCAGGTATGTGCTTCTCCATCTTAAACCACACCTCTTCTCTGGGGACTGCAGGCACAATGCACGCCCCCAGACTCAGGATGCAAAGCTCAGAAAAAGCACTCGATGCCACTCTGAGGAAGATGTGGTTACCTTGGCAATTGTTACCATGAGTGGCTAGGAAGCAGGGAGGGGGCCATGGAGAAAGCCACCTAAAGACTCAGCACTGCCTTCTGAAGTGTGACAGGGAAGAGTGGAAGGGGAACTGAAATTCCTGAAAAAAGAGTACAAAGACATGGGCTCCTTCTCTCCACTCAAAGATTTAAAGGCAACTGGGAGCTAAGGCGTATCTCTCTAGCACTAGAAGGAAGGCCTTCTCTGTCTGCTCTGGCCCTATGGAACCTCCTGTCAATTGAGTTGCGTCTCTAGACAGAGCTGCTGCCCTTCAGAAAAGGTGTAAAGACATGGCTGGCGGGGCAGGTGTGGGGTTCCAGTAACATGATAATCCCGGCCTGCTGGATAATTCAATAATTTGCCCCCCCCCTTAATTCTTTTAAATCTTTTAACCTTTTAAACTTTAACTGGATGGTTTTTGGTTTTAGAGGTGAATTCATTGTTGGGATTATGGTGTTTTAATATGTTGTGAAGTTCTGCAATACTGTTAGCCACCCTGAGTCGTTCCGCGAGTAGGGCAGCATACAAGTTTGAACAAATAAATAAATAAAATAATAAACATTACTTGGGCTACAACATCCAGTAGCCCTAGCTGCCCTAGCCAACTGAGAGGAAAGATAAGACCTGCAGTCCAGCAGCAGCAGCAAAGATAGATAGATAGATAGATAGATAGATAGATAGATAGATAGATAGATAGATAGATAGATAGATAGATAGATAGATAGATAGATAGATAGATAGATAGATAGATGGGCGGGTGGGCAGGCGGGCGGGTGGGCGGGCAGGCAGACTTCTTCCATGTCTAGGCCAGATGTGAAACTGCCAAAATGAAGACACCTTTTGGCAAATGACAGATGGATGGATGGATGAACGCACTGAGGACCTTTCCAACTCTACAGTTCAGATGTTCTTTGATTCTGTGAAGATGAGCCAAGATTTGGAAGCTGAAGTTACTTGCAGAAGAACATGAATATTGTTTGTGCCAGGGCTGCCTAAACTACGGTGCACAGACTAGATCTGGCCCCCAACACCAAGTCATCCAGCCCATGGGCTGTAGTTTGGACACCCCTGGTTTATGCTATTGCGCTCTGAAGCAATAGTGTTTTTGATATGAGGAATGTATGTATTTTTGTGTTGGGGAGAATTCCACCTCCTAACCTCCACCAACCCAAGTGAAGGAAGGAACAGAGCCAACGCTTGTCAAAGTAGCAAGCAAACAGGAGCCTTGAAACAATGGTCACCTGGCTGAGAAACAGAAGGCAGTTTCCATGCGCATAGATGTGTTTCTGGAATGTGCTGAACCAAAACAAAAGTCTTCTTGAGAGGCACATGGGGAGTGGGAGATCCAGAAACCACCTCTGCTACAAAGTGACAATCCTTTGTCTTTTTTCCCTTTGGGGTTCCAATGGCAGCATCCTACAAAAGAGAGAATAATAGACTTGAGATGACAACTCACTATTTCCATTGTCCAGACTTTCACTGGGCAAGATGAACACAGAGAAGGTCAAGTGTCCAACAGATGGTCCTCAACCACCCAATGCATAACATCATCCTCTCTCTCTCTCTCTCTCTCTCACACACACACACACACACGCTCTGCTCAATGGAAAGGTCCTTCTTGAAAGTGGCTTCCCACTGGGAATTTTCAACGTGACTGAAAAAAGAAGGTCCCTAAGCCCATTGGGTGGAGAAGTGACAGGATACTCAGCCAGGCAGTTGGGAAGAAGAAAAGGAAGGAAATAAAGGACAGGCCATGACATTTCCCCAGTTTTCAAGACCTTTGCTTGCCCCTGTTGTGTCTCTTTCTCCATTTCTCTCTCTCTTCCTCTACTTCATTGATTACTTGTCAAGGATGACCAATAAAACCCGAAGTTCTCTCTTTGCCCCAGGGGGTGACAGGGTGTAACCAGAGACAACCCAAGGCTATTCATGAGCACAATTAATTTGGAAGATCCATTTAAATCACAACAGGCTGACAGGGCAACAGCTCTGTCTCAATGCACAAGAAACTAGACTAAAATCAATGAATTTTAGAGAATAAAGATAATACAGTGATAAAAGAAAAGTGCAGTGTAGCACAGTTTGGATCAAAGCATCAGATACAGTTGGTTGTTAACACAAGAGTCAGGTAAGGCCTACAAAATTAACAACTCCTATTGGGTGGTTTAAAGTAACCCATATTTTGGCAAGATAATGCATTTTTTAGTTCAGTGTTGTGTACTCTTAGAGCCTTGACTTGATAGTTGAACCTGGCAAAACCAAAACAAATGAATAAATTTGCCCTGAAAAAGAAAGAGCAAATTTCTGAAGATTTGGTGAATGATGGAACAACCCCCCACCCACCCCGACACCCTCTGAATTGATGGATATAAGCCGGCTCAGATCCAGAATAAGCTTCATGACAAGAACAAACACTGTTGAGGGGATGCAAGAGCAAAACCAAATTAGAAGATGGAGGAAGGAGCTCTCTGGACAAGCAACAACATTAAAAGAGGATATAGCTGAGGATCTCAACCTCCCCTACATCACTTGGAGGACCCTGGATAGGCTGAGGATAGGAATCCCTAAATGTAAGACCAACTTGCTCAAGTGAGGGCTGCTGGTGGAAAACAACACACAGTGTGAATGTGTAGTGATACATAGCCTGGCTTATTTACTGGTCTGCCAACTGCTGCCAGAGGCACGTACTGATGAGGATTTGGGTTTGGGCAACAACAAAGTGGCTTCATTTTGGCACTCCAGGGTTTGATCGGGACATGAAAGAAGAAGACTCAATGAAAGATGGATGAAGATTTTTCCATCCAAGAAAACTGATCTGGATTGTAAAAATAGTCTGGAAGAAACTTTGCATTTGTAGGTCACCAACTGTGGAAAACCTAGTTCATTGTATTCTGTGCTATCAGTTATATATAGTCCTCTTGGTAAAGAGAAGGAACCACAAAGAAACAAAGGAAAATTTGGCTTTCCTCTTTCAAGGAACAAACCCATTTGGAAAAATAAATGTTGCCCAATTTGCTTTAAAGGCTGCTAGATGTAGGGAGAAGTATATGGGCTCATGAAATTTAATAAATAAAAAGGGCTGGGTATAAATGCAACATATTTGTGTGAACTATTATAAAGATTGAGAGTCATGATTGTAAACATAAGACAGTGAGGGTGAATCTTTTGGAAATCGAGTGCCCAAACAGAGGGGCGGGGTGAACTTTGTGCTGGGGAAAGGGAAAAAGCACTCCCATTGAGCTGCTGGGCAGAGGGCCGGGGCTACCTCTGTGCTGGGGCAATGGCACACATGCCCAAGGAGAGGGCTCTGAGTGCCCCCTCTGCCACGTGTGCCATAGGTTCGCCATAATGGGTCTAAAGTATACAAGCCACTTATTATAATGTCAAAGTCTCCTAAATGCTATACCACTGGTTTAGGGTACTGTTGTTTAATTGGGATGAAGATTAGATATTTATAGTTCTTATTATTACATGTTTATTCTATTTTTCTTTGTACTATTGGTTGTTGGATATCCTAAGTGTGAAGGTTTGATGTTATAATCATGTGATTATTTTTAAAATATTTTCCCAATACAGTACTCTTTTTATATTGCAATGATCTGTTGATTGAGCAATCAACATTTCAACTTTGACTAGTCTGCAAAGAAATGGGAGGCAAACATAAAATAAATGTTTATAAATTATGTTTTTTATTACTTGTAAACCGCCCTGAGTCACTTCAGTGAGAAGGGCGGTGGAGAAATATGAACAAATAAATAAATAAAGCAGTGAAGTCTGTAACTCACAAGAAGCCAGTGTTTTGATCAGTTTAAAGACATCAAGTAAGAAGGAGGGAAAACCATCAAGATTTCTGTGATGTAGAAATCCTGGCAGATGCTCTCTTCCGGCTACCCAGATGAGAAAACAGACAAACCTAGTGTCAGCACACAGCACAAGGTGGCCAATGCAGCACCCATGGTGTGTTGACTCAACACTGCATGATTTTTACTCACCAAGTAATACTCCAGGGTTTCTCAACCTTAGGCCTCCAGGTGTTCTTGGACTTCAGTTACCAGTAGCCTAAATCAGCATACCTGCTGATCAGGGCTTCTAGGAATTGAAGTCCAAGAACATCTGGGGACCCAAGTTTGAGAAAACATGACCTATTTGACCTGAAAGATTCAAGAGGGGTGAGGCCTTCACAATGCCATGGGAGAGCCCAGAAAGGTAAAATTTCCTATTGGATCCTCAGACCCTTCTAATCAGAGATATTGTGCTTGCTTTCCTGGATAACTCTGACATTTGTGGCCTGCAGGTTTCAGTTACGCTCTGGTTGTTTTCAAAGAAAAAGCTTAACTTACACAGCCCAAGCAGAGTGAGCTAAATAGGGTTGCTTAAGCTGGCTGGATAGCTTGTGGTTTAGATATCTGGCTATGGAGCCAGGAATTGAGAGTCTGATTCCTCACTGCATCTCTTGGGAGAAAGACCCGGGTAAATAACCACTTCTGTGTATTCTCTACCTCAAAAACCATAACAATGATCACCATAAGTCAAATTTGAGTTGACAACATACAATTGTTTATGATTAAGGTCAGGTAGAAGTCCAGTATGCCATTTGATGGAATATACAACTCAAGTGACCCTACTTGCCCTAAGAAATCAGCAAAGTTGTTTGCTGACCCCTGGGCTAGCCAGTACAATGGGTTAGGAAAAGTGGTGGGCTCAAAAAAAAATTTACTACCACATTGTGGCCGTGGTATGGTGGGCATGCCCAGGGGGAAAGCACTGCTTTGCACCCAAATTAGGATTATTTTATTTCAAAACTTGGATGGGCAGGGCCAGCCAGAATTTCTGCTACCGGTTCTGGTGAACCAGTGCGAACCTTTTGATGCCCGCACTGGTTAGGAAGCTCCTATTTCTCAACCTCAACCAAAGCATTAACATTAGCATTAGAAGACCCAGCCTTCCTAGTAGATATTCTGCAAAGAATCTGAGAGCTGCAGTCCAAAAGAATAACTTTGCTAAGCTGTGAACTTGGTGGGTACAGCTGGAGAAGCCATATTCCCTGAGCATGAGACTTCCCTATGCATAATGGAAACCATGGTCTGTATTGGGATGAGTAGGATCAGCCAAGCTCATTAATGAAGACCTCCCAGCTAACAAGGCAAGCTTCTTAATCACTGAGCCACAGCATTCCCATGGCTTTTAACTTAGACAACATTTCCTACTTTTTCTCAATGGCCTGGAAGATTATACTGTTTCAAAATGTGTAGTACAAAAGAAGAATTCAACCCCTTGACAGTTCTCTTCTCATCTCCATAAATTGGAGGAAAAAAAAATCACGTGTTGATTTATGCTTGCTTTGCATTTATTAAAAGCACAGCCCATTAACTATGAATGCAAATGCAGGTTTCCCAGCTGAAGACTCATTGATGCTTTGATACCAGCTACGGAATTACTCGAATAGGAAGGTTTTTTTTTTGAGGTGGGGACTTGTGTATTTATAGCATTAGACTGTTTTTACAGCCGTTTAGCCAGCCAGAAGCACGAGTTCCTAAGAGAATTGATTCAGTATAGTTTTTTTTCTTCTCAGCCTGCTTTAGTCCAGCCACCAGTGGGAAAATATATTATCTTTATCTCTGTTCAGAGCGCTCGACACAAAGAGAAATTAAATAAGACTAAAGTGAGCACCAATTGGAAATGTTAAGTACCGTTTGCTCTTGATTTTTGGTACATTGAAGATATTTCACACCTGTAGCACAAAATGAGTAGCCAAGATTGCTTGAAATGCACAATCCATTGAAAACATCAAGTGAACCTTCATTTTTTAAAAAAAGTTCAAAAGCTATGGAGTGTGCAGATAAAAATGTTCACCAAAACACTGATTAAACCAATCCAGCAGTGGAGCATTTCATTGCCAGTTATATTCCAAGCTAATGTCTGGCTGGACATCCTGCTATGGTAATGGAGTAAAGCATGCAGCCAGCGACTCAACACTGAGCATTGGGTGATGATAAATAACCTGCCTCCCTAAAGGGGCCAATGGCTACAGGAAGATGAGCCCCTTTAGGTGGGGTGGTGGTCACCCTCAGTGGAAGAAATGCCACTGAAACCATCCTTTTGGGTCCAATGGCTAAATGAGCAGAGGAGGAATCACTTCAGTATTCTGATTCCCAGTGGTCATGGAGGAAGAAGAGGCCATGCCAGATGGAATGGATGTGAAGACGCACCTTGTCCATATCCTCAAAGCTGTGGCAGTCCATTGAAATCCCGGTGTCAAATCCTGCATGTCTCATTTCATACGTGCTGTAGGAGATGGCTCCGTGATCATAGTATGTGGGTCACTTCATGGCAAGCTGGAATCCACCTTAAACAAATTCATGCCAATGGCATGTTTCATGGATTTTCAATGACTAGCAGCTGACAACAATGATGACAACAATGTTAATGAATATGTTCTGCTTTATTCAATTTCTGGATCCCGCAGCATGTTTCTGAATGAATTTCAAGATTTTAAGTGCATAGAGGAGAAGGAAAGACAGACAGACAGACAGAAAAGTAGGAAGGCAAAGAAGTGAACCCATTTTGCAGTTCACTCATCGCTGGCTCATAAAGTTGGCTGAGAACATTCAGCAGGAAACACAGAAGTGCAAAGCAACGCAGACCTTTCCCTGAACTCTGAAGAGCTGGTAAACAAAGAAAGAAAATCTGGAGGTGGAAAAACTGGGTGGGGAATATTTGTTCATGAATTACACTCTGCACACTGAGGCAAAATCATAATTATAGCTCTAAAAACAACTGGTTGATTAGATCAAGGGAAATAATACAGAGAAAATCAAATTTGAGTTTTTGACAACCTGGGTCCTGTGCAAACTAAATTGAGAGTATGTGACTTCAATTTACATTGTTTCATTTGAAAGCCTCTCTCTCTGCCTCTCTCTTTTTTCCTTTGGTGGAAAAAAGTGGGTTAATTTAGGTCAAAATGAAAGTTGCCCTTGGCAACAACTTAGGGCTCATGGCCACAAATTTCTCTGCTGCGACAAATCAACAAGCTCTGGGCGGCCTCTCTTGCTTCCCTCTCCAAAAAAGCAGAGACTCACAATAGACCCAACATCTTGCTATTTTGCATGTGGGGTGGGGGGGAGAGCTACAGACAGTAGAACAAATGACAGTATTAATGGGGAAATTTTCCTCATTGCCCGCTCAATGCACTTGGGAGAATATTAACTGATCAGAGATGCTTCGTATTTGACTGAATTAATGCCCACAGTCACCAAATGGTGATATGGTTGTGTATTCATGAGAAGCTAGAACTGAGAACCTCTGACTTGCCACCATGGGGCTCTCAGAGGTTCCTGCATCTAGGAAACGTACAGTGTTTCAGTGTACCAGAGTAGATTGGCTCCAACCAATGCAATAGCACTCTGGGCTGGGTTGGACAGTAAGTGCAAGTAAACTCACAGTCTATAACAGGGATCCCCAAACTACAGCCTGCAGGCCAGATCCGGGCCCCAACACCAATTCATCTGGTCTTGCTGCTCCTGGGAGTGGGAGTATGGGCACATTTTATTTCTCCTTCCAGGAGCAGCAAGTGTGGTGTGGGCCGGATGAACTGGTGTTGGGGCCAGATCCAACCTGTGGGCTGTAATTTGGGCACTCCTGGTTTAAGCAGAGAAAATGGCAGCCTAAAAATCTATCTCATCCTGTCGCAAAACAGATTGTAAGGCACATTTTACTTCTGCTTCCAGTGGGAGGAACAATGTGACTGGTCTGCTGAACCACATGACTGGCCCACTGAACAATGTGACTGGCCTACAGCCGAAAAAGTTTGGGCACCCCAGTCTACAAACATTGCAATATCTTCCACAACCTCAACATATATTTCCCTTGAGCTCAACTCCTGAGGAGCAAAAGCAAGCCAGCAGGTAGGTAGATTTGTCTACAAATTGAAGGCCTTCTTCCACTTCCTCATAGTTGAGGGCACTATATCGCTTCCCCCATCCCAACTCATTGGCTTTCATTCCCCACATTTCCAAGATATTGTTCCCAACCTCAAATCCAGAAACATTTTAATTGCCTGCTTGCTTGCTTCCTGCCTGCCTGTCTGTTTGGCCACCTTGCTACTGATGGATGACTCAAGGGAACTCACCATATTATAAGGATCAAATTAAAACATAGTTTTTGTACAACTAATGAGCAATTAAACTAGAATAATTATTGAAATACTTTAAACAATTAGAAACAGAATTAAAACATTTTAAAACATTTACAAAACCAGAGAATAGAAAAAACAAGAATCCAAGGTCTCACCTATAGTTATTACAAGCCTGTCTGAAGAAGTGAGTCTTCAGCTGTCTGCAGAAGGATGAAAGAGAGAAAACATACACATATATGCAAATATTTGCAGAAAACAAACATAAAACACAATCTGTTTCAACTGCCTCTAAATTTGCTTTGAGTGATTCCATCCTGACTCTAGGATACAAACAGGACAGAACATAAATGAAAGTTGGTCACTATGAAATTGAAATGTCTGAGGAAGGCTGCTGGAGTGACTAGAAGGGATAAAATCAGGAATGAGATGATAAGGGAAAGAATCAGATTAGAACCAGTCTTAAACTACATACAGAGACAACAAATAAAGTGGTTTGCCCATTTGGAGAGAATGTCTTGGCATTCCATACCATACAAGGCAGATGTGGAAAGAGGAGAAGGACAAACACCATGAGGCAATTCTAGAGGAAGGTGGAGGGAGAACATCAAAGAAACATTATAAGAACACCAACTAATGCTGGTGGAGGGCGCTAGAAGTGCCAGAGAAAGAGCCTTGAATTTCCCTCAACACCTGGAGGGGTAAAAGAGGAAGTAAAGAGGAACAGGATTGGATGGTATCTATATATACCAGTGATGGCTAACCTTGGCACTGTAGCTGTTCTTGAACTTCAATTCCCAGAATCTCTGATCAGTAGGAGTGCTGACTTGGGCTTCTGGAAATTGAAGTCCAAGAACACCTGGAGAGGCAAGGTTAGCCATCACTGATAAATACACTCCATACTAAGAATGCATTATTACATGGTAAAATACCAAGGGCTTTGTTCCATTTATCAATTTTTGTTTTACTGCCAACACGACACAAAGACTGAATCAAATCTGTCCATCTCTTTGGCTCCAAATGAGTCTTTCATTCCATGCCTCTTGGGGGCTTCTCCGAAATATTTCAAAGGGACTTTTTCCCATTGTGGTCTGTGGTGTTGACTACTTGCTAAGGAGTCATGCCTGGAGGTAGTATTTTGTTGGCGAGACATGTGTGTGGGAAGGCACTTTTGTCGTGATCCATTTCAGGTTTGCTATGAAGCTACTTTCTCATAGAAAGCTTCCGACTAACTCATTTCACAAAAGATTTTCTGTAGAAAAATAATGTGGAAAGGTATTTCATAATGTAAAAGTTTGGACCATCAAAGACGGGACAATTTGGAGACTTCTCACTCATAGACTTGGCATTAGTCAGAGACGACTTGACAGTAGGTAACAATAGCAGCAAGGGGACACAAAAATTCTGAACAGTAATTTTGCAGGGCTGGATGAAGCGCAAACGGGAATTTAGATTGCTGAGAGAAACATCAACGACCTGAGATATGCAGATGATACCATCCTAAAGGCGGAAAGCAGAGATGACCTAAAGAGTCTCTTGATGAGGGTGAAAGAGGAGAGTGCAAAAGCTGGCCTGAAGTTCAACATTAAAAAAAAAACCCAAAACCATGGCATCCAGCCTCATTGCTCCCTGGCAAATAGAAGGGGAAGAATTGGAAACAGTGACAGACTTTACCTTCTTGCATTCCAAGATCACTACAGATGGTGATTACAGCCATGAAATAAAAAGACACTTACTTCTTGGGAGGCAATTAGTGAGAAATCTGGATAGCATAATAAAAAGTAGAGACATCACCCTGCCAACAAAACTTCCCATACTCAAAGCAATGGTATTCCCAGTGGTAATGTATTCATATGAAAGTTGGACCATAAGGAAGGCTGAATGCAGAAGAATAGACACCTTTGAACTGTGCTGCTGGAGGATACTATTGAGAGTCCCCTGGCCTGCAAAGAGATCAAATCAGTCCATCCTAAAGGAAATCAACCCTGAATGCTCCTTGGAAGGACAAATACTGAAGCTGAAGCTCAAGTACTTTGGCCACCAAATGAGATGAGAAGACTCACTTGAGAAGTCCTTGTTGCTGGGAAAGATCGAAGGCAAAAGGATAAAGGGAACGGCAGAAGATGAGGTGGGTGGGTGGCATCATAGATACAATGGATGTAGACCTGAGTGGGCATCGGAGAATGGCAGAGGACAGTGGAGCCTGGTGTGAAGTGGTCAATGGGGTTGCAAGGGGTCGGACTTGACTTTGCAATTGAAGAACAACATTTTTTTTCAAAACACATCATAATTCACATGTCAGAATGATTCCATAAAGGAATACCACTTCCATCACCCATCCGTTGCTCTTTCCCTTTAGTTTCAAGTAATGCATGCAGGAATTTCTCTACCTTTGGTTGTACTGTATATGGCTTTAAGATAGTTCAAAACCATATGTGACCAGTGATGGAGTAATTCCTGAATGTGTCACTTGAAAATAAGGTGAAAGAGTAATGGATGGAAGGAGATGGGGTGAATCCCTGTTATGGAATCATTCTGACGTGTGAATCATGATGCATTTTGCAAAATGACAAACTCAATTTTTTCATGTTCTGTACTCTTGGATTAAGGACTACAGTGGCGAAGATGCTGAGCTTGGAATGTCTGCAGGTCAGCAGTTCAAGACCTGAGTGCTGTGTGATAAATGAGCTCACCTTGTCTGTCCCAGCTCATGCCAGACTAGCAGTTGGAAAGCAAGAAATTGCAAGTATGTAGTCTTGTTCTATGGGTCTACGCTTGTGCAACTTACTATGCTAAGCACACAGTTTGGATCTCAAGGAGGACAACTTCTCAAGCATCTCTTGTCATGAATAGCAGGGATAGTATAATAAAAACCCTGAATCTGATGCCTCCAAGCCAGCAATAATCTAGGCAGCTCCTAGGCACAGCCCCAGTATTGGGTGGGATCTCCAAGAGATCTATAATCATGGGAACTGCTACCCCAATGCCATCAGTATATCCCACAGGAACATCTGGAAAGGCAAGTAAGTGTTGGACTTCAGACCAAGGAGTTCTTCTTCTCAGCCCTCTTACCTGGTGGGAGGCAGTCCTGCCAAAGCAGCAGTATATTGAAAGGATGCCTCAAACCTACACTAGTTGAGAAACTATATCTTCTTGCTGGAATTGCTTCACCCAAAATAGAAAAGTAACAACGGATGCCAAGAGAACTAAGCAAAAGAATGAGCCTCAACATCCTCTGAATGTAAATGGGGCTCAAGTCCACCAACTCAGATCCAGGAAGAGCTTTATGGCAAAAACAAACATTTTATAGGGTATACAAGAGAAAAACCAAATTAGAAGATGAAGGAAGGAGTTCACTGGACAAGGAATAACATCAAAGGAGGATATGGCTGAGGAACTTGACCTCCCCTAGGTCACTAGGAGAACTTTGAATAGGCTGAAGGTCACAGTCCCTAAATGTAAGACCAACATGCTCAAGTGGGGGCTGCTGCTGGGCAACAACATGCTGTGGAGAGATACAGAATCCAGCTCATTTGCTGGTCTGCCAATTACTACCAGAAATATGTACTTATGAAGGTTTTGATGACAAAGCTAAGAAAGTGGCATCATTTTGGCAGTCCAAAGTTTGATCTGGACATAAAAGCAGCATAAGAGACTTCAGTATAAGATAATACTCAGAGTCCTGTATCGATGACTCTCCCACCAGGGTCCTCCAAGTGATGGGTTTTTGTTTTTTAGTTCCTAAGCTATATGCTCCTTTAATGTCATTCTGTGTCCAGTGAGCTGCTTCCTCCATCTTCCAATTTGGTTTGGCTTCGAATGATGATGGCCATCTCCAGTTTAGAAGTCACCTTGTTTCCCTGGAAAAGAAGACTAATGAGAGAAGATTGTGGATGCAGTATCATTTTTTTGATTGAAACCAAGGGGGTCCTCAATACTATTGTGAAAGGGGGGAAATCAATGCAAGTAAAACAGACACAGAGGGGGATCTAGAGATCTTTTCTGTGGAAAGGGGGGAAAAGCAAAGCATATATATGGCAGGATGCTGTCCCTGGGTGGCTGCACGCACTTGAAAAATGGATTATCACAGTGTAAAAGCCCAGCAAGAGACTTCCTAGAAGGAACCCAGCAGGGACCCATGATGGGCACGATAACAGCTTAAAGGAATCATTCTATTTGTGACTCACTTGCTGGGAAACCTGAAGCTGTCCAACCTTTGTACTCATTTCGTACAAATTAAAGAAGCCAAATGGAAATCAATGAAATATTGTACCTGTTGAGAATTTTCATTATAGGTCCCAAAGACTGGTTCAAAATGATGGCTGAGTTAAAAACCATGACTGTTTCTTCACTTGGACATCTAAAATAGTGTTGAAAATTGTTTTTCCTTCAGTCCTCCTTGTGAAAATATTCACTCCTTTTGTAAAAAATAATAATTACCATCACTTCCCTTCACCAAGATTTGTTCCCTATTTGCCCTCACTTGGTTAAGACAAGAGATGGAGAGTTTTCACAACACATGTGGCAACATGCAAAGATTAAATGACTCTGCACCTTCTAGAAATTCTACTGACAAAGTAAATTGGCCGATAAAGTCAATTCAGTGACAGTAAGGTAAAGGTAAAGGTCACCCTTGCTTGAAAGCCAGTTGTATCTGACTCTAGGGTTCAGTGCTCATTGTTGTTTACAGTCAAAGACATCTCTGTAGACATGTGGCAGGCATGGCTAGACACCGGAGTGCACAGAAAGCTGTTTATTTTCAACACCGAAGTGGTACCTATTTATCTACTTGCAATTTCTTCCTTTTGAACTGCTAGGTTGACAGGAGCTGGGACAGAGACAGGAACTCACTCTGTCACTCAGGTCTTGAACTGCTGACCTACTGACCTTCCAGTTGTCAAGTTCAGCATCTTAACCACTAAGCCACCACAGTCCCTTTTGGTGACAGTAAAGTTTATAAAAAATAAGACATTAACATTTTTTTATTTGTGAAGGACCATTTCAGAGGTAATTTTCAACCTTCTAAATAAAGGGTGCCCAAACTATGGCCTGTGGGCCAGATCAAGCTCCTGATGCCAATTTATCCAGCCTGCGCCACCCTTGTTGCTCCCAGAAGCAAAAGTAAATCATATGGGTGTGTTTTACTTCCACTTCTGGGAGCGACAAGGGTGATGCAGGCTGTATGGTGTAGAGGGCTGGATCTAATCAATGGGCCATAGTTTGGGCACCCCTGGTTTAATCAGAAAAAATGACAGCTTAAAATCTACCTCATCCTGTTGCAAAACAGATTGCAAGGTGTGTTTTACATCCACTTCCAGTGGGAAGAACCACATGACCGGCCCACTGAACCACGTGATCGGCCTGCAGCCCAAAAAATTTGGGCACCCCTGTTCTACATATATGTATGTAGAATATGTTCCATTAAAAATAAAGTGATTTGGAGACACACCTCTGAAATCTCAGCATGATGTGTCTTTAGTGCTTTACTAAAGCTTCAGACTAGAGCTAAAAATGGAAGGAACTCTATTTTGCTGGACGTCTGAATATCACAAAATGAGGGGGAATTCAAATGATGTTCCCTCTTCAGTGGCGAATTAAGCTGAATTACACTCTGCTACCTTTTGTGACCCAGGGACAAGTTATTGCAATTCCAATCCCGCTTTCTGAATGATTGAACACTTGCCTCTGATCCCCAGTGTTGGTTTGACTTGGTGGGGCTGAATAAATGCTCTCAGATCTGGTACAAACACCAGGAGTTAGAGAGGCAGCGAGCAGAGATTTGCGAGTAACTGCTCACCTTAATGCTTTGTTCATGGGATCAGTAGAACACGTAACTTCAGAAGCACCCACTCACAGAAAATCAAAGATGGATGTCTCAATTACATCTCCTTTGGAAACGCACAACATGCTCTATGTCGAGCTGCCTTTGAAGAATGCTCAAAGACCTGCTTCTAAGTACTGCAGCCAGACTGTTGACAGAAGCTGGGTTTAAGGGTCGTGCAACTCCAATCACACAACAGCTTCCTTACCTATTTGAGGGCACAATGCAAAGGGCTGGCTATGATCTAAAAAGCCGTGCAAGAGTTGGGGGAAAGGTGCCTGCAAGGAAAACTTGGAAGAGTCACTTTTTTGGAAGTACAAAACCCATAATCCACTTTTTGGATCCATGGCATGGGGATCATGCTGTGCTGCGGAAGGAAGATGAAAGGCCACTGCAGTATATTCTCAGGGCAGCCTTCATGGCTGATCACCATGAGGATTGTCTTTATTCAGATTCGGCTAGAGCAGCAGCAGCAGAAGAAGATCCAAATGTTGTCCTCTTGGAATGTGTGTTCTTGCCTACTGTGCAGGACTGGGCCCAACCTTATCACTCTGTGACCACAGAGTGGAAGGAGATCACATTTTCTTGGTTGTGTTTACGCACACATCATGTGCTTGGCTCTTTGTTTTGCTTTGTCACAGGGTTCCTCCAGAAGGATGGCATGAGATTGCTTTATCTGGTGATCTTTCAAAGCTGAATTTACCTAATTTTGATGGTGATTCAGGAGTCTTGTCCACGTTTTTTGTCCAAATGTCATGCAAATGTAATAGGGAACAATGGCCATTTCATGTGAGATTGTGCTAATAACCACCATCATCTCCTCCCCATTAACAAGTATGTTAGTGATGAATGTCAGAAAACAAAGGCAGGGGGGAAAGGCAGGGAACAACTGCAGTCATCATTCCATAGATCAACATGATGCAAAGCAAGAAAGAGAAAAGATCCTGAATGATGGAGAGGGAAGGAACTGTCGAAGGAACTGGGCAGTGATTGTGAACCTTGGCACTCCCACTGTTTTTGAACTTCAATTCTCAGAAGCCCAAATCCCTGTGAATCCACACAAATGGGTTTACTGCACATACTCACAGTAAACCCATTTGTTTGGGTTCACAGGGACTTGGACTTCTAGGAATTGAAGTCCAAGAACAGATGGAGTGCCATGGTTTGCCATCACGGCCCTAAGTAAAGGTTTGGGTCTCCCTTGCTTGAAAGCAAGTAATGTCTGACTCTAAGGGGTGGTGCTCATCTCTGTTTCCAGCCAAGGAGACAGTGCTGCCTGTTTCTGCAGATGTTTCCATGGTCATGTGATGCTGGTGCACACTGAACACTGTTACTTTTCCCACAGAAATTATACCTATTTATCTACTTGCAATTTCTTGCTTTTGAACTGCTAGGTTGGCAGGAGGTGGGACAAGTGATTGGAGCTTGCTCCATCATGCATCCGTCAGGTCTCAAACTGCTGACCTGTCAAACTTCCAGTCATCCAGCTCTGCATCTTAACCACTAAGCCACACTAAATTAGTCAGGAAATGGGGCAAGTTAACAGATCAATACAATATTCATACCAGAAGAAGGAGGTACAGATTTTACCAGTGCAAAGCCATGAAGTGAAAGAGAGAGAAAAACACACACTGCAGGAATTTGATTGCACCAAAGAAGTCAGGATAGTTATGGGAAAACACCTTGTTGATCTTGATATAAGAAGAATGTTGCCTGCCTGCAGGGAAAATTTGATAAAAATCAAGATCTTGGAAATCGTGCCCAATGTTCTTTTGCTGTGGTCAAATCAAATTGTGGGTCTCCAAAATGCAGTTCTGAGTAGCATTGAGGGTGATCTGCTAGGAATGGATTGGGCAGTGAAATTCAACAGCCACCTAGCAGTTATTTGGAATAACCATCCAACTGTCATTGACTGCTTTCATCTGAAGAAAAAGTTTCAGGGATTCCCCTAGCGATATGTGTGGCTCGATAGCAGAGTAGCACTTTTAAGCTCTTACGCAGCGAAAGCCTTAGTGCAATAACACACACACATATGCATTCAGTGGAAGGGTGCGCTTTACTTACAGTGAGGGGAAGACAGACATACATAGGACTATATACAACAGTCTCTCTCACTCCAAGCCCCACAGTAGGTAGACAGCTTGGATTCCTCAGTTGGCTCCAATCCCAGGAGCATGCAAAGAGTCCTGGTATTCTTGAGTAGTTCTTTCTTCTCAGTTGAAGAAGCTCTCAACAACAGGAGACCCTCGTTCAGCAGTCTCTGTCTGTAGACTCTCTCTCAGTAGCTCAGTCCTAGTCTTCAGTACGACAGACTCCTCAGTATGATAACCTCCTCCAGAATGATACCCTCCTCCGTAGACCCTTCCCAGAGGGCCACAGTTATACCTTAGTGTTGCTGGGCAGATTCTCTAATTAGCCACAGCTGGGCTGTTTCAGGAGCATGTGGACAAGGCATGCACAGCCTGGCAATCAGTTTGAGGCTCTGTTATGTACACCTGTGTTCAGAATACATGGAGGGCCTTAAAGTTGTACTATTCCACTGGGCAGCAATCTTGTACAATACCCCCAAATGAAAAATGTCCTAACATGCTCCTCCTATTGTACAAGATGGATGCGACAATATACAGGTCAGAATACATAAGCAATATATACATATACACAGTTACAATACAAGATTCTTTACAGTACACTCAGTTTCAGTATTTACAACATCAGCTTACACTCTTCACATGCCTATTGGCATCAGGAGGAAACAGTTTATTCCCTTTTCTTGCACCTTTGAAATACCTTGGTCTCCTAGACCCACACACCCTATGCCTTTCAGATTCTGGCATACACACAGACAGGTCCCTAGGTGGGGATACCTCCCTGTCTAAGTCTGCCTGCCGTGCACCCGACTTTGCACCTGGCAATGCAGCTACCTCAGGAGAGGTTTTTGGGTTTGCTTTATCCATTAACACCACAGTGGCCTGATATCTATCAGGTGGCCTTCTAGTCCGTCTGGACCTACATGGTAGGACTCTATCAGTGGTATCTCCCCCAGACTCCCCAGAAATGTCAGACTCCTCTGACTCACCACTTATCTCTTCCTTAACCCCAGCTTCCCCATCAGTGGGACTTCTGCTAACAAGCTTGCTACTGCTGGGTTGGGAGACAGGCTGCTCTGCCTCCTCCTCCTCAAACAGGAGTCCAGGAATGTGGACACTTTCCACATGTTTCCACCGGGAGTGCTCCAGGAACTTGGCACTCTTACTTTTTGTAACTTGGTTGGATCCTGGCATCCAAAACCTATACTCCCTATGGTTCTCCTCATACCCTATGAAGATCAGTTTGTGAGGGCGAGGCTGCCCCGGGATGCGTACCAGGGCAGGAGAGCCAAAGGCTCGAAGATAGCCCAAGTTTGGCTTCCTTCCATCCCACCTGCTTGCTGGGATGTCCCCAATCTCAGAATGATATACGTTATTCAGCAGATGGTTCACACACTTCATAGCCTCTGCCCAGAGTGTGCGAGGGAGACCTGCATCACTTAGCATAGCCCTTGTCATGGCCTGGAGAGTTTGACCCCTCCTCTCAACAGTTGAGTTATGCTGAGGTCTGTGGTGGACAATCCCATGCTTAGCCAGGAAATCAGTACTGGCTTTATTTGAGAACACTGTCCCATCAGTGACTAGGGTCTTTACCTGTGTGTTTGCCTTGTTCTGGGCGAACCTTACCCATCTGGTTAAAGTTGAGCAGATCTCACCCTTGGACCTTAGCAAATACACAAACCCATAACTTGTGTGGTGATCAACAATGCTCAGGGCATACCTTGAGCCACCAGGGCTTGGGCTCATAGGACCTATTAATTCAGCAGACACCACCTCTAAGGGCTGGGCATTGCTAAAACCACCCACTCTATTTGCAGGGGTAACCTTGGACATCTCCTCGTTACAAGGTTTACAGCTCAGAAATCTGCTGCATGGTTTCACTGCTATGCCCTCAGTCAGATCAATGGTCCTTCTCAAGTCATGGAAATTAACATGGCCCAACCGTCTGTGCATTAAGTGTATGCATTTGTCATGGGGGAGCTTGTTGCCAAAACCTTTATCAGCCAGATTCACACTCAGTGCACGGGAGCCTAACAGAAATAGATCATTGTGTAGTGGCACAGTGAACTCCTTATCTCGTCCCTTAATGACACATTCCTTCCCCTGGAATGTCACAGAGTAACCCATTTTCAGTAGGGTCCTAACAGACAGCAAATTATACTTCAACTCAGGGATATAAAGCATTTCTAGCTCTTCACCCAAAGCTTCACATCTCACCTGGCCTTTACCCAGTGCACGGACTCGTGACCCATTAGCTAAGGTGACAGTCTGGTTTATTTTGGACATTTCAGTAAACAATTTCCTATTTTTACAGATGGAAGAAGATGCACCAGAATCAATTAACCAGGTGCCAGGTTCAACATAAGTAAAAGCAGCTACAGAGAGGTTAGCTGTCTTTCTACTTCTCTTATCCTTATCTGGGCTCGACCTTGCCTTACAGAACTTGGCAATATGCCCAGACTTCTGGCAACTAAAACATCTCTTTGCTACACACACAGAGGGAGGAGGGGGTGATTTGCTTCTACCACTTTCAGTATGAACTTCTGGTTTTCTGAACTCCTTCAGACTGCCCCGTACTCTGTCTTGCTCTAGGAGGCGTCCTTGGACAGACAAGAAATTTAACTCACTCCTGGGCAAAATGTCCAAGGAAGAAACATAAGCATCATACCCTTCGCTCAGAGACGAAAGGAGGATATATGTTTTTTGTTCTTCAGTAAAGAACAAGTTTGTTTCAGCAAGATGCTGTAGCAAATCACTAATTAAATGGAGGTGCTGAGCCATATCTCCACCAGGCTGGAGACGTAATCTAAACAAGCTTCTGGTGAGGGATATTTGGGAACCAACTGAGTCCCTTACATACAATTCCTTAAACCTCTGCCAACATGCGGCAGCTGACCTCTCCCCTCTAAGATATGTTAACTGACTCTCTGCTACAGTTAACCCAATAATTGCCAAAGCCCTTTGATTATCATACTCAAGTCTGTCCTTTTTGTCAGTGTCCTCTTCATCCAGGGCTTCAAGCTTCTGGGGATTCTCAACAATGTCCCAGAGCCCTTCCTTGCGCAGAAGCAGACTGCACTTGGTTGACCACATCTGGTAGTTGGTGCCATCAAGCAGGGGCACCAGTGAGAGACTGGAAACAGCCATTCTTCCCTCACTTGCAGACTCACAAAACATGCAGCTGGCAGGGACACTCGAAGCGAAGTGGACGTCTTCTGGACCTCTGTTGGGGTGTCTGGTTGCGTTGGGGCGCTGTCCTGCAGGCGATGAGTCCTCCAGGGAACGCAGCTCCTCCGAACGCTGATCAGGGCTCCACAGCTCCAGTCCAGGCACACAGCACTTCCGGGCTTGACAGGCGAAGACTCACAGGCGC
The DNA here is from genome assembly GCA_030440675.1 of Furcifer pardalis. Classification (NCBI taxonomy): domain Eukaryota; kingdom Metazoa; phylum Chordata; class Lepidosauria; order Squamata; family Chamaeleonidae; genus Furcifer; species Furcifer pardalis. The sequence continues at coordinate 49,105,028 of CP126891.1, forward strand.
AGTTAGGGCGTCAGGTGTAGCTGTTAGGCGCACCCTGGGCCCATAACCCATTTTCAGGGATTCCCCTAGCAATATGTGTGGCTCGATAGCAGAGTAGCACTTTTAAGCTCTTACGCAGCGAAAGCCTTAGTGCAATAACACACACACATATGCATTCAGTGGAAGGGTGCGCTTTACTTACAGTGAGGGGAAGACAGACATACATAGGACTATATACAACAGTCTCTCTCACTCCAAGCCCCACAGTAGGTAGACAGCTTGGATTCCTCAGTTGGCTCCAATCCCAGGAGCATGCAAAGAGTCCTGGTATTCTTGAGTAGTTCTTTCTTCTCAGCTGAAGAAGCTCTCAACAACAGGAGACCCTCGTTCAGCAGTCTCTGTCTGTAGACTCTCTCTCAGTAGCTCAGTCCTAGTCTTCAGTATGATCACCTCCTCCGTAGACCCTTCCCAGAGGGCCACAGTTATACCTTAGTGTTGCTGGGCAGATTCTCTAATCAGCCACAGCTGGGCTGTTTCAGGAGCATGTGGACAAGGCATGCACAGCCTGGCAATCAGTTTAAGGCTCTATTATGTACACCTGTGTTCAGAATACATGGAGGGCCTTAAAGTTGTACTATTCCACTGGGCAGCAATCTTGTACAATACCCCCAAATGAAAAATGTCCTAACAAAAAGGACTGTGGTGGCTGAGTGGTTAAGAAGCTTGCCTTGTTAGCTGGAAGGTCAGCAAGTTGGCAGTTCAAGACCTGGGTACTGCATGACAGAATGAGCACCTGTATTTGCCCCAGCTCCTGCCAGCCTAGCAGTTCAGGGAAAAAATGCAAATAGATAAACAAGGATCACTTTGGTGGGAAAAGATCTTGGGGACATGAAAGGAGCCTCAACCGGGCATCTCCAGAGTGGAGTTTCTCCAGCAAAAATTCTTTAAACCCGGAAAGCACCTTTGTGTGTTTCTGACATGATTTTTAAAAACATTTTTTAAAAAAGAAAACATAATCAGCATGAAGGCAAGTTTCACTGTGATGCCTTTTTTTGGCTTATCAGAAAACAAAACAAAATAAAAATAAAATAAAAAACACTGTAGCACTTTAAAGACTAACTGCTATATTTTTACTGTTAGCTTTCGTGGATCAAGTCCACTTCTTCAGACAAAGAGTGAAACTTACAGGCAAGGTTTTTATACACCAAATTCAGGGAGTCAAAGGGAGAAGGGTGTGGTCAAGCAAGATGACAGACAAGCAAGCACAACAATACAGCTTCACACAGCTATGAGCAACAAAAGATTATTCAGATTAGCTTTTTTTGGCTGTCAGGGTAGAATTAGCCATGCACCTGAGCACTCTGGTTCCCTGCACAATCCATCAACAGGTCTGGGCCTTTTAATTCTTTCTCTCATGGTCTCTTTATAGGGTAATCTGGGATGTACAGTGTCTGAAATATTGACTAAAGCATCTTGAGTTATTACACCAGGCTTATTATGACATTCACTTGCTCTGGATTTAATACCTTCTGTTGCCCTTTTAGTTAAGGAAAAAAACGGGGAGCACCAGGTGTGATGGGAATTCTCTACAAGTCCGAAAAGGTGAAGAATGTCATCAATTGCTGAAGGCAGATGACTGCGTCCCCCTGCAGTTGCTTTAATTACAGGAGTTAGGCATCTCAGTTAAGCTATATATTAAGTCCAGCGGGTGACTATTTCGGGCTCCTTCAAGTTGGTGCTCCCTAGAGCAGGGATGCCCAAACTTTTTGGGCTGTGGGCCAGTCACATTATTATTATTATTATTATTATTATTATTATTATTATTATTATTTATTGAATTTATTACCCCGCCCCACTCGGGAGAACCCAACTCTGGGCGGCTTACATCGTCATAAAACAGAGGTTTAGGGGGCCAGTCACCATGGGCCATGGGCCAGATCCAGCCCCTGACACCAATTCATCCAGCCCATTAAGCCCTTGTTGCTCCAGGAGTAACCTCTGCAAATGGGTGGCAATTCAAATTCAAATAATTAAATAAATAGATTTTGGACCAACATGCTGGGTACTCATTTTACTGACCTTAGAAAGATGGAAGGCTGAGTCAACCTTGAGTCTTGATGAGGATAGAACTTACAACCTTTTGGTTGCAGGACAGCAGTTTGGCCACCAGCTGCAAAGAGACTGAGGAGACACACACTGCCCCCATCAGCTTCAGTGGAGAAGATAGCAGAATGAATCCTCCTCTTCCTGTGCCTCAGCCTAGGCTGAACCTCAATTGAAATGGATCTAAGCTTTCAGTCTCTTCAATAAGAACTACTTCTTCCTCTTCTTCTTCTTGTTCCCGTATCCAATTCTGAATATTGGCTATCATCATGGTGATCAGCCGTGAAGATTCAACATAATGCAGTGGCCTTCCACTTGCCTTTTGCATTGCAGTGTGACACCTGTTCCATTGATCCACTTCCGCAGGTCACTTTCTGATCCTGAGCCCTTTTTGGCACACAAAGTCCTCCTCAACCTCAGGCCAATACAGTAAAAACCCTGGTTATGGAATTAATCTGTTCTGCAGGGTTCTCCTTATAGCGAAAATTTATTATTGTGAAGCCCCCATAGGAATGCATTGTGTGGTTTCCCATAGGAATGCATTAAAAAATTCCATAAAGAGAGGCGTGTTTTCCTATAGGAGTGCTTGAAAAAAGTTCTGAAAAAATTCCGCAAACTGAGGCATTATTTTCAATGGATTTCTTTCTGTAAGTTGAGCTTTCTGTTATCTTAAGCATCCGTAACCCGGATAATGTAAGAATAATTTTGCCCTACATCTAAAATGAATGCTCTACAAATGATTCACAAATTAAAGACAAATCAGTTTCTTATCAGAAGCGTAGTCAGAATGTCTACACAATTAACATAAACCTTGTCCAATGTGACATGTTTAAACTAAAATAGAAAAGTGTGTGCATTCTACTCCAATAAAATCATAAAGCCTGTGGTTTCTTCTGGCAAGAATTCTTTTTGTAATTCACAATTTATCTACACTCTCAACAGACAGTCTCCTGAAGCTCAACCTTGCCCATAATAAGCAAGAGGCTTTGGAAGTAAAGGTCTCTTATGAGCTGGAATAGCGGTCTTGACTTTTCACCAGGTCTTGAGTTTCTCCTCCAGTTTCTTATTATAAATGAAATGAGTCTCAAAAAGTCTCAAAAAGTGGACTTGGTATTGATTTAGGAGCCCGAGCAGAAGGCTGGAAACTAGAATGTAATTGTGTTCCAAATTAGCTATAATTTCAACTTTGGGACTTTGAGTACATGTGCTCATTTCTAGGGGACAATTCTTTAGTGACATCAGTCGAAGAGCAGGAACCTGGAGCACAGAAATACAACATGAAAGAGAAGAGCAGGTCGTAATAATCCACTTGTCCCGTGTTGGATTGGTTTATATTATAGTTCAATTGCTGTGTTCTGCACTCAGAATTATATTGTGGACAGTAATAAGGAGCAGCTGGCTGGATATTAGGTACCTTGTGGCAGAGCCGGAAGTTGGGAGTTCAATTCCCCACTGTGCCTTGGGCAAGCTGCCCAGTTCAGGACACCCCTGGAAGAAGGGAATGGGAATCTGCGAACATGTATTTTCTACCTGAAAGACTCTGAAAAGAGTCACTGTAAATTGAGATCAGTTTGGTCACATGCAATTATTATTATTAATAATAATAAGGGTGGGGCATCTGTAATTGACCTACAGAGTGCAGAGGAAAAGTGCATATGCTTAATCAATGGCTAATTTAAAGTCTGTGGAATGAAGCAAGTGTTCTACATTTTTCTGTTACCGATAGCTCAAATCACTGATTTCAATGTTCTTTTTGCACCAATGCAGTCATTTGCAAGTATGGAAGAGAAGGGGTCACTTCACACCTATGCTAGTGGACTCTGTGACCCAAAACATGTACAGTAACCTCTTGTTTTGCTCAAATTTGCTCAAACTGCACTCCTAAAACATTTTTATTCCCATTTGCTGTCAACAGAATAAAAAGAATACAGTAAACTCTCCCATGGCAAGGAGAGTAATTCTGCAATTTCCCATTGTCCCATGCAAATGTGAAACACACAAGAATTCACAGTCGTGGCTAAAAGAAAGTAAAAAATGTCACTTTTATTTTTTTGTTTACATCGCCCATTAGCCAATGTCCAAGGATCATGGGAGTTGCAATTCCAAAACATCCGGAGCTTAAACATGCTGTCATACTATCCAATCTCACATCTGATTTTGGAATGACAGTCAAGTCTAGTTAACACTTGGGTGGGAGATTGCTATGGACAGGGCCGGATTACATGAAAAGAGGCCCTAGGCTGTTCCACTTATGTGGCCCTTTCACCTCCCATTTTTAAGTTTGTAAATTACATGAGAGATAATAAAATACATAATTACTGTGATATATATCGATATATAGTCCCCTCATGGAGAGAGAATTACCAGACGTGGCTGGGTTCTGAAGAGGCAGAGGAACTAGAGACCACATTGCCAACATAAGTTGGATCATGGAGAAAACAAAGGAATATCAGAAACAAGTCTACTTCTGTTTCATTGACTACACTACACCACAACAAAATGTGGCAAGTAATTAAAGAGAGGGGATACCAGAACACCTTATATGCCTCATGAGAAATCTGTACATGAGTCAAGAGGCAACAGTTAGGACAGAATACGGTTTGGAATAGGAAAAGGAGTAAGACAAGGCTGCATTTTATCACCCTGCTTATTCAACTTATACACAGAGCACATAATGCACAATGCAGGGATGGAGGAATCATAATTTGGAATCAAAATTGCTGGGCGAAACATCAACAATTTGAGATACACAAATGATACCACCCTAATGGCAGAAAGTGAGGAAGACCTAAAGAAGCTCCTTATTAGGTTGAAAGAAGAGAGTGCAAAAGCTGGTTTGAGACTCAATATAAAGAAAACCAAGATAATGGCAACAGGCCCTATCAGTCCCTGGAAAATAGGTGGGGAAGAAGTAGAAGCAGTGACAGATTTTACTTTCTTAGGATTCAAGATCACTGCAGATGAAGACTGCAACCATGAAATAAAAAAGCAACTGATTCTTGGAAGACAAGCGATGAGAAACTTGGGGAACATAGTTAAAAATAGAGACATCACTTTGAAAACAAAAATTACCATAGTCAAAGCAATGGTATTCCCTGTTGTAATGTATGGTTGTGAGAACTGGACCATTAGGAAATAGAAGAATTAATGCCTTTGAAATGTGGTGTTGGAGGAGAGTTTTGAGAGTCCCCTGGACAGCGAGGAGAACAAATAGGTCAATCTTAGAAGAAATTAACCCTGACTGCTCCTTAGAAGGTCAAATAGTAAATATGAAGCTGACGTACTTTGGACATCAAATGAGAAGAGAGGATTCACTTGAGAAAGCCTTGATGCTGGGAAAGGTGGAGGGCAAAAGAAGGGGGCGGCCAAAAATGAGATGGCTAGATGGTATTGTAGAGGCAATGGGCACAGAGTTGGGCAGGTTGAGGAGGATGTTTCTCAACCTTTTTAAGTTGGGGCCAGGTCACACTCCCTCAGACAGCTTTGCGGGCTGGACAGCCATTTCCCCCTCATCTACCACATGAAATTTCCTGGTGTGGTGGAGGCAGTGAGGGGTCACATGAAATGGCACCACATGCTCCATTCAGCCTGTGGGTCACAGGTTGAGAATCCCTGCTTTAGACAAAGTCAGGGGTTGACCTCAGACTACCAATATGAGATGTCAGAAGAAAGCAGTGATTAAGCAATTGTTTTAATTGTCTTCTATTGCCAGAAACAGAGAGAGTTCCATCTGCAAGGATTTTTCTTGAATTTTTTGGAATAGTAGCCATGTCAGTCTGTGGTTCAGGCATATCAGAAAACAAAATAAAATAAAAAACACTGTAGCACTTTAAAGATTAACTGCTTATTTTTATTGTTAGCTTTCGTGGATCAAGTCCGCTTCCACCTGGATTTGGACGCTACATAGCTTGACCTCAGAGACAGGTAGCAGTGCTGATTGCTGCTCGGTTTGGACCAACCCAGTTGGTCCCAGTTTCTCCTTCCTTAACCCTCACCTAGCCAGCCAATTCTTAGGCTGTTAGTTCTATGTCACCCTTACTCATTCCTTTCCAAAGTCTGTGATGATTTTACTCCTCTCTTCTCTAGGCCTTCCAATCTACCAAGGTTTGGCCTCTCCCAGCTTTGGAAGCATTGCTCATCATCAAAGTTAGCTGTTTCAACATACAACGAGTCTATAGCCACTTCCTTCCTGAATATGCTCACCATGCTTCAAAGGGAATATCCAACTCCACTCTGTCTTTTATTGCTCTGGCTTAGTGGTTAAGATGCTGAGCTGGAAGGTCAGCAGTTTGAGACCCATGAGTGAGTGAGCGCCAGTCATCTGTCCTGCTAACCTAGCAGTTTGAAAGCAAGAAATTGCAAGTAGATAAATAGGTATTGCTTGGGCTGGTGTCTACTAATGCCTGCCACATGACCATGGAAACACCTGCAGATGCAGACAGCACTGGCTCTTTGGAAATGGAAATGAGCTGTGTTGGATATAAGTAGCAAGGGAGGCCTTGATTTTTACCTTACACTTGAGATGAGAGGCATCTATAGAGGGCATGTTTTCTGCCCAATTGTAGGCTGTATATATGAGCAAGAACCATAGAACATCAGGGTTGGTGGTCACCTATAGAACCTGTACACAATCAAGGATGTCTTCTCTGCAGATATATCAGAGAGTACACAAAACAAAAATAAAAAGGCAAAAAAAGTTGTGTCACCTTTATGACTAACTGCTGTATTTTGATGTAAGCTTTCATGCATCAAGCTATCTGACGAAGCGGGCTTGATCCAGGGAAGCTAACATCAAATTACAGCAGTTAGTCTTTAAGGCACCACAATTTTTTTTGTCTTTTTGTTTTGTTTACTTTCTGATATGCTTACACAGACTAACACTGTTACCACTGCTACCAGTTGTGTAGAAATAAACAATGGAGAAGAAGGAATCCAGGCTCAGAGAGACAGGGAACCGGCTACTAAACTAAGAGTTGTGAGTTCAGATCCCAACTGTGCCTTCCAGGAGCACAGATAGCCTATGAACTCTTGGGCAAACTGGCCCTTTCATAACCCCAGAAGGAGAGACCGGTGGGCCACTTCTGAGTATTCTGTACATAGACACTACTGAGAAGGGTTACCATAAGTTGGAATCAACTTGGCAGCACACAGTTATCATTATAGGGGAACGTGTGCATCAGGGAGTGCTTTCCAGATTCGCAATCACAGCTGCAATTGCCACTGCAATTAAAAATAATGAGCATAGACCTCCTCTCCAGCATAGCACAATGCCAGACACCAGGTAGCCCCTCAGTAAAGCTCCAGTTGTCAATTACAGTGGCCACAAAATGTGTTCAGCAGAAGAAGGGGGAAGCTGACAAGGGTGAGAAAAATCTGGCCCTCGTTCCAGAAGGAGGAGTTGTAGCAAGGATATTTCTAGCAAGTAATGGCACAAGGTGCCAATTTTCCCATTGATGACAAGGAGCCCACCTCTAGTGACATATTTATCTGAAAATTAGAGCAGCAAAGCTAAATGCATGGCATTAGACAGATCAGGTTGTGGCTGGTATAACCAGGCCTTGCCAGAAGCAATGAGGGAGAGGAAGGGGGAAAAGGTAACAGATCTGCATTGTGAACTAACTGGTACAGGAACCACCCTATATTTAATTAGCTCATTGGTCTACCACAGGGGTGCCCAAACTTTTTGAGCTGTGGACCAGTCATGTGGTTCAGCAGGCCAGTTATGTGGTTCAGTGGGCTGGTCTCGTGGTTGCTCCTACAGGAAGCAGAAGTAAAACGTGCCTTGCAATCTGTTTTGCAATAGAATGAGATAGATTTTAGTCATTTTCTCTGCTTAAACCAGGGGTGCCCAAACCATGGGCCAGATCAGACCACAACACCAATTCATCTGGCCTATCAGGAATGAGTGTCACAGGCTTAAAATAAATTGGGGGGGGGGAGAGAGAGAGAGAAAGGAGAATTCATCCTCTGAGAAGCACCCACCAACCAAAATTCTCCTTTACAGCAATGTGGAGGCTCCAGCGGCTACTTTGTTGTCCATGTGTGACTTTGATTGCCAGCCGGAGATCGTGAGCAGTAGCAAAAGCCATTACAATTTTATACCACCCCAAAGTGCTTAGTGTACTCTCTGAGAAGTTCACGAAGTAAATAGGATTTTGCCCCAACACACTGGATACTCAGTTTACCAACCTCAGAAGGATGGAAGGCTGCATCAACATTGAGCCTGGTCAGAATCGAACATACAATGCCAGTAGTTTTGGCTGCAATCCAGCAGTTTAACCACCACACCACCAGGGCTCTATGAAAGAAGATGTGCAGATTGCGGCTGCTGATTTTTCAAGGCTCAAAGGATAGGGCATGCAAGAAGTAGAAGCATTGATTCACTGAAGAGCCTGTGAGTGATTTGAGAGTAATTCCACATCTTCTTTAGAGCTGTCACTTCCAAAGTCAAAATAGCCCTGGGCACATTCAACGTTCAACAGGAGAAGAAAAGTTTTCCTCTTTTTTGGTCAATCAGCTTGTTCTTTTGAGCTAGCTTTGTGTATATCCACAGGGCAAAGGCACTCAATTTGTTCTTCCACGTATTTCTCTTAACACAGAAACACTCTCATACACACAAACTCAGAACGGTTGTGGATTTCTCTATGGATTGTCAGAGCAAGCTGCTGCACTGAGGAATAAAGTAACGTTGAGATTACTTTTGATCCCAAATGTTGTTATTTTTAAAAAATGAAATTGGAGAATTTGGCAGACCTTAGTTACATCATATTCCCAGCTAAGAGAGGATAGAGATTGGCACTGGAAACTTAAAAAGCCTCATCTCGTTGGGAGGTGGGATGGATCCAAACACAAAGCTGAAGTCTCCAGGTTTCAAACTCAAAAGCTAAAATGTTGGGAAAACTTGTAATTTTTCCAAAACTCCAAACCAAGTGAAACAACCAATATTTCAAACAGGGAAGCAAAAAACCCTCAGAAGAAGTAGTAGGAAGAACAGTCTGATTAATGTATATGGTATTTTGGAGGGAAATGTAATGTCAACTGAAGACACAAATAGTCATTAAAGTACCTATTAATTAAGCCCCAACATTCTCTTTAATAACATGTTGAAGAAAGCCATTTCATAATGAAAACTAGGAACTGCTCTGCTCACTCACAAAAGGCATCTAATTAAGTCTTAATTAAATACAGTTCTCTGCAGCTCTACCTCTGGCTGGACATCCTGCTACAGTAATGGAGTAGTAGACTGTACAGCCAACGACTCAACGCTGAGTGTCAGGTGGTGGTTAACTAAACTGACTCCCTAAAGGGGCCAACGGCTATGGGCGGATTAACCCCTTTAAGTCGGGGTGGTGGTTCCCACTCAGTGGAGGAAATGCCACTGGAAACCATCCTATTGGGCCAATGGCAAAATGAGCGGAGGAGGAACTCTGGTTCCCAAGGGTCATGGAGGTGGAAGAGGCCGTGCCAGATGGACTGACTGTGAAGGCGCACCTGGATAATATCCTCAAGGCTGTGGCAGATCCATTCCAGTCCTGGTGTTAAATCCTGCTTGTCTCATTTCATATGTGTCACAGAACATGGCTCCCTGATCATAATCACTCCATGGCAATCTGGGATCCATCTTAAACATATTGATGCCAATTGCATTTTCCTGCTTCAGGAAAAAAATGTATTGGATACGAGTTGCAGTCGATGATGACAACAACAATGACAGCTTAGCACAGGGGTGCCAAAACTTTTCAGGCCGTGGGCCAGTCACGTGGTTCAGGAAGCTGGTCACTATGGCCTGGGGGCCAAATCTGGCTCCCAATGCCAATTCATCTGGCCAACAAAGCCCTCATTGCTCCTGGAAGCGGAAGTAAAACGCACCCAAACAGGCACATTTTACAGCTGTACCTCGCTTAAAGAGCATAATGTGTTCCACAGGATTGCTCTTTAAGTGAGTTTGCTCTTTAAGTGAAACACCATTGTAAGTGACCCATTGTGACTTCTGGTGGGGAGGGATTGCGAACTCTGATTTATTTGTTAAGCGAGTTTTCGGTTGGTTTTATTTGTTAAGCGAAGCAAAGATTCAGAGAAAATTCTGCTCTTTAAGTGAGTTACTCTTTAAGCGAGGCGCTCTTTATGCGAGGTTTGACTGTACTTCCGCTTCCGGGAGTGATGAGGGCTTTGTGGGCTGAATGAATTGGCGTCATCGGCCAGATCCAGCCCCCAGCCTGTAGTTTGGGTACCCATGGCTTAGCAGAAGCCTTCTTCTGGCTGGGTATTCCTGTGCTCCCAATGAAGTGAAATGAATTTACTAACATGAAAATTATTCTGACAACTCTTTCCTTTGATAGCTATTTTGAAACAAAATGGAAAGAAGAGGAGGAGGATCCGTTCCGTTTATGGTGACGATTGTAATGATTTAATGAATGGCTGTCACTGTGATGTAATACTAGCTTTGTAAGTTAGGGATGAAAAAGATGACATCCCACCACCTCAACAACCAACACAACTACATTTCTAGAGAACTTTTGCTTTGATTGCTAGTAGCACTGGTAAACCTGGCAAAAGAATGATGAAAGTCTGTATAGGATAATTGAATATTTGACTTTAGACCTTATCTTGTCCTTCCCTGCAGGGAGAGTGACTGACAGTGATATTCTTGCTTCAGATTGAATTCTACAGTGTCACTGAGCAAAGTCAAGCATTGTCCAGATTATTCCACACTGTTGGAGGGCCATCAGCTGAATTTTTCCTCATTGTTCTTGATATCCAATTCTGAGAAGTTCTTTTTCTTGCAGGAGTGTGATGGCAAATTTAAGATTCTGGGTTATCAGGGAAATTGCAAAACTGGCTAAGAATAGGAATGGTGGCATTGGACACTTTTGCCTTAGCCTACATTCAAATGGTTTGTAGTTTTCTAAAAGGGACTGTGGTGGCTTAGTGGCTAACGACGACTGGATGACTTCGTGGCTAACTTGACGACTGGAAGATTGGCAGGTCAGCAGTTCAATATCTGAGTGATGCATGATGGAGTGAGTGAGCTCCTGTTGTCTCTCCCAGGTCCTGCCAACTTAGCAGTTCAAAAGCAAGAAATTGCAAGTAGATAAATAGGGACCACGTCGGTGGGAAGGTAAACAGCATTCTGTGCACTCCGGTGTTTAGTCATGTCTGCCACATGTTCATGGAAATGTCTGCAGACTCAGACAGCGCTGGCTCTTTGGCTATAAACAGAGGTGAGCACTGAACCCTAGAGTCGGATATGACAGGCTTTCAAGCAAGGGCAACCTTGACCTAGTTCTCAAAAACCAGCCACACTGAAATCCCTCCTCATTTGCATTGAGGAAGCTTTTTTCCAGGGCAAAGAGGACCCTCTCAGAAATCCCAATTACATCCAACTGGGATTTCTAGTTTTAAACACAGGATTCACTTCAAGCCTTTGGATGATGTGGGTGGGTTTCCATCACCATAGCTGCCTCATTACAAATCACTAATGCAACTGCCATTCTCCTGGAATCCAGTTTAGGAGTGAGTAGTCAGAGACGCCCTGGGAACTGAATATGTCAGTAACTTGTCAAGTGCTAGAATTATCTGTGATGATTATTGGGCTTCACCTACAGCAGTTCAGTAGCATTTCTTGTCTCTGGATTGTTTGCACAGTGGTAACAAAGAGTGTTTCCTTTTTTAACTTAAGAACACTTGGGAGGTTCTCTTAGTTTTTTAGTGAGCCTTTTTGCTTGGTTATTGTGATTTAGGCAGAGCATTAATGTGGGTAATAAACCCTTGAGCAGATCAAATATATCAAATCGACTGAAGAGTTATCCAGCTGTTCCAACAAACTGTATAGAAAAAATGTAAAGAAGGAACCAGTGTACCCGGAACCTGTGGAGATTAGTCTGAAGGGGAGAGCCTCTGGTATACATGAATTTTTTGGAAGAGTAGCCATGTTAGTCTGTGGTTCAGGCATATCAGAAAACAAAACAAAATAAAACAAAAACACTGTAGCACTTTAAAGATTAACTCTTATATTTTTATTGTTAGCTTTCCTGGATCAAGTCCACTTCTTCAGACAAGGAGTGAAATTTAGAGACATGATTTATATACACCAAATTCAGGGGTCAAAGGGAGCAGGGTGTGTTTAAGCAAAATGACAAACAAGCAAGCACAACAATACAGCTTCCCACACAGCCATCAGCAACAATAGATTATTCAGATTAGCTCTAAATGTCTTGCTTTCAATCTCAAAAGGTCCGAGAAAGCCCATCCTGGTCTCTGATCAACCTTTGACCTGCAAACAAAAACACTGTACCTGGTTACTTCCTGTTTTGCACAGACGGACATTTTTGGCAAGAGTTGGCATAAATCACATTGGCAGAAGCACAAGTAAAACTGCCATTAATGTTGTGTGTGGTGCCGTTGGGTCAAAAAATGGCTCCAATAAACTGTGCATGCGCAGAAACTCAATCTGATGCATTGTGCATGCATCAGATTGAGTTTCTGCGCATGCACAGTTTATTGGAAAATAAGCCATGTGCCGATTTTCGGGGGGCTCTAAAAATATAAGCCACCACCCGAAAATAAGCCATGTGTTATGAAAAAACACAGCCACCCCACTGCCTGCTCGGACACAGAGAATACACCCCCCAACTCTGCTTACCTTCAAGCTCTGCTTATTTTCTCTCCCGACTAACAGCTGATCAGACTAAGAGGCTTTTTTTTAAACTACAACAAGGAAGGGGGAAAAATTCAGCGATGTGATTGGATCTCTATGTCAGCTGACATAGAGATCCAATCACATCGCTGAATTTCCCCCCCTTCATGTGGTTGGATCTCTATGTCAGCTGACATAGAGATCCAATCACATCGCTGAATAGGTGTTTCCCCTATTCAGCGATATGATTGGATCTCTATGTCAGCTGACATAGAGATCCAATCACATCGCTGAATTTTTCCCCCTTCCTTGTTTCCCTACCGTAGTTTTAAAAAAAGCCTCTTAGTCTGATCAGCTGTTAGTCGGGAGAGAAAATAAGCAGAGCTTGAAGGTAAGCAGAGTTGGGGGGTGTATTCTCTGTGTCCGAGCAGGCAGTATATAGAAATATAAGCCACCCCTCGAAAATAAGCCATCAGGCCATTTCTTGCCATTTTTTTGGGGAAAAAGAATATAAGCCAAGAATATAAGCCATGGCTTATAATAGGGGAAACACAGTATTGGAGCCATTTTTTGCTCCTTTATTTTTTGGCCCCGCCCATGACGTCATGATGTCGTGATGTTGGCCCCGCCCATGATGTCATGACGTTGGCCCCGCCCCACTATCCCGCATTCAGTTTTGTAAGGTTGGACGCCTTAGCTCTAGTAATACTGTTTCCAGAGGGAATGTGGGGGCATAGTTGACATCTGGATTTGCAGCAGGGTCTAGTTCCCACATCTGCTCCATTTCTGTGTAGTCTGTTGTGTGTCAGTAGTTGTTTGAGATTGGAGGGTTGTCTATAAGTGGGTCTGTCACCGAAGTCTGACCCTGAAGAAATTCCAGCAAGACTTCAATAATTTTCATCCAAATATCAAACCCAGTTTGGACCAGTCTGCACAACAAGTAAATTTCCTGGACATCACTGTGAAACTACAAAATGGACATCTTAGTTCGATACTATATCGCAAACCCAAGGACAGATGTACCTACCTGCAGGCCTCCAGCTTCCATCCAGAACACACACAAAAATCCATTGTCTTCAGCCAAGCCTTCAGGTATAATCACATCTGCTCAGACCCACACGACAAGGATGCCAAGCTCAAGGACTTACAAAATGCATTTCTCAAACTACGGTACCCATCCAATATGGTTAAAGAACAAATCAACCGGGCTAGATGAATACCCAGGAGTGATCTACTACAAGACAGGCCCAGAAGGGAAAGCAATCGCACACCACTGGTTGTCACCTTCAGCCCTCAACTTAAACCCCTCACGCACATAATGAGGGATCTCCAACCCATCTTAGACAAGAGTGTTTCGCTTTCCAAAGCCCAGGCCACGATGGATGAAGCTTCTGCCTTCCATCGAGATAGATTCAAGTGGGATGTAATCCACTTGGGGAACATCACCCTTCCCTGTGGACTTTGCCACCCAAGACAGCTAGGCCTCAGAGTTGTCAGTTTAGTTAACTGTCACCTGACGTTTGGCATTGAGTCTCTGGCAATATGGTCTACTCTATTACCATAGCAGGATAACCTGTCCAGATCTTGTTATCAGTTGCAGAAACACCTGGAGCACCAAGGCTGGATACCCCCATCTACAGTATTACCATAGAAGGATAATCTGGTCAGACAAGGTTACAGCACTTGAAGAAAGAGGAGGAAGAGGAGGGCTTGGTGTTTCCCTTCAACAACTAAAGTACCCACCAACATGTCTATAGTGGGTTCTTAAGTTGGAGCAATCTGTTGCAAAAAGATATGCCATTTGTGTTAGTATTTGAAGATTTTGGCCATTTGCAAACATATATTTCTTTGCTCATTCAAAATTAGATACAGGAATTAGGGTGGGAGTAAATTTACAAACAAGGGACTGCAGTGGCTCAAGTGGTTAAGACACTGAACTTGATACTGGAGGTCAGAGTTCGATTCCCAAGTACTGCACGACAGAGTGAGCTCCCATCTCTGTCCCAGCTCCTGCCAACCTAGCAGTTCGAAAGAATTTTTTTTTTTTTACTTATATTTACTATCCCGCCCCAATCGGGTAAACCCGACTCTGGGTGGCTTACAGCATGGATCAAAATCACAAGTTAAAACTAGTATAATAATTATGTTTAAAACCATAAAAATTCATAAGAAAATTAAAACAACACACAGGTAAAAAAACGGAGCAGGAAGAGGTGGCCGTCCTCTAAACCAACCAACCTGCATGGGATCCCACGTTACTGGGTCCCCATACATGCTCCGCCAGCCAGGTCTTTAAGCCTCTTCGAAAAGGCAGGAGCTCTACCTGTAGGCGCAGCTCAGTTGGGAGAAGGTTCCACAGGGCCGGGGCGAACACAGAGAAGGCCCTCTTCCTAGTGCTAGTGAGGCAAGCCTCCCTAGCTGATGGAATAACAAGAGAGCCTCTCCGATCCGGCCTGGTGGGACGGACAGACGTTCTTAGGGCGATGTGGTCTCTTAGGTATCCTGGCCCACTACCATATAGGGCTTTAAAGGTAATTACAAGTAGAGAAATAGTTACCACTTCAGTGGGAAGGTAAACAGTGTTCTGTGCACTCTGGTGTTGAGACATGCCTGCCATGTGTCCATGGAAATGTCTGCAGACTCAGACAGTGCTGGCTCTTTGGCTATAAACAGAGATGAACACTGAACCCTTGAGGCGGATACGACTGGCTTCTGAATAAGGGTGATCTTTACCTTTAATACATTCACAAACAAGTTTCCTATAAGCTGAAATGTAGAAGCAGACCTAAAAACTGTACACTATTAATTTAGATCTTTATATATAATTCAAGATATGAAAGGGGGTGATTTCTACTCTTTTCCAGCCCCTTCAGTTTTTGCAATAATAATCAGAAGGCCTTTTGCTTCTAA
This sequence comes from Furcifer pardalis, assembly GCA_030440675.1. Taxonomy (NCBI): domain Eukaryota; kingdom Metazoa; phylum Chordata; class Lepidosauria; order Squamata; family Chamaeleonidae; genus Furcifer; species Furcifer pardalis. Next base: position 49,120,656 of record CP126891.1, read on the forward strand.
GTACCAACTTTTTGGAGTTCTTGCTAGAGTTACAAACTTTCCCTTCAACATATTAGAGGTTTTCCTCTTTTTTTTTTACTTCAGTGGTTTTTTTAAACTGTTTTATTTTGTTACATTTCTCTCCTCTCCTTAATTGAGAACCATTTCTAAACGCTTGAGAAGAAGATTGTGGATGATCAATAGTTTAATAATGTAATGTAAAATAATGAAACTGGGTTATTTTTAGGTCACCTAATAAGAAAGCTTCTATGAGCATCTTCCAAATTAAGGCAAACAATTAAATTGCAGTAAAATGCAATAAAATGCAGCAGAATGATAGCAACATAACACAGAAGATCAAAATGCATCACTGTAGATATAAAGTAATACAATACAGTGGCATAATATTCAGAGGTTTGTTTACTGTACTTATTGCTTCGGCTGTCCTCCCTTTTTTACCGTTTCAAAGTTCAAAATGATTTGTCTCATTCTCTGTCATAGCTGTAATTTAGTATCTATGGATATTTTTAAACCTGTATTGAACAGATGATGCTGTAAGTAGTGCATTTGAGTAAGCTTGGTCCTTGAACTGAAGGTAGTCCTGCAGAAGAATGTATTTTCACATCTCTTGTGATCCAGCCTGATACATTTTAGTGCTTGGGTCAACGACATTTATTTAAATTTATATTCTCCCCTTCTGGCCCGTAGGTCACCCACGGTGGCTAAAATTTAAAACACAGGAATGAAAAGACACACAGGTTGAAATACAAAGAAGATACATAAGCAAGAGCCCTGGTGCACAGTGGTTAAACTGCTGTACTGCAGCCAAAACTGATGGTGTTGTGAGTTCGATCCCTGTGGGACTCAAGGTTGACTCAGCCTTCCATCCTTCTGAGGTAGGTAAAATGAGGGTGACCAGCATGTTGGGGGCAAAATGCCACTTACTTTGTGAACCACCCAGAGAGCACACTACTAAGCTCTATGGGACAGTATGTAAATGTAATTGCTCTTGCTGTTGTTATAGGATTCCATTTAACAACAAGTCCCTTTATAACCATCATCATATGCTGTACATTTCATCGCATCATGAAGAAGGTATGGAAGCACTTCATGGTGAGACTAATCTGCAAAATGAATGACCCCACATTTATCCAGAGTTGTTATAAGGTTTTTTTTTAAGGAAGGAAGAAGGGCCTGCGGTGGCTTAGTGGTTAAGATGCTGAACTTGACAACTTGAAGGTCGGCAGGTCAGCAGTTTAAGACACTAGCCCTGTGTGATGGATTGAGCTCCCATCTCCTCCCAACCTAGCAGTTCAAAAGCAAGAAATTGCAAGTAGATAAATAGGTACCACTTCGGTGGGAAGGTAAACAGTGTTACCTTTGCCCCTTATAACCATAATCATGTACTGTATGTTTCATTGCATCATGAAGAAGATACGGAAGCACTGCATGGTGAGACCCTAAATTTCCCCAGCATTGTTATAAGGATGTTTTAAGGATGGAAGCCACGCAGTCAATGTTATTCCAGCTTGAGTTAAAAAGAAACACTGACACCTCCTCTTCAGATTTTGTGTTCTCAGCTATGAGAGGAATTGCACCTTCACTGCCTAAAGTGAAAGCTACGGGGAGACCTTTCGAACTCATTCCCAACATCGCAGGCTGTATTTTTAGCACACCACGTCGTCCGGCTCAAGGCTGGGATTTACCACTAGCATTTCTCATTAACAGTTTTTGCAGATCTGCTCTGTCGAAGAAGTCTGAAGGCATCCAGGTGTGTAAAGACACCTGTGTGACAGAAGAAAATGGAACAAGAAAGGGTTGTGTGAGAGTGATAACAAACTACAAAGCAGGAATAAACACTTACTCCCTCGACCTGATTTCCTTATCCTCCAAGGGTCTGGATGTTCATGAGATGGACTTTTGGTTCTGTTGTTTTTATGTTCCAGTTGAAATCCTGTTTCTTGGTACAGTAAGCCACACCTCATAGGCCTGCAGTGGCTCAAGTGGTTAAGACACTGAACTTGATGACTGGAAGGTCAGAGTTTGATTCCCATGTACTGCACAACAGAGTGAGCTCCTGTCTCTGTCCCAGTTCCTACCAATCAAGCAGTTTGAAAGCAATAAATTGCAAGTAGATAAATAGGTATCACTTTGGTGGGAAAGGTAACAGCATTCCATGCATCTGGCATCTTGTCATGCCAGCCATGTGTCCACAGAAACATCTGCAGATGCACACAGCACTGACTCTTTGGCTAAAAACAGAGATGAGCACTGAACCCTAGAGTCAGATATAACTGGCTTTCGAGCAAGGGCAACTTTAGCCACACAAGTATTAGGCACACTTGGTCAGCTGGGGATTAAGTTAATCAAATCCTCTGTAAATTCTGTTGATTTGAAATGGGTCTTATGGAAGAGTTGACTTAACGAATCCCCACTGACTTAATGGGTCAGGCAATAGAATTTTCAGCCACTGATTTCTCATAGAACAAAGGATGAGCTCACTCGATTGTCAATAGATGCTGAAGGTTAAATTCATTAGCAAATGTTTAACACCAGGTGTTTGTTTTGTATCCTACTCTACTATTTGCAATTCAAAGGGATAAAATTTCACAACTAATCCAAACAACAACCAGAGATCATCTGCTATTATCAGTTGTAAAAAGACATATTGATTTGTATATTGTACTTATCTGTTGTGCTAAACAATCACCCTGTACCTGATATAAATTGATGCCATGAATTCTCACTCCTATGTGAGAGCTGGACCATAAGGAAAGCTGAGCACAGAAGAATAGATGCCTTTGAAATGTGGTGTTGGAGGAGAGTTTTGAGAGTCCCCTGGACAGCGAGAAGAACAAATAGGTTAATCTTAGAAGAAATCAACCCTGACTGCTCCTTAGAAGGTCAAATAGTAAAGATGAAGCTTACGTACTTTGGACATCAAATGAGAAGAGAGGATTCACTTGAGAAAGCCTTGATGTTTGGAAAGGTCGAGGGCAAAAGAAGAAGAAGGCAGTCCAAAGTGAGATGGCTAGATGGTATTGTAGAGACAATGGGCACAGAGCTGAGCGAGTTAAGGAGGATGGTGAAAGACAGAAGTGCCTGGCGGACAGTGGTCCATGGAGTCGCAAAGGGTTGGAATCGACTGTGCGACTGAACAACAAAAAATTTCTGATGAAGTGGACTTGATCCACAAAAGTTAATATTAAAATACAAGCAGGGGTTCCCAAACTAAGTCCTGTGGGCCCGATCAGGCCCATGGTGCCATTTCATGCAGTGCCCCCACCCCTCCAAGGGTATTCAAGAAAAAAATGGCCACCCCCTTGAAGCTGTTGGGATAAAATGGCCACCCCCATCATGCATGCAGGACAAAATGACCATCCGGCCCTTGAAGCTGACTGAGCGAGTGTGACCCGGCCCCTGGCTTGAAAAGATTGGGAACCCCTGCTTTAAAGTGCCGGGTTTTTGTTTTGCTTTGCTCTCTGGCATGATTTTATCTAACTGTTATAATAATAATGTAGTGTCAGAAATTATTCTGGGTTGAAAGGATTTTTTTTTCCTGGAGAAACTTGGCTCAGGGGACGTCTGGATGAGGCTCCTTTCATGTCCCCAAGGCCCATTGATACAAATTGCTATTTGACTAATTTGAAGCAATTTGAAAGACCGCCTCTTCCTTCATGAGCCTGTCTGGTTTATAAAATTTCCAGGGAAGGCCGTTCTCTTAGACCTGTCACCCTCATTAGTGTGTTTGATGGGAACATGGGATAGGGCCTGTGGAACTCCCTGCCACAGGAGGTCGAATTTTGGGCTCCCTTACTGCTGTCTTTCTGCAGTCAAGCAAACACCTCTCTCTGCAGGCAGGCTTTCCCCCAGTAACAAACCTCCTAAGAGCAGGCTCATAACTATGGGGACACTGTATTTTTATTTCATTTTTAACCTCGCTTCCCATGCTATTTGAACTTAATCTTGGAAGCCACCTCGGATCCTCTTGAGGAGAAAGAGAGGGTATAAATATCTGAAATAAATAATAAGCTCTCCTGAAATACTATTAACCAGAGGGGCCAAGCCAACCACAGGGCGGTTACAGGTACATTACATTTGCTACAACACATTTACATAAAAGTAGTCTTATCCAGATTAGCTGGTGCTGCAGGGTAAATGGTTTGGAAACTGTGCCCCAAAATGAGATGAAATTCCGGAGGGTTAGAAGAGGACGAGTCCTACTATCTCATTCATGAAATTTAAATTAGGGAATATGAAATTTTAAAGAAGAGGCATTTATTTTAAGGCATTTTAGTCCTACCTACAGCGAGATTATGTTTTTTTTCCCCTCAGAAACCCCCCACAAATGGCACAGTTAAAGGAAGCGGGCAGGGGAAAGTATATAAATTACACGCACATAATTTTAATTCTATTTTAGTCAAGGAATGGTTTGTTATTTAAAAGGGTGCCACTAAAACAGTTGGAAGCCTTGGATAGATTTTTTTTTAAAAAAGCATTTCGAATTGAAGCATTTGAATCATAGATTCATCACAGGATGCTTGGGTCAAGAGAGTGTCTGACAAAAAAAGTGATAAAGCAAATTAATGAAGATCAAGAAAATGTATGCATATACTGTATGTATTGCATCCCATCAAGTTGATTCCAACTTATGGAAACCCTTTCCAGGGCTTTCTAGGTAGGGAGGGCTCAGATGAGGTTAGTCACTTCTTTCTACTCAGGATGCCATGGGATGGTTCAGCCTGCCAAAGGCCATACAGAGAACACACAAAATACAAAAATCTAGACTACTTTGTGCACGTGGGATTCATTTAATTTCATTTATTCAATTTATATGCTGCCCTACCTGGCGAAAAACAACTCAGGGCGGCTCACAACATACAATCAGATACAGTGGTAGCTCGCTTAAAGAGCACAATGTGTTCCACAGGATTGCTTTTTAAGCGAGTTTGCTCTTTAAGTGAAACACCATTGTAAGTGACCAATTGTGACTTCTGGTGGGGAGGGGATTGCGAACCCCGATTTATTTGTTAAGTGAGTTTTTTGTTGGTTTTATTTGTTAAGCGAAGAGAACATTCAGAGAAAATTCTGCTCTTTAAGCGAGTTACTCTTTAAGCAAGGCACTCTTTATGCGAGGTTTGACTGTACAATATAGCAATTCAATAGAACAACACAATGTCGCAGTATAATTGTAACCCCAATTTTGATATATATAAAATAATGTTAATTTCAAAATTGGGGTTACAATTATATATACACACACACTTTTATTTTCAATAAAATATGTTTCTCCAATTATTTTAATTTGCCATCCACTTCAAGGTTAGTCTTACATGTCCACAATCACCACACTATACCATGATTACTTGCAGGTAAGATAACTGCAAGGGTTGATTTTTAATAAATTTATAAAGATCTCAAACTGCTGTTTAAAAATGGCATGGGTGGGGGCAAGCCCTCCCCCTCTCTGTCTGGACCTAAGGTTCTTTTTAGTATTTCCCTTGCTCTGTATAAAGCTAACATTGAAATTTGCTTCATGTCTTAGACGGGATTAAAAACCAGAGATATTTCTGCAATTAGAGGCCAGATGAGAACAATAGGTGACTGATTCCACCAGGAAAATCTTTGCTGCCTGCAACAGTGTTGCAAAGAAGGACGACAAACCGGAAGCTGGGCTGGGCTTCCTTCGGGAAGATTTCCTCCGATCAAGAGAGTGTTTTGGGGAAAGCACCATATATGGACTCTTGTAGCTGACCTCAACTCTTCCCATCAGCAGCCTCCATGCTGAACACATGGTGAAACTCCTCCATCCTCTCCATGTGACATCCTGGACCTGGACCAACCATAATCCAGGGGTGGACTTCTTGCTCCTCTTCCATGTGGACACTTCTGTGCAAATCAAATGTGGGGGCAGACCCATTCCCCTCCCATGTGATGCCTTGAACCAATGGTGTTTGTACAAGCCCCTTTCTGCTCCATTTTGAATGCACATAAAAGCTGCATACAGCCACTGCTTGGTGCAGGACCCTTTCCATTCTGGTTCTGCCCTGTGATAGCAATTTCCCAAGACATAATAGGCCATGTGTTATGGGGAAATTCATTTGCCTCACAGTTCTTGTTTTTTCTTTCTCCATCCAATGTTTAATTTTGCCTATTGTTTTCTTATTTTCTATGTAAACTTATCTAACTTGCATCAAGCTACTGTCTGTGGCTCCTTTCTTAGTTAGGGGCTCGTTATGTGGTCTTCTGGTTCCTGCTTCAACCCTGCCTGTGGAATGTTCCCTTAAATTTAAAAGGTAACAATTTTTTAGGTAACATAGTCAAGTATTATACATCAATAATTCAAAACAATAGAATATCATGAATTACAGTACAATAAAATAAAGCCCCAATATATGTCATAAAGTTACAAAAATATTACAAAAAACATAGGATCATTGCACAAAATATTACAAAGTTATTTTGCAGCAAAACAGCAAAGTAACTGCAGCAAAACAACAACAAACACATCAACATCAATCCATGTCACAAAACAACCACAACCACAAAACAGTCACTTTCCTCCAGGCGAACAATTAGTCACTTCCCTCCGAGTGGGCAATGGATGGGTGGGTGGGTGGGGTGACCCTTCCCCGATTCGTGTTGCTAGGTCCTGCTTGCCAAAAACTATATTATACAAAGAGCAATTGCTCTTCTATACTGCCCCATAGCACTCAGTCCACTCTCTGGGTGGCTCACAAGTTAAATAGCAGTTCACCCCCAACCTGCTGGGTACTCATTTTATTTTACTGACCTCGAAAGGATGGAAGGCTGAATCCCATCAGGATTGAACTCACAATTTTTGGCTACAGTACAGCAGTTTAACCACTGTACCACCAGGGCTCTATTATTAAATTAACAGTCAATAGGCTGCCGTTCATTTCTCTCGGCCTGAGACAGAATCCAGTCTTCATGACTAAGGAGTGCCAGTTGTCCTCACTTATCTCAAAGTCTTAGGGTGGATACGAAAGTCAGGTCCTGGTGGCACCAAAGGGCAGGACATGCATAGTCATAGGGTTGAAGGTAGTAGTATCTCTGGCCTAGCTGCAGGTCATAGAATCATCAGAAATTAAGGTGCTGAGCTGAAGACTGGAAGGTCAGGTTTCAATACTCTAGGAGGGCTGCACTTGGGGACATGAAAAGAGCCTCAATGGCGTCGCCTGAGCAGAGTTTCTCCAGCAAAAATCCTTTCGACCCAGAGTAATCTCTGACACGAAATTATTATTATCATAGAATCACTGAGTTGGAAGGAGCCTATTTGGCCACCGAGTCCAACCCATTCCTGTTGAAGGCAGGAATCCAAATCAAAGCCAATCTGACAAAGGGTTGCCTGACTCTCTCTTGAATACTTCCAGCGTTGGAGTGTTCAACACCTCTCAAGGTGTTTGGTTCCATGATCGTACTGCTCTAATCATTAAGAAGTTTCTTCTGATATAGTTAACCTATATTTGGCTTCCTTTAGTTGAGTGGCCCAACCCGTGATGGCTTCAGTGTTGTCTCCACTCCCCCCCCCAAAAAAAAAATATATATGTGGTGGCTTCTCCACCTTATGCCTTATGCTTGGTATGTGGCCACCTCTTTCACCTGTGGGCCCCTTGCATAGGACTCCTTGACCTATTTGTGATTGATCTCATCAAGAGCTTAAATATTGGAAATGCCAGCTTCTAACATTTCCTCAGACCTTTTTCAGTGTGCTCCCGTCTCAACCTCTGGTCCCTATGTCTGGATTTCCCCCCCTCCTCCTCCTTCCCTACTCAAATCTGAATATAGGCGATTCTCATGGCAATCAGCCATAAAGACTGTCCTAAGAATATAATGCAGTGGCCTTTCATCTGCCTTCTGCATCGCAGCATGACCCTTGTACCATGGATCCAGTTCTGCAAGTCACTTTCTGGCCCTGAGCCCTTTTGGCATACCAAGTCCTTCTTAGTCCCAGGCCAGGATTGATGAAGGTGCTGCCCTCCATCATAATGGATTTAATCCACTTGGGGGCCATCATCCTTCCCTGTGGACTTTTGCACCCAAAGCTGTTAGTCCGCAGGGTGGTTAGGTTAGTTAACCACCACCTGATACTCAGCATTGAGTCACTGGCAGTGTGGTCTACTCTGTTACAAGGGCAGGATAACCTAGCCAGATATTGCTACTGGATTTCCCCTAGTATCTCCTTTATATCTTCTACCTACCAGCTCATGTATCCCTAAACCCAGAGGTTCAGCTCTGCTATTGTTTCTTCATCTTCTAAGCCTCTGGCCTAACCCACCTGCCTTGATCTTCTCTTCCCAAGTATGGCTGCCCAAGGCCACAGGATAACTTGAGGCAAGGAATTCTTGGCTGTGGGTTTCTGAGGATGACAGAGAGGGGGGGCTGCATCCAGCCTCTCCTTACAATGGGGCAGAGACAAACCCCCACGGGTTTCTTCTGTTAAATCTGGAGCCTGTAGGGTTAAAAGCTTGAAATGATAAAAAAAGGTCCAGTGAAATTACAAACAAGGCAAAGAAAGAAGACACAGAGCTACACTAGTGCAGGAGTAGAGGATTCATACATAATGTATAAAAGCTTCAAGGTCTTCAGTTAGCTCATCTTACTGTTTAGAGACTTGGGTTTGTAGTCATCCGATATCCTGCACACAGAGCTGCAGTGGGAGGTGGTTGAGGACCACAGAGCCATTCATTTCAGATTCAAGGAAAAGGAAGAAGAGGGGAGGGGAGAGGTCAAGCAGAAAGTGTGGAGGGAGGACCCGAAGGTTTCTTTTGTAACAGAAATATTTTTTCTCTCCCCCCATTCCCTGTGAATCAATAAACTTGCTGTAGTGTCAGATGACAAAAAAAAGAGGACTGAGAAAGAGAAGGATGAGGTGAAATTCAAGGTGATATAAATGAAGAACAGGGTCTACTCTAGGCATTGAACCTGAGGGGGGGGGAGAGAGAGAAAGAGGAAATATGGGCATTGCCTTTTTAAGGTCCCTCCCTTCCTCACTTCCCTGTGGCTGCCTGAGGAAGCTGTCCTTGTTTTCTCTAGACTAAAAAATGAGAAGTGGGGGAGAACCACCAACATCTTCCTCTCTCTGTTCTTCTAACAGAGGTATGTTATCACCTTGGCTATTTCAACTTTGAAAACAGGAACTGGTTTACCAACCTTTGGTTTCTGGACTTCAATTTCCAGAAGCCTAAGTCAATTCCCCAAAGCACCGATTAGCTAATGTAGTGACTTATGCTTCTGGGAATTGAAGTCCCCCTGTGGGGCAAGTGCCCCACATTGTGAACCAATGTTCAGGTGGTTGGAAAAAAAGAATAAAAATAAAACAGAGCATCACAGTTTTACATATCACCACTGCCCTTGCCAGAAAACCTTATTTTGTCATTGCCATTGTCATCGTCTTCTCCTTCTCCCCCTCTGTCTCCTCCTTCTCCTCCTCCCCCTTTGAGTGTTGAGGGCAAAATCCTTCTGTATTGCCCCCAAATTGCACCATTTACTATGACCTGACCTTTCCATTTGCAATTCTCAATCTGCAGGGAAGGAGTCTTCATGGAGACATCCAAACACCAAGATGGACCCAGACAAAGATGAGCAGAAGGTGTGTCAAGCATCAGTCTGTGGCACCCTGGGAAGAGCATTGATGGATTCTTGGAGACAATGCATCTCTAGAAATGTATCACAGAATTATTGCTCAGAGTTTCTGTTTTCAAAGTTGAAATAGCCAAGGAAGATGTTGGTGGTTCTCCCCAACTTCTCATTTTTTTGTCATTTTTTTGTCTGTATTGAGGGTATCCATTAAGAGGAAGAGCCCTGGCATTCATTGCTATTCATAGTTGAGGAAACAAAAGAAATGATTTGAAATATCATTATGGATATTGTGATGGGAGAAAAGAAAAGCATTATGAAATCAGAAGGTCATGGTGTTCAGCAACTTAATGGTTTCCAATCCAGATACCTGTCAAGTTTTATTATATGGCCAAACTTCCACAATATTGCAAAGAAAATCAGAAGGAAGAAAAATTGGATCTCTTCATAACAGTAGACTAAGATCTGATTATCCAGTAAATGTCCTGTAGACCTCTATTTTAGCAAAGCTGGAAAATTTCGCAAGAGTTACATTGTGGCCCCATCCAGTGGGCCTGCATGTGAACAGAATTTCTGGTCTCGTCTTCTACTCATGCTTCATAAAACTCTCCTTAACATAAAAGAGAACTGTTTGATTCCTCACTTTTGTCTTTCAAGTACTGTCTCAAAACACAACATATGTTTGCACAGACTTTTGAAGAATAAACACACATTCAACAAGTCTCTCATTACTCCCTATTTCTATCACTTATCTATTGGAAACCTGTACAAATTGTGTTTTGAAATATTTGTCATTTTGCTGCTGCTATTTGTCATCAAGTGACTTTTGTTTCATATAGTGTTAGAAAGATTAGCTAGCAGGGTTGCTGCCCAGGGTATATCCAATTGTATCCATAATCTTTGTGAAAGCTCTTTCTGTGCACCTGTGAGGTTGGTGGAAAACCTACTGGAGCACTTGAAGAATTAGGACAGTATTAAAACATCAACCATTTGAAACTAATCCAAGCAAGACACAAGTACTGTGGAGTATGTGCTTTCCACCTTCGAAACCGAGAGGCAAGGGTTGAGATGGATGATCCTGCCACCCTAGCAGTTTGAAAGAAAGAACTTGCAAATAGATAAACAGGTACCACCCCAGCAAGAAAGGTAACAGCATTTCATATGCTCCAGCATCTAGTCATGTCTACCGCATGACACCGGAAACATCTGAAGATACAGACAAGCGCTGGCTCTTTGGCTGTAAATGGAGATGAGTATTGTTGCCTAGAATCAGACACGGCTGGCTTTTGAGCAAGGGAGACTTTTATGTGCATTTTAGGAAGTCCTTCCCATAAACAGGGATCAAATGAAATTGATCTTCTGGGGCTTTAACTTGTTTAGAATCACTGGGGATTTGCCTTAGGATACAAAAATTGAGTGGGCACCAAAATAACAAGAGACTCATTGATTAGCGCATGTTAGGAAAAAAAATGGTACTGTTCTTTTCCCAGAAAGAGTACATTTTCTCCACATCCTTCTTGCTATTTTTGTGGGGAGCCCACTCCCATGCTTCACAGCAGACCAGGCAGAAGATGGTACCACTTACCCTTGGTGCCCAAATGGCTAGTTAATATTCTTGTCCTCATGCATCTCTACCTTCATCCTTGATCAGATCAGACACATCAGTTGAAATGGGTCAGAGCTCATAACATCATAGAATAATGGAGCTGGAAGGAGCCTCTGAAGATGTCCAACCTCCTGGTCACTGTAGGAGTCCAAATCAAAGCAAATCTGACAGATGGTTGTCCAATTTTTTTTTTGAAGGCCTCCAGCATTGGAGCACTGACCACCTTCCAGGGTCAAGGGTTCCATAGTCCTACTGCTCTAATAGTTGAGTTTTTCATGATATTCAGTCTGTATGTCACTTCTTGTAGTTTAAGACTGTTGTTAGGTTTCCTGGAATGGTGGAGAACAGATCCTGCCCCTCCATTTTATGATTGTCTTTCAAGGATTTGGAGAGTGCTATCATCATATCCCCACTCAGTCTCCTTTTCTCAAAGCTAAATGTGCCCAGTTCTTTCAGTCTTTCTCATACGGCATGGTTTTCTAGACTCCCGATCACCCCTTTCCCCCTCCTCTGAACTTGTTCCACTTTCTTGGTATCCTTCTTAAAGTGTGACATCCAGAGCTGGACACAGTACTCTGGAGGTGGTCTGACTAATGCCAAATAGAAAGAAACTAGCATCTCAAGGGTTTTGGAGACTATACTTCTGTTAATGCAACCTAAAATAGCATTTGACTTTTGGCTCATGACATATTCAGCTTGTGATCCACACCAGTTCCAAGACCCTTCGTGCTCATAGTATTTTTGAGCCTATGCATTTGGGCCAGGTTTTCTCCCGAGGTGTAAATCTTTGAATTAATCCCTATAAAAGTTCATTCTTTTGTTTTTCAAACCAGTGTTCAAGCATATCAAGATCTTTCTGAATTTTGTTCCTATCTTCCAAGGTATTCGTTATTCCATCCAATTTTGTGCTCATTCTTCTTCATTCATGTCCTGATCAAACTCTGGACTGCTTAAATGAAGCCACTTTCTTGGCTTGGTCGTTGGCCAAACTTATGTCCTCATCGGTGTGCTCATGAAATTTTATCTCCAACAACCTGTTACTTCTTAAGGTGCAACAAGAATCTTTTTTAAAAAATCCCTGAAACAGAATAACCCAACTTCTATCCTGGAGATTTCACTGGATGCCTGGTTGGATATCATTTCATTCCCAGCATGTGGTAGAAGAAGGAAGATCACAATAGCTTTTGCTGTTCTGCTGAGAAGTATTGATCTGTGTTACCACTGTGTGTTCTATATTTGGGTTTTTACTTCAAATCTCATAGATCTTGTTTTTATTACTCGAACATTACTACTGCACTGACAGCTTCTGTGTTGTACAAATCTACTCAATGAATATGCCCATAAGGCCAAAATGGTATGTGGGCTCCCTCGGGAGTAAGGGTTACTGAAGTCATTAGAGTTTATTTCTGAGGTAGACCTATGGATATTGTCTTACAATGGTCCAAGTTATTTTAAAAATAGAAAAATAAATCTCGTGGATCTTTAAAAGAATTCCAAACATAGCCAACACATCTATAATGACAGTCACGTGCATTTCTTGGAAGAGAAGTTGAAAAATCATTTAAAAAATCTTTCTGACAGTGGGAAAATAGAGGGTGATCTTTTGACCTAAACAATGAGCTCTTAACTGTCAAAGACAGTTCAAAGACCCTCAGGAAGGAGACTTTAAATAAAAAAGATGTGGAAGAAAATATTTGGAAGTCTTGAGGCAAAGAAAGCATTTAATGAGAAATAAGAAAACAGGTTTGTGTGGCATTCTTTGTTTTGTTTCAGATCCTCTCTTCTTTGGGGCTTACATTTTATGGAACCATAACTGGCATTCACCCATTGGTGCATTTTAAAAGTCATTCCATGTGGCAAATATTGCAAAGAAAGGCAAGGAAAACAGGAGGATTTCTTTTGTCCTTTTTTTAAAAGAAAAAGCAAGATAATAGCAGAACACAACTAAGCATGAAATGACTTTGCCTCTGAGGAAGAGAGGTCTAGTGGGTGGCCTGGACTTCTAATAGCAGGGATTTCCTCAAGCCGTTTTCTTTTCTTTTAATTTTGTAATAGGTATAAGGAGGCTAACTCATATTATACATTCTAAAAGCCTTCTGTCATTGGGTTGACATTAGTCATCTGGCCGGCACCAGCATGTTGATTTCCAGCTCCTGGAGAAGTGGGAAACTCGTGGACCTACAGATGTTGTTGACAGTGGTGGGCATCAGTAGGTTCACACCAGTTCGCCAGAACCAGTAGCAGAAATTCCAGCTGCCCCCTCTGCCCATCCAAGATTTGAAATAAAGTAGTCCTAATTTAGAGGGAAGCAGGACTTTTCCCCTGGCCATGCCCACTGTACCCCACCCACAGTGTGGTAGTAACATTTTTTGGAGCCCACCACTAGATGTTGACCTACAAATTCTATCCTTCTCAGCCAACACAGTCAATTGGGTACATGATGGGGGTTGTAGGCAACCACTCGAGGTGTGTGTGTGATCCCCACCTGTAACACTTGGCACAGCTTTGGAATAGCAACCCACAGGTTGCATGTAAATAACAGCAACACAAAATTGGAAGGCTCTATGTGAAAACCCAGAGAATGCCTGCTGGTTTGTTAAGGTATCTCTATTGTTTGCCTGCTGAGATACTACTTTGTGCCCCAGGCTAGACCTGAAGGACAAGGAGGGGAGGCTGACATTGTTTTCAGGAATAAAATAAAACTTAACAGATTCTCTGCCCTGTCATACCTGGATCTAGAGTGCCTCTAAATGACTGTGGGTTCCAGAGACAGATGTGGGATAGGACTGGTGTACCTCTCACCCCTGGTACCCAGCACTCTCCCTTCCACAGTGGTCTGTCTCCATCTCCATGGTGAAAATCAGATCCCCCTACCTTTTGTTGGTGAGGGACTGCAACATCCATGCAGAGTTGAATTTGTCGTGGCCTGATGGACTTCATAGAATCCATGATTGCCTGGGCCTGTCTCAGTAGTCCATCAAACCTATACACACAGCTTGGTCACACTCTTGACATGGTGTTCTCGCTGGCATGGAGAGATAACATGAGAACAGTGGACCTGTAGTGAAGCAAAACAGGACGAATCAAAGCAGCAGGTCACACTCAGTTTACCTGTTCCGTGATACAAATCAATCCCATGAGAATGTGCTCACTTCCATCCAAAGTGCCCAATACCTCCACTTTATAGATGTGTTACTCACTGCTAGCGAAGATCAGAACAAAGGCAGATGGTTTTCTTGTCATGTTTTGCACCTTCCAGAAAATGCAATTGTTCAGCAAGGTAGGTCAGTGCAGGAATTCTAGTAGAAGTCAAAATACCTCTTATGAGAACATTCCCTGTTGAATGATCAATAATATTAACTAGAGAGGTCTGAGCTGGAGATAGTGGTCTCCTTTTTTCCTTTCCTTTTCAAATGCTGTCAATCCACATCATGGGATACAGAAGGATATTGAGACCTCCTTTTCCACCCAAGACATTAAAATATCTAAAAGAAGCAGAACATTTTCTTGTCCTGATGCACAATCTGTACTTTGGATAATAGACTGCAGTTAGGGCAGAATATGGAGAAAAACATGGTTTCCATCAGCCAACAGTGTTGGATAAAAATATATTTCATTTTACTTCATTTTCAGTCTATCTACATAATATATCATACATTAGAAATAGATTCAGATCAAGGAAGGGTAAAATCTACAGATCTCCTTGTAGTTTTAAATATCACACACAATGTTTAATTTTTAATTTAATTTAATTTTCACACTTGTATGCCACCCAATCAGGAAACCTGACTCAGGGCAGCTCACATGACAATCACATACAGTAAATACAGAATAATACAATATACAAAATTAAATATTATAATAATAAACATCACAACCACTTAAGAAAAAATCTTAAACAAACAACAAAGTCCGGGGGAGGGGCAGTCGGCGTCCTCAGCCTGTGGGCTGGAGCCTACTCTGCCGCCCGAGCCAGTGTGGCTTTTGCAGCCCCCGGCAGGTTGAAGTCTGGGGCTGAGGCGGTCTAAACTGGATGAGGGGTGATGTCCGGGCCTGTGCACCAGCAGCCAAGTCCACAACCAGGTCCACAGTGCCAGGCAGCATAGGAGGCATGAGACTCCACCACACCAGGGCCCCTGCCACCAGGCCCTGTGAGGTCTATCCTCCTACTTCTTTCTTCTATTACTTTTGGATATGTTATAATCCTGAATTACTACCTAAATAAGTCATTTCGCCAGGATTACATCATGCCTATTGTTATTATTATCATCAAGTTTTTGTCATCTACTGCAAAGAAAACTAACCATTCCTTGTCCAAATTAAGATAATATCCCCTAGGCTTTCTGTGACCATTGTTCTTCTGCTCCCCAGCAAAGCAATCACAGCAGTAGCTTAGCTATTTAGCCAACAGAGATTTTCAAAGTGGTGCAGGTGAGCAGAAACCATGTGAAGGGAAACATAGCAATAAAGAGTGGCTTTCCATTTAATATAGAGTGATTATGGGAAAGCCATTGCCGGCAATGCCTTGCCAAAGATTGCTTTGATAGTTTAAGTCCCCCTCTCAGTGCTGAGGTGTGGCAGGCATAAGTCGCCATTTCCCAGAAAAACTTCTTTTGTTATGAGAGGTAACCTGGGAGCATGGATGAGAATTCAACTGAAGTGACAATATACAGAAACCTGTTTTGAACCATTTCAATCTATCTGGACATTGTGTAGAGGTAAAGTACATATATATGTTGGACACCCATCTCAAAGGTGAGGAGGAGGAAGAGGATTCAGTCAGGATTCAGGCCCGGACATGGGACTGAAACTGCACTAGTCGCACTGGTGGATGATCTCTGGAGAGAGCGGGATGGAGGGGACCCGTCTGTCCTTGCTCTTCTCGATCTTTCAGCGGCCTTTGATACCATCGATCACCGCATCCTTCTGGGAAGGCTCCAAGGGTTGGGAATCCAGGGCACTGTGTTGTCCTGGTTTTCCTCATTCCTGAGGGGCAGAACCCAGTCGGTGTGGTTGGAGAAGGAGGAGTCCAGCCCCAGGCCCCTACAATATGGGGTGCCCCAGGGCTCGGTGCTCTCTCCTCTCCTATTTAACATCTATATGAGGCCACTGGGTGAGATCATCCGTTCCCACGGGGTAAGGTATCATCAATATGCTGATGATACCCAGCTGTACATCTCGGCCCGTGGGGACCCAGGCGGTGCGGTGGAAGTCCTCTCCAGGTGTCTGGAGGCTGTTAGGGTCTGGATGGGGGCAAACGGGCTACAACTGAATCCCGGCAAGACTGAGTGGCTGTGGGTGAGGGGCCCTGTGTTATCACGGGAGTTGCCAGCTTTGGTTCTGGATGGGGCAGTTTTGCCCCAAACAGACCCGGTGCGTAATCTGGGGGTCCTCCTGGACTCACGACTACTGTTCGAAGAACAGGTGGCAGTCGTGGCTAGGAGGGCTTTTGCACAACTTCGTGTAATACGCCAGTTGCACCCGCTCCTAGACCGGGACGCCCTGCTCATGGTCACACATGCTTTGGTCACCTCCAGGCTTGATTACTGTAATGCGCTCTACATGGGGCTGCCCTTGGTGACCATTCGGAGACTCCAGCTGGTCCAAAACACGGCGGCCCGAGTAGTGACGGGGCGCGGGCGTTATGCTCATGCTACGCCGCTGCTTCGGGAGTTGCATTGGTTGCCAGTATGTCTCCGGGTGCAATTCAAGGTGCTGGTTATTACCTTTAAAGCCCTATATGGTAGTGGGCCAGGATACCTAAGAGACCGCGTCACCCTGAGAACATCTGTCCGCCCCACCAGGGCGGACCGGAGGGGCTCTCTTGTTGTCCCATCAGCTAGAGAGGCACACCTCTCTAGCACTAGGAGGAGGGCCTTCTCCGTGTCCGCCCCAGCCCTTTGGAACCTCCTGCCAATCGAGCTGCGCCTACAGACAGAGCTCCTACCCTTCCGGAAAGGCCTAAAAACCTGGCTAGCTAAGCAAGTGTGGGGAAATAGGGTCGTGGGGTCTCATATAGGGTGGCTGATTTAGTGACAGCCACCCTTCAGTTCATTTGGTGTGATTTTTATGCTTTTATGAATTTTTAAAGTTTTAACATCGAGTCTTAGGATATTGATATTTTAGTCTGTAATTGCCGCTCAGAGTCGGGCTTGCCCGATTGGAGCGGGGTAGCAAGTACGAATAAATAAATAAATAAATAAATAAATAAATAAATAATAAGAGGAGGAGGAGAAGAAGAACCGCTCTGGAGGTGCAGCACTTCCAGCTTTGATAATGATGAGGACTGAGCGACCCATAGGGGCTGAACCTACAACATGGGGAGAGACCGCAGCCCATTAATAGTTATTTGATGTGTCTCCAGACATCCCAGCATGAATCCCTGTTACTTTATGTGTCACTGGGACAAAATGGATCTGAACTGAAACATCTTGGCCTCATTCCAGTTCTTCATCCCAAATTACACTAGCATCAATGGGAACTTGGTAACCTGGCATTTCTGTTATGGTCCATGGATTCAATGACCCTATTATAGAGGGGGAACTAACCATTTTGTACTTGGGATGTAATGTTTGGATTTTTGGCCCATGATTCCAACCGCTACCCAAGCAATTGAAAGAATGGAAAGGAAGAAGGTTGAGTGCCAAGGAGTTTGTGCTGTTGTCTTTGAAACTGTAACTCACCAGGGGCTCAACAGAAGAGGATCAGCAACTCCCAGCTGGGTTGAGGAGGATTAATGGGGTGGAAACAGAGTGGGAAGGAAGCTTTCTGAATGGAACGGGGAATGGCTAGACTCTCTGGGAAAAATCATTAAATTAAGACAGTACAATGAAGTGAGCACAAAGCTGGCACCCTTTTTCTTATGCTCAGCATGGAGGTGGGCTTGGTTGTTTAGTGGTGTGTGTGTGTGTGTGTGTGTGTGTGTGTGTGTGTGTGTGTGTGTGTGTGTGTGTGTGTGTGTGTGTGTTTCCTGATTAGGAACAGCTATTCCCCGACAGCTGATTAGGAACAGCTATTGGCGGGCGTACGTTATACTTGTGAAAGTTGATGATATTTGTATTTGTATTTGTGACTTGATATTTGTATTTATGACACTGAATCATATTTGTAATGCTGAATGGAATGTTATCTTGCTATTATACTGTTACATTTTTTTAATATATTGTATGTTTCTGCCTTTATTGTTGGACTCTATTGATCGACTGTATATTAATTATGTTGTACACCGCCCTGAGTTGGTCACACCAAGTAGGGCGGTATAGAAATCCAAAAAATAAATAAATAAATAAATAAATAAATAAATAAATAAATAAATAAAATAATACTGATTATTCTGGGATTATTCAACTAAGAAGGAAACTTGTCATCATCATCCATCATGACTTCCTGCACAGTTGAGGTCAAAGAAATTCACCACTGATATTTGTCTTTTCCCAAACAAGAATCATGCGGTGGCTTAGTGGTTAAAAAGCTCACCTTGTTAGCTGGAAGGCTGGCAAGTCAGCAGTTTGAGACCCAGGTACTGCATGACAGAATGAGTGCCCGCCTCTGTCCCAGCTCTTGCAGATGTGAAAGAAGCCTCATTTGGGCATTCCTTGAACAGATTTTCTTCCGCAAAAAAAAAAAATATATATATCAACCCAGAATAATTTCTGACATGAGTAGAACTAGTCACATGCAGTGTGTTTCTCTTAAAAAAAAACACAAACACACATGAACACGGACACAGACACACATAAATGCAAACACACACACACACACACACACACAGGTCTGTACTATGACAAACACAAAATGCATAAATGTGGATAAATTGATCAGCTTTCAAATGATTCATTTCTTTGGTTTGACCTAGTATGAGAATCTTAATACAAGGAATCTGACTCATTTGCTGGTCTGTCAATTACTTCCGGAAACATGTACCAATGAGAATTTAAGTTTAGTCAACAACAAAGCCAATTAGGTGGCTTCATTGTGGCAGTTTAAGGTTTGACTTGGATGTGAAAGAAGAAGAATTCATTTCTATTTCTATTTTTATCTCCATCCAGGGACTTGTATCTTTGATGCCTCAGCTATTCAGCAAGATTTAGCCATGTTTGCAACAATGCACTGTGAAGATTTTCACAAGAGTTTGCTGTTGTTATTGAGAAGTGTTGCATGGGTGCAATATCATCCAACTGGATCCTAGCATTATATAACACTGCATCACAAAAAAAAAATATTGTCTGCTACTTGGTCTAATCCATGTGTCCTATACTAAATCAAGTGTGCTGAATCCAAATCTGAAGTCTGATTCTGCCTAAGACATCAGGATCTTAAGTTAGCAAATCTTACCCTCTTGGTTAGGTTCTTGTGTTGATCATGCAGGGCATATTTTCCACAAATGTAGCAAAAATTGTTCAGTTTATTAACACAGCTGCACCTACTCATATTTAGCTCAAAATAGACTCACTATGTTCAAGCTGTACTATCCAATAAGATGGTTTCACACTAGAGACAAGCCCTTGGTCCATCTCATCTTAGATCCTATTTCTGACATCAGCTGACTGACTTGCTCAGACATGCCCAGCTGCTGCTGCTGGAACATGCATGCCACCAGGAGACGTGATTCAGCTGAGGCTGCAACAGGCATAGTGGTAGCTCCAACTGTGATAATGTTCCCATTATCCAATTACTGACCATTTGAACAGCTATAGCACGCCTATAGCTTAAAACTTGAGCATGATAGGCAAATTCTGAGTTCAGATTTGGAATCAGCACACTCAATATCATGTAAATCACATGTGTTATTCCCAGTAGCAAAATCTTTGTTGTGCAGTGACAAGGTACATGATTTTTGATGAGAGAATGTGTTATATTGTTTTGTTTAAAGTTTATAGTCCTTGATTGGAGTGGAAAATTCTCAAGAGGAATCTTTTGCTTTGAAAAACAGGGATTTGGGGGATAAAACAAGAGGTGATTTTTAATGCCAGTTTTAAAAATGAAGACATGTGGAGGGGAGGCATTGTTGGCCAGAATAGGCAAGTCTCCATCCCCTCCCCCCTTTCTTACTATTTTTGGCACTTCTTGAAGGAGGTCTGTGTCTGGGAATAATAAAGTCACAGGTTCTGTCACCACCAGTGAAACCATTACATTAAGGTACAATCTCTGCTGACATGAAGTTCCCACTACACAAATCTGCAACATGCTGGGGAGTTCACAACACCAAAAAAGAACATATTTTAGTAAATAAATGAATTTATTTATTTGTTTGAAATGTCACAGGACCTCAGGGATGTTTAGGGAAAGGTCACCCTTGCTTGAAAACCAGCTGTTTCTGACTCTAGGGTGTGGTGCTCATCTCCATTTATAGCCAAAGAGCCAGTGTTGTATGTGCCTGCAGAAGTTTCTGTGGACATGTGGTAGGCATGACTAGACACCAGACTGCAATGCTGTTTACCTTCCCACCAAAGAGGTACCTATTAATCTACTTGCAACCTCTTGCTTTTGAACTGCTAGTTTGGAGGGAAATGGGGCAGATGACAGGCGTTAAGTGCATTGCACAGCAGTCACGTCTCAAACTGCTTGCCTTTCAACCTTCTGGTCATCAAGCTCAGCATCTTAACCTCTAAACTACCACAGTTCCATCAGGGAAGTTTACAGATCGCTCTCTCCCTCTCTGTGGAATTCTAGCCAACTTCTCAAATGGTCCTTTTCTCTATTTATTTCCACCCCAAAAACCAAGAAAGGGTTTCCAATTTTAAAGAAATTGTATTCTTTTATCTTTCCTCTTAGTAGTCTAACTCAAGTAGTCATTTTCCCCCATCATTGGTGCTACCCACTGCCTATTCATATACAGTAATACCTCGGATAACACTAAGACTTGGTTCCACAAGCCTTGGTGATATCCGATTTTTAGTGTTATCCGATGCATGTTAAAATCCTATGGGATGGATCGGATAACGTTAAAATTCCATAGAGGTACATTGTAACCGCACAGGCTTCAGCGGTTGTTATCCGATCCATCCCATAGGACCTTAACATTATTCGATCCAATTCTCCTCCCCAGATTACTTAACGTTATGTGGATTTAGCGTTATCCGAGGTAAACGTTATCAGAGGTATTACTGTATCTTCAAAAAGGAAAGACCTTGAGCATTTTTTCAACCCATATTAGATTCTTACAGAACCAACAAGGATTGATCCCTGTTCTTTATCAGATAAATTCTCATTTATCTCATAATGATAATAATAATAATAAAAATTCATTAAGGACTTTATATTCCTGTGTTAACTTGCCCAACCAGTCTATTATGTCATGCCAGAACGATTCAACCTTCAGACAGGAGATCCGCATATGTTTCAATAATCCTTTTGGAATTACAGTTTCTCCAACACATGTCTAGTATCTCCTTGTCAAGTTTTATAAAAGTTTTATAAAAGTTTATGAAGTTTTATAAAACCACAAATGCCCTCTACGAACAGTTTTTAGAACCATTTCCCTAGGTTTGGCCACTCCCAATTTCTATGGTTCCATAGAACATTTTTTACCCAGTTTTTTATATATTAAAATTTAGATTTATTTCACAAACTGTCTTAATGCCCATGCTAATTGCCATACTCTTCATTAACTATTTTTTATGAACTACTGAGATTAATCCTATTTTTAAATTAAAATTATCTTCCATAGCAATAGTTTTCTAATATTTTAAGTGCTCTGATAAGACAGGAGGTGTTATACAATAGAGTTGTAAAACTATTATTTGAAATTAACTAGAGCCAATTAGTTTTAATTTAGGTAGGGTTTTTTCCCTTCTAACTGATCAAAATTGGTTTTTTGACCTTAGTTATGGCTTACTTATATAAGAGTAATTGCTTTGCTTATCCTATGCTAAACCACAGGGATTTCAGCCAATGATTCTTGTCCCTAAACAAGGGAAATTTCTGGCTGAATCTCAACATGGCAAGCCAACATATACCAAGAGAATAGCACAGATTTTGATTATCCAACAGGTACGGGACTTTTACCACATCAGTCCAGAACAAAACAAAACCCAGCACAACCAGGGAAGTGAATAACAAGACAGCATGAGGATCAAAGCCAGAGAATCCGCCTGTTCAACCAGTGTGAAGAGGGCAAACAACTCAGACAGTCAAGGTGGGAGATATCAATCAAAGGCATATTTTATTAGAGGAGGTTTGTGATGGTCAGAGTGTTAGACTGGTGGTACATTGATCATGCTGGTATAGTTAATTAATTTATGGACTAATTGCTTTAGCCCAGCTGGTGGAATTCATAAGGCAGGCACTGCTTTAAAGAGAAAGATTGCTAGGGAGTTTTGGAGGGGACAGAAAGGCAGAATTTAGATCGGTGTGCGAAAAGGGTTATTGCGGGGCTGCATGCATGTTCCAATGGCACACTTCCTTCTCTTTCTCCTTCTCCTCCTCCTCTTTTTGTGTCTAGGGAGATACAAGTTTCTTGTTCTTGCCCTTCTAGCCATTCTAACACCCTTCCATTGGGAGTGCTGGCATTAATGGGGGAAATATGAGAGGACTACACCTGGAAGATAATTATAGTTGAAATTTCCCCTCCCTCACGCAAAAAAAGCCTATTCTAGAGAAGCTTAATTGCATAATGAAATTATTTTCTGAAAACACCCATTATCTCTTCATCTTTCAATACTTTCCAAAACCCACCCCCATGTTTCAGTGTTTTCTACAAAGCTCTGCTCCTTTTTGACCAATATTAGTGGCAATGGTTAAAGCATACTTAAACTGGTCTGCTTTATGTTTCGAAGATGAGCTATTATGTCTCTAAACCTTGATGTGAATCAAGACTCTCAACTAACTCCCACATTGAAATCATTGCTCCCTTCCCTACCCGCCAGATATTTTCTCCCAAATGTATTACTTTAGGCAAACAACCATCTTCAGGGAAAAATAATAGTCAAGAAGTCAAATGATTTTACCTGCTCTTCAGCTTTGTGTGTGGGTGTTGACAGAATCAGAATGTTCACGTTAAGCCCAATAGCCCCCATGGAGTAATTATTAGTCCAGTGTGTGAGGAAATCCCAGGCTGTGATTCAGGATTTGAGCTGGTAAGAGCAGAAGAACTGGAAAGACAGGAGCTGCTGTTCCCAAGAAGCAGGATCAGGCCCTTGTGACCTTAGTTTAGGTAACAGCTTTTTAACTTTTTTTTTGTGTAGGAGGGGCACTAAAAACGGAATTCACTTAATGTCTTATATGCCATTGAGTCAAATCCTCTGCTCAGTGCAGGAATATGAATCAAAGCAGATATGATAGAAGGTTGTCTAATTGTCCCTTGAACACATCCAGTGTTGGAGTGCTTACCATCTCCCGAGGGAGTTGGTTCAACTACAGTACTGCTGTAACCATTAAGACGTTATCTTTGTTTCAATTGATTTCAAAGGAACATTTGAAATTCTTCTTTGAATTATTTCTTCAAGCAGCTCCTGCTCTGATGCTGGTGGAAAGAACTCATGGACTGCAACTTAGAGCATCTAGTTTTGTTCTAATGTTGTTGATTGTTATATAAGTATATATACCAGAGGTTGCAAAGAAAAAGTATACTCATTTTAAGAGCTGTGATCTATGTCTAACTTTTTGAAGTATGGTAGCAAAGTGTAGTCTGACGTTCACTCAAAAGAATAAATGTTGGCATCACCATGCAACAAGCAGGACAGTCAGAGAAAATGGCAGAAACATGTCTGTCATTTGGGAAGTGCAAGACAATTTTGAACTAGTATTAGAAATTCAAGAATGTTGTGGACATACAGTGACAATGGGGGCAAGAGTATGCAACAGAACCTCCAACATGTTTAACAATTGCACACGTTTGTGATAAGATTAAGACACATGGTAATCTGTGTGATCTGCACAAGGGGAAGATCTGGAACATTTTGGTCAACGTTGCTCAAGCAGTAATTCACTATAATCAGAAGTGTCTGGACAGAGATGGTAACCACTTTTGGCACATCTTGTAACTGCAGAAGTCAAATATCACTTGTAGTCATCTTTTGTTATCCATATTTATTGGATATAAGAATTGTAATATAGTTGTTTCCTTTCTTAAACTGTGTACTGTATATATTTTTGGCACCTTCTGTATTTTGTGCAATATGTTTGCAATACTGATAGGTAGGTAGGTAGGCAGGCAGGCAGGCAGGCAGGCAGGCTGGCTGGCTGGCTGGCTGGTTGGTTGGTTGGTTGAAATTGTTAAACACCCTTGCCAAAACAAAATGTCCTTTAAGATGGCAAATCTATAACAACTTGTGTTTTTCCTACTACTGTCAAGCTGCTAATCCATGTTCCACTTTTTATAGACAAACAGGTGTGGTGGTCGATGAAAGTACTCAGTGATACTGAATTTAAGATGGCTGCTTCTCCTTACCTGCATGTTGAAAGTCATTTGAAGACATGCAACAGGATCAACTAGAGAGCCACGCCTAAATACAATTCTGTGAAATGATTGTCAGAGTGGCTATAAAAAGAGAAAAAGAGAACTAGGGGTGTGTAGGAGAAACATTCACAATGATTTCATCTTGAGGTATTTTGGGGGCTCTTTCAGTTTCAGGTCCTTTTAGGAATAGGTTCTTTTAGTCAACCGGAACATATCCAGACCATTCTGGTTCTTCTATTTCTGGCTTCTCATGCTAGATCTCATTAAACCCTAAAGAACCTCCTAAACTAGACTCCAAAAAGCAGGAATAAAATACCAATTATCCATTCCACAAGTGAACAATCACAACAGTATATGAGAAAAATTAATCATTCACAGAACTATGCAGGCAGAAACAGTATTTTAAAGTTCCCATTTATCACCATGCCACCAGCACGATCCTCCTCCTCAATCCATTAGCAGATGAGAAAGAGAAATCATCATCAAGTTCAAAATAAAACACGCCCAGAGAGACAGAGTGCTATAGAGTGATGTTATCAACACCTTCCCAATTCCCTAAACTACAAAACTTGAGAGATTGAGGAAGGTTGGCAGGTCAGCAGTTCAAGACCTGAGTGCTGCACAACGGAGTGAGCTCCTGCCTCTGTTTTCCCCTCCCATTTCTGTCCCAGCTCCTGCCAACCTAGCAGTTTGGAAGCAAGAAATTGCAAGTAGACAAATAGGTACCACTTCGGCAGGAAAGGTAACAGTGTTTCATGTGTTCTGTTATCTAGCCATGCCTGCCAAATGACCATGGAAACGTCTGCAGATCCAGACATCACTGGCTCTTTGGCTATAGATAGTGATGAGCACCAAACCCTAGAGTTGAATATGACTGGCTTTCCAGCAAGGGAGACCTTGACGTTGACCTAAAGAGGGCTTGGGAGAAATAATGGGATGATGCAGAAGAGCCAATGGGTTTGGGCAAACTTTCCCTATGAGACGGGGAAAGGGAAGAGGGAGATGAGGCAAATGAAACTGTGAATCCCAAGGCAGACACAGCCTCAAAGGATTCCTCCCAGGAAGGGAAGTCGGGTGCAATTCACCAAAGAAGACCCTTGGACTGGAGATCCCTTGAGGTTTTGAGCACCTTTGGGAGTGGCAGGTCTTGTGGCAAAGACTTTTAAGACCCTCCATCCCTCCTACTGAGAAGAACAAGAAGCCTATGCAATACATCTCAGGGGAGGCGTTTTGCACCCGAGATAGACAGAGGCAAAGGAATGAAGGAACCAGAGAAGACTCTGAAGACTTTTCAGCGGACTCTAAAATCCAGGCAGGGATCCAGAGATGTTTCTGAGCAGGACTATGAGTGAAGAGATATGGATCTCCCTTGTGATCCTCTTGAGCCCCAGCAGCTTGGCTCCTCTAACTCTCCAGGACAGCTTCCAATCAGCATGGAAAATAACAGTCCAAAATCCAGACTGCAATACCTTGGCCTCTCCCAACCTCTCATGCAGGCCATGAGTCACAACCAGGCAAACCAGGCCATTAAACATAGAATACTAGACATGGAAGGACAAGGAGACCGAGCCAGGCCCCCTACCTTCCTGGCTCCAGAGCCTTGGAGGTATATTGTTGCCCCAGCCTCATGCATGCTCCAATTTGAGTCACCAAGTCATTGGAGGGCATTTACACTGCTGCCGGGCCCTCCCTTCTGCAAGAGGAGGAGGAGGAGAAGAAGCACCTGCACCACAGTGGATTGATAACAGAAGTAATGGATGCTCTCAGAATCTATAATTTATACACTCCTTTAATCAGAAAGATGTACATCAAAACAACCAAATAACTTAAATGATTTTAACACTTCCCCAATCAGTGAGCTGAATTTCCCTCTACTAATCCTCAGGAATAAATCATTCTAAACAGCCTTGTTATCAGTGAAAGAAAAAGTAGACATATGGAAATAGCAGTGGAAGGAAATACCGGTACTTGAAAAACATTAGTATATGTTGATATAACCTCATCAGTAAAATGGCTCAAAAGCAGGTTTTATCACCTGTAATTTTATTGCTGTATTCATGTTTATATGGTAGTACCAATAATGATTTTAAAATGCACAATGAAAAATATAAATACATACACTTGGGTGAATCCAGAATGAAGTAGCCTGAAGCAGGAGCAAAGTCTTACAGCCAATTCGAGATATCTTCTGAAACACAATCAAATTAAAAATAAAATAAACAGTCATAGACTACTCAATAAGGAAAACTAGCTGATAAGCTAAGAAGTGATTTCCCATTTTCAAGCAAATTTAGCCTTCTGACCTAGTCCTTGAGAATAATTATGATGAAAGAGTGGAGAAAATTGTCTCTTTGGGTAGTATGTTAAATGAAAATTGGGATCATGAGATAGAGATTAAAATATGAATAGAATAAGCAAGATCCACCTTCGTAAAAATGTGACATTTGTTATGCAGTACTGCAGATCTCTCACTACAAAGATCCAAATAGTGAGATGTTACATATTCCCAATGTTGCTATATGGAGCTGAAGCTTGGACGCTGACTAAAGCATCTGAAAAGAGAATCCAAGCCTTTGAAATGTAGCTCTACAGAAGAATGCTAAGGTTGACCATGTGACTAATGCAGAAGTGTTGTGCCAGATGGTTAAAGAACAAGAACTGTTTAAGATCATTAAGCAAAGAAAGCTCCAATATCCTGGGCATATCATGTGAAACAACATGAAATACAGAATCCTCCAACTCGCTCTACAAGGAAAGATCCCTGGAAAGAAAGAGGCCCTGGATGTAGACAGACATCATGGCTGAAGTACCTGTGGAACAGAGGCGTAGCTACCGCCGTATCTGCCGTATCAATTATACGGGCCCCCCGGGCCACGGGGGCCCCCAACGTGGGTAAGCAAAACAAATCTTTACCCTTCCTAGGGCCCCCCAAACAAATTTTTATACGGGGCCCTGCCAAGGCACGCTACTCTTCTGCTGTGGAATGTCCTCAGAAGAACTGTTCTGAGGAGTAAAGAACAGAAGAGTTATGGGACCTGGAGGAGGAGGAGGAGAGATTCAGCTAATATGAGAAACAAAAATGTGCATTGCAGAAGGGAAGACTTCATGCTAATGAGCCACTGTAACAACAATTATTTGTTTAAAAAAATAGCTAGTGGGATTAACCTTGAAACATGCTTCCCATCTGGGTTAACGTGAAAGTTCCTACCTTTTAAACCAACAAGAAACGTGTAACGTACCTGTCCATCCAGTTGGTTGGTTGGCTGGCTGGCTTGTTGGTTGGTTAGGTGGTTGGGTAGTTGGTTAATTGGTCTGTTTGCTTGCTTGCCTGTCTGCCGGGCTGACTTGCTACGTCATACATTGCTTTTTAGGTTCCCCTTCTAAGGTCCCTAGTAGCCTGTTAAGAACACCATGAAATCATAACACAAAGCACAAGAAATTGAAAAAGACAAACAGCAGTTGCAAATATAACACCTTTGCAGCCAGAATGAAACAGCCCTCGGATCATTTATAAACTTGTCAGAATAGAAAAGTCTTTAGGGTTCTGTGGAGAAGCACCAGGGAGGGAACCACACACTTCTCATTGGGAAGAAATGTTTAAAGTAATGGAAGAAGCTCTCTCTCTCTCTCTTTTTTTTTGCAGGGTTTTACAATCACACGCAGGCAGATCAGGAATGTGAGAGCAGCTAGGGAGATGCAAAGGAAGACAGAGCCAGAAAATACAGAAATAAATGCAGGGAACTAAAAACAAAAGAAAAAAGATGGGGGAAGAAGGCTTTCTTTTGTGCTTGGGAATCAAAACAGGTCATCTGATGCTCCCAATTCTGGGGAAGAAACGCTGTGAGACAGTTGGGAACATTCCTAGACAGAATGTATCTGCAATAGCTTCTGGGAGATACAATACCCAAACCTGTCATTCCTTTGGCCTACTGCTTGCGGTGGACATTCGGGAACAGCGGCTGACATATCGTACGGTTCTTATCTCATTACCTGTATTAGTCAGTTCATTCATGCAAAATTTTGTCTGCATCACTACCCTACAGGGAGTCACATGAATGAATATTCCAGCAAGACTATAAGACAAAACATGTCACTTTCCACTTCTGTTAAAAAAGACACTCACTTGCAAGGAAAAATTAATGCTATAGCATTGCATTCAGACATGGATCTTCCAGATAAGATATCCTGATGGACATTAAAGTCCACTCTCCAGGGTGTTCTGGGGCAGCCTGGGTCACATCCCCCCCCCCTTCATCATCCTCACATGTTGGATGCCAGAGCAGACCTATTCCTCCCAACGAACCCTAGTTAGTGGGATTAAGTTTTGGGAGTGCTCCCAAATAGGCCATTCCTAGGGCCTGCAGATGCTGGCAACAACATACATGAGATCCTTACAACAGGCAAAAGCCGCTTCCAATTCCAGCATATATTGAACACTTCCCATGATCATCCACAAATAATCAGGGGAAATGAAATGTTCTTTTAAATTTTCCAGATGCATCACTTTGTTTAAAAAATGTTTTTAAAAAATTATGTGTGTGTTGCTTATAGAAATTATATATATTTTTTTAAAAAATAACTTCACCTGATGATCAAAGGAAGAGTTCAATTACACTAAAAGGGTTAGTTCCTGTTTGGACAGTAGGGGTGCATTCGTTTGCTCTTGCCCCTGAACAGAACCCAACATTTCCCCCCTGTCTGATCTAGTTATCCATTTAGCAGGTGGTCTGGACATTTATTGTCCCAGCTCCTGTCAAAATAGCAGTTCAAAAGCAAGAAATTGCAACTAGATAAAGAGATACTGCTTCAGTGGGAAAAGTAACAGCATTCCATGTGCTCCAGCATCTAGTCCTGCCTGCAACATGACTGCAGAAACATCTGCAAATGCAGACAGCGCTGGCTCTTTGGCTGTAAATGGAGATGAGCTCCACCCACTAGACTGGCTTTCAAGCAAGGGAGACCTTTACCAGGACAGACCCTTAGCGCTCCTTTGCCAGGATGCTGTTACAAGCACCAGTGTTAATAATGCAGTTGCCCTTTCCAATATCCCCCTCCATTCTGCCTTACCTCTGTAGATATAACCAGTGTGCATATAAACCTGTAGTGGCTCATGTGTTGCATCTGAAAATGTGGGTTATATCCAAAGAACTCAAGCCACCTAAGACCTTGTCCATCTTAGAGGTTCTACAATGCTGTCTGTTATTTATGCAACATCAGGCTAATGTAACTACATGGAAAAACCATGCAGAAAGGAGCATGAGGCCTCAGGCCTCAACCTTGCAGTAAACTTTATGGCAAGAACAAACATTCTCAAGGGAACACAAGAGCAATATCAAACTAGAAGAGGGAGAAAAGAGCTCACTGGACAAGGAATAACATCAAAGAAGGATATGGGTGAGGACCCTGAACAGGCAGAGGACTGGAGTGTCTAAATGTAAGGCCAAAATGCTGAAGTGGGAGCTACTGGCAGACAACAACATGCTATGTGAATGTGGCTTATTTACTGGTCTGCCAATTACTACTGGAAACATGTACCTATGAGGATTTAATTTTGGCCAATGACAAAGCCGAGAAGGTGGCTTAATTTTGGCAGTTCAGAGTTTTATCTTGAGATGAAAGAAGAAGTAAGCAAAAAAAAAAAGGAATGTTGAGAAGAAAAGCAGAGATAGGATTGTGGGTCAAACTAGGTTACACGTTTATCATGTCATTAGAAAGGCCAAATATGTTCATTCCTACTTTCTGTGTGTAGCAAATCACTGTGCTTTTCTTTTGTATTTAGTCACCAGGAAGTGCAAGCTGCTTCTAGAATCTGATTGTTCAAGTGTGGAGATTTGAAGTCAGAGTTCCAGTGCAAACCTGATATGGTCATCCAGTTTTGATCTCAACATTTGACTACAAACAATGTTCCCTGTTATAGCTATTGAAATCTGAACAGTCTCCAATTAATGAGGACTGGAATTTTACCTCTCAAGCTGAGCTCCTTATGTACTTTCCCCCATCCCAAAAGCAATGACGCATGGGTACAATTGTCTAAACTGTAGCCTCGAGATTCCCAAACACTCCCTAAGGAGAGCCACTCAACTCATGTGAACTTGACTCTCTTTGTGTAAATTAGGAAAGTATAATAGGAATCCAATTAAGGCTGTTCAATTTGAGTCACCGGCACAGTCCACAGGGGAAATCTATTGCCTAGTGAATAGAGAAATGACCCAAAAACCAAAACATGAATGGAAGCCTACTGGAAATAGCACTTATCTTGACAAACCCCTGTCAACCCCGAAGGCCATGATGAGGAGGGGTGTGTGTGTGAGGCAACCTTTTGAAAAGGTTCAGAATGTGTGTGTTACACACAATGGCAATTTCTCCTATGTCTGGACTTAATCTCTAGCCAGAAAAAGACAGACAGACAGATAGTCACAGCACTTTTTGCAGACTTCTGGTCCAACTGTTAATCTTGCTAGACCAGTGGTGGCGAACCTATGGCACGTGTGTCAGAGGGAGCACTCAGCGCCCTCTCTGTTGGCACATGCACCGTCAACCCAGTGAGATGTGGCACCAGACACCCCTCCTTTACTTTTAATTGTGTATGTGTGTTTTGCCCTATGGAGAGAACGTGCATACGCACCCATGTGACATCACCAGTGCACCTTGACTGGCACATGTATGGTGCCAGCTTGGACACCGCTGCCTCCCCCTCAGGTTTTGGTTTGCAATTTGGGCACTCGTTTGCTAAAAGTTTCACCATCATTGTGCTAGAGCGACAGTTCTCAACCTTTTTAAGCTGGGGGCTAAGTCACACTCCCTCAGACAGCTATGGGTGCCAGACAGTCATTTTGCCCTGCCTCCACCACATTGCACATCTGGGCATCTGGCCCATGGACCGTAGGTTGAGAATCCCTTCGTTCAATGTAGGTGGTGGTTATTTGCCCACCCCTCTCCTTTTCAAGTTACTTTTGCCGGATACACATTTGATCCCACCTTTGAATCTCTCTTGCCATTTATAGCATGTGTGGATTTTCAGAGGCCTCATTTGTTTTCATTTTATCGTGAGCAATATGGTGAGCCAATACTGGGAGACAGAACGTAATAATTTTATTTATGGCATGCCTGGTAAATCAGGAGCTGAACAATTCTGTAGCTTAGCAGGAGAAGGACATCTGGATTAATGAAATTTATGAAGCCGTCTTGTTGTTTTACGATATGCCATCCATCCGGCCCAATGTCCCACGCTAGTAAATAGCTGTAATTATTTGGCTGAAACGCATGCTCAGGATGAACTGAGCGTTCATCAAATCTTTCAGAAAGGCATCCTGTAAGCATGTATAATTCACGGTTCCCTTTAAAAATAGAAAATGTATGCTTCAAAACAAAACTGCATCAAAAACTTGGCAGGAGAAGCCAATGTATATGTGAGCATAACTCTTGAAGCAGTTCCATACCTGAACTCCCATGGATTGCTATGGTAAGATGAAAATGGGCAAGCCACTTTCTTTGTTGTCTCTGAATGTAATGCAAGATTGGTTCTACTCCAGTTCTTTCCCTTTTCATCTCATTCCTGATTTTATCCCTTCTAGTCATTCCAGCAGTCTTCCTCAGACATTCAAGCAAGCTTTTCAGTAACAACATGAAATCACTTGAGGAAGTCATTTAAGGGGAGAATGTATCAACAATATTTGAATAACACTCCCATTTCATTCCAGGGATGCTGCAGCACTCTTTAGTTGGTCATTCAGCATCACTTTGGGAAGGAATGTGTGAAAGCAAGATACAGTACAACTTAATTCACAGAAGGTGGAGGGACTGTGCTTCTGGAAACTGGGTGTTCTGAACAGAGGCTTAGAATTGGTCCGAGACAAAGTAGCATTTCCTGTAAAGGAATATGAATGTATTTCTGAAGTTCTTCTGGACTTAATGTTAAGTGAAGAAGTTCAGATTGTGGTGGTAGCCAATGGCCCTAAAGTTACCCCTGCTACATCCTTGGTTGTCTGACTGCCAGTCTGCTTGGATTATGTTTTATCTACTGGACTAGCTTTGTTCCTCTGACTACTCCTGACTGTGACCTTGGACTTGGATTAGGACCTAGATAAGATTTGCCTTTGACCTGTAGCTTCATAGCCCAAGTTCTTTGTGCCTCTGCTTCTAGCTGACCACCTACATCCTGGGCTCTGACAGAAGGCCATTCATAGTAGATGTTGATTTCATGCCCTGTTCCTGGGCTGCTAGAAGCCTTTTGGTTGAATACCCTTTGAAACAAAAAATAAAACATGGTCACCATATGCTCTGATCCAGTAGAGTACTTCCTATGGAATACTTTGTTCATGCCATTGACTGAGTTGTGTTGGGTATCAGGAGGTCAGGTTATTATGCCATTCAGCTTGGTTTTTGCAAACTGGGAGTCTTTGTTCCAATTAATCTCATTGACTTTTCCTTAGTGCTGGATAAGCACATTAATTAAACTGAGAGCTGACCCATCAAATGCCCACCTAGGGAAGAGGAAGCCACCAGTTTGATGCAAACTGGCCTGTCTTTTCCATGACAGCTCAGCTACAGAGAACATGTACCAATTACCTCTCTGCCAGAATTCAAATCAAGTGGCTGAACAGTATGGCCAGGTTATCCTGCTGCTGCTATTATTATTATTATTATTATTATTATTATTATTATTATTATTATTATTATTATTATTATTATTATTATTATTATTATTATTATTATTATTATTATTATTATTATCATCATCATCATCATCATCATCATCATCATCATCATCATCATCATCAAATTTATATCCCGCCCTACTCAGGAGAACCCGACTCTAAGCGGCTTACAAATCATAAAAATCATACATAATAGATACAATATAAACAGCAAAACAACGATATACAATAACCAAAATACACAGAAAATAAAAAGTAACAGTGTAACATCATACAATATGCAAAATACAATTGGAAACAACATACAACAATATAAAATGGTCAATGTAGTTAATAAATCTTACATAAAAATACAACATTATAGTCAAACGGCAGGAAAATTATATGATATAGTCCAGTGTTTCCCAAATGCTGGTTTGTGGACTTCAATTCCCAGAAGCCTAAGTCATTTCCCCAAAGCACTGATCAGCCAATGTACTGACTTAGGTTTCTGGGAATTGGAGTCCACTTGTGAGCTGTGTACCCCCTGTTGGGAACCACTGATATAGTCAATACTGCAGGAAAAAGAAAACTACACAATATTCAGTCAAACAAAACACAATATTTGATACAAAACCCACAGTACCACATTACTATGGTAATATAGTAGACCATAATGCCAGTGACTCAACTTCGAGTGTCAGGCAGTGGTTATCTAATGTGACAACCATGAGGACTAACAGCCTTGGGTGCCAAAGTCCACAGGGAAGGCTGATGGTCCCCAAGTGGATCAAATCCCACTTGACTCCCATCTTGATGGAGGGCAGCAGCTTCATCCATGCTGGACTGGGACTGAGGAGGACTTTGTGTGTCAAAAGGGCTCAGGACCAGAAAGTGACTCATGGAGCTGGATCAGTGGTACTGGTGTCATGCTGTGATGTGCAGATGAAAAGCCACTGCATTGTATTCTCAGGACAGTTTTAATGGCTTATTGCCAGGCTGATAGCCAATATTCAGATCAGATATGACAGAAGAAGAAGAAGGTTGAACAGGTTAGCAGGGAGGAAGAGAGAATAAAAAACATACCCTCAGCTCTCTATAAGTGTTGATTGCAGCCTTTGGAAGTGGGAGATAAAACTCCTCTTATATAACAACATATTTAAAAGTGGGTTTTGGATAGTTAAGAATCCATCGGGGAATGGAAAGGGAGAACATTGTGCTGAGTCAGACCACAAAGTCAGAATCATGATGTCAATGTCCTCCCTCGGCCCTCGTGTTCTGCTTCTCCATTACAGGAGGGACAATTTAGCATCAGTTTGTTCTATTGTCTTTTTCTGCGGCCCAAAGCATCTTTCCCGAGGAGTCAGTCACGGCTGTCCCCTGAAGCAATGAGTGGGCTGTTTCTTCTCTTGCTTCTCCTGGTGGCCCTTTTGTGTCAGAGATCTTCCTGTCAACAAGGGAACCAATTAATGCCAATCACGTGGGTGGAACTTTCCTGTCTCTTATGATCTACACCCCTGTCCACAAAGGTTTCAGCAGGGTTCCCTCAGCAGCCATCACACTGGCTGTGCCATCAACGTCGATGTGGGGATCTGCTTTCTCCAGGTGAAATGTTAATATTGCCTTAGTACAGGGTAGGGTTGGTAGTTAAAGTATTGGCCAGGGTATTGAGATCTCCAGGAATACAGGGGCATAGGAAGCTGCTGCTACTGCTGCTGCTGCTTCTTCTTCTTCTTCTGCATCG
This sequence comes from Furcifer pardalis, assembly GCA_030440675.1. NCBI lineage: Eukaryota > Metazoa > Chordata > Lepidosauria > Squamata > Chamaeleonidae > Furcifer > Furcifer pardalis. Next base: position 49,155,620 of record CP126891.1, read on the forward strand.
AGGGCAGACGTGAAACTGCCAAAATGAAGGCCCCTTTCGGTGAGTTCATTCTGCAGGTGCTTTTGCCTGACATAGTGTGAGATTAGCCAGCAACATAAGGTGGCCATTACCAGGGTATGCCCAATCGTGGTTCAAAAATACCACAATTTTTGAGGAAGCTCTTTCTGTGTACCCCATAGGAAGCTAGTTAAATTGCTGCACTGCAACCAAGAGGTTGTGAGTTCAATCCTGGCCAGGAATCAAGTTGACTCAGCCTTCCATCCCTCCAAGGTCAGACAAATGAGTACCCCAGCATGTTGACGGGGGCAGGGGAAATGTTAATTACCTTGTGAACCTCTCAGAGAGTGCACTAAGCACTATGGGACTGTATATAAGTGTGATTGTTTTGCTTTTATTCTGAATTAGACCATTGGTCTATCTCAGGGGTGCCCAAACTTTTTGGTCCACGGGCTGATCACATGGTTCAGGGAGCCAGTTAGTACGGGCATGTTTTACTTCCACTTCCAGGAGCAACAAGGGCTTTGTGGGCCAGATGAATTGGCCTCAAGGGCCTCATCCGCCCCCCAGGTTGTAGTTTGGGCACCCCTGGTCTATCTAGCCCAGCATTGTCAACTCTTCCAAACAACATCCTTTCCTACCACTCTCTAGAGATCCCTGGCACTGCTTGGTGATCTCTTACTACAAGTACTAACCAAGCCCAACCCTGGTTTGCTTCTGAAATCAATCAAACATGTCCAAAAGAAGGTGGTGACCCCTTCTGACATCTCATTGCTCCTGAGTCATGTAACATATCCAGGGACAAGCTGTACTAGCTCCATTAGTTTTGTAAGCCCCATTAGCCCTCTTGTTTACTCCAGGCCTGGCCAAAGCCCTCGTTCCGGCAGCTGAGTTGGTGCAGTCCATGACTATGGTCTACTTTTCCACACTGATCCTGGCCAAACTCTGCATTTTAAAGAGAGCCATTAGTGTTACCCAGCTAGAGGCTCCTATATTCCCCAAGTCCTTCTCACCTGTGCTGTGTGTGCTCCTTCTGACTCTTCTTACACCTGGCACATCCTGTGAATTGGGTTATAATCTGACTGCCCAGCAGGTCTTCTTGGGCTACAGGGGATCTGGACTAGTGGCAGTCTCAACAACAGCACTCCTATCCCTTAATGGAGAGAACTTAAACCCATTCCCTGGTCCAGAGGTGTCCAATCATCAGTGGGTGGTCAAGAAAGAGCCTACTCAAAGATGTACTGTAGGCAATGACCACCTTGTTGTGCTGGCTAATCTTTCTCACACTAGGTCAAGTAAAAGGAACTACAACATGAACTCAAAAAAGGTGCTTTCATTTTGGCAGTTTCAAATCTGGAAGAAGGAGTAGGAGTAGGTAGGTTGTCCTTTCTAAGAACACAGAATATAGAATCTGCTTCTTCTGCTATCTCCGCCCACACCCCTGCTTCCATGTTGTTAAGAGTTCTTCTATTCCTTCCTCTTTTAAGCTCACATCCTGCCAACTTGGTCCAGCCTTTTCCACCTGAATCAGGTGCCAGCTTCTACCCCTCCTTTCTCCCACCAGGGATCTTGTCTGCCACCCTCCTAGTGCCAGGTTATCCCTTGGGTCTCTCAAGCAATGAGGCTAGGTCAGACAGCCCACCATCCCATACAGCTGGACCCTCCCCCTCCCAAGGGAAACCCAAGACTGCTCTGAATAAATAATCTTTCTCCTTCCTCTTGCAGCTAATGTAGGCCACATCTTCAGTACCTCATGATGTTGTGGAATGATGCTGTCCCTGGAGAGCCAGCGTAGAATTAAACAGGACAGTTAGCAGTTCCAATTGGAGTTGAGAGACATTGGCTCAGCCTCATGGGGCCCATTCCCTGAGGAGGTCTAAAAATGTTTATTTCCTAAACAGTTCCCCCCAGCCCACCCCTTCCTCCCTCGACAAGGGGGCCCTTGTATTTCTACAGATTTTCAGTTCCAGCCATAATACTGTGTTAAGCTCTTTTAATTAGCTGATTCATTTGTATGAACAAGACCTTCCCAGGCAAACTCCTAAGATTTTTAAGTGAAGCAACCTTCTTCAGAGGCACATGAGAGGGGAGTGAAAAGAAGACTTTTTAAAAAATAAAGTTCTCTGTGTTGTGTGTCTGGAAGGCTAGTTTAGAACAAAAATGTAAAACACCATGGAGCTCAGAGGAAAGCCTCTGGTGGAAACAAAACTTCGCATTAGGTTTTACAACCTGGTGGTGGTTGGGAATCGGGCAATGCTCTGCTCACTTCTCACAAAATTCCTTTCTGGGGATCAAAATTCTTCTTTTGAAAAGGACTATCCTCAATCTATGGGATTTATGCAGTTTGTGGTTCTTCTTCTTTTGTATCCCGATCAAACCCTGGACTGCCAAAGTGAAGACACTTTCTTGGCCTCGTCGTTTGCTAAACTTAAGTCCTCATCGGTCCATGTTTCTGGCAGCCGACCATGAAATGAGCCAATGGATTCTGTATCTCTCCACATTCACACAGTGTGTTCTCGTCCGCCAGCAGCCCCCACTTGAGTCTATTGGTCTTGCATTTAGGCACTCTGACCCTCAGCCTATTCAGGGTCTTCCAGGTGATATAGGGGCTAAGAAGCTGAACTTGATGACTGGAAGGTCAGCAGTATGAGACCTAAGTGCTGCAGTGACGGAGAGAGCTCCCATCTCTGTCCCAGCTCCTGCCAACCTAGCAGTTTAAAAGCAAGAAATTGCAAATAGATAAATAGGCACCACTTTGGCAGAGAAGGTAAACAGTGTTCCATGCACTCCAGTGTCTAGTCATGCCTACCAAATGGCCATGGAAATGTCTGCATATGCAAACAGTGTTGTTGCTCTGGGTGGAAATGGAGATGAGCAACACACCCTAGATATGACTGTCTTTCGAACAAGGGAGACCTTGACCTTTACTATCATCAATCTATTAACTTTTTCTTTTGGGGAACTCCTCCTTTCATATATTTTTTGTCCAAAATTGTGGCTTTCCAATGCATTTTCGCCATCGCCACCTTCGCTGCCTCTGGACTTTAGCCACGGCTGGGGCAAGGAGGCCCTCCAGCCATGGGCGACCGGACCGCCCCACCTGCATGTGCTCTTGGGCCCTGCCGCTCTCTGGGTTTGAAAGGGTCATGATGGCGGCAGGACCTCACCTCTGCCACCGCCCTTGGAATTTGTCTGTGGCCATGGTGGAAAGGCCATTATAGTAGGGTATTGTGTGGTACTTTATTATATGCTGTTCTGCTGATTGAATTTTGTATATTATATGACTTGTATTTATTGACCTTGTATTTACTGTGTAATTGTTTAATTTATATTGCTTAATTTACTGTGCATATTGTGTTTACTATGTACAGTTGTACCTCGCTTAAAGAGCATACAGTCAAACCTCGCATAACGAGCACCTCGCTTAAAGAGTAACTCGCTTAAAGAGCAGAATTTTCTCTGAATGTTCGTTTCGCTTAACAAATAAAACCAACCAAAAACTCACTTAACAAATAAATTGGGGTTTGCAATCCCCCCCATAAATGGTCACTTACAATGGTGTTTCGCTTAAAGAGCAAACTCACTTAAAGAGCAATCCTGTGGAACGCATTATGCTCTTAAACGAGGTACAACTGTAATGTGTTCCACAGGATTGCTCTTTAAGTGAGTTTGCTCTTTAAGTGAAACACCATTGTAAGTGACCAATGGGGGGGGGGGGTTGTGAACCCTGATTTATTTGTTAAGCGAGGTTTTGGTTGGTTTTATTTGTTAAGCGAAGCGAACATTCAGAGAAAAGTCTGTCCTTTAAGCGAGCTACTCTTTAAGCAAAGTGCTCTTTATGCGAGGTTTGACTGTATATTGTTCAATAATCATGTGAGCCGCACGGAGTCGGGTTTACTGATTGGGCAGCATATAAATGCGAAAAATAAATTAAATTAAATTAAATTAAATTAAATTAAATTAAATTAAATTAAATTAAATTAAATTAAATTAAATAGCTAGAGGTCATGGTGTGATTTACAATTCCTTGCACTATGCCACATTTTTTGAGGATACTGTTCCATAATGTAAGACACGTAAGAAGTATTTGATAGCCAATTCAAGTTGTTCAGTTCATCCTATAAGCTGCGATGGCAGAGAGTTCTCATGAACTACTGCTCAGAATCTCTTTTTCTCCTGGTGACTGATGGATTTCAACAGATTTGTTTACTTTGTGTTCTTTTTCTTAAAGTCTGGCTAGGTTATACTGCTATGGGAATAGAGTAGACCATACTGCCAGGTGACTCAACCCTGAGTGTCAGGTGGTGGTGAACTAACCTGAAAACCATGAGGACTAGATGCCTGAGGCGGCAAAATCCACAGGGAAGGCTGATGGTCCCCAAGTGGATGAAATCCCACTTGAATCCATCTTGATGGAGGGCAGCAGCTTCATCCATCCTGACCTGGGGTCAATGAGGACTTTGTGTGCCAAAAGGGTTCAGGACCAGAAAGTGACTCACAGAACTGGATCAGTGGTATGGGTGTCATGCTGCAATACGGAAGGCCACTGGATTATATTGTTCCCAGAACCATCTTCATGGCTGATCTCTATGAGAATAGCAAATATTCTGAACTGGATATGGCACTTGAAGAAGTTCTTTTTCTCTTCTGCATAAAGAAGAGGAACTGCAAAACTATTATCATTGCCCTCCAAAGTTGGTTGTAAGTTCTCAACATGAGAAGAGGCCAAGATTATTTTGCCCCAATAAATTAAAGGAAATTTGCAGCAATAGTCTTTCAATGGAAATCAGACAAATTACAAGAAAATAACTTGGAAAAGGTCCTTATTTGAACTACACAATACTCCTCTAATTGGGATAAATGTGTGAGGGACGTCATAAAGCTGTAGTCTCCAAAAAACAACTTTTCAAATTCTGGTTATTCAGGCTACACTGGAAGCAGCAGCATCTGCTTCTCACATGATGTCTTATTTAGGGCTAGTGAGGAAATGTGAGCAATTTATATGTTAAGAGAAATGTGCATTCTACACCACCAATGTTTTAATTTCATTTAAAGCTGTTTGCAAACGGATGTGAAGGAAAAGTGAACAAAACAAAAGCAAGCTAGACCTCCAGCCTCTGAGATTTTTTTTCTTTTGTATCCATGTCAAACTTTAAACTGCCAAAATGAAGCCACCTTCTTGTCTTTGTCATTGGCCAAACTTAAGTCCTCATCAGTACACTTTTCTAGTACTAATCATCAGACCAGCAAATGAGCTGGATTCTGTATCTCTCCACATTCACACCATGTGTTGTTCACCAGCAGCCCCCATTTGAGCATGTTGGTCTTACATTTAGGGACTCCAACCCTCAACCTACCCAGGGTTCTCCAAGTGACCTAGGGGAGGTTGAGTTCCTCAGCCAGATCTTTCTTTAATGTTGTTCCTTGTCCAGTGAGCTCCTTCTTCCATCTAATTTGGTTTTGCTCATGCATACCCTTCAGAGAGTTTGTTCTTGCCATAAGGCTCTTCCTGTATCTGACTTGAGGCTCATACCCATTCAGAGGATGTTGAGGGTTCTTCTCTTGCTTAGTTGTCTTGACATCCGCTGCCTCTTCAATCCTTATCTTAGGTAGAATGATACCAACATGAGGATATATTTTCTCAACTAGTGTAGGTTTGAGGCATCCTGTCACTTTGCACATTGATTCATTAACTTGTTTCACATGCGCAGATGCACTCCAATATGGGAGCTGCACCCTCTGGGTACATTTACCTTTTTGAACCACAGTTGGGCATACCCTGGTAATGGCAACTTTGTTTTGCCAGCTAATCTTTCTCACGCTAGGTCCAACCCAAGGAACTAAGCCTCTGAGATGAGGAAAGCTCATATGAGGATAAACAGATATCTTTTTGCTCTTATAGAGCACTGCTTTCAACAAGATGTTATTTGGATCCCCTGAGTAAAGCCTCAGGATAGAAAGTTCACAAGCGTGGAGTACTTTGCTTTTGAAAGTAGTTTATGGAATATCTTGAGGTGTTTTTAGACATTTGTGCTGGAGAAAAACATTGCAGAAGTTTCAAGGAGAAGAGAATCTTAGCCACTGTGTCAACAGATTTCTACGTTCTGCATTTTCCAACATTATGATCACAGTTTTCTCCCCTTCCCATTAAGCACATATCTTTCAACAAGTGGGTGTGCCGGTGTGTTCAATGGCAATTAAAGGATCTTGTTCTCATTGGCGGCTCAGGGGGCATTTAAAACACTATTGGAGCTGTAAGTGGTAATTCCAGGTCTTTCATTTTTGCTAATGAAAATCCTCTTTCTTTTTCTGTTTTTTCCTTTCTCTCCTTTGAAACGTGTGTGCCTTGCACTGTGTAGGTGTTCAGACTAAGCTCACCTTTCAGAATTCTAGTGTAAAAATAAAGTCTCTGAGATGCAGGGTGCATCTCCGGAGAATGGGGAACTGCTTGTCGACACCTTGGCAAAGCGCATACACTTCGTAAGAGGGTGGGAGAGAATGTAAAAAGAGCCAGCTATTAGTATATTTAGCCACAGTGAGATCAGATGCCACCAGTTGCAAAGATATGCAGAATTCTGGGAGCAGAGAGGAAATCCTCAAATCCACAGGCCTATTCTAGTGTAGGGAAGTTCCATAGATCATCCATAAAGATGAAGAAACATAAAGGCTTCTGGATCAGCCGATTGTGGGCATTCTGGGCACCAAGCAAATCTGGACAAACAGGTTGCATTAGCACATGGTATTTTGTTCTGTATTCTCTTTACAACCATTGCGTAAAGATTGTCCTGTTTGTCCTACATAAAGCATGGATGGACATTTCTGGCAAGAGATGGCATAAATCACGTTGGCAGAAGCACAAGTAAAACTGCCTTTAATGTTGTGTGTGGTGCCATTGGGTCCAGTAATACTGTTTCCAGAGCAAATGTGGGGGCATAGTTGACATCTGGATTTACAGCAGGGTCTAGTTCCCATGTCTGCTCCACTTCTGTGTAGTCTGATGTGTGTCAATAGTTGTTTGAGATTGGGGGGTTGTCTATAAGCGAGTAGGGGTCTGTTACCAAGGGCTTTGAAAAGTGAAGCACTCTTGTCCAAGATGGGTTGGAGATCCCTCATTATGCATGTGAGGAGTTTAAGTTGAGGGCTGAAGGTGTCCACCCGTGCTTTATGTAGGACAAACAGGACAATCTTTACACAAAAGGATTAATGGACACAAATCAGATATCCGGAATGGCAACACGGGGTGGGCCAATTTAACTGGCCCTACCTCCCTGCAGTGAAGCCTCACCCCCAGAAAGTCTAGAGTCACCAGATACTGATCTGACCATGGCACAGGGATAATGTCTAAATTCTGTGTTTTCAGATCACTCTGCCACTGCTCTGACACAAAAATTAAATCCAGGGTGTGGCCACTGCTCCTGGTAGGACCCTGAATTATCTGGGTAAGGCCCATAGCTGCCATGGAAGCCATGAACTCTTGTACCACCTCAGAGCCAGTCCCCAATGAAGGCAAATTGAAGTCCCCCAGAACCATAAGTCTGGGGAGCTCCAATGCCAACATTGAGACAACCTCAAGGAGCTCAGGCAGGAAACCTGCTACACTGCAGGGAGGCAGGTACAGGAGCAAGATTCCCAACTGACCCTTATGGCCCAACTGTAGGAGCAGGTCCTCACAACCTGGAACTTGTGGAGCTGTGGCTCTGGTGACTCCCAGTGACTCTCTGGCCAGAATGGCAATGCCACTACCCCTCCCCTTCTCCCTAGGCTGGTGCCAAATACTGAACCTGGCTGGACACAGTTAAGATAGAGGCACACTGTCCTCAGGTGTCAGCCAGGTTTCGATGATGCATGCCAGATCGGCCTGCTCCCCCAAAATAGAATCTAAAAGCAGAGGGTCCTTATTACAGACTGACCTGGCATTCAGCAGCAGCAGCCTAAGGGAGGGGTCACTCTTGACCAGCTGCTCAGGAACCAGAGGTGTAGCCAGAGTGCCGGAACAGGGGACAGCAACTAAGCATCTGTCCAGTGTTCCCTGAGTGCGACCTGCCCCTCGGCTCCTGCAGTAGTGCCCCATGCCTCCTTAGAAGGGCAAATAGTGAAGATGAAGCTAAAGTACTTTGGACATCAAATGAGAAGAGAGGATTCGCTTGAGAAAGCCTCGATGCTGGGAAAGGTGGAGGGCAAAAGAAAAAGAGGGCGGCCAAAAATGAGATGGCTAGATGGTATTGTAGAGACAATGGGTACAGAACTGAGTGAGTTGAGGAGGATGGTGGAGGACAGCGGTCCATGGGGTCGCAAAGGGTCGGATTTGACTGTGCGACTGAACAACAACAACAAAACCCTGCCTGTACCAGACAGAGCACAATCCTTATTCCCGGGCTGGCAGGCCTTTCTCTCCCTCCCCCTTCCAAATCCAGCCAACTCCTATCCAATGTCCACCAGAGGCTGGCGGCAGTAAGTTGCAGCCCTGACATCACCTTTGTAGGCAACCAGGGTGCAGAAGATTCTTGACCTGCTGAAACCAGCCCTGGGAGCTCCAGCAATGGAGTGACAAATGGGAAGCAGTGGCTGGCAGCAGCCCCGACATTGTCGTTATAGGTGGCTGGTACACAGATGTTTCCCATCCTGCCAATCCAGCCCCGAAAAATCCAACTGGGTGGCGGTGGATAGTAATTGGTTACCTTATCCCGAGTGGCGTGTAATGGCCAGCGGTGTCATCGGCCTTGCCTTTGTAGGTGCCCGGGGCGCAGGTGTCTCTTGTCCCGCGAGCCTGACCCCAGGAACACCAGCTGGGAGGCGGCGAGGTGAGCAGCGGCCTCGTTCCAGGTGGGAAACGGTGGGCAGCAGCAACCCAGGCACTGACTTTGTAGGAGGCCAGGGTGCAGGTGTCTCTTGTCCTGCTGGCCCGACCTCAGAAACACCAGCTGGGAGGTGGAGAGGTGAGTGGCAGCCTCATCCCTGGTGGGAAACCTTAGGAGAGTCACTTCATTTAAAAGCTCTGCCCATGTCCCCAGACTCACCTTGTTCATGATTCCCTTGCATGCCAGGAGGTAATGGTAGACTGAGCTGTTAAAACCCATCCTAGCCAGCTCCCTAAACAGGTCCCATTGACTCCTTCTTGATCCAGATCTCAGCTATTTATAGCTCTCCATAGAGTGTTGTCAATAAAGCAGATACCAGTAACTACTTCTACTTCTGGCATATCTGTATCTGAATACAGTACTGTATAGGCAATCAGCCATGAAGACTCTCCTGAGAATATAATGCAGTGCCTTTCATTTACCTTCTGCATCACAACATGACACCTGTACTAGTGATCCGGTTCCATGAGTCACTTTCTGGTCCTGAGCCCTTTTGACACACAAAGTCCTCATCAGCCCCAGGCCAGGATGGATGAAGATGCTGACCTTCATCAAGATGGACTCAAGTGGGATTTAATCCACTTGGTGACCATCACCCTTCCCTGTGGAACCCAAGGCCACTAGTCCTAAGGGTAGTCAGGTTAGTAAAATGCCACCTGAAACTTGGCATTGAGTTGCTGGCAGTATAGTCTACTCTATTACCATAGAAGGATAACCTGGCCAGACTTTAACTGAGCAGAGATAACTGGTTGTTGTTGTTGTTGTTGTTGTTGTTGTTGTTGTTGTTGTTGTTGTTGTTGTTGTTCTTGTTCTTGTTCTTGTTCTTGTTCTTGTTCTTGTTCTTGTTCTTGTTCTTGTTCTTGTTGTTCAGTTGCACAGTTGAGTCCAACCCTTTGCAGCCCCATGGACCACCACATGCCAGGCTCTTCTATCATCTGCCATCCTCCACAGCCCATCCAGATCTATGCCCACTGTGTCAACGATTCCATCCAGCCACCTTATCCTCTAGCACCCCCTTCTCCTTTTGCCTTCAATCTTTCCTAGCATAAAGACCTTCTCAAGTGAGTCCTCTCTTCTTATTCGGTGACCAAAGTACTTGAGCTTCAGCTTCGGTATTTGTCCTTCCAATGAGCAGTCAGGGTTGATTTCCTTCAGGATTGACTGATTTGATGTCTTTGCAGTCCAGGGGTCTCTCAAAAGTCGGGGGGGGGGGGTTTGAGCAATTAATTTGACTGTACACATCTTACTTTTATGTCATTGTGGAATTCAGATCAACATACCTCAGGCTTTCAAATGATCTTCCTTCCATGTGCTGAACAAATATAGCATCAGCATGGTAGTTGCCCTGACTTTCTTCAGTGGATCATGTCATGGGAACTTCCTTGAGGTTGGGAGCCCAATATGTTGCTTGGTAACTGAAGAAGATGCACCACCCCTTGCCAAACACACAGTGACTTTGACATGATGCTAGAAGGAGTTCCCTAGGCAACCAGAAAGAGATCTCAAAGAAACAGCAATCCAGAAAGCTGGAAAATTATACTTTACAGAGACGAGATATTTATCCTACAGGTGGATATAACAAATAGGTCCCATTCTTCTTATGATGAATAAACCCAGAAAACAATAACCACACCAAAAATAAAATCCCTATTGACTCTATTTTATGTATTAAGAATGTGCACATCTGGCACTACAGGCTCCATCTATAAAACAGAGAATATGTACAGGAAGAGCAGAATAGGTGATTTTAGAAGGAGAACCTTCTGATATATATGGGGTACGTGGGACTACCCTACTGGTTTTACTGACTTATGAACGATGGTTTTAAGCTATGTATTTTTAAATCTGTACAGTATTGTAAGCCGCCCAGAGTTGGGTTTACCCGATTGGGGCGGGATAACAAGTTGGAACAAATAAATAAATAAATAAATAAAACTGGCATGGATTTGAGCAGATCTCAATCTCAATTTCATTGCATTTCTTCATATCCACCACCCCCCATGTATTTTCCTTCCCTCTTTCTTTCATGCTGAATGTTTAAACTTTGTTGGGTTCCCACAAGAGATAACTTCCAGTGTTACCCTTTCATCTCATCTCTGACACTGATTTCCACCACAAACCTCTATTGCGCTTTGTTTCTAGAAAGGCAGCTACCCGGCTTTTATGGAAATATTGTTGTTGTTTAGTCTCACAGTCGAGTCTGACCCTTTGTGACCCCATGGACAACAGCCCGCCAGGCTCCGCTGTCATCAGCCGACCTCCGTAGTCCACCCTGATCTACACCCCTTATGGAAATATAACGACCAGCATTTCTTCTCAGTAACGCTCTGGCTGTTGGAGTTTTATTATAGCCTTGCATTAGACCGTTAGTTGAAGTGACTGAAATGAACTTTTCTGGGCTGGGGTAACTGTCTATCTATCCAGCACTAACCAATCATTCCTCCTACCTCTGAATTCAAAGAAAGACCTACCTACTCTCTACTTCTAAAATTCCCTCTCTTTTCTTCAGCTGTGTCAGTTGTTTTGTTACTATTGATCTTGGTAGTACATGTACATAAAGAATGCACACACAAATTTGCAATACCAAGTACTGTAACTGTAAGTTAAAATAATGTATTTTACCTCCTACACATTATTGAGTTATTGAGAATTTAAGTCCCAGCTAATGAAAAAGGGGTGGACTCTTGGAGAATTGGAGCATTTCTCCTCTGTAGGAAATTTTACCAGAAATCCAAAACTCTTTAACACTGGCTAGAGCTGATTGGAGTTCTTCGTTCATCTGAGAACTGTACTTGAGAGACATGATTGCCAATAGACACATTGTCAAGAGAATAATTGGATTTAACTACAGCTTAGACTACAAATCTTAGCATCCCCTAGACATATTGGTATCTGGGACTTGTAGTCAACACAGTAATATTGTCCAGGTTGTGGATATGACAGTAGTTAAGTGTCTTGCTGCCCATTGGCCTGGTGTATCAACACTAGTTATACATGTTAATAACCAGAAACATTCAGTCCACATTCCAAATACTGTTTATATGGGGAAATCTTTGGAAAAGTTAATATAGCTACCCTGCATATTAGATAATTTGAGTTATGTAAAAAAAAAAGCTGCTCTGAATTCTCCAGCTATTATGTTCTTTCCCAAACCTTCAGAAGATTGTACTTATATCTAAGCCCAAGACTTATTACAAACATATAAATTATCTGTTATACGAAAGGTTTGGCACCAGCATTACAGTACAATCTTTCCCAAAGATTCAATCAAGGCTGCAGTAATTTCCCTATGGTATTCATATATCGATTTACATCATTCAAGCAAAAGTAATACTGAACAATGGTAATTTGGAAACATAAAATGTATGCAAGCTGCTCATTATTTCAACACCAGGGCAAGTGAGTAAAAATTGCAGTGGGACTTAATTATTTTAGCACTGCTAAACAACTCACTTACATTACCCAAAATATCCTCGCCTACCCTTTAACATCAATTAACTCATCAGAAAGTATTCTAGATCTTCATTTTGGAACATAAAACTTCCCATTGTGTATAGAATATGATGAGTTGTTACCTTTCCTGAGCCTTAAGGTTTTATCCATGACTTATCCTTCTCAATCCGTGATAGTTATTTAGAGCTCAAAGCCCATTCCTTGATGTTTAGAAGCAAGTATAAGACTTGGAATTGGAGAAAGTCATTAAGAGGAACTTGGTCTGGCAGGGATCACTGACATTTGGCCCTGGGGAAACTACAGCCCTTGTTAAATCAAACTGCTAATCTACTTGATGAACCCACTGAATCTCATTGGTCACCAACCCCAACGTTCAGAAAAGAAAACTTTAATCTGTGCTCATCTATGATTTTAGATGGCACCAAAATTTTAAGTTTGAAATTTGGAGAAAACATTCTAGTTTCTTTCTTGCCACCTGGAAAAGGAATCCAAGAGGATTCTGCTGAGGTCTCATAATGGATCCCAAACAGAAATGCTATGATACATGTGATAGGAAAGACTAACACAGGAATAGGAATCTGAGGCACAACGCCCTTAGAATAATGATTTGTGTGCTGACAGAACATTTCTGACTTAGTGGCTAAATTTAAATCCTAATTGGTGCAAGTTTCTGGCAGTCATTGGCAGAACAGTAAATGAGCCCATGGATTCTGTTTTTTTGTTGTTGTTTATCTCTCCACATTCACACAGGGTGTTGTCATCTGCCAGCAGCCCCCACTTGAATATTTTGGTCTTCCATTTAGACACTCTGACCCTCAGCCTAGTCAGAATCCTCCTAGTGACATAGGGGAGGTCGAGTTCCTCAGCCATATCCTCCTTTAATGTTATTCCTTATCCATTGATCTCCTTCCTTCATCTTCTCATTTGGTTTTGCTCTTGCGTACCCTCAAGAAAGTTTTTTCTTTCCATAAAGCACTTCATGGATCTGAGCTGGCAGACTTGAGGCTCATCTCCATTCAGAGAATGTTGAGGGTAATTCTCTTGCTTTGTTCTCTCAATGTCCACTCTCTCCTTATCTTGGGCAGAATGGTGCCAACCAGAGGATATATCTTCTCATCTGGTGTAGGTTTAAGGCATCCTGACACTGTGCACATTGTTTCATTAAAAGCAATGTCAGCTTATTTTGCATGTGCAGATGCACTCCATACTGAAGCAGCATGCTCTGCTGAAGAGACACTCAGGGCCAAAGCTGATTTATGCAGCGTGGATGGTTGATCTCCCCACATACTCAGAGAGTACACAGAAATGATTTATCCTCTTCACTGAGTGAAGCCATCCTCAATATTTGGACTCTAGCTCCTTTCCATTAAAGCTTAGCACAAAGAAAACTCATGGTTTTTAAGGCACCACAAGACTTTTTGCTGTTTTTGTGAATGATGAGGAACCCCATCCACAAACAGGGATTCCAATTTCTATGGGGTCTTTGTATGCAATAATCTGCTCATGTACATTTGGCCCTTTGTTGTCTTGACATGGGTGATGGCAGGCCAGCAGAGTGCTAGAATCGAGAAACGGATTTGTTCCTCTATCAGCTGATTGTGACAGGAGAAATCACTTTGTTACCAATTCTGTTTGTAGGCAAACTGTGTTTGATGGCTGGATCTAGACCAGTGTTTTCTAACCTTTGGTTTTTGGCCTGCAATTCCCAGAAGCCTAAGTCAATTCCACAAAGCACTGATTAGCCAATGATGGGAATTAGGATTCTGGGAATTGAAATCTTCCTGTGGGGTGTGGGCCTCACATTGGGAACCACTGATCTAGACTTTAGCTTAACTTGTTCCTCATCATCATCTTTGGGGCTACTAACTGGCAACTTGGAACGTCACTTAGATAAGAAGGAATCACCAACCTATGTTGAATTCTTATTCAAAAATAGGGTGCCTATAATTCTTACCTATCATCACCAAAGATGAAATGAGGCTTTGTGAAACAAGGAAAATATACTCCTTTTGGCTTCTCTATTCAATCTTTCTCATATGGGCCATCCTACGCTATTAGATTAAAAGGAAACCCTGCTGCTCAATTGCCTTGGCCATCTCCTAGCATTTTCCCCACTCTTGCTTTAGCAAGCCTCATCTCCCTGCCTCCGTCTCATCCTTCGCCATTTCTATTTATGGGAATAGTTCTCTGGTCCACATGCTGGGGAGTTGGTAAACTCGTCAAGAATCTGACTTCTCCCTGCAAATGTTGTGATTAAAAATTAAAAGGAAAAATAAAATGTCTATACTTCAGCCAGAAAGACTCTCAAGATTTCCCCAGTTGTATCATGGTCTAGTGTGTAGTAATACAATCCACGCTTCTGTAAGGAAAGCTGCATGTTTTCATTGTACACAACTGGATAAATGCAAACTCAGGTTTGTTCATGTGTAAAAGGATACCTTTGGAAAGATCCAGGGGACTGGAAAATTTACATTTTGGATTTCAACTCCCAAAGTACATGGGACATGTGAGCCGCCCTGAGTCGGTTTTTACCGACTAGGGCAGCATACAAATGAAATAAATGAAAAGAATGACATGCTGGCTTTGGGGTACTGGAATATGTAGTCTCAAAATATTACTCTTCTATGGTCTTATAAAAAGTCCTCTGAGTGTCTTATGTTCTCCTGTCTAGAGATCACAAGAGATGATCTTCTAAGAATGCACAATTTCTGTGGAGATCATTTGTTTGGCAGTGACATGAGAATGGGAGAGGCATAAGGACACCTCCCCCCCCCATGCAACTCACCTTGTCTGTCTGACTTTTCTTTGCAGAAAGCAATGAAACATGAAAGAAGGCTACCAGCCATTTCTTCTTCATTGAACATAGGGAAGTGGTGACTGTCCCACAAAGCCTGCATATCACCTTCTATGAAAATGTATTCCTACTTTATGCAACACCACTGTGAATCCTTCTTCACCTACCACTAAAACTGTTCTCCTCCTCCTCCATGCTTTCAATCATTTGCCTGGCTCCTTGGCCCTGAATAGGAAAAGGAGTTGTCTCCCTTTTAAATCAGTGGCTCACCTGCTTGAGGCAGAGGTGTCTAAATAATGTTCTCAGTGTAGATGAAAGACAAGTGGCAATGTGATGAGATGTGTACTCAGGGAAAGTCATACCCACAAGGTGTGTGTTGTATGACTGGGTTGGGTTAAACTGTGGCCTGTGAGCTGCATACAGTCCCCAGGGGCATTTTTGCAGTCTCCAGGAGCATTCTTATGGAGAAAAAGAGGCAGGAAAATAAGTTGTACAAAAATTGTGATTTTTTTTTCCTGCTCCTGGAAGCCAATGCCTGGCCAGTTTATCCTACTATGATAATAGAGTAGACTAGGGTTTCTCTCCTGTAGGTCTCAAAGTGTTCTTAGACTCCAATTACCAGAAGCCCAAGTCAGCACACCTATTGATCAGGACTTCTCAGAATTGAAGTCCAAGAACATCTGGGGGCCCGAGGTTGAGAAACCCTGGAGTAGACCATACTGTCACCAATTCAGTGCTGATCATCAGGTGGTGGTTAACTAACTTCACTATTCTGAGTACTGACAGCCTTGGGTGGCAAAGTCCACAGGGAAAGGTAATGGTCTCCAAGTGGAGGGCAGCAGCTTCATCAGTACTGGCCTGGGGCTGATAAGGACTGTATGCCAAAAGGTCTCAGGGTCAAAAAGTGACCCACAGAACTGGATCAGTGGTACAGATGTCATGCTGCAATGCAAAAGACAAATGGAAGGCCACTGCACTATTTTGCTCCCATGACAGTCTTCGTGGCTATTTGGCATGATGATAGCCAATATACGGAATCAAATATGGCACTTCAAGAAGAAGAAGAAGGACACCAAACATACAGACAGAGATTGAGAGAGAGGGAACGATACAGAAATGCATTCCTCCCAAAGGTCCTCTCAAAGCATGTGGTTCCAGGTGCCAATATCAAGAATGGCAAGAAAGGCCACAACTAGGAAAAGTCTTCTCAATGGCAGTACCTATATCCCAAGGAATGGCTGAAGCTGCAACTTGCTGTCTCCTCATCTGCTTATTAAAAGGCATTGACAATGATGTTATTTAGGCAGGCGTTTAAAGGCATCCTCCCACTGACTAATCAACCCTACTTGATGACCCTTGACACCCTCTGAATGGAGATGAGCCTCAAGTCTGCCGACTCAGATCCAGGAAGAGCTTTACGGCAAGAACAAACATTCTTGAGGATATGCAAGAGCAAAACCAAATTAGAAGATGGAGGAAGAAGGAGCTCACTGGACAAGGAACAATATTAAAGGAGGAGATGGCTGAGGAACTCAACCTTCCCTACATCACTTGGAGGACCCTGAATAGGCTGAGGGTTGGAGTCCCTAAATGTAAGAGCAACATGCTCAAGTGGCGGCTGCTGGTGGATAACGACCAGTGGTGGGATGTCAAAAATTTTACTACCCCACCGTGATGTCATCACAGTGTGGGTGTGGCTAACATCATGATGTCATGGGTGTAGCCAACATCATGACATCGTGACGTTGTGGGTGGGGCCAAAGAAAATAATAATAATAATAATAAATAAAAATAAAATAAAAATAAGCACACGTACACACCCTCAACCCACCCACCCACAACACAAACCCATAAATAAATTAAATTAAATAAATAAATAAAAAAATACATTTTAAAAAACCCCACCCACCCCAAACACAAATCAACCAGAGCTTTTAAACCAGAGCTTAAAGCTTATTCTGGCTAACCTTTCTCACACAAGGTCAGATGGAATGAACTACAGAATGAACTCACCACAAGATGGCTTCATTTTGGCACTTTTCAACTTTTCAACAGTTAAAGAAGTTAGGTACTAAGTCTTTGCCTAACCAGTTCTCTAGGATAATATGCTTTAATGTAAATGTAAAACAGCTGTACCTCCTTAAGGTTTCTCCAATTGGAACAGCAATTGGAACAGCACAGGTGTAGCTTATTGATGAGGTAACTCCAAGACTTTGCTTAAAAACCCCAAGCCAGACCGCCAGGCCTTTGTAGGAACTGTGGTAGTACGTCAATATAGGTAAAGGTATTAAATACACATTAAAATACACACAGACACACCACATCCAAAGGTGAGTCACTTACCCTGGGGAGCTTCAGGCTATAGGGAGCTTCAGGCTAGCAGCTTCTCTTCCTCCTCCCCACTTGGGAGGACAGCAAGGAGGCCATGCATATGCACCAAGTACTGTAGGTGTGCATGCACACCAAGTGCTTAGCGTGCATGCACAGTGGGGAAACCAGTGAAAAGGTAATCCCTGAAGGTGGTTCTCCCCAAACCTGTTACCGATTCTCTGGGACACTGGGAAAAGTTGCTACCAGTTCTGGTGAGCTGGTGAGAACCTGTTACATCCCATCACTGATAATGACAGGCTGTGTTAATGTGGAGAGATACATAGCCTGGCTCATTCACTGGTCTGCTGATTACTGCCAGAAACACATGTACCAAGGAGGATTTACATTTGGCTAACAACAAAGCCAAGAAGGTGCCTTCATTTTGGCAGTTTAAAGTTTGATCTGGATGCAAAAGAAGAAGAATCAGCCCTAATATACCCAAAGTTCTGAAGTTCAATTTATTTTTATAGTTGCTGTCATGGGACACGTTATTATTGTTATGTCTTTTTCTTTCTTGTTTTAAAAAAATTGGTTATTATTGTATTGTTTTAATGTTGTACATTGGCCAGAGTACGGAACTCATTTCAGCAGGAGGTGGTAAATAAATGTATTAAATAAATAAATGTGCGCCAAGAGAACAGTTGGAGTGTGCATTGAGGCTCCTGTTGCAGAGACCAGAAGTGTCTTCTGTCATTGTCTTTGAATGCCAAAAAGGTGATTCAGCCCTACTTTATCCTTCTGCTCCAAAGCCCAGTTCGACTCTTTCCTCTGCCTGCCGGCCCAAATTGCTTATTTCTTTTATTTATTTACTGGAAGTGTTTGCTTATTGCTTTTCTGCTCACCAGGGCTCCAACATGATGTACAATCAGCTGGTTCCATTGATTACAAACAGATTAAAAGATGTTGGTCAAGTTCCCGTTGCTTAGTGGAATGAGTTGCAGCTAAAGTAGGCCCATTGGAGACAGTGGCGACTGGGTGAGTCAACTCTTCCATACAGTCAAATGACAAACCTGCTGTCATTGAGGACATTGCGGAGCCTCAAGCAGAGTGTGAAATAGAATCAAGATGCAATATTGAACCAAAATGTCCCAAAGCCACCTCAAGCTCATATCCTGTGGACACCTGTCTCAGCCTGGAATGTAAGGCACTCAGGGTCTCATCAGTCAGACGGAAGGGAAGGGAAGGGAAGAGAGAGCCAGTCCTCTTGAAGAGGAAAACAGTGTTTATTGAGTAGTAGAACGATGGGCAATAGAAGCAGAGAATAAAGATTGAGCTAAGAAATAACTTAAAGGACTGCAGTGGCTCAGTGGTTAAGATGCTGAACTTGAGGACTAGAAGGTTGGCAGGTCAGCAGTTCGAGACCTGAGTGCTGCATGATGGAGCTAACCTAGCAGTTCGAAAGCAAGAAATTGCAAGTAGATAAATAGGTACCACTTTGGTAGGAAAGGTAACAGTGTTCTGTGCATTCTGGTGTCTAGTCATGCCTGCCACATGTCCACGGAAATGTCTGCAGACACAGACAGCACTGGCTCCTTGGCTATAAACAGAGATGAACACAGAACCCTAGAGTTGGATACAGTTGGCTTTGAGCAAAGGTGACCTTTACCCAGTGGTGGGCTGTCAACATTTTTACTACCATACTGTGGGTGGAGCCGACATCATGGGCGGAGCCAACATCATGACATCATGATGTTGTGGGTGGAGCCAAAGTAAAATAAATAAATAAATAAATAATTAACAATTAAATAACAATGCACATTAAAATACAAATTAAAATAAATACACATAATACATAAATACATTAAATACACATAAAAACAAACTACATAAAACACACACACCTCAACCCACCCACCCACCCCAAACACAAACCCGTCACTTACCCTGGGGTCGGGCAGGCAGGCAGGCAGGCGGGCAGGCAGGTGGGCAGGCAAGCAGGAACAGCGGTGGTGCGGCAGCAAAGTGGTGCTGCGGCGCTGCGGCAAAGCGGTGCTGTGGCGCTGCGGCAAAGCGGTGCTGCGGCAAAGTGGCAAAGTGGTGCTGCAGCAAAGCAGCCTGGCGGCCTGGCGGCACGGCCTAGCCCAGCCTGGCCTGGCCCGGCCCGGCCCGGCCCGGCCCGGCAGTGCAATACACCCTAGCCTGGCAGCACAGCCTGGCTCAGCCTGGCCCGGCCCAGCAGTGGGCTGAGGAAAGGCTGCCGCCACTCCTCCAGGCACTGCGCCCTTTCTGGGCAGCCCAAAATGGCTGCTCAGAAGTACGCATGCATCAAAACTCCATTTGATGCATGCACACTTCTATTTTTCACTGCACATGTGTCAAATGGAGTTTTGATGCATGCACACTTCCGAGCAGCCATTTTGGGCTGCCCGGAAATGTCATCTGGAGGGTGGCCGGAGAGGCAACCGAACCGGTTGCCCAGGGGTTTACTACCCCCCCCCCCAGCGATCCCCTCCAGGTGGCTGCTACCGGTTCAGGCGAACTGGTCCGAAACGGGAGCAGCCCACCACTGCCTTTACTTTTACCTAAGAAATAACTTACAATGTCACATGGACTCTCAACGGACATCCTCAGGGTCAATGTTGCTATTGAATGGGTGCAATCTACTTTGCAGGAGGGGGGCAGCTAGTTAGGGATTTTATGTACAGCGTTTCACAAGTTTCCAGAGAAATAAGCAAATAAAAAGAAAAACCAGAAGAAAATAGTTGTTTTCTCCAGTAGCTTCTCAGCAGAGAGAAGGAGAAAAGACATTTAGTTTTAGGTGATGTCTTATCTGTGGAGTGCAGTCAGGAGAAAAGTGGTTGGGTTCTGATTTTCTGTCTACTCTTGTCAACTCTGTCACCCACAAGAATGAGCAGCATGGTACTGCGAACACTATACCCACCTGTCTCTTCATCACAATATTTCTAGTACCTACTACCCTGACATTGAACCTGCACTTCACTGAGGATCCAGTCTACTTCAACCACTTGGCATGAGTACAACTGTGTCTGTAATCAGCATTTTTAAAAACCTGGATGTGGTATCCCAAATTTAACTTCCTGTTTTGCTCACAGAAAAAACTACTAATGTTCTCTGTGTTTTTCTGCTCCAAGGCTACAAGGAGGTTGTTTTACCTCAACTAAGGTAGGTGATACATCAATAAGGATCCGAGTCAGACTTTGGTTAACAATGAGAAACTGTAAATTGATGCTCAACATCAGTGTCTCAAGTGACGTCTCCAAACTCCATCTTTTCTTACCGGCTGTCTCTTTTCAAGAGCTGTGGGCATCACAGCTGGCCCAGTTTCTCGAGAACTTGTCTCAACCCTGAATTGTTTACTGTCTCAGGGTTTTGGAAAATTCACCTTGTTTGCAACTTCTTAGTGATCCAATCAAGGCACTAACCAACTCAAGCTTTTGTTACGAGGTAAAAGTAAAAATCTCCCTTGCTCAAAAGCCACTCATATCTGACTCTACGGTTCAGTGCTCATCTCTGTTTATAGTTAAAGCACCAGCACTGTCTCTGTCTGTAGATATTTCCATGGACATAGGACAGGCATGACTTGATACTGGAGTACACAGAATGCTGTTACCTTCCCACTAAAGTGGTACCTATTTATCTACTTGCAATTTCTTGTTTTCTAACATCTAACATCACTCCAACATGCAGCACTTGGGTCTCAAACTGATGACCTGCCGAACTTCCAGTCGTCAAGTTCAGCATCTTAAACATTAAGCCAAGGGGCTGTGGTGGCTCAGTGGTTAAGAAGCTTGCCTTGTTAGCTTGAAGGCTGGCAAGTCAGCAGTTTGAGACCCAGGTACTGCATGACGGATTGAGTGCCCGTATCTGTCCCAGCTCTTGTGGACATAAAAGGAGCCTCATTTGGACGTTCCCTGCGCGGAGTTTCTTCCACAAAAATCCTTTCAACCCAGAATAATTTCTGACATGAAATTATTATTACCACTAAGCCACCACAGTCCTTCTTTATACATGGATGGACAGATGAACGGACAGACAGATGAATACAGGCACACTCATGTTGAAGATATCATTTCATTCAATGGCTCCAAGGTGCTCAACTTACTTAGTCATATTCTAAGTGTCCCCTTAGTCCAACCTGATACATCATACATCATACATCGTATCATTCATCTTCAGAGGCCTTTGAGAAAGAAGCTGCAATTGTTACATGGGCTTTGTGTGTGTTTCAGACGTTTCTGTACACAAAGGAAGACAAAAATGACTTTCTTTCTCTTTTAGAAGAAGACCTGCCAGGACCTTCTGCACTGCAACCAATTAAAAGCCAAGGTGGCAAGCTCTGGTTGTGATTGTTTCAAGGCGGCAGCTAGTGTACCAATTATAGATGTATTCAGATCATTAAAAAAAAGCAAACAAGCATATGTGTTTCATGTGTACTACCCTTTCCTTGCTTGGGAAAAAAATTCTAGATAATTGGAAAGCAACATCTGATGTGCGTGAAAGAGAGAGAAAGAAGGTCAGGGGCACAACCATTGTTGCGTGTGTCCCAGGTCAGGTCTCAAGGTGCTGGCTGCAGTTTCAAGGAATTCCCCAGGTCTCCAAGCAAGGCAAAAAATCTTAGGGAAAGGGAGTCCTGGAGAATCAAATGTGATGTTTGTGTGTCAGGTGGTTTGAAAGCCTCTGAATCCATTTCGTACCTTCCTACAGATGCCAAGACTCATTAACTCAGGATGAAGGTGTTTGTAGGTATGTTGCATGTGCTATTTTCAGGTGACAGTTCTGAAGATGAAAAAAACCTATATATCTGATTTTGCTCCTTGTGTGAAGTGAAGGGATGGATGGGCAGATTGACAGATGGACAGACAGACAGACAGATGTATTAGAATTATGATAGTGGAAGGGCGCAGTTTGTCTCAATCATTCCAGAGAGCAGGATGCCAAGAACTGGCTGAAATTATGGAAGCTAGAATATCAGGAAAATTGAGCTACCTGCCTGGCAATCTATCTATCTATCTATGTATTCCAGTATTTCTAGCCCATCCTATAGCCACAGATGTCAGGGTAAGGTATGGATCCATACAATTAGCTGAATAAACTAATAGCATTGGAATATTTTAAAACAATATAAAATATGTTTAAAATGTTTCAAATCACTTTAAAGCAGGTAAGGTGGAAACAGAAAATGGAAGGAGAATGATCTCGAACTATAGCACTAAAGCTCTTTAACAGTTTGTAGCAGCGGACAAACAATAGAACCCAGGAAATAATCGTACAGTGTCCATATGCTAACTCAACGGTCCAGCAGCAGCTTCTAGATCAAACCTCCCCATGTCGCCAGGGCTCACAAACTAAATGGTTTTGAGTCTTCTTGCCATTTAAGATCTCCTCTTCTTGATCCCATTGACATCTCTGGCATGCTTGATAGAGTGGCCTTTCTCAGGAGGCTCGATTATCCCCCTTCCTTTCTATCTTTCTGTCATCAGCTGAAGACCCCCATCTCTTTAGGCAGGCTATTCATAACCATAACAGAGTCCCTGGGCACTAGTTTTTAATTTAATGAATTTGCTTTTAAAGTTGTAAATGTTTTAATTCACTTAATCAATTTGAAATTGTTGTTATAGCTTAATTGCTTCGTAATGTGTAATTTATTACATTTTTAAATTTTACTTGTTTTATGATTGTGAGCCACATGAATCCCCTTAGCAGGAGAAAGTTGGCCTGCAAATGACAGACAGATACATGGTAGGTAGGTAGGTAGGCTGGCTGGCTGGCTGGTTGGCAGACAAGCAGGCAGGCAGGCAGGCAGGTTGTTTGGTAGGCAGGCAGGCAGGCAGGAAGTTTGGCTGGCTGGCTGGTTTGTTGCTTCATTGGTTCATTCATTTTAGGAGCCTTTGCTCTTGGTACTTCCTATAATATTCCATTGGAGAGCAAGTTACTAGTGTCGGACATGGTATTCCAAATGCAGCCACATCGTTGATTTTAATAAAGGCATTGTAGTTATGCATATTTGCCTTTCTTTTGCTTCTCATCCAAATCAGGGTCCTTGATTTTCAGGAAAGAGTTCTCAGAAGAGAGCCATTTATTTGGTTGAATAGACTGTGCATTCTGCAAGGTGCCATGCTCAGGTTTCTGTCAAAGAAATTAGGAATAAAGTTGACTATCCAGGGAGAAGGAGATTACCTGCTCTGAGATAAGTGCCTAAGCAGACGTGGAACATCTGGTTTATGAAAATTTCAAGGAGTTGCAGGTTATGAGGTCTGGTAGAGATTTTGCAATGCTGGTACCATTTTAATGAAAACACCTCAGGATTTTTGCAGTAGAGTGTGCAGTTAAGGAAGACCAAAGGTCAAGAGGGCAGGTCCAAACTTTCAGTGATTTCTTACATGATTTACACACATACCCTTTAAAAAACTCAGGAAATGCCTAAATATCCAGCTGTTATGTCTCATTTAAGAGTAAATAGAGATATATGTGGGGACCTAAGTGGCTTTCATGGTTAAGATCTGAGGACTGCATGACAGAATGACCTCCGGTTGTCTGTCCCAGATCCTGCCAACCTAACAATTCAAAAGCAAGAAATTGGAAGTAGATAAATAGGTACTGCTTCGGTGGGAAAGGTAACAGTGTTCATTGAATTCTGGTGTCTAGTCCGACATGTATTCTGTATATTTGGTTTGTAATATTTGGAACCAAAAACTCTTCTAAAAATGGTCAGTTTTATCAGAAAAAAATCTACATATGTGTGTTTTCATGTTGATAACCCTGGGTTGAAAGGATTTTTGCAGAGGATGCCTGAGTACATTAGGAACCCTTTTTTGGGTGATGTTTCAGTGACAACAGTTTCAACAACTGATATTTTGAGTGTCGTTTGAGCAAGATGTTTCCATCCATCTTTCCATCCATTCATTCACTTTTTCTTGGGTGAAACTGACATTTTTGCCTTGCCTCTTAAATCAGTTTATGCCTCCCCAGCTGTCTCCGGGCTCATCCCTCCCAGGGGCCAGGGAGAAATGCAGTTGATGGGGCAGTGGGGTTTTTGCCACAGCCACCCCTGGACTAATTGGCTGGGGTAGAGAGGCTGTGGAATTAGCATTGTTAAATTATTATTGTAATACGGTATTTTTTATCTTTATTTTTTTTTTGGTATCCAGCATTGTATTTGTTCTTTTGAATGTGATATAATTATGGTGTTATTTGTATTATTACTTGTGTTTATACTTGTGTTTATATATTTGATTGTAAGCCGCCCTGAGTCGTGTTCCCCTGATTGAGTGGGGTAGAAATCGAAAAATTAAATTAAATTAAAATTAAATTATGTAAAATTAAATTATGCAGTGGTTTTACCCCAGGACGGATAATTTGTTCATCCATCCTAGTACTGTACTGTCTATTCTGTGTCTGGCTCACAACAGTCATCTCCAGAGCCAAGGTAAACTTTTCCCCACCTTGTTTGCTACCTGTTCTGTTTTTAACCCAGGATGTCATAAACCAAAACTTGGGGATTGCAGGTTTTGCTCCTACTTTGCTACTGAGAGATGATTCTTCCTCTTGCCTAGCAGTTAAATTGATGTGAGTTTTTAATAAAGCACTCTACTTTGCTTCAAATCTTCATTGACAGTAAAGATTAAACAGTCCTGTAGATTATTTGGAGTAGAGAGGGGAGAGAAGTTCATTCCACATGGAGCTTGGTGCATACTTACCAGATTTTGCACTTTGGGAATCGATACTTAAAATGGGAGGCAATCAGTGATGGGATGTCACCGGTTCTAGACGGATCTCTGGAACCGGTAAGATGATTCCCGGAGGGTTCTCCGTGAGGGGAAGTCCACTTTTGGGGCGTCCGGTTCCGGACGCCTGACCGAAAGGAAAAAAAAAATTAAAATCAGAGATAAAATGGCTCCAATTGACTGCGCATGCGTCAAATTGAGTTTCTGGACATGCGCAGTCAATTGGAGCCAAATGGATCCAATTTAAAAAAAAAAAATCTTCCGAAGCTGGAGCTGCGAACCAGAGTTGAGGGATAGGAAAATGTGAAGGGGGAAAGGGGGGAGGGTTAGAGGGGGGGGGAGAGAGGTTAGAGATGGGCTGCCTTCCTGCCTCCCCCTCCCTCCCCCCTCTGGTTGGCTCCCTCCCAACGGGGGAGAGGAGAGAGCAGGAGGGAAGGAGGCGGCGACAGAGACGGTGGCGGCGTGAGAAGCCTGTGGATGCTCAGTCCCTCCCGGGGGACTCCAGGCATGAGCGATGGGGGGAGCGATGCTGGCAGGCGCCCCTTCCTCCTGGGGGAGCCCGCGGCCCCCCCAGAACGACTCCGGGACAAGGAGCCCCACGGGGCGCTGGAGAAAGCCAAGCTACGCGCAGAGGTTGCCGGAGGAACCCAGGATCTGGCGCCAGGGACTTCGGCCCCCAGCCCCGGGGGCGCCTCGAAAGACTCCGTCCGGGACACGGAGAGCCAAGCCTCGGCCGGCGAAGCGGACTACTGCCGCCGGATTCTGGTGCGAGGTAAGAGCCCGGGACTTCCCTGGGCGGCTGCGTCTCCGCCTTCGGTTTCCAAGCGGCCCGAGCCCTGAAGGCGACCACTCCCTTTCCTGCTCCGGCCCCGGGAGCCAGTGGCCCTTCCTCCCAGTCCTGCTTGCGCCTGGGTCACCGCCTCCCGACCCCCGCTGCCTGGCACCCTTGCCCTCCTAGAGCTCCGAGCCTGCCCCGAGTTTTCTCCTTCTTCGCCCCCCCCCGCCCCTTCTAGGGGAGGTGGGTGGGTGATTTATTTGTGTTTTCGGTGGGTGGTTGTACTTTAATTTAAATTTTATTTTATTTATTTCTTTATTTTATTTCTTTAAGTTATATACGGGTCTGTGTGCATGTTTATTTATTTATTTTTTATTTTTGGCCTTGCCCACAACGTCATGACGTCATGACGTTGGCTCCGCCCATGACGTCATGACGTCATGACATTGGCCACGCCCATGACGTCCGTGACGTCATGGCGTGGTAGTAGAATTTTTGACATCCCATCACTGGAGGCAATTGTCATTTCTCTGTATGCATGACTTCAGATCACGACATGGTGTACCAGAGATGCCTACCAAAAGCTCCAAGGTTAGGGAAAGTAATGCACAGAAAGAAATGCATAGATAGAAATTACGTAAGGGGAAGTAGCTGGCAACAGAAGTGAATTGATTGATATCCAAAACAACTGTATCTGACAAAGATGCATGCTAAAATGCATACTAGAAGAAATGCATGCCAAAAATTATGTATAAATGTCTATAAGTACTTTGAAATATCGTAAACTGGTGCAGATATGTGATGGACTGGAGAATCAGAAAAGGGAGTCAGCAATACTCAGATGGACAGATCAGCTGCCTCTCAAGGTCAAGATGTCCCTTGCTCAAAAGCCAGTCATGTCCAATTCTAGGGGGTCAGTGCTCATCTCCATTTGCTGCCCAAGTGCCAGCATTGTCTGCATCTGCAGACATTTCCATGGTCATGTGGCAGCCATGACTAGATGCCAAAGTGGTACCTGTTTAGGTAAAAGTCACCCTTGCTCAAAAGCCAGTCATATCTGAATCTAGGGTTCGGTGTTCATCTCTTTGTACAACCAAAGAGCCAGCACTGCCTATGTTTGCAGACATTCCCATGGTCATGGGGCAGGCATGACTAGACACTGTTCATCTTCCCACTGTGGTAGTACCTGCTAACTACTTACAATTTCTTGCTTTCAAACTGTTCATTTGGCAGGAGCTGGGACAGACAATGGGGGCTTATTCTGCCACTCAAGTCTTGAACTGCTGACCTGCCAACCTTCTGGTCATCAAGCTTAGCATCTTAACCACCCAGGGAGTTATAAAGGGCCTATTCAGACCGGCAAGTTCCTTGTGTGATCATTTCCCAATGTCCTTCCACTGTATGTGTGAATTGAACCCACTGGTTACCTCTGATAAGATATGAGCAGGAAGGAAATTGAACTATCTGACTCTTAGTGCCTGATGGCACCCCCCACCCCACCAGTACTAAGTGGATTGTGTGGCTCACAGTGGCTAATCATATGTGTTTGTCCCACCCAAAGCAGTTGCCTTAATTAACTGTAGGGACAACCATTTCAACGAATATTGTTTCTCACCACCAGCAAAGAACAGTTGGCTTTGCACATGAAGTTCTGCGCATGCATAAGCCAGACTCAGTGTTCCAAGCAAACAATGAAAAAGACTGTCTCCGCATCTCCAGCTGATACGTGTTATTATTGCCTCAATTATGACGAAGGCACAACACAATAATTTCCTGGCTCTTCTGCTCATTGAAAGCCCGGCTACCGCCAAATCATGGTGTTAATCATGTAATGACTAATGTTCTCATCGTACGAGACGGCATCATTAACTCAAACAGCAGTCAAAAAGGTTACCCTTGAGATCTACTATTGTTGGGCTTCCGTTAGGGGTGGGTGGGGGTGGGGTGGGAGGGAATGAAGCTTTGTAACATGTTCCCCGGAATGAATCAGAACTACCCTGAGCCGTCTTTCAGGCATGAAGAAAACAAACTGTGTATTTATTGGAATGGTAAAGCTTGTTTTGCCAAGAACTGGGGCCAATTAATTCAATTAGAACAATTCAGAGAGAACCGGTTGCAAGTCAGAGGGGTAGAATTTATCTTTCATATTCAGAAGCTTTTTGCTGATGCTGGGTAGAGACAAACAATTGAGCAACCTTACCCAACCTGGATCTCTCCAAGGATGGCCATCATCTACAGTCATCATCATCCATAGTTGTTGTTGTCCAGTCACGCACTCAAGTCTGGCCCTTTGCGACTCCATGGACCACCGCATGCCAGGCTCCCCTGTCCTCTGCCACACAGAGATCTAAGCCCATCACATCAACAATGCCATCCAGCCACCTCATCCTCTGCCTTCTCCTTTTGCCTTTGATCTTTCCCAGCATCAAGGCCTTCTCAAGTGAGTCCTCTCTTCTCTTTTGGTGGCCAAAGTACTTGAGCTTCAGCTTCAGTATTTGTCCCTCCAATGAGCAGTCGGGTTTGATTTCTTTTGACTGATTAGCAAGGCAGTTATTGGGAATTATACTCCAAAGTTCTTCTTCTTTCATGTCCCGATCAAACCCTGAATTGCCAAACTGAAGCCACTTTCTTGGCTTTGTTGTTGGCCAAACTTAAGTCCTCATAGGTGCAACTACCCAGAGCAGTACATACAAGAATGTGGCAATATGTAAATCAAAGAAAGAGATAGAGAGAGAGAGAGAAAGGAAGGCGGGAGGTAGGGAAGGAAGAGAGAGAGAGAGAAAGAGAAAGAAAAAAGGAAGGAAGGAAGAGTGCCAGCCAGTCATAGACACCCTTCAAGCCCTATAGTAAATCATCAATTGTTGCTCCAGTCTCATGTTGTGCATGTGGACAACTTTTTACACCACTTCTATAGAACTTATTTTGAAAGGCAACCTCTTCAAACACTGAAGCTGGGGAGGAGGGCACCTTTTGAAACCTTGGTGTCTGGTATTACACATTTAATATTTTGAAGAAGCTTTTAGAAATGGAGGATTTTGACTTCCTCATAGGTGAATGCAGGGAAGAGAATGAAATGAAATTAGAAATTGAAATGTCAAGTTCTAAAGAAAGACGAAATCAAAATGAATCCCAAATATATTTTAAAGGTTTTTTTAAAACTTTGCAACATAAAATGAAACTTTACTCAAACTAGTTTCAAAACAGAGAGGCCGAGAATGAAGGAGAGAGACTGATCTTAAACAACCTTTCTTTTTCTACCTCTTCTGTATGTCAGATGCCGGTTTGCTGTCTCAGATGGCAATAGGGCTGATTGCTCATAAAAATAAATGTAGCATGTTTTGAGCTGGAGCATCAGCAAGACAACCTTTCATTTAAATATATCCTCTTGTTGGTATCATTCCACTTAAGACCAGGAGAGATGTAGCAGCAGATGCCAAAAGACCTAAGCAAGAGAAGGGCTCTCAGCATCCTCTAAATAAAAATTGGCCTCAAGTCCACCGACTCAGATCCAGAAAGACCTTTAAGGCAGGTAGAAACACTCTTGAGGGTACACACAAGAGCAAAACCAAATTAGAAGATGGAGGAAGGAGCTCACTGGGCAAGGAATAACCTAGACAGGCATGATTAGACACCAGAGCACACAGAACACTGTTTCCTTTCCTGCTGAAGAGGTACCTATTGATCTACTTGTAATTTCTTGCTGTAGAACTGCAAGGTTGGTAGGAGCTGGGACACATGATGGGAGCTCACTCCGTCACCCATACTCCAGTCTCAAACTGCTGACCTGCTGACCTTTTGGTCATCAAACTCAGCATCTTAACCACTAAGCCACAAGGCTCTAATTTTGGTAATAGTACCTTGGAAGGAAGGAAGGAAGGAAGGAAGGAAGGAAAGAAAGAAAGAAAGAAAGAAAGAAAGAAAGAAAGAAAGAAAGAAAGAAAGAAAGAAAGAAAGAAAGAAAGAAAGAAAGAAAGAAAGAAAGAAAGAAAGAAAGAAAGAAAGAAAGAAAGAGCAAACAACTGAACAATCTTACTCAACCTGGATCTCTCCAAGGATGGCCATCATCCACAGCAACCATTATCTTGGCCTAAAGGGAAGAGGACACGGGTGGTGAGGTTGAGCTGGCAACATTTTTTTTATTTTTTTGAAGTGTTTGTTGGGATGGGTTGATGCTTTGTGATGATGAGTGGGATATTTGCTGAAATGCTTCTGATATGTTGAAATGGTTTTGAGATGTTTCTGTGATTGTTATTTTGTAATTGTAACTATGATACTGTATTGTGTTTCCTTGTTAGCCGCCCAGAGTTGCTCTGTGGGGAGGGGGCGGCAGCAGCATACAAATTGAAAAATTAAATTAAATTTAAAAATAAATTAGATCTCTAGTTAGCAAGGGAGTTATTGGGAATTATACCCTAACCTTCTAAGAGGGTTTCAAGTAGCAGAGAAAAACCTGTGATAAGGGAAGTGGAGTATTAATGTGCCACATTTTTCACTCTGCATTCCTGCCGTTCCAGCTTCTTTGTGCCCTGCTTGGAAAAGTTATTATTTTTTGGGATTGAAATTCCCAACAAAGCCATAGTCCTAGCCTGCCAAACTTGATGGGCACTCTTTACGCTTTATGCCAGATGTTGGGCTCACCAGGGTAAAGGTATCAAAAGAACTGTAGTGTTGGACATGACCCTAAAACTCAACTAGGCCAAGTCCTGGTCAATAGAGGGAATCGACAGCTAGGACATGATTAGGTTTCTCTGTCCCACCCAAGCA
Source organism: Furcifer pardalis (assembly GCA_030440675.1). Taxonomy (NCBI): domain Eukaryota; kingdom Metazoa; phylum Chordata; class Lepidosauria; order Squamata; family Chamaeleonidae; genus Furcifer; species Furcifer pardalis. The sequence goes on from CP126891.1 coordinate 49,186,316, forward strand.
AATTCCATCTGTAGGGTGAACATTTCAAGAAGCTGGTAGCCCATAGCCCAGTCCAATCCACCTATTCAGAGTCCTTTCCATATACCCTAAAAGTAGGACTTGAGTACCAAAGCGTAGTTCTTGGACTACCTGACCTTTTCTAAATAGCTCTCCTCTTTTCTGGAGAAGAGGAGGGTATCATGGTCTCCATACCTTAGGACAATGACAGAGGAGAGGATCTACAACTCATTTGCCAGACCAAAGGGTGAAAACCTATAAAATGATTCCAGCATGTCACAGACTAACATGGCTACTATTCCAAAAAAAAAAAAAAAAATCAAGTATAAAATGACTGCCATCTCTAATAACAAGCTCTCCTAATGATAGCTGCTTCATGATAGCAGTAGTAGTCACTAACAGTGATGATGGAAATTAGGTAGGATGCTTCATTATGCCAATTCTGGATCTTAAATTTAGCTGGAATAGCAATTTACAGAATTAGGCTTTTATGAGTCTTCTTTTAAATTGTTGTTTTCATTCCAAGCTGACATCCTTTTTTAAAAAATCGTTCTTCCTGTAATTTATTTTAACCAGGAAACTTGTACACCAAAATCAACTGCTTCTGCTCCCTTACAGAGTTGGGGAGAAAGGACATGCACTCAGACAGTTGCTTCAAGGAACAGAGACTAAACCCATGTCCTTCATCTTGTTCTCACAGAGTTCAGAAAGATCTATAAGTGCCTACAGTTACACCCTTTATTTTAGATCTTGGCCGTACCATCAGCCGAGCAATCTAATACACCAGGTAAGGTAGGGGGAAGAAAGAGGAAAAGTTCCTTATGTTAGTGGACCCTCTATCACCAAGACATCAAAAATCTTGAGTGCTTTCACCAACAGAAGCTAAGGTCTATCTTGCATATCAAGTGGGATGACTATGTCACCAACATCGCAGTTCTTGAGAAGGCACATGTAAATAGCATTGAAGCTTCCATCATAGGCCATCGTCTTAGCTGGATAGGGCATGCCTGCTATATGGACAGTTCCAAGTTACTTCATCAAATTCTTTATGGGGAACTTAGCTCAGATACAGGACCTAGTGGAGCTCCTTTGAAGTATTATAAGGACCAGCTGAAACAAACAATGAAGGTGTCAAGTATAAACCCACAAACTTGAGAGACAGCAGCCGTAGATCACCTGCTTTGGCACCAAAACATCTCTGCTGCTACCAATCACTTCGAAGGAGAACACTGCAGACATGAAGAGGTTAAGTGACAAGCATAGATGTGTCGTCAAACTCAGCCACACCCTCTACCATCTATTCAATGTAATGGGTGTGGTTGCATGTTTCATGCCAGGATTGGCTTATTGAGTCATGAGAGACACATTCATCAACAGAGAAAATAACTTCCGGGGGAAAATGTATGCTTGGATACAAGTAGCAGCCGATGACATTAGTGGAAGAGCTCAAACCAGGTGGAGAGGAGAAGACGCTCAAAGTGTAAATGGCTGGCCTACTTATATACTGTCCCATGGTGCTAAGTGCTCTCTGGGTGGTTTCCAAAGCAATTAAGCAAACTCTCGTTTGCCTCCAACATGCTGGGTACTCATTTTTCTGACCATGGAGGTTTGGCAGGCAGAGTCAACATTATGCCCTCTGGGATTGAATTTAGATCATGAGCAGAGTTCTGGCTGCAGTAACCACTGTACCATGGGGGGGCTCAGTCAAGCCTGCAAATTGCTGAGACTGGAAAAGTTACTTTGTGGGTTCAGCTTCCAGGATCCCCAGCTGTAGGTAGCTGAGAGGGATCAGGCAAATGAATAAATAGGAAGAAGACTTTTATATCTAATATTTCTGACCTCTGCAAATGAGGTGCTGTGTTAGTGAGAAATGCTGTGCAAAACCCAGGGAAGCATGACCCCTCTCCACCTGCATACCTGCCATACCTGTTATTAAATCCAGCTGCATACAAATATAGCAAACAAATTAATTTAAAATATCTAAAAATCACATTCATACATACGAATGATATACTTCATTTACTTATGTGGGATCCTGGGGGATTTTGGGCAGTTTTAACCTGTCTAAATAACACAAATAATACATATCAACACTCAAAAAGAAAAGAAGACCAAGAAAGGAAAGAAGGAAACATTCTTTATTTATACTGAGAAAAAATGTTATACTTATAGTTAAAATGTATATAGCTTTAATTTGTTTTTGTCATTGTATTATTGCTATCCCTTTTTTCCTCTTTATTTTTTATAAATAAATAAACAAACAAACCAAGAAACAAATAAATAGTGCCAGCCAGCAATTGACATCCCTCAAGCCCTATAGTAAACCATCAATTGTCAGTCCGGCCGTGGGCTCAAGTCCACTTATGCTGTGCATGTGGAGAACTTTTATAGACCTTATTTTGAAAGGCACTTTCTTCAAACACTGAGGTTGGGGAGGAGAACCCCTTCTAAAACTTTGGTGTCTGGCATTGTACATTTAATATTTTGAAGGAGCTTTCATAAATCAACGATTTCTACCTCTTCATATGTGAATGGAGGGAAGAGAAGAGAATGAAATGAAATTAGAAATTGAAATGTTGAGTTCCAATGAAGGAAGAAATCAAACTGAATCCCAAATAGCTCTTAAAGGTTTTTTTTACAAGACCTTTTGAAACATAAAATGAAACTTTACTCAAACTGGTTTCAAAACAGAGAGACAGAGAATGAAGGAGAGAGACTGATCTTAAACAACCTTTGTATTTTTACCTGTTCTGTATAAGTCAGGTACTGGTCTGTTGTGTCATATGGCATCTTGCTGGAGCATCAGCAAGACAACTTTTCATTTGAATATATCTTCTTATTGGTATTGCTCCACCTAAGATCAGGAGAGAAGTAGCAGTGGATGCTGAGAGAACTAAACAAAAGAATGACCCTTGACACCCTCTAAAATGATAGGAGCCTCAAGTCTTCCGCCTCAGATCCAGGAAGAGCTGTATGGCAAGAACAAACTTTCTTGAAGGTACACAAGAGCAAAAACAAATTGGAAGATAGGAGGAAGGAGCTCACTGGACAAGGAATAACCAAGACAGGCATGACTAGATGGTGGAGCACACAGAACACTGTTACCTATCCTGCCGGTAGTACCTATTTATCTACTTGTAATTTCATGCTGTAGAACTGCTGGGTTGGTGGGGGCTGGGACAACTCATTCTGTTACCCATACTCGAGTCTTGAACTGCTGACTGCCTACCTTTTGGACATCAAGATTAGTGTCTTAATCACTAAGGCACAATGGAACTAATTTTGGTAATAGCACTTAGAGAGAGAGAGACAGACAGACAGACAGACAATCCTTTGATTCTATGCTCAAAAATGGAGGTATTAAATAATACTCCAGAGTGGACCCTGGGATAGAGAACCTCTCAATAGCAAGAAGTTTGTATGTCCAAAAAGACAGAGCAAACAGATCTGAGAATGGCTACTAAACAACCCAAAAGAATATGTCTAACACAACCAACAACAGTAGGAGGCAACCAGACGCTCTCTTTCAGTCCTGAGCCTCCAATGCATCCATGATACGGGGCTGCCTGCTTATTCATGCCAGCTGAGAATCCGCCTCCACTCATCTGTTATGTTTCAACGTCCTTATTAACTTCAGCATCACAGTGAGGTGACTCATTAATAACTATTAAGGGTGATTAGTTTTCTTCAGGCTGATATATTAGCCACCACAACCATCCATCACACAAACCCTTCCCTCCTTCTACATCTGGATGCTCTTGCACTCATGTTTAATTGCAGTTATTGGCCTGAGTTTACCAGCTCAATGTGATCTGCTCCTTAATACGCCAGGGGGGAACTAGGGGACTAAAGAGTAAAGGAAATCAATATTGAGTTTACTGGCGAAGAGCTAGTAAACCATAGTTAGAGGATAGGACTAGGATGTGGAAGATCTCAGTTCTCTTTGTTCCGCCCAACATTCTGCTCAAGATGATTGTAAAGATAAAGTGGAGGACTTACTGGAGGAAAGATGGTGCCTAAAAATGATGAATAACACTAGCCCTCCTTTTTGGATGTGCACCTTACTATAGTGAAGGAGCTTGAATGTGTCTGGGTTAGAGAAGAAAGTAGAAAAGCACAATTATAGTTGAGCATGAATTTAGAAATTGTGCCTACAAAAGAGTCATGTATCTTTAGAGTGAAAAATGAAGAAATTGGAATTGTCTCTTAAGATATCTCCCCATACTTTATGTATGGGCTGAACTTTTGTTTATTAATATCTTCTTCTTTTGTCATACCTACATTCGAATATTGGTGATCATCATGGTAATGACCCATGGAGACTATCCTGCGAATATAATGCAGTGGCCTTTCATCTGGTTTCTGCATCCCAGCATGACCCCATTACCACTGATCCAGTTCCATGAGTCACTTTCTAATCCTGAGCCCTTTTGGCACGCAGGCCAGAATTAATGAAGCTTCCATCAAGACGGATTCAAGAGTGTTTTAACTTACTTAGGGACCCTCACTGTTCCCTGTGGATTTCAGTACCCAGGTCCTCAGGGTTTTCAGGTTAGTTAACCACCACCTGACCTTCAGTGTTGAGTTACTGGCAATATGGACTACTCTATTACCATAGCAGGATAACCTGGCTAGACACTAAACCTGGCCAGACACTAATATAATATATCACAAGTATAAGAGGCCCATTTGAATCAACAGAACCTATGGAGAAGTTGACTCACCAACTGCCCAATTATCCAGTTGGCCTACTCCGGTGTAACATACTATTCTAAGGGCATAGTTTTAGTCTTTGATTCTTTGTCACAGAAGGAATTATTAGTCAGTCATAGCAGTCTGATTCAGTTTAAAATGCCACAGCTTAATATTAAGGAACTCCAGGTTTTCTAGTCTTGTGATGGACTTAGCATCTCCCATGGTGATTCAAGGTGGAGTTCTCTAGAAGACAAATCTATTTAATAAACTACAAGACCCAGAATTTCATTGGACAGAACCTTGGCATTTTAAGTGAGATGAAATTGATAGAACTGTACTGTGTTGATATACTCAGCACATCTTTATGAGGAAAGGAAGAATCTGGCCATCAGCTCTTAAGAAACTAAAGAAACAGAGGTATGGGCTCCTTGTTCACAAAAATCAAGAGATGGAGATGGTGATAGTTTGAAAACGGTTATTAGCTCCAGAAAATGAGCAAAATTTAATGTGAGTAAAACTGAACCAAATGAAAAGATAAGTTGGATTCTGCTGAGCAGATGGGAGGAAGCTCAGAGGAAATTTATGGGATTTCCCCCCCCCCCCCAGCTAAGGTGGAATGCCAGTTCAAGGTGGCCTTTACTTAGACTTCTAACAATCTCAATGACCATGTAAAATGTGAAAAATGAGTACAGTACCTACAAAAATCAATGCATGTTAGGATTTAAGGCAATAGTAGGTCTTGAACTTGTAATTCAAGAGAGATGCGAGATAAGGATAAGAGGATTTCTCCTCACATTCCTTTATTATTCCTCTCATTTACTGTGCTGTTTTCCCCGCCTCCTGCATTCTTGATAAACTCTCCAATTCATCCTGAAAGAAGGACATACATACACCACAGACATCCTTCCTCTGTTTCATTCCTTTGTGTGCATCCTTCTTCCATTGCATGTTACTAGAGCTGTGAGCCTCCACAGCCCTACAAAACTCAATGGACTGTCCCTTCTCCATTCCCTCAACTGCTGAGCCAACCCAAGTGGGTTCTAACAAAGAAGGATTGATTGAAACTTAGTCAAAGGGCCCAACAATTGTTTGTTCTCTTGGTGGTAATGCCTCAGGGTTATTTAAGTCTACTAGACCAGGCTCTGACCAGGTTATCCTGCTATGGTAATAGAGTAAACCATATTGCCAGTGACTCAATGCCAAGTGTCAGGCAGTGCTTAACTAACGTGACCACCCTGAGGACTAATGGCCTTGTGTGCCAAAGTCCACAGGAAAGGCTGATGGTCCCCAAGTGGATTAAATCCCACTTGAATCCATCTTGATGGAGGGCAGCAGCTTCATCAATACTGCCCTGGGGCTGATGAGGACCAGAAAGTGACTTGTGGAACTGGATAAGTGTTACAGGTGTCATGCTGTGATATGGAAGGCATTATATTCTCAGGACAGTCACCATGAGGATTGCCAATATTCGGATTTGGATATGGCAGAACAACAACAAGAAGACCAGGCTCAATTTTCTCCTTCTCAACACCCTACATCAATGGCATTTGGGGGCGGTGTTGATTTTGGTCTCCCTTATGGATGGGTGCCAAGTGGTTCTGAAGTGAGGGCCGATGTGGCTGCTGGGTATATGGAGTATGGCTGGTTCTGGTGGAATGCAAATTTGGAAAAGTGGCCATTGCATTCTCATTATCAATGCTGATGGTTCTTCTACCCTTTCCTGGGCTAGTGTTTTAGCTGTGTAAGGGTTAGCTCCCTCGGATGTGTCCTAGTTTGGTGTATCAGCTGTGATGTATCTCAACATTCCCTACAGTAAGGAGGCTGTGGTGGTGGTCTTGGATTCTGGTGTTTCTCACCCTCTCCTGTGGGCACCAGCATTGTATCAAGACCCTTTGCTAGGGGTTCTCTTTCATCCAGTAGTCCTACATTCACTCTAGTAATAGGTCCTCATAGTTCTCATTTTCTAAATTATAGGCTTTGCTGGGACTTCAGTGGCTTAGTGGTTAAGATGCTGAACTTGAAGGTCGGAAGGTCAGAAGCTCCAGACCCAAGTGCTGCATGTCAAAGAGACTGACCGTCATCGGTCCCAGCTCCTGCCAACCTAGCAGTTCAAAAGCAAGACATTGCAAATAAATAAATAGGTACCACTTCAGCAGGAAAGGAAACAGTATTCCATGTACTCCAGCGTATAGTCATTTAGGAACTCAAACCCTCAGCCTATTCAGGGTCCTCCATGTGATGTAGGGTGGGGGAGTTGAGTTCCTCTTTCTTTGTTTACAAGATTGGACAGGATTGGCAGTTTCCTTCTGCTTCCTGACCAAATTGATCTTTATGGGAGTCAAGCATAACTGAGTATTGCCTGTGTCTAATGGAAGCAGGTCTCTGTCAGCTATGCTCATGTGGTGATCCCAACCCACCGGGAGTCTCCATGACAGCCCTTCAAAGCACCCCTTGAAAAATCCTCCAAAGATCACTGCTTAACCTATCTCTGTGAATTGTTGTCTGTGATAGGTTTTGCACCCAAGGGGTTTGTGAAGAATCAACTCACTAATGCTGTTGTATGGTGGTGCTGTAATAATACAATGCACACTAGAGAGCTGTGCTCCACGTATCCTCCTCGCATGTGGACCTGTGAAGTCCGTCTTCTGCCTGAACATTGTGAAAGCTTGCCTGTGCTCACTCTTCATAAGGAAATGAAAGCTCTCCAGTGTACCTGACAGATGCTGTGAGTGCTTAATGGGCAACTCTACTAGGGAGAAGGGAGTGCAGTGGCTTAGTGGTTAAGATGCCGGACTTGATGACTGGAAGGTTGGCAGGTCAGCAGTTTGAGACCCCCATCGTCTGTCCCAGGCCCTGCCAACATAGCAGTTCAAACGCAAGACATTGCAAGTAGATAAATAGGTACCACTCTGGTAGGAAGATAAACAGCATTCCGTGCACCCTGGTGTCTAGTCATGCCTGCCACATGTCCACAAAAATGTCTGCAGATGCAGAAAGTGCTGGCTCTTTGGGGCGGCATATAAGTCAAACATAACAACAAAAACAACAAGAAGCTTGATATCAATGCAGATGTATAGCAGCTTTGCTCCTCTGGTGCCTTTTTGCAGCCGTGCTGGTGGGAAATTGATTTACCCCAGCCACCAAAAGGACCTTTAAAAAGTATTCCTGGCAGGTTGTAAAAACAGGATGTTTATCGGGGTTTAGGTGGCCCTCCATCCTTTTAAAAGATTTAGCAAGCTTGAGTCATGGACTCCAGAACAAGCAGACAGCTTGTTGAGCGGTCCTTGTTGAAAACAAACTGTCCTTTAAAGGACACTGGTGGAAAAATCTCCATAAAGAGGTTGGTTTTTCCTCTAATACCTCATTCTGGGAAGTTTAAAAAATTGCTACATCATTTCTCAATCTGTTACCTTTCAAGGGTGTTGATTACATATTCTGTCGTCCCCAGTTGGGGATTTGTCTCCATAGATTGTTACATTTATTTATTTATTTATTTTCTTAGAATTGTACCCAATTTAGAGATTGATTTACTGATTTATTTAGATTTGGCCTCCCTGTTCAGCTCAATCCAGCTGTTGTATGTGTCTCAGTTATGGGTGAACAGAGATCTATGTGGGGACAACAGTGGCTTAGTGGTTAAGATGCTGAGCTTGACAATCAGAAGGTCAGCAGGTCAGCAGTTCAAGACCCGAGTGCTGCATGAGAAAGTGAGCTCCCATCATCTGTCCCAGCTCCTACCAACCTAGCAGTTTCAGAGCAAGAAATTGCAAGTAGATTAATAGATACTGCTTTGGCAGGAAAGGTAGCAGCATTCTGTGTTTTCTGGCTTCTAGTCACACCTGCCAGGGAAATGTCAGCAGACACAAACAGCACTGGCTATTTGGCTGTACATGGAAATGAGCACTGTCCCCCGGAGATGGTTATGACTGGCTTTCAAGCAAGGGAGACCTTTACCTTTAACCTTATGATGTGCAAAAATATAAGAAGATGTACACAGGATCAGGCCAGCAAGGAAGACCCAAAAGATCTGATTGAAATCCCATCTGTGACCTGAATACCTATGTCTTAGCATCATACCAATTGTTGCAATCAAAGTGACAGTTTAAAGCCTTTTATATTGATGCAATGTCAACATATGTAAACCTTGTCAGGCTGTCAGCCTTTGTGCACTTAGATTTTGCCACCTCAGGGCTGCAGATACTAGCTATTTGCAAACACATTTATAGCACACACAGTTTTATATGACAGAATCATACGTCTTCAAAGTCTTCCAATTTATTTGACAAAGTTATATGAAAGAAGTGTGACATTTTATCAGCTTTACTAGTGGATTGTGTTTCCATGTCTGTTCTGTCACGATTGTGCTTTGCAGTGACGTTTCGTCATAAGCACTAAAATTCTGCCAAGAAGGTGGTTTCATTTTGTTGGCTTGTGAGAGCTGGACCATAAGGAAAGCTGAGCACAGAAGAATAGATGCCTTTGAGATGTGGTGTTAGAAGAGAGTTTTGAGAGTCCACTGGACAGCGAGGAGAACAAATAGGTCAATCTTAGAAGAAATCAAACCTGACTGCTCCTTAGAAGGTCAAATAGTGAAGATGAAGCTAAAGTACTTTGGAGAGAGGATTCGCTTGAGAAAGCCTTGATGCTGGGAAGGGTGGAGGGCAAAAGAAGAAGGGGACAGCCCAAAATGAGATGGCTAGATGGTATTGTAGACACAATTGGGCACAGAGCTGAGCAAGTTGAGGAGGATGGTGGAGGACAGAAGTGCCTGGCGGACAGTGGTCCATGAGGAGGGCAAAGGGTCGGAATCGACTGTGCGACTGAACAACAACAAAAGACAGGAAAAAGAAGAAAAAGACTAGTAGGTAGCCAAATTATTGCCATGCCCTTCAATTATGTGCCCACTCCTTTCTAAAGCTGTCTGAGGTGTGGTGGCCATTATTAATATCAGAGTTCCTTTTCTCTATCCCAAAATACCCATCATTCAGGTGCACAGGCACCACTTTGTTGGCAAAAGGCTACAGTCTGCAACTTCAGTTATTGAAGAACTAGGACAGTATTACAACATCAACCATGTGAAACTTAATCCAAGCAAGAATCAAGTGTGTGCTTTTCACCTTCGAAACCAAGAAGCAAGGGTTAAGTGGGATGTTACATGGCATGGGAACTGATAACAGCATTGTTCAATGCCAAAATACCTCAGTGTGACACGTGACAGGACACTCTCTTTTAAGCAGTACTGCGTGAGAGAGGTAGCAATGGATGCTGAGAGAACAAAACAAGAGAATGACACTCTACATCCTCTGAACGGATATGAGTCTCAAGTCTGCAGGCTCAGATCCAGGAAGAGCTTTATGGCAAGAGCAAACATTCTTGAGGGTACACAACAGCAAAACCAAATTAGAAGATGGAGGAAGGAGCTCACTGGACAAGGAACAACATTAAACGATGATATAGCTAAAGAACTCAACGTCCCTTATATCACTTGGAGGACCCGGAACAGGCTGAGGGATGGAGTCCCTAAATACATGCTCAAGTGGGGGCTGCTGGCCAATAACTGCACTGATGAGGACTTAAGTTTGGGCAACCACAAAACAAAGAACATTAACTCTTGTATTTAAATGTGAGCTTTCATGGACCAACATTTGTATCTGTTTTTGCTGTTCTGTTTTATTTACACTCAGATATGCTTGCACAGACTAACACGGCTACCACTTCAAACATTTCAACTACTGTATAAAGGTTTGACACTTCCCCCGGTCCTCTCTGTTCCACTGTTGTTAAAAAGTGGGAGAGAGGGAAGCTAGTGGCCATTCTTGTAACTGAGACATCTAAAAAGAAACAAAAAGGCCAAATGTTGACATTAATTCATCAGTTTCCCCAGAGAGGATCCACTGGTGAAATTGACACAGAAAATGTGGAGTTCTGTCAATTCTGGGACTTGGAAGTCCCAACCAGAAATTGTCCAAGCTTTGCTGACCAAAACTTTCCACCCAGATTTTAAAAGTGCCTAAAGTGGAGGAAATTGTGGACATGAAATGCAATGGAGAAAGACTTTCAAATGATCATTGCAAATGCTGAAAAATGGAGATAGGAGGTTTGCATTAAATGATAGGAAGAAATGCTAGTCTCCAGGAGGGACCTCTGCGCCGCCGCCGCCCGCCCTCATGATAGGTGATTTATTTTACTTTATTGGAATTTGGTGAAAGACAGGCCTGTCAATTCAGTGAAGGAGATCAATTAACCTCTATGAATTGAGGATAAGCATACAATTAAAATATATTTGCACCTTTGGCAAATATAGGTAGGCAGCAATTAGATACCTAATTTGCTACAATTCTACAGATCTTCCAGTAAACTTGATTATTAATTCTTTTGCAGTAGCAAATGAAAAGTTAATTGCCTGTGTTAAAACAGGGCTTTTCCCTTTTCTGATTTAAAGACTGCCTGTATTTAACAATTCATAGTAGAGTGTGGAAGTTACTTGTTGAAGTACAATTCTCAGAATCTTACAACTTACTCCTTCCTTCCTTCCAAGAAGAGCCCTTGCGATGAAGTGGCTAAACTGCTGTATTTCAGCCAAACTGTGCTCAAAATCTGAGTTCGATCACAATGGGGATCAAGGTTAACTCAACCTTGCATCCTTCTTTGGTCAGTAAAATGAGTAATTTCATAGCAGAAATTATTCTGGGTTGAAAGGATTTTTGCATTAGAAACTCCGCTCAGGAAACACCCAAATGAGGCTCCTTTCCCAAGAGCTGAGACAGAGACAGGTGCTCAATCCATCATACAGTACCTGAGTCTTGAACTGTCAACTTACCAGCCTTCCAGCTAGCAAGGTGAGCTTCTTAATCACTGAGCCACTGCAGCCTCTAACAGAAATAAAATAGAAACAATCATGAGAAGACTTTCTTGGAAATGATGATAATGCTGAGAAAGGTGGGAGGAAGCAGGAAAAGAGGAAGACCAAAAATGAGACAGATTGGCTCTTTAAGACAGTGATGGTGAACCTTTTAGAGACCGAGTGCCCAAACTGCAACCCAGAACCCACCTTTATCACAAAGTGCCAACACAGTAACAGGGGAGGAAGAAAGCACTCCCATTGGGTTGCTGGGCAGAAGGACGGGGTGAACTTTGTGCTGGGGAGGAGGAGGAAGTACTCCCATTGGGCTGCTAAGCAGGGGCTGGGGCAGACTATGTGCTGGGGTGACTGCACAAGTGCCCACAGGGAGGGTTCTGAGTGCTCCTTCTGCCATGTGTACCATAGGTTTGTCACCACTGCTTTAAGGAAACCCTTCAGGGGTGTGGACGACAGAACATTTTGGTGACCTCTCACTCACAAGAGTGCCATAAATCAGCAAAAAACATTTTTTTTATCATGTCAGAAGCACACAAAGGTGCTTTCTGGGTTGAAAGGATTTTTTGCTGGAGGAACTCCACTCAGGGGATGCCAGAATGAGGCTCCTTTCATGCCCCCAAGGTATTTTCCCACCAAAGTGGTTCCTATTTAACTTCTTGCAATTTCTTGCTTTTGAGCTGCTAGGTTGGCAGGAGCTGGGACAAAGGCAGGTGCTCGATCCATCATGCAGTACTTGGGTCTTGAACTGCTGACTTGCCAACCTTCCAGCTAACAAGGCAAACTTCTTAACCACTGAGCCACCGCAGTTCCAAATCAGCGATGACTCGACAGTATCTAACAACTTTATTTTATTTTATTTCTGTGAGCATAAGCCATGACAAGGGTTTAATCACAGTGGGATAGGGGGGTTGTCTGGAAAACGTTACAAATCATGTTACAGTATATGGATATTCCACAAAGTTTTCAGAACAGAAATAAATAAATAGACCAAAAAAGACAAATAAACTGATAAAATAAAATAAAACTAACGACAGCATGAACTGTAATAAGGGTTTTTAGTCGCATCGGGAAGGATGCTTGGGAAAGTTACAAATTACGTTACGCAAATATTCCGGAACGTTTTCAGAACAGAAATACAAGTAATACCTCATATAACATTAGTATCGAATAACACTAAAATCGCATAACATTAAGGAATCTGGGGGGAAGAATTGCATCAGATAACATTAAGATCCTATGGGATGCTTCAGATAACAACCGCGAAAGCCTGTGTGGTTACAATGTATCTCTATGGATCCCATAGAGGATCAGATAACACTAAAAATCATATAACACCAAGACTTGTGGAACCAGGTTTTAGTGTTATATGAGGTTTTACTGTACATGAATAGATGTAAAAAAAAAGGCACCTAATGAGCAACAAGGTCTTCTGGAGGGCTCTTTAGATTTAAAATATAAACAATAATTACCAATCCCTCCCTTCCCCCTCCTCCCCGCTTTTTTTGATCTTGAAAGTGGCTCATAGACCACCCACGAGGGTTTCCCTTTGAAGGAAACTGGGCTTTGAAGTCCTTTTTATGAATGGAAGTTTGATACATTGTATTCGAAAGGCGAAGGGCGGGGCCGAGGAGTAATGGAGGCGCTGCCCCTCCCCTCGGGCGCCCTCTCCGCGCGTTGCATCCCGGCCTCGGTAGTTCCTTCTACTATCCCCCACCGCGGCCACCCGCACTCTCCCGAACTACAGCCCAGGACGCCTGCGCAGAGGAGAGAAAGAGACTGTTGGTGCTTCTTCCACCCACGCACCCGGCGGCGCAGTCGCAGTCGCGCTCTCTCGCCTCCAGTCCCGGACCGAGATTTGCCTGCGTTCCGCTCCGCACGCGCAGGTGAGCAGCCGGCGCGTGCCAAGGCGGGCCCTCCTTTGCACGCGCGTGTGCCTGGGGCTTGCACGAGGGATGGATTGCATGGGAAGAGAAGGAGGCTTGGACCGGAGGGGGGGAGGAATGGAAGTGGTGTCATTTTTTTGCCCCAGGAAAGGGGAAATGTTTGCATGCTGGGCTTGTTTGTTGTGTACAGCATTTGTTTATTTGTTGGGGGTTGTTGTTTCTGGTCTTGGCCATGGGGCTGGGAAAGCAAGAAGGCAGTGATGGGGTTAAAGCTTCAGGGATAGTGGCTGGATGCCTTCTTAAGGTCCCAACTCCTCCCTTTCCAAGCTTTGCAGGGAAGGAAGCTCGTGTGAATCCTTGGACACGTGTCAACCTTTCACCTTGGCCCTCTGATTGGTTGCTAGGATTTTCAGCGTTGATGGATGTGTGGAGGGTGGGTTGGAATCAGGCTGGAAACCTGTGTGTGTGTGTGTGTGTGTGTGTGTGTGTGTGTGTGTGTGTGTGTGTGTGTGTCCGTTTGTTCCAGTGGATGCATCACTGCTGTTCTGGTCTTGTGTTTTTGCTCTTGGGTTTCACTCCTGGTGCACCATTTGCCTCATGGGCTTCTTTGATGCTTCATTCAAAGCTTCCCCAAACCTTTCAACCTGTTTACAAAAATCACCACTATCACTGTAGAGTCTGGAGGAAAGTCCCGCCTCAAGTGAGCCGCCTCATTCTTTGGCTGGAGCTCTTACAATTTATTTAAAAGTTAAGTGATTGTTCTTGGGAACTTCCAGGAATATCAGTTCACCTTTTTCCTCCATGGGGAAAGCCATTGTTGTTGTGGTGGAACAGGGAAGTATGATGGTGTGAAGGCCTTAAATGTAGCTTTTAGGCCTACAAAAGCAGTTTTGGACAAGCTAGAGTTTCAGTGAGCTTTTGTTTATTTGAGTCTGTAGGAAAACAGAAATCTATTGTTGCCTTAGAAGGGATACTTTCTCAGTCGCTGGCAGGGATGGTGGTTGAAATGTTACTGCAGAAGGAGACATTGAAACACTGTCACCCAGTACATTACCCTGAATCCAGCTGGACATGGTTTTTGTTGGGTCATGAAGCTTCATAGATGATGTGAGTCTTCTTTACAAACCAAAAGGTCCATCGGGAGCTAGGCTACCAGAGCAATTGGGTAGGCTGGTCTCTTTGTAGACCATACTGCCAGCGACTCAACATCAAGTGTCAGGCAGTGGTTAACTAACCTGACCACCCTGAGGACTAACGACCTTGGGTGCTGAAGTCCTCAGGGAAGGGTGATGATCCCCAAGTGGGTTAAATCCCACTTGAATCCATCTTAATGGAGGGCAGCAGCTTCATCAATACTGGCCTGGAGCTGATGAGGACTTTGAGTGCCAAAAATTCTCAGGACCAGAAAGTGACTCATGGAATTGGATTAGGGTACAGGTGTCATGCTGTGATGTGGAAAGCAGATGAAAGACCACTGCATTATATTCTCAGGATAGTCTTAATGGCTGATCGCCATGAGGATTGCCAAAATTCAGATTTGAATGAAGAAGAAGAAAGAGGAGGAAGAAGGAGGAGGAGGATTATTTCCCTGTGTTGAAACTGCCTGGGAGAAGAAGACAATATATAAGTTCAGAATGTGGTGTGTGGTTTCTGATATACTGTCTCATCCTGGGCAAATACTGCCAAGCCCTAGCGTGCAATATGCAGTTATCTGGCTGCAGGGAATGATGTCTGGGATACAGGCCAATACAAAGATCAGCCACAAGGACCGTCTACTCTAGGTAATCCTGTATGTTCCTGTTTTTATGGTTTTCACTTGAACTTTGCAGTTTGCTTATTTCACAAGCTGTGAATATTTACTCCCTAGACCAAAGATATTGACTCTTCTTCTTACAAACTGATCTGCTCAGTATTTGCCTGACAGGCCTCCTTAAAAAAAGTTCCTGGGGCCTTAAATGTGTCAAACAAACATCCTTTCACAAAGATGCATAAATAAACAAATTTTGTGTCAGAAATTACTCTAAGTTGAAAGGATTTATGCTGGAGAAACTCTGCTCAGGGGACACCCGAATGAGGCTCTTTTCACGTCCCCTAATCCAACGTGCAGCACTTGGGTATCGAAACTTGACCTTGTAGTCTCCAAGCTCAGTGTCTTAACCACTAAGCCACCACAGTGCTGCATAAAGACGCATGATCTGCCATGAGCAACAATTTTAACTTGTGCACAGATTTGGTCTGTGTGTGGGTGGACCCAACACTATACATGGGAAGAAGCAAAGGTAAAACAGAAAGGGAACAAGCCATTGGAAATACTGTACCGGAAAGACGATGTGCCCTAGGTTTGTACAACTGCTCCCTTAATTTGTAAATATATAGTACTGTATGGTTGGATGAAGTTGTGTGTAGCAATTCAGGTCATTTTTTAAAGAATAATATGAAATATTGTCCTGGAAACCTGATTGAAATCAGTTATTTATTTGTTGTCTGTATGTAGTGCAAGATTGATTCTATTCTAATAATTTCCCTTATAATTTCCCTTATAATTATTTTCCTTATTATGTTTTTAATTAAGCTGTATTTTATGTTGACTGTAAGCCACCCTGAGTCGCTGTGGCGAGTGGACAGCGATATAAGTCAAATAAATAAATACTCTTATTCCTGATTTTATCCCTTCTAGTTACTTTAGCAGCCCTCCTCATTTCTTTTTTTAATTTCTTTTTTAAAAAGTTTTTACAATATTAAAACAAACTAACAAAACAATCTACAAAACATAAAAGAAACAATTACATACAAAAAAAAGGAAAAAAAAAGTAGTTCCCACGTACAACCTACAGCGTTAAAAGATAAGAGGAGGAAGAGAAAAAAAAATACATATCAATATAATATAATGTAGTCGGACATTACTTTAGTTATTTTCTATACATTTACTATACTGTATAATTTCACCTTTATATCCACTCTCCTCTCTAACCACAATATTACAACTTTATTATTTTGTACATGGTACCTACCACCCAGTGCACTATAGTCCTTGAGTCTACCAGCCACTCCTTTTACAACTCAATCATTCTGCCAAAAATACATTGTATTCGGAGCAGGTTTTTCTCCTTTATTATCCATCAATGTGTGTTGCAAAAAAGGTTTCCAAATGTCCCAAAATCTATTTTGTTTTATTAACCCCCTTTTTATATTTAATTCCCATGTAAGTTTTTCATTTAATGCCATATCCCAAACATCAACATACCATTTACCAATTTCTAAATTCATATCACCTTTCCAATTTCTGGCTACTTGTTGTCTCGCCAATGTCAAGAAGATAGACAATAACTCTTTTATATTTTCCTCTAGATTCAATTCCTCTAAGTCCGTTAATAAAACAATTTTTTCATTCAACTTTAAGCGGATATTTAAATTTTTTTCTAATTCTTGTTCCATTTTATGCCAGAAATTGGAAATAATTTTACAATCCCACCACATATGTTTGTAGAAATGAGCCCTCCTCATTTCCATGGTGACCAACTTTTGTTTATGTTTTGTTGTAACCCCAGGTGGCACAGTGGTTAAACTGTTGTACTGCAACCAAATTGTTGTGAATTCGATCCTGACTAGGAATCAAGGTTGACTCAGCCTTACATCCTTCCAAGGTTGGTAAATTGAGTACCCAGCATGTTGGGGACAAAATGCTAATGAACTTGTGTACCGTCCAGAGAGTGCACTGTGTGCTATGGGGGTGGTACAGGAGTGCAATTGCTATTGCTTTGATTGCTTTGTAAGTGTCCATGTTTAGTACTGGTAATGTAAGGTGGGGATGAATATGCCTTGTATGAAGCATTTCTTTGTGTTGGTCGGTATTGCCTGTCCCAATACAGTGGTTAGCAAATGGCTCAGTTAACATAGAAATCACATAAAAGAAAATCTATAGAAAATAGTGACTCAGTTTACGGATTTTTCCAGAATGGATTAATTGGTTTTCAGTGCATTCCTATGGAAACTGTGATTTGGCGAATGTTTTTTGGTTTTCAATGCATTCCTGTGGGAAATTGCATTCAATACATTCCTATGGGAAATTCGGTTAAAGTAATTTTTGCTATAAGAAACGTCCTGGAGAATGCATTAATTACTTTGGCTGAGGTACCACTGTATTTGGTTTGCCTTATGTTAATCTCTTTGTCTATTTTGCCATCTTTAGTAAAGGTTGTTCCTAGGTATTTGAAGTCTGCCACATTTTATACCTGTTCCCTTTATTTCCCTTCCATCCTGAGTTTTCACATGGTTGAATACCATATATACTCGAATATAAACTGACTCAAATATAAGCCAAGGTACCTAATTTTGACCTGAAAACCCAGGAAAATAGATTGACCCGAATATAAGCCGAGAGTGAAAAATGCAGCAGCTGCTAGTGAGTTTCAATAATCAAAATACATGAAAATATGGTACAATTAATTAAATTGGTGCATCTCAATCCAACATGATCTTGGGATCCTCATGGTCATTGATGCAAGTATAAGCTGTTTCCCATTTTTGGGGGCTCATTTTTGGGACTAAAAAACTAGGCTTATACTCATGTATATACAGTATATAATTTTCTCTTCTTGTGAGTATCTGACCTACCTTTTAGAGTGTCTCTATTTAGTAATGAATTCAAGCTTTTTTGCTTCTCCATTATGCCTCTGAGCAGACTGCTATATTTTGGTTGGACGGTGTCACAGGAGCAGGGTAAGCGGTGTTATACTTCGTTTCAGGATCGATTGTTATTGTTTAAGCATTGAGCGGTATTGTGAGCTGAGAGAATAATATCTGGTAGAGCAAAACTGGGGATGTTTTACAAGACCTAATGAAACTTTTATGATCCTAAACAAAAGGAGGACAAAATACAATACTCCTCAAGCTTTTAGCTGTATAAGATTTCATGCAAAACTGTGATTAACCATTGTAAGGAAATAGTGTGGGGGGCTTTGCATTTGCAGAGCAGAGCAGAGCAGATTTCTGATTTCTTGGTTCCAGTGGCAGGGAAGGAATTCGAGCTTCAAAGCAGGTGCTGGAAGGTTTACTATATTTTCATGTATTTTGATTATTATTTTTAAATGATGTGTAAACCGCCCTGAGTCACCTCAGTGAGGAGGGTGGTGGATAAATATGAATAAATAAATAAATAAATACTGTAGTTGCAGTCATAACAGGCTGAAGACTGTGGGAACAGAACTTGTCTGATGGGCATTTTATGCTGTGCTGTAATTGGTTTAAAAACCCTTCAGGAGGTGGGATGAGTGGGGAAAATTTGTTTTGATATGGGAAGAAGAAGGAAAGGGGTGTGTGTGAGAGAGTTTTGACATGCTTTTGGAATCCCTTCCATCATTGAAGGCTTGTGAATAAAAGCTAGCAAAATGTAGTCTTTGCCTCATGGGCTCATGGTAACAGGCCAGACAAGCAGCTAGAGAGGTTTTATTGTGTTAATGTTGGAGTGGTATTAGCAACCATGTTCCTTTGTTTTAATCTTCTGAAACTAATAACTGTGCACTAAATAAACAATGATTGTACCTAGAACCATGGTATCTGGTCCTTATAGAGCAGGGATTAACAACCTGCAGCCTGTAGGCTAGATGTGGCTTGTGGTGCCATTTCATGTGCCCCCCACTGCCCCACCATACCTGGAAGTGCCATCTGGCAAAATGGCTGTCCGGTCCCCCCAATCTGTTTGCAAGAGAGCAACCCGGCCCCCGGCTTTAACAAGTTGTGAACTATTGTTATACAGCTAAGCTGGTTGGAGGAGGTCTGGAGTCTTGGTAGCATGTCCTTAAGGCACTCTAAGTCATTTTCAACCGCATGCCCTACCTGATCTGGTTGGTTTGCAAGCACAAACAGCCAGTGGGTGAAACCTATCACAGTTTCTCTAGCCTGAGGCTGGTCCATAGGTACCAGGAGGCGACACCAAGGGGGTGTGGGCTTCATTGAAAGGTACAGGCCGATGATGGTGAACTGAGTTATGTTATAGGGGGCCAAAGACCAAGGGGCCTGAGACTGTTATACCTCTACAACCATTGGTGCACATGCCATGAGGCAGTCACATGGAAGGGGAAGCGTTAAGGAAAGCCTGTGACGGGCAGTGCCCCAAATGGTTTTTGAGTAGGAAAAGCATTTACTCTTTTCTTTACAAAAATGGGCTTTTGGGAATGAAGGAGCAGATGATGCATAGTGTTTGCAAACCTCTATTCCAAACCAATTGATTAAATTGAGTATTTAAATCTGGTTTGGGTAGACAGAATTAATGAATTTAAATGTGGCCAGGCCTAGTATGGCTGTGGGGCCAGTGGTTTGGGAGTTCAAATCCTCACAGGGCCTCCTGGGAGAAACCCAACCTGTAAGGGCTGGAAAAGTGGCACAATCCCAGAAGAAGGGAACGGGAAACCTCTTCTGACTATTCTCTACCTAGAAAACCTTGAAAAGGGTTGCCATGGGTTAGAATTGACCAAACGTCCACACGAGTTTAGCTCTAAGTGTAAGGTAAAGCCTTACTTAAAGAGCCCTGGTAGTATATTGGTTAAACTGCTGTACTGCAGCCAGAACATTGTGAGTTTGATCCTGACTAGATCTCAAGGTTGACTCAAACTTCCATCCTTTGGTCAGCATGTTGGGGGCAAAATACTAATTAACTTGTGACCCAACCAGAGAGTGCGCTAAGTGCAATGGGGAGGTAGATAAGTCTAATTGCTATTGCTAAAGGTAAAGGTTGCCCTTGCTCGAAAGCCAGTTGTATCTGACTCTAGAGGTTGGTGCTCATTTCTGTTTACAGCCAAAGAGCCAATGCTGTCCACAGCTTCAGATGTTGCCATAGTCATGTGGCAGGCATGACTAGATGCCAGAGTGCACTGAATGCTGCTACCTTCCCACCAAAGTGGTACCTATTTATCTACTTGCAATTTTTTGCTTTTGAACTGCTAGGCTGGCAGGAGTTGGGACAGAGATGGGAGGTCACTCCATTGTGCAGCACTCGGGTCTTGAACTGCTGACCTGCCGTCCTTCCTGTCATCAAGTTCAACAACGTAACCACTAAGCCACCTCAGTCCCCAGGAAAAATTAGACTGATCTAAAAGAAGTTGCTTGCATTGTTTGTCTCTAAGTAGTCAGGTAGAAAAGCTCCTGTTTTTCCAACTCAGGGGTCACCTGACCCTATTTAAATGTCTTAAGAAGGCTTCTGCTTGTTCTGGTCTTTTTCTTGCTGTTTTGTTGGTGTTAAATCTCTGGTTGAGCTCTGATTTCCCCGTCTCTTAATGTCCAGAAACAAGGTGAGTCCAAATTATTAGATAGAAGGGACTCTTTGTTGCGTACCTTGTCTTGTTTCTCAGAATTGCCCTCTTTAATTAAATTGACATTTATGTGAGCTGTGGGTGCCGGACAGGTACAGAATGTCACCCTCTCGCTCCTGAGCCTTTGTTTTGAATGAAATGGCATTTGGTGTGTCAGAGCTGGTAGTTCAAGCCATTTCAGTTAATGGTGGTGACTCAGCCTCAGCCTACATCTCTGACCTTCTGGCTCATTGCTTTGCTCGATAACTCTTTCCTTAGCATTCTTTTTATGCTATCTCCCATTCATGTCTCTTTGGCTCCCTCTTTCCCAGTTCTCCCAGTCCCCTTGTAAGCCTGGTCTTTCTATGTAAGGCCCAGACTTCCCACTACTCCAGTGATGGCGAGCCTTTTAGAGACTGAGTGCCCAAGCAGAAGGGCGGAGTGAACTCAGTGCTTGGGGGAGGAAGAAAACACTCCAATTGGGCTGGTGGACAGAGGGGCGGGGTGAACTCTGTGCTGGGGTGACAGAGCGTGCGCCCATAGAGAGGGCTCCAAGTGCTCCCTCTGGCACTCATGCCATAGGTTCACCACCACTGCCCTGCTACTTTTAAATGCATGGGTTTCTCCTCCACTCCATCTCTTCCCTCTGCTTGTCCAGCAGGTTAGATCTGTGCAGACTTTAACAATTGGCACAGGAAGGCCCATCTGTCCTCTTTTCTAAGCATTGCAGTTTGGAAGATTTCTGGACGGGTGCCACTGCATCTTTGCCAATGCCTTCAAGGGTGTGTGTGTGTTGTACAGTCTTAAGTGGAGTTGCATAAAGTGTGCCTATGGATTCCTGCTAATTTAATGCGTTGCCACTGAGATCCTTGTCTGTGTGTTGGCTGACCACAAACATAACAGCAATTTATTATTTAGTGGCACTGTGACACTTTGGTTTATGCCAGGGGTTCCCAACCTCCAGCCCGTAGTCCAAGTCTGGTTCACAGCACCATTTCATGTGGCCCATGCCACCTCTGCCACAATTGGAAGTGGAAGCGGATGCATTTACATCAGCTGTAAAATGCACCATGCATTCATAATCACACCCGTGACTGTCGTAAATGTGGAAGTGGCTGCATTTATGACAGCTGTAAATGTGCCCCGTTTTGCTTCTGGGGTGTGAGGTCCAGCTGACTCAGTTGTCTAGGGGGAATGGTCAGGCCCGTGGTGTAAAAAGTTTGGGAACCCCTAGTTTATGCCATTACACTAACTCATGATAAATCCCTCCTCAAACTCTAACCCTGGTGGTGCAGTGGTTAAAACTGCTGTACTGCAGCCAAAACATTGTGAGTTTGATCCTGGTGGGAACCCAGGTTGACTCAGCCTTTCATCCTTCTGAGGTTCATAAAATGAGTTCTCAGCATGTTGGGGGCAAAAATGCTAATTACCCACCCAGAGAGTGCCCTAAGCACTATGGAAATACAGTGTTATTGCTATTGCTATCTCTTGTGTTTTGGAGCAATCTCTTCCTTTATCCAATTTGGACATTATTTGCAATTTTTAAAAAGACGAATAGGAATTTAAAGGATGGAATGAAGGCCAAATGTCCCTCTTGTCTTCAAACAGTCCTCCCTCACACTTTGACAAATTACATGGTTTGGTGTGTTTGATGACGTACAGTGGTTTATACATCTTCCTCCATTCTGGTTGGCACAGAATAAATCCAGCCAGGAATAAGAGTCATTCACTTATAGCACGGATGGGGAGCCTGTGTTATTCCAGGTATCATTGGCTCAAATCCAAGAAACCCTGAGTGAGTCAAACTGGGGACACAGGTTTTTCAAGGGTCCTAAATCCATATGGGTTTTAGTCTGTAGTCTCTGTCCAGGGAGCTGAAATTCACTCTCCTGAAATAGGTTTGGATGCTTCTGACCTTCTTCTAGACCAGGGTTCCTCAATCTCGGCTCTCCAGATGTTCTTGGACTTCAGTTCTCAGAAGCCTTAATCAGCAGGAGTGCTGACTTGGGCATCTGGTAATTGAAGTCCAAGAACACCTGTAGAGCCAAGTTTGAGGAACCCTGTTCTAGACCCTGTGGAGTTAAGGACCTCTGCCAAATCAGAGCCACATCCTCCACTGAGGTAGTGGTTGGGATGACTGAAGTCCTAGCCAGTAACATCTGGATGGTCAAGGATGCAGTCACAAGACCATTTGGAAAGTTGTTGGTGAGCAGGCCAACATCAAAGAGCAGAGTATTTCACACCTGGGTTTCCACTTCTTGCACAACATCATTCAAGAGACTGGGTTGTGTGATTTGTACATGACTGTACAACTCCCAAGGTGAGAGATTGAAAGATGAGACCCCAGCTGAGATCTGGAATGAAGATTTCCACAAGTGAAATATATGGCTATTTAACCATGAATTTGTAGATTTCTTGTAGACAGCTCCATGTATTCTAGAATGGTAATTCTTTATTTTTTAAAATTAATTTGTTAATGTTCTTTTTTTTTCAAGTACTGAGCTGGAGTCCCATTCCCAGGAAAAAGGCAGCATAGAAGTCTAGTACAGTATATATAAATAAAAGATTAAATACATTGTTTCTGTTTTAGTTTTAAGTTTGTTGTACATGTTGTGTACAACACCACCACAACATGTACAACATACCCATCCTTCACACAACTGCTTTGGGCAATCTCCTAGTGTGAAAATTAAATATAAGTGAAGCTCTTACACAGGTGAATAAACGAACCTGGATGGCTGCATGTTCCCCATCCTTAATGTTACATCACCAATTCAAGGGGCTTCTTCCTAGACCACATTCTACTTCTCAGGTCAGCATATGGTTTTATGGAACAGTCCTCCTACAGAACTTTGTGGTAGCCACCAAACAATTCCTAGCGATGTGGTTGCCTCTGATCAAGACTGCTGGCTCTCCTTCAAGCCCTACATGAACTCACAATTCATACCACCCTGTCCC
This sequence comes from Furcifer pardalis, assembly GCA_030440675.1. Taxonomy (NCBI): domain Eukaryota; kingdom Metazoa; phylum Chordata; class Lepidosauria; order Squamata; family Chamaeleonidae; genus Furcifer; species Furcifer pardalis. The sequence continues at coordinate 49,209,994 of CP126891.1, forward strand.
TCTTGAAGAAGTTGGGTGGGGCAAGGCAAACCAAGTTAAACAGACTGAAATGTTTTTTGGTTTCTCCACCAAGGGTTCCTGCATTGAGCAGGAGGTTGGGCTCCATGGCCTAAAAGGCCCCTTCCAACTTGGTTATTCTATTATTCTATGCTTCTATAATTTAAGCCATGGATGTAAACCATTTAGGGAAGGTGCCACTGTATCTGTCTTGTTGGTGGCTGCCAAAGTAGACCTGATCAGTTTCTTTCTGGGGCTCTGGTTCCCAGAATAAACCAGCCAGCTTTGACAGTTGTGCACAGGACTTTGTGCCTTGGGCATACAAGAGCTAGCGACAGGCTGTTTAACTATTTCAACTACTTTCTCCTACACCATCTACTTCCCAGCTGCCCAAATCTGAGACTTATTTAGACAATTTGGAGCATGCAGCAGGAGGAAGTGTTGGAAAAGAGACAGGGTGCTGATGGAAGAAAGGGTTGATGCTATAAATTTGATGTTTTCCATCTCAAACATCCCTCTTCTATCATTCTGTAGATAAGTGGCACAGATGGAATTGGGAACTCTGTATTTGCTACTAAATGTGCAAGATATTTTAAAATGTTCTGACCATACAAAAGCTTAGAAGAGGCCGAGTTAAGGGCCTTGTTAAAAACACCCTTAAACATGTTGAGTATTCTAGTGCAACCCCAGCATGCAACATGCTAACCAATGAGACAGGAAAGATTAGACTGACCTAAAAGTAGTTGTTTGCATTGTTTGTCTCTAAGTAACCAATTAGAAAAGTTACTGTCTTCCCATCTCAGGGGTCACTTGACCCTATATGCATTTCTTAAGGCCTCTGCTTGTTCTGGTCTCCTCCTTGCTCTTTTTGCCTTTGGAAGAGGAAGATGTTTATTTTAGCATCTATGTCTTGCCAGCCACATGACTGGGAAGCAAAACCATCTTTACTTACTCTTTATAAACTAATTAACTTGAATTTCCTGTCTTCATTTTTTACCTGATGCCATCTTACCAAGACTTCTGAGCACATGTATCTTCTGACCTCATTTTGTGAGTAAATGCTAGTTTTCTTTCTCTCAAACATCTAGTCCAAGTGTGTTTATTAGTTGGGCTAAAAGGGGGTTGGGTGGGAGAACTTGAATTTAAACAAAAAAGCCTAAATCCTCCCCTGTTCTGCATTGCAGCTGCTACAATTAACTTCACAAATGGGACTGTTGGCAGGTTTCCAACCCAAAACTGTTTCTGTGTTCTGAAATCTCTCCCCACCCTCCCCCGGCTGCATGTGCATAATTTGGTGCCCCAGATCCTGGGAAGGTGTATGTGTGACTTGCTAGTTCTTACCATAAGCATAAGCTCTTGCTGTCCACTTCTAGTTATTCCCACTAAGATATTTTGGGTGTCCAAGATGAGCAAGATGATCCCTTCCTGGCACAATTTTGCTGATTTTTTTTTTTTTTTTTTACAAAGGATGGATTTCAACGCCTGTGTGTGCATTGTCCAGAAAGATAGATGCCAGACCTAACAGCTAGAACAGGGGTGTCTAAACTTTTTGGGCTGTGGGCTGGTCATGTGGTCCAGGGGGCCGATCACATGGCTCAGTAGGCAGGTCATGTGGTTCCTCCCACTGAAAGCAGAAGTAAAACACACCTTCCAATCTGTTTTGCAACAGGATGAGATAGATTTTAAGTTGCCATTTTCTCTGCTTAAACCAGGGGTGCCCAAATGACAGCTTGTGGACCAGATCCAGCTCCTGAGACCAATTCATCGGGCCCACGCCGCCCTCTTTGCTACCAGAAGTGGAAGTAAAATGTGTCCACATGGGCACATGGGCACGTTTTACTTCCACTTCCGGGAACGACGAGGCTGGCGTGGGCCCGATGAATTGGTCTCAGGAGCCAGATACAGCCCACTGGCCATCGTTTGGGCACCCTGAGCTAGAACACTGGCTTAGATAATTTTGGTCCCCAGTTCTGGGTTTGAGTCAGAAGATCTGCCCGATTGCTTCTGTCTACCATCAGAGCTGCCGAATCTAAAGCGGGGTTTAGATTTAAACCACAGTCATAAGCCATAAAAGGATGCTGCTGCTGCGCCTTCCTTGAGTGTGGAGAAAATGGAGATGAAATGGAGCTTTACTGACAAATTGGTTACCAATGATTCTGTTTAATAAAACACTGTGTCTCCTTTTTTTGGTCCTCTTCCACTCAGTTTGCTGTTTATTGCCGATTCGCCTGCCTTGAAATAGGACCTATAATCTTTGATCAATTGAGTTTTATAAAGTAAAAAAAAAAGGTGCTCTGTATCAATGCTGGTCAATGTTCCTCTAGAGTTTCACTACTTGCTTTGCTGTAATTTAACCCTATAGGGCCTGCTTTCTCCTGGAATGAAAACAGAGATGTGGCTTAGGAAAAGGCAGGAAATTGCAGGCCTCTTCCTGGAGATAGATCAAACATTTAAGGGCTGGTTAAGGGGCTGTCGTGGCTTAATGGTTAATGCTGAGCTTGAGGATCTGGAAGGTCAGGAGTTCAAGACCCCAGTGATGGAGCGAGCTCCTGTCATCTGTCCCAGCTCCAGCCAACCTAGCAGTTCAAAAGCTAGAAATTGCAAGTAGATCAATAGGTACCACTTTGGTGGGAAAAGCAACAGTGTTCCGTGCACTCTGATGTCTAGGCACACCTGCCACATGTCCATGGACATGCCTGCAGTTGCAGATAACACTGGTTCTTTGGCTATAAATAGAGATGAGCACCGAACCCTAGAGTTGGAGATGACTGGCTTTCAAGCAAGGGAGACCTTTACCTTTACTGTTCCCATCAGCCTCATGCTATAAATCGCCAATCCAAGAGATCTCTTGTTAGCTTCTTGAACAATGTGTTATTTCCTGCTGATCCATGTTCATGGTAATGAAAACAAACTTTTGCTGTTTGTTAGCTACAAGGTTCTCATGTTAAGTTCCCATTTGGAGCATGAGGTTTATGCAAATGTCTCCAGCTGTACGCAGAAATTAACTTGTTCCAAAAATATTCAGCCAAGCAGGCTCTGTACCGCTTGTGTGCGGACACCTCCGACAGGGAGAGTCCTGTAGGTGGCTGTAAAATTCCAAATATATTTGGATGGGTTGATGTTATCACTATATACTGTCAAATTGGTTCTGACTTATGGATACCCTGATAATATTTTCAAAGTAAGTAAGATATTAAAGTTGTGGTTTTTACCATTTTTATTCCTCAGGGCCAAATGAGACCAGATATGTCACTCTATCCACTGAGCCATACTGCCTTTCTCTAGTGGGTTGATTGGAAGACCCTATTGAATAGGGAAGACCCTATTAAGGAGCTTTGAGTGCCCCTTTGGATAAAGATTTGAGGCTTGAGCATCAAGTGGGTTGAAGAAGAGTTGAGTTATGCAAGGGATGAGAAATGCCGGGCTCTCTGGATGTGTTTGATGTCAGCTTCCATCTTCCTTATCCAACAGAGATTGCGAGTATTGAGGGACTGTGGTGGCTTAGTGGTTAAGACACTAAACTTGATGCCTGGAAGGTCAACAGGTCAGCAGTTCGAGATCCGAGTGCTGTACAACAGAGTGAGCTTCTGTATCTGTCCCAGCTCCTGCTAACTTGAGCAGAACATGAAATGGCCAGGTGGCCTTAAACAAGTGAGAAGTTAAATAAGAAACCAGACAGGGCTTTACCTCATACCTTTGAGATTGAAAGGGAGACATTTAAAACTAATCTGAATAATTTATTGTAACTGATAGCTGTAGGAAGCTGTATTGTTATGCTTGCTTGTCTGTCATTCAGCTTCAGCAGGTCTTTCTCCCTTTGACCCCTGCATTTGGTGTATATAAACCATGCCTGTAAGTTTCACTCCTTGTCTGAAGAAGTGGACTTGATCCATGAAAGTTAACAATAAAAATATAGCAATTAGTCTTTAAAGTGCCACAGTATTTTTGTTGTATTCCTTTTTTTGTTTTCTGATATGTCTGAACCACAGACTAACACAGTTGCTATTCCAAAAAATTGGAACATCTTGGTGAGTAAATATTCCCACAAAGCAAAGGAGAATATGATCTGTAGCAATGGATTTGGTTGCCTCGTCCAAACTGTGGAGACCTGTCCATGGTCCTGGTTTGTTTCTCTTCCTTTGTTCTTGTAGCTCAGATTTGGCAGAGCTGCGGATGTGTTCCTCTGCCTCCTCTGCCTTTGGCTTTCAGCAAGCAAAAGGGTGAAAGCAGCCGAACTGCTCATTCTGGCTGTGGAGGACTCAGCACCTTAGGCAAATAACTGTGAACCCATGAACTGTGAGATCCATGATCAGTGAACAGCATCTGTGGCTTTTAGACAGCAATATGCTTGTCAGCAAAATACTCATTGGGTTAAATGCAAAATGAAACATTAGCCTCTGAACAAAGCATCTGTGTTCTGCAGTTAGCACCACAGAGGATTATAGTTGGGCGAATGCTGGGTAAGCTAGGTTTCTCACCCTGAGGACAAATGAAGTTGTTTTATTTTCACTGGCTTTCTGTGCTGAATTGTTTGTATGGAGGAACTTGAGTTATATGTTAGCATTATATTGTCATCAGTAAGGCAAAAAGGCAAGGCCTTATATCTAGTTCCTAGGTCAAGCTAGAGTAGACCAATTGAAACTGTTCCTGAATGGTGAGTCATCATTGTCATCATCATCTCCTCTTCCTGCTCCTCCTCACTCCCTTTGGGTCTCTACGGATATACAAGGTTCTTCTGACAATTCTAGCGGCCTCCACTGGCATTATTTGGTGTTCTTGTAATATGTTTTTGATGTTGTCTCTCTACCTGTTGACTCTCCTTATAGTCTTTCTCCTTCTCCTCTTTTCCAATGTGCCTTATATGGCATAGAATCCCAAAACATTCTCTCCAAAGAGGCAAACCAGTTTATTTGTTGTCTCTGTAGTTTAAGATTGGGGCCTATAAGTCCATTGAGTCCAACCTCCCTTCTTAAGGCAGGAATCCAAATCAAAGCGGGTCTAAGAGAGGGTTGTCCAATTTTCTTCTTGAATGCTTTCGGTGATGGAGTGCTCACCACCTCCCAATTTCATGGATTCTACTGTCCTACTGCTCTAAGACAGGAGTTTTCAACCTTTTAAAGCCAGGGGCTGGGTCACGTTTCCTCAGACCGCTTTGGGGGCTACATAGCCATTTTGCCCTTCCTCCACCACATGGCACTTCCTGGTGTGGTGGAGGCAGTGGGGACCCACATGAAATGGTGCTGTGGGCTGCACCTGGCAGTTTGAGAATCCCTGCTCTAAGATATTTTCCCTGATATCCACCCTATATCTGGCTTCCTTTAGTTTGAGCTCATTATTAAATGTTCTGCACTCTGGGACAATGGAGACCACTGTTCCTTCTGTTCCTCTTTATGATTACCTTTCAGGTATTTGAAGAGTGCTCTCAGTTTCCTTTTCTCCAGGCTAAACATGTCCAGTTCCTTCAATCTTTCTTCATAGGGTTTGGTTTCCAGTCCCCTGATCGTCTTTGTTACCTTCCATCTAACTTGTTCCAGTTTGTTGACATCCTTCTTGAAGTAGCAGTGTGCAGAACTAGACATAGGACTCTAGATGTGGCCTCACCATGCTGATTGGAGGAGACAGTAGTACCTCACTGGTTTTGGATATTGATTTTTCTGTCAATACAGCCCTCAAAATAGATTATTCAACCTTTACGATTTTTCATCATTGGCTATGCTGGCCATGGCTAATGGGAGTTCTAATACATATCTCCCCAGGCTTGGGGGAATTGCACTGGCTTCCCGTTGCCTTCTGTGTCAGGTTCAAGGTGGCTGTGCTGACCTTCAAAGCCCTAAACAGTTTGGGACCTTCCTACTTGGTGGAGCGTCTACCCATCAGCAATCAGGCCCACTTCACCTGCTCTTCTCTTACATCTCAACTCCAAATACCAACTCCCAGATTTGCTAGAAAGTCTGTTACTCATCAGGAGGCTTTCTCTGTGGCAGCCCCAACTAACTGGAATGCTCAACCTGGGGAGTTGCGTTTGACTAACTCTTTAGGGTCCTTTAAGAAGCAATTGAAAACTTCTTTTTGAGGAAGCCTTTGGCAGCTTGTTGAAGTTTAAATAGGAGACCCTCCCATCGTGTCCACTTGGGCTAGGGATCCTTGGTGCTGATTGGACTGAGTGGGTGGGTGGTTTTCTATGGTTTTATGGTGATTGTTCTGCTTTTTTAACATTGTGAGCTGCCCAGAGTGAGAGTGTATCCCAGATGGGCGAGGTATAAGTGAAATAAATAAATACATAAATTTGGAGGGGCCATTTCTGTTATACATTTCCCAGTTCTCTTGTAGGTGTAAGCACATTTAGCCTAAACATCTAGGTAGGTGAAGACTTGTCTCCTTTTGTGGAAGTTTCTATCTTTTCTCTCTGTCTTTTACTCTGCAGTTGTGGCATTAACAACAAATTTAAATTTTTAGCTAGCAATGCTGTTTACTTTTTCCACGTCTCAGAGTGGAGAATTACAATATGCCACTCATCTTCCCTTATGTTTCTCATCAGTTTCCCTCTCCTTCCCCTCGACTATTCTTTTTCTGTACAAGTGCACAGAGATTCTATATTTGGCTTGTGAGGACTGCAGAAAAATGCTTCAGTTTCCATTAGAAATTCCCTCTTGAACCAGCAATCAAGGAAAAAAAACTTTTTGTACAGATGAGGAGGGGGTTGGAAAGAGAGACAGGACTATTTTTCTTGTTTGGTTAGAGCCTGATAGCTATCGTGATAATCTGACACCATATGGGTATCCATTATCAGCCTGTAGACTTGTTCACCATAGTTATGAGTCACACCTCTGAATTTATATATAGTCTGCACGTACTGATATACAGCTATCTGTCCAAATTTGTGGGGGAAAGAAACCTCAGGCAAACAAGGAATTATTTAAATACCACTGAAGGCAAAAGCCAGCCAATTGATTCTCCACTCAAATTGTTCCATGTGAAAAATATGTTCTTTAATTTTCCTTCTCCATCACCCCATTAATTCCAAATTGGTGATTCTTCAGTTGCAGTTAATTTCTAATGGCCTTGAAGAGGGATGGGGGAAAGGGGAAAAAATCACAGACAGGAAGAGCTGGTAGGATTATTTCCCCCTCTCATTCCTCCATGAGCTCTTTCCCTGGACTCTTAGAAATGGGACGTCGGCAGCCAGATGGAGAGTTTGAATGAAAGAGGAAGGGTAAGGGAGATCTGGAAGGAGGGAACAGGTAGGATGAGGAATGGGAATGAGAGAGAAGGAATGGGGATTTGAAGTTGGATAGGCATGAAGGAGGTGATGGGAGTCTAGAAGAAGGAGGACGAGGAAGAGGTGGAGGTTGAGAAATGAGATGCTTCCTGATGAAGTCCAGCTGCCTGTGACTTCTGAAAATTACTTTGCTATCTGACCCACAGAGATTTATTTCCTAAGATATGTTGTCATGCTTCAAGGAAAAGTTATCCTGCTATGGCAATAGAGTAGAACAGGATTTCTCAATCTTGGTCCTTCAGGTGTTCTTGAACTTTAATTCCCAGAAGCCCAAGTCAGCTGATCTGGGCTCTTGGGAACTGAAGTTCAAGAACATCTGGGAGCCCAAGGTTGAGAAACTGTGGCCAATGCTAATCGTCAAGCAGTAGTTAACTAACCTGACAACCCTAAGGACTAATGGCTTTGGGTGCCAAAGTCCATAGGGAAGGGAGAGGGTCCCCAAGATTAAGTCCCACTTGAATCCATCTTGATGGAAGGCAGTGGTTTCATCAATACTGGCCTGTGGCTTAGGAGGACTTTGTGTGCCAAAAGGGCTCAGGAGCAGAAAGTGACTCATGGAACTGGATAGTGGTACTGGTGTCACGCTGCGATGCTGAAGTCCAATGGAAAGCTACTGCATTATTATATTGTTCCCAGGACAATCTTCATGGTTGATCACCATGAAGAGAGACTATATTTGAAATCAGATACAGCACTTGAAGAAGGGAAGGATGGAGAAAGATTTAATTAAGGGTGGGCAGTCCAGCATTTTGCGGGTTGGGTGGGTGGGGATGGTTTGACCCTTCATTTTGAGGCTGGAAATTCATTTCATGGCCATTTATTTTATTTCCTGAATTGATATGTTGCCTTATTGGAGAACAAAAGTTTCCCACTCTGGGTGAGTTTACAACATTAAAATCAAACGCAGCATGCACGAACCAATCAAAATAAAACTTTAAAACATGAATCCTCCACAGCAGTGAAGAGTATAATGAATAAATAAAAGCTTTCAGTCCAGAGCTAAAACAAATGAATTATCCAGGGAAGAGATATCCTTGAACACCTCCCTAAATTAGGACATTGTTTTCAAGAATGTATAATTTTTTTCTAAATAGAGATTGTTGCAGCACCACAAGTAGGTTGCTCCGCAGAATAGGTGCTACCACCAAGAAGGCTTTTTGCCTTGTTAGGGTCTTCATTGCCATTCTCCAAGGTTGGCACCTGGAGATGTGGGTTTTGGGATGACCAGTTGATGTGGGCAGTAGATTTTTTGTTGTTCAGTTGCACAGTCGATTCCGAACCCTCTGCGACCCCATGGACCACTGTCCACCAGGCACTTCTGTCCTCCACCATCCTCCTCAACTTGCTCAGTTCTGTACCCATTGTCTCTACAATACCATCTAGCCATCTCATTTTTGGCCGCCCCCTTTTTCTTTTGCCCTCCACCTTTCCCAGCATCAAGGCTTTCTCAAGTGAATCCTCTCTTCTCATTTGATGTCCAAAGTACTTTAGCTTCATCTTTACTATTTGACCTACAAGGGAGCAGTCAGGGTTGATTTCTTCTAAGATTGACCTATTTGTTCTCCTCACAGGCATCTATTCTTCTGTGCTCCGCTTTCCTAATGGTCAAGTTCTCACAACCATACATTGCCACCGGGAATACCATTGCGAAAACAAAGTCCCAAGAAAACAACAATTAAAAAACCAACAACAACCCATTTCTAGTGTCAATTGGAACAACTTGGGAAATGGATTTGTGGCCTCCTGGGACAGAGCCCCAAAAGTCCCAGAAGAAAGAACACACTGATTGGATCATCATTGGTGTTTCTTTCTGTTGCCAACAAATTCTTTTGGGTGATTATTGCCTTCTCCTATGGGCTTTTTAGGGCAGCAGCGATGAAGTTTGCCTGGGCAAACCCAGTCACTTTGTTAGAAGCAGTGGCAAACAAACTCAACCCCCGAGCTGTGAGTGCATGTTGTTGCATGCTGGCACAACGAACAATGGCTGTTTGTACCTGCTGTTGATGGGTAGATGACATGTCTCTAACTTGTGTATCTCAACTAATTAAATCTGCAGCAAAGACTGCGTTGAAGGCTCGGTGTTAAAGCAAGGTTTTGACAGCACTGCATACTATGATTTCAGCTGTCAATCAAAGATAATAATAAAATAAAGAACTCCAGAACCACCTACTTCCTTCCTCTTCCTGGGCTGCTTTTTCAAAGGTGTCCTAATGAAGCCTCCTCCCTCCTTGACAACCATAATAATGAGCCAGGTTATGCTACTCATTCTTCACTCACACAAGAGTGTGATGTTCTGCTACATGCTGAATAGCTTGTTTCTCGTGGTAGGTGGAAAGTTTCCTTTGTGCCCTCTGGGCTTTGTTCACGTACTCTGCTAGCAGAGAGGAAGAAATCGATTCGGATTAATTATTTGTTTGCTAAGGTGCCATTTCTGGACCAGTCAGTGAACTGAACTTGTATGTACACACCGGACATTGAATACTCTGGTATTTATTTGCTGCATAGTGCTTCAGTTTTGTTTTAAGAGTTTGTTGCTGCTGTTGCTGTTCTCATGTGCCACGGCATCGTCTCTGACTTGTGGTGGCCCAAGGGAAGAAAGATCTCAAACTGTGGTTCCCAATATGGGGCACATGCCACACAGGGGGGTCAGTTTTATTTTTTAAGGGGGGGGGCAATTTGAGAATGAATTATTAACAGGGAATTCTTTGTGTTTCTTATGGTTCTCTGGGGCATACACACTTTTACATTAAAACCAGAATGTACACATTAGACAGCTGTGACAATGGAGAGGGGAAAAGCTAATACATTTTCTTTCTCAATACTTTAACTGTCCTTTCATTCTTTTATTTTTCTCTTTCATAGATGCCAATTTCATTGGAAACTTGTATAGACCAAGTTAAGGACCTTTGAAGTTCACTTTTTGAATAATAAGGCTTATATGTCTCAGGGGTGCATCAGGGTTTTAGAGATGCTTCGGTGGGGCATGGCTGGAACAAAGTTGGGGACCGCTGCTCTGCAAAGTGTCCTCTTCTCAACAGCCAAGCTTCGCTCATGTAAATTCAAGTCTGTGGTTTTCTTGAGGAAGTTAATTCACCTTGCGTTGCCTGGTGCTGCAACCTCCTGAGCAATGTTAAACCATGTCTGATGACGCTTTCACCATAGTTGGGTCTGATGTCTGAATGGATGATTCATAGCCCTGCCTTGATAGATGTCTCAGCAGGAAAATGGGCATGGATGAAATGAGGGGAAATTGAAAGAAACTAGTATTATGCTCAGTGATGGGAGCTAACAGGTTCTCACCAGTTCGCCAGAACCAGTAGTAACTTTTCCCAGTGTCCCGGAGAACCGGTAGCAGCTTTTGGGGGAAACCACCTTCAGGGCTTATCTTTTCACTGGTTTCCCCACTGCACATGCGCGCCAAACACTTGGTGTGCATGCACGGCCTCCTTGCTGTCCTCCCAAATGGGGAGGAGGAAGAGAAGCTGCTAGCCTGAAGCTACCTATAGCCTGCTCCCCAGGGTAAGTGACTAACCTTTGGGTGGGTGGGTGTATTTTAATGTATTTTTTATTTTATTTATTAATTTAATTTATTTATTTACGGGTTTGTGTTGTGGGTGGGTGGGTGGGTTGAGGTGTGTGTGTGTGCTTATTTTTATTTTATTTTTTATTATTTTTATTTGGCCCGGCCCACAGTGTCATGACATTGGCTCCGCCCATGACATCATGACATTAGCTCCACCCACACTGTGATGACATCACAGTGGGGTAGTAAAAATTTTGACATCCCACCACTGATTATGCTCTACTGAGATTTGCCACTATGGTTGGAAAGTCTAACTGTGGCTTGGTTTCCTCTAACCATGGTGTTGCAAAGCACTTTGTGTGTATGTTGGAGCTAGAAATTTGGGTGCATGTTTGGAAAAGTGGTACCAGACTAGGAGGGAAGATGAAGTGTTGACTCAGGAAAGCTAGTGTGCAATTCTTATCAATATCTTCTTTAGTTCTGAGATGCAGCATGAAAGAGCAGCGCTAGGAACTGGCAGTCCTATTTAATGTGAAATTCACATCAGGATGAGAAGACCAACTGTGTCCAAACTTCTCAGGCCACGGGCCGGTCATATGATTCCTCCCACCAGAAGTGGAAGTAAAACACGCCTTGCAATCTGTTTTGCAACAGGATGAGAGAGATTTTAGATAGTTTTATAGTACTGTGTTTGGTTTTAATTGGTATTGAGCACGGGTTTTGGCTGATGTTCTAAGCTGCCTTGGGTCACTTAGGCGAAAAAGGCGGTTATATAAATCCTAGAAGTGGAAGTAAAATGCACCCATACAGGGCACATTTTACTGGAGCAGCAAGGGTGGTATGGGCCGGACGAATTGGTGTCAGGGGCCAGATCTGGCCCATGGGCCGTAGTTTGGGGACCCCTGTGTTAAGTCATCAAGTACTGGACAGGATGGAGAAAGAGAGGGAGGACAAATTGGTTGTGTTTGTTTTTAAAATCTCAGTTGAATAGTCAATTCAAGAGGCTTCCTACATCAGGGACCAAGAAAATCATCAGAAGAGCCCTGGGTGGATCAGACCAGCATCCTGTGTAGTCCAATGGGATGTTCTCGCCCACAAGATGCCTGGGAGAAGCCAACACAATACAGTACTGCACAGCAAAGAAGAGGAAAAGCAAAGCAATCCCACTTCTATACTGCCCCATATAAGCACTTAATGCGCTCTCTGGGCGGTTCACAAGTTAATTAGCATTTTGCCCCCAACATACTGGGGACTCATTTTACCAACCTTGGAAGAATGGAAGGCTGGGTCAACTTTGATCGAACTCACTACCTTTTGGTTGCAGTACAGCAGTTTAACCCCTGCACCACCAAAAGCTGTGTTGTCCTTGTACACAATCCCAGATCAGTGGCGAATGACTTTCTTAAACCTCTTAATTTCTCACAAATAGGCTAGCATTTGATTCCTGCAGGTATTTTCCTCAAGGTGGGCATTACAGACTGGGGAGTGGAGTCTGAAGCAGGGGTGCTGAAACTTTTTGGGCCATGGGCCGGTCATGTGTCTCAGTGGGCCGGTCACATGGTTTGGCAGGCCAGTCACGAGGTTCCTCCCACCGGAAGTGGAAGTAAAACATGCTTTGCAATCTGTTTTGCAACAGGATGAGATAGATTTTAGGCTGCCATTTTCTCTGCTTAAACCAGGGGTGTTCATACTTTGGCCCAAGGGCCCGATCTGGCCCCCAATACCAATTCATCTGGCCCACGCTGCCCTCCTGGGTCGTGTGGGCTGGATGAATTGCCATCAAAGACTGGATCCGGCCTGCAGGTCGTAGTTTGGGCACCCCTGATCTAGAGAAAAGAGAAAAGTCTCCACATCTTTTTGTCCAGATGCAGAAACCAGGTTGTTCTACCATTCAGGTTCCGGAATGGAATTCACAACCTTGTAAACCCCATTTGAGTTGGTGGTGTTTAGGCTTCAGGGCAGGTGAGTTTAGATTTCATTGTCCTTCCCAAACTTTTGATTCAAAGACTTGCCAGTCACCCAGCAACTGGTTTTGAGAGCCATGGGACCTCTGAGAAAGGAAGATTAGTGATCAGCCAACACAGTTGGCAGCAAACGATAACTCTTCTGCAAATCTCCTCGCCCCCTTTTAAAGTTATTCAATCTGGACATTTGTAGATGCCATCAAGTCTTTTCTGGGACCCCCTTTGTCAGATGGGTTCAACTACAGTACTGCAGATAAAACTCTGCTCACAACCTGAGTTCAGTCCTGAAGGGATCCAGGTAGACTCAGCCTTCCATCCTTCTGAGGTCAGTAAAATGGGGACCCAGCATGGTTGGGGGCAAAAATGCTAATTATCTTGTGAACTGCCCATAGAATGCACTAAGTGCTATGGGGCGGTATGTAAATGTTACTTGCTGTTGCTAGTCTGACTTTTCAGTGATGCTAGTAGGGTTTTTGGAGGCCTCTGATGCACCATTCATCACATTAGACTAGCTCTTATTCAGTTTGATGGCCGTCCATGTACCTGGAGGTAACAAGCTGAATAGATGATTTATGTGCCATATCAACAAGTCCCTCTTTCCTTTTCTTCTGCATCTTCCACCTCGCTTGGATGATTTAATGCATTTTCTAATATTATGTGAAAGAGATAACAAAACCTCCTTCAGTTTTTCACACGTAATTTGTTATGCCTTTGTGAGCTGAATAGCTCAGTGGGTTAGGCATCTGGCTACGGAGCCAGAGATTGGGAGTTCGATTCCCTCCCCAGGCTTCATTGACAGGACTGGACTCAATGAACCGTACGATCTCTTCCGGCTCTGCTGTGCTAAGATTATGTTAAACCTTTTCATACTTCCCTGTTTAGTTGCTCTGGTGTAACCTGCCGTCCAACGGGAGCTGCTACTGCCCTTTGATCACGTTGGTTGGCCTTTACTGCACCGTTAACTGTTCTCAACATCGACATGCTGGGATGATGTTTTTAATGAGCTCTCTATCACAGCTCTAGGGTTTCTTCTTTGAGAAGTCATCATACATGATTAATAATGTACATGGGGCACAAAAATGTCACTAGATGATAACGGTGTTGCTAAGCTGTTTGGATGGCTCAGTCGTTTAGATATCTGTCTGCCATGCCTACGGTGCCTGGTGCGTGATTGAGAGAGAGAGAGAGTCTGTGTATCCCTGGGCAGGCTGCACCCCCACCCGCACCCCCAAAGAATAAAATGGTAAACCACTTCTGTGTATTCACTACCTAGAAAACCCTGGAAAGGATCATTATAAATCAGATTTGATTTGAAGGCACATTACTATTGTTATTAGTAATGAAGTTAAACCTCATTGGAATTTTGTACCATATAAGGCTTATATGAAAAGAGGAGAAGGACAAAGAACAGGAGGCAGACCTGGAGGAAGGTGGAGAGGCAACGTCAAAGAAACTTTAGAAGAACACCAAATAACACTGGTGGAGGCCTCTAGATGTGCTAGAGCAAGAACCTTGCATCTCGATGTGGAGGAGGAGGAGGAGGAAGAAGATGCTGCCACCGCTACCTCCAGATGAGATCACCATTGGAGAACCTTCAAACTCTACAGTTCAGTGATTCGGGCTGACCTCTGTTATTAAAGTGTTGTGCAAATACAATCAGAAAGACATGATACAGCAGGTCAAGCTCTTTCAAAGAAAGGTTGAATCCAGGTCATCAAGAATTATTAGTAAAGCATGAAGATATTTGCAGGAACGATGGTGATTAGAGCTCAGGTTCAGCCGCCTTCAGTGGATTTATCCCCTCTTCAATCTTTAACCATAAATGCTACTTCAGAACCAACTCATATCTGAGCCCTGGTGGCAAAGTGGTTCAACTGCTGCACTGAAACCAAAACTGCTGATGCTGTGAGTTTGATCCTGACAACGATCAAGGTCCTCAGCCTTCCATCCTTCTGAGGTCTGTAAAATGATTACCTAGCATGTTGGGGCCAAAATGCTAATTACCTTGTGAACTGCCCAGAGAGTGCACCAAGCACTATGGAGAGGGAGCATGTAAGTGGAATTGCTATTACTATTTTCTTGTTTTAAAAAACAATTCCTTTGCTTTTTTTAAACAAATGTCTCCCTAGTACTACTAGTTAAGAAGGTAATGCTTTGATCATGTGTTGTGAACATATTCCATTGTCATTTAAAAAGTAGAAGAAATGGTCCCCAGGCTTGACGTTTATTTCCCCATCCAGCAAAGTTATTTTTAATAAAAAGTCACTGCTCTGTTGTTACTTTAAAAAGCTAACAGCATCGCCAGTCATTCAGCTGTTTCGCTGTCCTTGCCTGCTTCTTGTTTCAAATTATAACATGTTACAGGTTTTTTGTTGTTCAGTCACATAGTCGAGTCCGACCCTTTGCGACCCCATGGACCACTGCGCACCAGGCACCCCTGCCCTCCACCCTCCTCCTCAGCCCATTCAGCTCAACAATGCCAGCTAACCATCTCATCCTCTGCTGCCCCCTTCTCCTTTTGCCTTCACTCTTTCCCAGCATCAGGGCCTTCTCAAGTGAGACCTCTCCTCTCATTTGGTGTCTAAAGTACTTGAGCTTCATCTTCAATATTTGTCCTTCCAAGGAGCAGTCAGGATTGATTTCCTTCAGGATAGACTTATTTGAGCTCTTTGCTCTTCAAGGTACTCTGGCTTAGTGGTTAAGACTTCAGCTTAATGACTAGAAGGTCAGCAGGTCAGTAGTTTGACATTTGAGTGCTGCATGACAGAGTGAGCACCTGTCGTCTAGCCCAACTCCTAGCAACCTAGCAGTTCGAAAGCAAGATATTGCAAGTAGATAAATAGGTACCTCTTCAGCAGGAAAGGTAACAGTGTTCTGTGCACTGTGGCATCTAGTCATGCCTGCCACGAGACCACAGAAACATCTGAAGATGCAGACAGCACTGGCTCTTTGACTGTAAACGGATATGAGCACTGTCTTCTAAAGTCAGACACAACTGGCTTTTGAGCAGGGGAGGCCTTGACCTTACAGGTAGCACAGGTGACTTGTGAGGACATCCCTAATTAACCGCCATGGTAGATGGTGTGGGGTTGAAGAAACTTTGTGGTGGGAGGTGACCTCCGTGGCTCCCTCTTTTGGTGAGTGATTTCAGTCATGCAGGAAGCAAAATCCTAGAGCTCAAAGCTAGAGTTAATCTTGGGATGCTTGTAGGGTCATAAAGTCTTCCACCTTGGTTTAAGTTTGCCGTTAACTCTCCCTTCTCTGCCCGTCTGGTTCCTCCAGGCAAAGTGGAAGAAGCCTTGGGTGTTGGGAGCAGGAGCCTTGCTGAAGGTGGGAATCTATCCATCTTCACATCGATACTGTCCACTGCCGTCCAGGAACAGGTTAAGAAAGCATTTCCTTATGGCAGGAGTGAACAGGGGGCAACAACTGCACAGATCCTGAAACCTTGCTGGTGACACAAACTTTTTTGTTGGGTCATGAAGCTCTTTATAACCCTGGATAACCCCATGAGCTTTATGTTGGTCCTTTGCCATCAGCAGAGCGCATTTCTGTATGTTTTCCTCCTATTGAGCAAAGTAGCAAAATTCCATCAAGTCCATTGTCTCAAACCTGTAGGCATTGACTCCCCCTTCTGGTTATTTCCAGAATTCCAACTTTTTTTAAAAAAATTCTAGTTCTAAACCTGAATTTTCCTTGAGGGATTAAATTAGGAATAGAGGGGGATTTTGCTTGATCCCCATTCTCATATGAAATGCAAATTCTAACAGGATCACAGTTATTCTTTGGTGCTCTCACTTCTTGAAGTATTCTGAAGCAGTCCTCTAGCACAAAAAGAGAAAAAAAAGGTTGAGGCAGAGAACAGGCAAAATGTTTGCAGGAATGAAAACAGCTGCACTGAAAGATGTTAAACAAAGAGGAGTTGCCGGCAAAATCTCTTGGTTTAATTGCAGATCAATGCAGAAACAGGAACTGGGATGAGTTGAGAAACAGAACAATTTAAGACTGAGAAATTGAAATAAAACTTCCTGCAATTTTAAGTCTGAAAGGAGGAACAATTTGGATTGAAGTATGCTTTAACTTTAAAATGAATGTGGAGTGCGTACTAACCCTTGATGTCAGTATGCCTAGAGCCCAACTCCCCTCTATTTTGAACCACAGAAAACAACTCAAGTTAACCAAACAGCTTCACAAGTGCAATTTCTGAGCTTGCATTTTAACACAGCAAACATTTCAGCCAAATAGCAGTTTCTGTTGCTGGCAGCCACAGAAGTGTTCTGCGTGCTTTGGGATCTAGTCATGCCTGCCACATGACCATGGAGATGTCTGCAGACACAGACAGTGCTCACTTTTTGATTGTAAATGGATATGAGCACCAATCCATAAAGTTGGATATGACTGGCTTTCAAGCAAATGAGGCCTTTCCCTAAGGCATCTGTAAGGTAGATAAAACTCCCAGAGTTAATGATTATGGTATTTGTAGTACATAAAACCCTTTTGTCTGTCCCAGCTCCTGCCGACCTAGCAGTTTGAAAGTAAGAAATTGCAAGTAGATAAACAGGTACCACTTCGGTGGGAAAGGTAACAGGATTCCATGTGCTCCAGCATCTAGTCATGCCTACCACATGACCATGGAAGGTCAGCAGGCTAAGACCTGAGTGTTCCACAATGGAGTGAGCTCCTGTCTCTGTCCCAGCTCCTGTGAACCTAGCTGTTTGAAAGCAATAAATTGCAAGTAGATAAGGAGATACCACTTGGGTGGGAAAAGGAACAGCGTTCTATGTGCTCTGACTCCTGGTCATGCCTGCCACATGACTGCAGAAACTTCTGCAGACACATACAGCATTGGCTCTTTGGCTGTAAACAGAGATGAGCACCGTGCCTCAGAGTCAGACAGGACTGGCTTTGGAGCAAGGGAGACCTTGATTTTTATCTACTTTCTGAGTTTTCCAAAACTCACACAGTGGGACTTTGAGCTTTCTTCAATGAAGATCTGTGGGTTTGCTATGGTTCCTTTTTTGTAC
Organism: Furcifer pardalis; assembly: GCA_030440675.1. Classification (NCBI taxonomy): domain Eukaryota; kingdom Metazoa; phylum Chordata; class Lepidosauria; order Squamata; family Chamaeleonidae; genus Furcifer; species Furcifer pardalis. The sequence continues at coordinate 49,227,781 of CP126891.1, forward strand.
TGGTGAAGTAGCCTTTCTAATAGGGAGATTCTGATCTTTGGACTGTTTTGAGTTAATATTTGCAGGCAGGATCAGGGCACTGTATAAATCTCCGTATGTTTCGTTTGTGAGCCTCCCTGCATCATCTCTAAAAACCTCCCAACCTAATTGTCTCTGTGCATAAAATTCTTTCTACTTCAGCATCTTCAAGCAAAGTCATAGAAGCAAAGCTCACTTTTCTAAACGGTTTGATTCAAATTCAGAAATCCTGCATCCCCTCCTGGCAAAGAGATAATTTCGGCCCTTGGTTTTTCTCACTGTGGACATATTTAAACTGTTGTTCAGAGCTGCCACTCTTTTCCTCTTTCAGATTTTTCCCCCTTCCTATCTTTGCCTGCTGTGTACAAAACCCACTTTAATTGATCTTCATAGACTGCAAGCAACAGGGGAGGGAGAAAATGTTTAATGCATTGTTTAATTCTGTTGAGTTTTTGCCCTACTTTTGAAGAAAGCCGCTAGATTGTGCTCTTCGAAGTCTCCATCCTGAAAACTGTCTGGATGGTTGCATGTCTTTTAAAAATGATATCCTTGATCAGTGACCTGTGGTTCTACAGAGAGGCCCCCTTTTGTGCTCAAATGAGGGAAGAATGAATTTGACAACCCAGGGTCTTACGCCTAAGGACCTCCTTCTGCATGGAGCCTTCTGATCATCTTCAGGTCAGACTTTAAACTGCCAAAATGAAGGCAACTTTTTGGCTTTGTCGTTGGCCAAAATTAAATCCTTGTCGGTACATGTTTCTGGTAGTAAGCAGCAGACCAGGAAATGAACTGGATTCTGTATCTCTCCACATTCACACAGCATGTTGTTGGCCATCAGCAGCCCCCACTTGAGCATTTAGGGACTCCAACCCTCAGCCAATTCAGGGTCCAAAATTAAATCCTCATTAGTACATGTTTCTGGTAGTAATCAGCAGACCAGCAAATGAGCCAGGCTATGTATCTCTCCACATTAACACAGGCTGTCATTATCCACCAGCAGCCCCCACTTGAGTATGTTGGTCTTGCATTTAGGGACTCTGACCCTCAGCCTATTCAGGGTCATCCAAGTGACGTACGGGAGGTTGAGTTCCTCAATCATATCCTCCTTTAATGATGTTCCATAACCAGTGAGCTCCTTCCTCCACTTTCTAATTTGCTTTAGCTCTTACATGCCCTCAAGAGTGTTTGTTCTTGCTATAAAGCTCTTCCCGGATATGTGTTGGCAGATTTGAGGCACATATCTATTCAGGAGATGTCAAGTGCATAATCTGGGGGTCCTCCTGGACTCATGACTCCTGCTCGAGGAGCAGGTGGCAGTTGTAGCCAGGAGGGCTTTTGCTCAAGTTCTAGTGATTTACCAGTTATGCCTGTTCCTGGACTGGGACTCCTTGCTCATGGTCACTCACACACTGGTCACCTTCCGGTTAGATTATTGTAACACTCTCTACATGGGGCTGCCCCTGATGACCATTTGGAGGCTGCAACTGGTGCAGAATTTGGCTGCCTGCACGGTGATGGAGTGTGGTCATTATGCCCATGCTGCACCTTTGCTGCGGGAGCTGCATTGGTTACCGGTGTGCCTCTGGGTGCAATTCAAGGTGCTGGTTATGATCTTTAAAGCCCTACATGGTAGTGGACTGCATTGCCCTGAGAAAATCTGCCTGTCCCACTAGAGTGGACCGGAGGGGCTCTCTATGGCAACTAAAGTCTGGAGAGGCTCGTCTTTCCAGCACTAGATGGAGGGCCTTTTCGGTATCTGCCCCGGCCCTCTGGAACCTTCAGCCGATGGACCTCTGCCTCCAGCCACAACCGCTGGCCTTTAGGGAAGAACCAAAGACATGGCTTTTAAATGCTTTTGTGATTTCATTGTGTGGGAATGTTTTATATTGAATGTTTTTATGGTGATTGTCAGCCGCCTGGAGCTGCTTTGGTGAGGGGGCAGCAACAGAAATCCAAATAAATAAATAAATAGATAGATAGATAGATAGATAGATAGATAGATAGATAGATAGATAGATAGATAGATAGATAGATAGATAGATAGATAGATAGATAGGCTGGTCCAGTGAGTGTGGGGTTTTGCTGTTGGATCTACTCCACCCCAATGGATCATATGACCATCTGCCATTTTATGTTATGGGGATTTTAGATTTTTTAGATTCGAGTTTTTGTGATTTTAAGATTTTAGAGATTTTAGTGTTTTTATGATGTTTTAGCCATATGTATGGGTTGTTCTAATGGGTTATGTTGGGGTGTTTCTTATTCGTAAGTTGCCCGGAATTGCCTCAGTGAGGGGGCAGCTAATCAAATCAAATCAAATCAAATCAATCAATCAAATAAATAAACAAATAAATACATGTCAGAAATTAACTTGTTAATTGGAATGGAAGATATTTAACTCATTAGATTAGCATTGTCAAAACTTTTTATGCACTCTGAGCCTAAAGCCCGTCCCTGAATCCAGATTGGCCGGCCTCCCTCCCTCCCTTGTTAGCAAAAACATTATCAGGCTGCCTTTCTCCCAATGACCTCCTCGCCTACATGGTTCTCATATTTTTTACTTTATCCTCACACAACAACCTTGCGATGACGTTGCCTTAGGGTTCCATGTTGACTTTTATGACTCCATGGGAAAACAGACCCTGACTCTCACCAGATTCTGCCTGACACCTTAGCTACTGTGCCACATGGGTCATGACAAGAAGGTTGTCTTACAAAGGAGCTGGTCTGACCGCCTCTATTGAGGAACACCTACGTGCTTTAGCAGAATACACTCTGAGAAGTCATAAAAGATAGTCTACAGTTCATTCACAGTCATACTTTACTTAGTCTTCTTCTTGACTCAGAACAATGAGAACAACCTGGGAATCCTTTGCAAGGTCATGACAAGGTGGCCGTTCAGCCATAAGATCTGTTCAAATGGAGAGGGCTTCCCTGGAGTCCCAACCATGCCAGTTAAGAAACCCAAGTTGATGCTTTGACTTGTGTTCTGCCAGCAAGAGCTTTTTGCGATGTCTGTCTTCTCAACAGCTAGAGGACACTTCATTAATTCAGCTCTTTGGCGTTCAGAGTGTGGGGAGAGAATAACTGATGGCGCCGTGCGGTCCTTTGCCGTTTTGTTCCAGGGTTTTTGCACTTTAAATATTCAGAGACGTCCCTTTACTTAGCGGAAGAACCCGTCGTTGAGTTGTGGTTCCTCTTGGCTCCCTTGAGTGAAGACTCCCTTTAGCGATGCAGCGAGATGAATAAGTGATGAGAGGAGAATTTGGAGTGGCAGAAACACAGACTTCTGTTGGAGGGAAACTTCTGGCATTTATGTTGGAAATGGATTTCTGAGTTCCTGTTTTTCTTTTTAAAAGACCCATCATTTCTCCTATTCTGATGCTTCAGGGGCTTAGAGACATTCACCCCATACTTCTGCCATTTGTACCTCTGAGCAAAAGATGAAGGTAGACGTTTCTCTACTCCCCAATACAGTAAAACCTCGCATAAAGAGTGCCTCGCTTAGAGACTAACTCACTTAAAGAGCAGAATTTTCTCCGAATGGTTGCTTTACTTAACAAATAAAACCAACCAAAAATGTACTTAACAAATAAATTGGGGTTCGCAATCCCCCTCACCAGAAGTCACAATTGGTCACTTTACAATGGTGTTTCGCTTAAAGAGCAAACTCGCTTAAAGAGCAATCCCGTGGGATGCATTATGCTCTTTAAGCGAAGTACCATTGTACTTTACTTTACTTTACATTAAAATAGGCACAAGGAATCCCCCCCCTTCAGATGTGGATTGTCACTCCCACCCTCTGTGACTTTTGCGCATGCTGACCTTGGCGAGTTGGATTCCAACTGAGGGTGTAAAAAGTGCTCACAGATCTTTTATCCTTGACAAAAAGCAAGAGGGCCTCCTCAATGCATTAAAATATCCTGCAAAAAAAAAAAAAGCTAACCTTTTGTGGGTGTTTTTGCTCTGTCTTGAATGACGGCAAAAAGACTGCACTTTTCATTAGTAGCAAATATTTGCAATAATTGGCAAATGAACAAAACAAAAAGAAAATTTCAATGGGTTGAAAGGTTTAAAATACTTAAATTTTCCAAAAGATATATTTGCAGCAATGCAAGGGACTTAGGTAAAGGTCGCCCTTGCTCAAAAGCCAGTCATATCCGAGTCTAGGATTCGGTGCTCATCTCCATTTATAGCCAAAAAGCCAGCACTGTCTGTGTCTGCAGACGTTTCCATGGACATGCAGCAGGCATGACTAAATACGGAGTGCATGGAATGCTGTTTACCTTCCCACCGAAGGTGTACCGATTTCTCTACTTGCAATTTCTTTCATTCGAACTGCTAGGTTGGCAGGAGCTGGGACAGGGATGGAAGCTCACTTTGTCATGCAGCACTCAAGTCTCGTTCAAGTTCAGCATCTTAACCACCAAAGCTTACCCATGAGCAAAAATCCAAATTTTGGAAAGTACATGTGAGGAAGAACTTTTCTCTTCAGAACCATCACTCAAACCCTGAAGAATACAACAGATGGAGGCTAGCTAGCTGTGTGTGGATGTGGGTCCATGAATATTTTCTCTGGCTCTACCATTAGATGGAATGAGGTCACTTGCTTCATTTGAGCAGATGCTGGGGGACATCTTTTTTTCTTCTCAGCTGTTTCCCCTTTGTCTAGCAGACAGGGCTATGTCTGTTAGAAAAACTTCATGGGATGTCTTAAACAAGCCTGTTGAACTTAACCACCCCAATGTCACTTGGAGGTCCCTGAATAGACTGGGGTTAGAGTCCCTAAATGTAAAACCAACAGGCTCAAGCGGGGGCAGTGGCTGGTGGACATCAACACGGTGAGTGAATGTGGAGAGATACAGAATCTGACTCAATTACTGCCAGAAGCATGCACCAATAAGGACTTAACTTTGGCCAATGACAAAACCAAGAAAGTGGCTTCATTTATGCAGTCAGGATGTGGAAGAAGAAGAAGAAGGTGTGGTAGAGAACATCAATTCAACGGGTAAGGTCAGCATCCTAGGTCAGTGATTGTGAATCTTGGCACTCCAGCTGTTCTTGAATTTCAATCCTCTGAAGCCCTGGCCAGCGGGAGTGATGACTTGGGCTTCTGGTAATTGAAGTCCAAGAACACCTGGAGCATCAAGGTTCACCATTACGGTCCTAAGTGAATCTGGTATGTGAGGTGAGTGAACCGCAGTTTGTAAATGACATCTCAGGCAGCAGAAGGTCTGTCTATCTATCCAACTTCTTAGGGTTCTTGACTGATGTGGAGCGATCATGATTTCCCTGACCAGTGGTGATTTGAACCCAGGTTTGCTGGAGTCCCAGCCTAAAATTCTATCCACTGCAAGACACTGGGTTTTGACATATACAGTAAAACCTCTATACACATTTTTTTTCTGTCCACAAGGTTATTTGTATGTTGAAAACACATTTCATTACCAGAAGAGGCCACTAGATGTCACCATATTTTTTATATGTTGAATTTTTCCTATGAAAACTTTGTAGGTCAAAAAATTTTTTTTTAGCCGGGATTACTATTTGTATGTTGACTTTTGTAAGTCAAGCCGTTTGTATGTCAGGGTTCCACTGTACCCCCCCCCCCATGAGCCCTAGTGTCCAGTGGTTAAACTGCTGTACTATGCCCAAAATAGCTGACCTTGTGAGTTCAATCTTGATGGGGTTCCTGGTTGACTCAGCCTTTTATCCATCCATGGTCTGTATGATGAGTCCACAGTACCTTGTGAACCACCCAGAGAGTGCACTAAGCGCTATAGGGTGGTAAGGTAAAGGGAAAAGTCGCCCTTTCTTAAAAGCCACTCATATCTGACTCTAGAGTCCGGTGCTTATCTCTCTCTATAGCTAAAGAGTCAGCCCTGTCTGCATTTGCAGAGGTTTCTGTGGACATGTGGCAGAAATGACTAGGCACCAGAGTACACAGAACACTGTTTACTTTCCCACCGAAGAGGTACCTACTTATCTACTTGCAATTTCTTGCTTTTGAACTGCTAAGTTGGCAGGAGCTGGGGCAGAGCTGGGAGCTCATTCTTTTGTGCAACACTTAGGTCTTGAACTGCTGACTTGCCAAACTTCCAGTCGTCAAGTTCAGTGTCATAACCACTAGTATAGAAGTGGTAATGGGTTTACTGCGTGTATGCCTACGCACAGTAAACCCATTTGTGTGGATTCACAGAGACTTGGGCTTCTGGGCATTGAAGTTCAAGAACACCTGGAATGTACATGCAGTAAACCCATTCGTGTGCATTCACAGAGGCTTGGGCTTCTGGGAATTAAAGTCCAAGAACAGCTGGAGTGCCAAGGTTTGCCATCACAGTTCTAGGTCTTCCTGCTTCAAGGATACATTTAAACACCTCACCAGACCAGGCTCTATGTTTGACTTTGTCCTTTTGAAATTTCATTTCAGGACTCTGTGAACCTGCCTCCCTGCCGTGCCCTGTTTCCACTCCTGTTTGCCCCCCCTGCTTTCCTCCCCTCTTCAAGCACCAGGTGGGCGTATTTGGGACCTATCACCATTGAGGATGAAATAGGCCAGGGTTTCAATGTATGTTTAAAATGTAGGATGGCACAGATTTCTGCTCTTTGGTGTCAGAAAAAAGAAGTTCTATGTAACCTCCCCAAAGCCTTGTAAATGCTGACTATTTTAACAAAAACAATGAGGTCTGTAAGTTAGGGAAAACTTAAAACTTTAATCCTGAGACAACTAGTAGGCTAGTTGTCTCAGGATTAAAGTTTTAAGTTTTCCCTAGGTTTAGCAGTGGAGTGCTGGGTCAAAGCAGTGGTAGGCAGCCAATTTTTTTACTACCACACTGTGGGTGGAGTCAACATCGTGGGCGGAGCCAAAGTCATGATGTGATGGGTGGAGCCAATTATGTGGTTGGAGCCAACAAAAACCCATAAAAATAAGTACACATAAAAATAAAAATTAAATAAACATAAAAATACATAAAAATACACATAAAATACATATTAAAAATAAATACACATTAAAATACACATCCACACTCCACACCCAAAGGTGGGTCACTTACCCTGGGGAGCAGGCTATAGGGATCTTCAGGCTAGCAGTTTCTCTTCCTCCCCGCTTGGGAGGACAGCAAGGAGGCCGCGCATGTGTGCCAAGTGCTGTAGGCATGTATGCACACCAAGCGCTTGGCGCGCATGCACAGTGGGGGAACCGGTGAAAAGGTAAGCCCCCAAGGTGGTTCCCCCCAAAGCCACTACTGGTTCTCCAGGACACAAAGTTACTACCGGTTCTGGCGAACTGTTGCGAACCTGTTGCTGGGTCAAAACCATGGGATTTAGAGAACAGCTAGGACTGTGGCATCATCTGCAAACCCCTTTAGGCTTTCACTCTTCCCTCTGGGCTTAGTTGCCATTTCCAAAATAGCTGGGCAAGAATAAACCAGGTAAGCAATCATGAGTCATTAGCTGTACAAAAGAACTGTCCCTCATTTGTTGATCAGTTGAGCTGCCTTGATTTTTAGATTCACCTTCTGGAGTTGACGAGCTGGCTATGGTGAGTGTTGTAATGAACATCTGCATTTTCAGTTTTTTCACTACCAAAGCAAAAGCAATCACACTTATATACCACCCCATAACGCTTAGTGCATTATCTGGGTGGTTCACAAGTTAATTAGCATTTTGCCCCAAACATGCCAGGTACTCATTTTAATGACTCCGGAAGGATGGAAGGCTGAGTCAACCTTGAGTCCTGGTCAGGATCGAACTCTCAACCCTTTGGTTGCAGTACAGCAGTTCAACCACTCCACCACCAGGCTGGTATCCTTTTGCTTAATGTAGTCATTTGAAACTAGAGTAGGTCCATAAAATCAGTGGGGATTTGGTGATGTGACTTCTCTTAAGTTCTGCTAGGAGAGGTGGCAGGCAGCATGAAACAAGGAAGGCCGAATGTGAGAGGGATTGATTCCTTGAGGGAAACCACAGGATATAAATTGTAGTAGCTGAGCAAGAATATTACAGATAGGAAATGTTGGAGTTCTCTCATTCATAGGATCTACTTAAGTTGGAGAAGTCTTGACAGCACATAACAACAATAACCTCCACTGATTTGAATGAACCTACACTAGTTTGGGCTGTGGGTGCCCAAGCTTTTCAGGCTGCGGGCTGGTCACATGGTTTCTTCCACTGGAAGTGGAAGTAAAATGTGCCCGAGCATGTACAAAACACTGCCATAAATGCACCCGCAGCTGTCATAAAGTTGTTTACGACAGCTGTGGGTCATTTACAACTGTTTTGCGCATGCGCGGGCATGTTTTGGGCAAGCATGGGCATGTTTTATTTCCGCTTCTGGGAGCAATGCAGGTGGCACGGGGTGGATGATTTGGCATTGTGGGCTGGATTCTGGCCCACCGGATGTAATTTGGACACCTCTGCTATACCAAAAGGTTCAGCCAAAGTATCAGAGCGTGGGAAAGGTTATTCTTTTCCAACTGCAGATAATAAATAAATAAATAAATACTTTCCCAAGGTCTGAGTATGACCTACCTAAAGGTAAAGGTCTCCCTTCCTTGAGAGCTAGTTATACCCAACTCTAGAGGGTGGTGCTCATCTCCATTTATAGCTAAAGAGCCAGTGCTGTAAGGATCTGCATACATTTCCTTCATCATGTAACAGGTATGACTAGACACTGGAGTGCATGGAATGTAGTTACCCTTCCTGCTGAAGTGGTACCTATTGAGCTACTTGCAGTTTTTAGCATTTGAACTGCTAGGTTGGGCAGGAGCTGGGACAGAGGATGGGAGGTCATTCCATCACGCAGTACTAGGGTCTCAAACTGCTGACCTTCTGGTTGGCAATCTCTGGCTCTTTGCCTCTTTGTCAACTGAGATGAGCCCTGCACCCTAGAGTCGGAGACAACTAACTTTCAAGCAAGAGGGGGGGGGGGGCTTTGCCTAAAATAGTCTCAGGGAATTCTCCATGTCCATCATGGCTTCTGAGGCTGCCTTATCTGCTAAAGGAGGACAACATCTGATCCTACTCCGACTGGGACCTTTAATTCCCAAGTGACTCGCTCTCTGGATTCTGCCTTTCAAAGTCTTCAGAGGCCTTTATTAAATAAATACACTCCCCCCCCCCCCGCCTTTGAGCAAGACCTGAGTCTATAACTTGAATTGCAATTGACTTGCTTCAGTGCACAGGGGACGTTTCGTCCCCCCCCCCCCATCTTGTCTATTACCAGGGAATTGAGGACTGATTCTTCAGTTGCTGTAAAATAGGCTTTCTGTTCAAGGGTGTTATAAATCGATTCCCTATGCTACGTGTCTGGTTTTCCTCCCTTTTGCTGAGTCTTACTTCTTGCTCATGCCTGTTGGGGAATGATCCTAGCCTTCAAGAACTCTAGTTTTTCTCTTTTCTACCGCTCTAGTTTGAGAGGAAAGTGTGAGCCTTTGCTTGGGTTATAGAGAGCTGTTGGCTATGATGTCAAAGTAGAACCTCCATCATCAGGAATAAAGTGCCTCCAACTGTCAGCTTTTCTGAAAGCAGATTTTTCTGCTTTTAAAGCTCTTGCTGCGATCTTTGCAGGGCTGTGTCTAGCCTACTACTTGTGTCTACTTGGACAGGCAGTCCATGACTAACTCTGGTCCACACTTTGGTAGTTTCAAGAATTGACTACTGCAATGTTCTCTATGTGGGGCTGTCCTTGACCCTGTTATGGAAATTACAGTGGGTCCAGAATGTGGCAGTCAGATGGGTAACTGAGGTGAAGAAATTCAAACTTACCACCCCAGCATTGGCCAATCTCCACTGGCTTCCCATTCCTTTTTGTATCAGGCACAAGTTGCTAACATTAACATAGAAAGCCCTATACTGGTGATGGCCAACCTTGGCTCTCCAGATGTTCTTAAACTTCAATTCCTAGGAGTCCTGATCAGCAGCTGTGTTGACTTGGGCTTCTGAGAATTGAAGTTCAAGAACACCTGGAGAGCGAAGGTTGGCCATCACTGCATGGTTTAGGACCTTGTTGTCTCTTGGAATATCTCTCCCAAAGAACATCTGCCTGTGTCACCTGACCTTCTCAAACAATTCCACTCCAGGTGCCAACACCGAGGATGGCGAGGAAGACTTTGACAAGAAGGGGGCGCTTATTGATGGTGGCACCCCCACTGTGGAATAACTTGCCAGTGAAGATGCACCAGGCCCCATCCCCAGATGCATTTAAGAAACATCTCAAAACAGTGCTTTTCAAATAAGCCTTTAAAAATGTTCTCCCCCTAGCCAATTCCATTTATTAGAATTTAAATGTGCATATTTTGTTATTTTGCCTATCTTGCTTTTCTTAATTTCTGTAGTAGTCTTTTCATTTATGTGGCTGCATGAGGATATTGCCACCCGGATTATGCAATTTTTGCTCTGTGGTTGTCCTTGTTTTGAAAACTGTAGATTGCCCAGAGTAGAATAAAATCCGATGTGAGCACATAGATAGATAGATAGATAGATAGATAGATAGATAGATAGATAGAGGGTTGGGTTGGGTTGGGTTGGGTTGGGTTGGGTTGGGTTGGGTTGATGGATTGATTCTGCCCAGTGTTTGCTCCATTTCATGGAAGTTTTGGCCCTGCTTCTTCACGCTCTCGAGTGACATCAGAAGCTCAGAAGTAGGTTTGCCATTTTAATTAAAACAAGGCCTACTTCGAAGCAACTGTGTAGGTGGGGAAACAGGTGTCTATGCAATTCTCAGTTTTCCTTCACAGCAGTGTGTGGAAGGGTGACTCACTGGAACAGCCTATATGGTAGTTAAAAGAAGAAAGTAAAGGCATATTTAAGAGGACACTCCACTAATCATTTTTGAGAATGATTTCCAGTTTCTTTGGAAGAGTACTCTCTGCCATGAAGATCCTTGACCAATGTTTAGCAGTGTTAGTTCTCCAACGTCTTTTTGAAGTTGTATCTAAATATCTTCCGTCCATCCATCCCCCCTTCAGCCACCTCTCAGTCTTCTGGAACAGCTGAATTCTCCCACTTAGTCTGTTCATTAGTTTGGAGACTCGTCCTTTGCTCAACCGTTACTTTGCATCTGTTTTAAAATATTTTGCTTGAATTTAGCGTGATGGGATTTTTGTTGGCCTGCAAGTTATTTAGCAATATCTTCTAATGAGGTGTGAACTTTCTGAATGTTTAAGCCTTCTTGAAGGCCTTCTTCTTCTTGTACAATATCCATATGCCTAGTTAGAGTAATACTAGTGTGGTGTGGAATGACGGACTACTACTTAGGAGATATTGGGTTCAAATCCTTGCTTAGCCATGGAAACTCATTGGCAGGGAGAGGGGAGACTGATGAAGCCAATCCTTAAATATCTCACTCACCTTGAAAGCACTGGATCTGACTTGACAGAACATCACACACAACACAGAGAAAGAAGTGGTTTTCACCCTTTCGCCTTGCAGATGTTCCAGGTTTTCATCTTTGTATCTCTCACTATAAGCTCGAAAGCAGGGGTGGCCAGTCTTGGTACTCTAGGTCAGTGGTGGCCAACATTTTGGAGACCGAATGCCCAAACTGCAATCCAAAATACACTTATTTGTCACAAACTGCCAACACAGCAATAGGGGAGGGAGGAAACTCTCCTATTGGGCTGCTGGGCAGAGGGGCAGGGCAAACTCTGTGCTGGGGGAGGAAGAAAACACTCCCATTGGGCTGCAGGGCAGAAGATGGGGCAAATTTTGTGCTGGGGAAACCACATGGGTGCCTCCAGAGAGGGCTCCGAGTTCCACCTCTGGCACACGTGCCATAGGTTTGTCACCACTGCCCTAGGTGTTCTTGGATTTCAGTTCCCAGAAGTCCTGATCAGCCTACTTGGGCTTCTGGTTATTGGAAGTCCAAGGTTGGCTACCCCTGCTCTAAGGTCTAAGAGTTGAAGGCCAAAGCATCTGAAGGCCCAGATGCTGGGAGTCACTAACTTTTACCAGTCATGAAGACCATGAGAACTTAGACAATCTTTGCACACACACACCAACCATGTTTCCCTGCTCACTATCCTGTATTTTTAGGAGGCAGTGATGATGGTGAGCTCTCTCATTGATTAAGGGAGGGGGAGACTGGCATTACATATCATAGATTTCTGATAGGACAACACTGCTACCTATGAAGGTATTTTCAAACCATTGGAAGTTGATGTGAACAGCAAGACTTAGCCCCTGAAGACAGTATGGTAAGTAATTTTTGTGGCACATAAGGAGGGTATTTTGAAGATCCGCAACCCCGTCTGTAGCCACTTGCTTCTTGGTAAAACTCTAACCCTTGGGAAGGCAGAAAAGGGGAAGACAAAATGTGGTGGAGGTGCTGACGGTAGGTGAATGGTTTGATGGAACAAGCCACTGCTTCATGTCAAACTCAAAGTGGAGGAATTAAAGTGTGCATCAGCTTTTGAGTGCAGTCCTTGATTCCTGCAGTATCCCTAGGTCTCATATTACTCCCTGGGTTTCCTCCAACCAAATCAACCCAGTTTTGTAGGCCTTCATGTATACTGGCTTAGTGGTTAAGATGCTGAACTTGACCAATGGAAGGTCAGCAGCTTGAGATCTGAGTGCTGCATGATGGAGTGAGCTTCCATCTCTGTCCCAGCTCCTGCCAACCTAGCAGTTTGAAAGCAAGGAATTGAAAGTAGATAAATGGGGACCACTTCAGTGAGAAGGTAAACAGCATTCCCTGCACTCCAGTGTTTAGTCATGCCTGCCACATGTCCATGGAAACATCTGCAGACATAGACAGTGCTGTCTGTCTGGCTATAAATGGAGATGAGCACCAAACTCTAGAGTCAGATATGACTGGTTTTTAAGCAAGGGTGACCTTTACCTTTATCTAAGAGCCTTTTTGTCACAAAAGGCTAGTGGGAACATTTTTTTGGGGTGGAGAATATGATGGGTATTTAAAAATATAAAAAGAGGACAAAACTGTTTTGCTTTTATAACTGGGAAGAGTTGGTATTTCTTGGTGGATTCCTGGGGAGTAACTGATTCTTCCTCCCTGCCAAAGATTGCTACTAGTTATCTTGCTAAATTAATCTAATGCACTGAAATTGCCACCTTTAAAACAGCATTCAAGGCTCCCATGGAGAACATGATATATAATGCAGAATACATATTTGTTCCACATCACACTTGAGGTGTGCATGTTTTAGCTCTATGGTTTTTGTTCTTGGAATTGGATGTTGTTTTCAGGGTATACAGTTGACAGCAAACAACGTGGAGCAGAGAGGCAGGGACATTCTTTCTTTGATCAGCTTTTGGCTGGATGTGATCAGCAAGTTGATAGATCCTTTTTTCCTCGGCAGCAGTAAAGCTTCCATTTATATATTATGTTTTTTACATGAAGTCTCTTGGAGTAGACAGGTTTATCCCATCCTCTTTATGCCAATGCATATTTTTTTTCCTTTATTTGGAAAACAAAATGATTCCTTCAAAATCTGATGTTCAACAAGAGCTTTACGGATTCCCTGGGCTGTCAGCAAGTGAAACAAGTGAATCCCAGATCAAATCAAGCCTTCGTTCTCTCCAGAAGCAAAAATGCAACATTGAGGCTGTTGTGCTATTTACATATTATAAGAAGAGGGATTTACTGGAAAAGATCATAATTATAGGAAAAGTAGAAGGCCGTAGGAACAGAGGAAGATCTAGCATGAGATAGAGCAGTGGTGGCAAACCTATGGCATGCGTGCCAGAGGGGGCACTCAGAGCCCTCTCTGTGGGCACGTGCATCGTTGATCCAGAACAGAGTTTACCCCACCCCTTTGCCCAGCACCCCAGTGGGAGCACTTCCTCCTTCCCCCAGCACAGATTTCACCCTGCCTCTCTGCCCAGCAGCCCAATGGGAGCATTCCTCCCCCCAGCATAGTGTTCAACCTGCCCCTCTGCCCCACAGATGGTCACCTGTTGAATTTGGACACTCAGTCTCTAATGGTTAGCAACCACTGAGATAGAGTGACTCATCACATGCCCTTCTCTTTGGTCCTTCATAACCACTGGATGAAGCACCTTGCTCTGTGGAGCCTTCGGTGTCCTGAACTTCTGTTCCTTCATGCACCAGAGTTTGAAGAGTCATTTTCTATCCTGTGGGTCATGGATAAGTAATGCTTAGTCCTCTAGATACTTGGAGGACCCTGAGTCAGCTGAGGGTTGGACTCCCTAAATGTAAGACCAACATGCTCAAGTGGGGGATGTTGGCGGACAACAATATGCTGTGTGAATGTGGAGAGAGTGAGAATCCAGCTCACCTACTGCCAGATAAATGCACCAATGAGGACTTAAGCTTGGCCAACGACAAAGCCAAGAAAATGGCATCATTTTGACAGTCCAGGATTTGATCAGGACACAAAAGAAGAAGTCCTCTAGATGTTTTGAACCTGCAAATCCACCGCCTTACTCATTACTAGCTAGGGCTGATGGAGTTGTGTTCTTAGAACACCAGGAGAACCATGCTGTATTGTTGTTATTTCAGGCAAAGTGAGAGCTGCAGCCAACACTGGTTGGCCCACCTTGGAGAGAAGAACTTCACTTGTTCTAGTAATGGGAAGAAACGTGGTTCTCTCCCCATTGTTATGATGAGAGAGAGAAGGGAGAATGGCCTAAGCTGGGGAAGGCCAAGAGGAAAGAATAACACCTGGAACAACAACATCTCCTTCACCAAGGAGGTTTTTCTCAGGGAGCAGTGCTGCTCTCCTTATACACTCTGAAACTAGGTTCAGGTTCGCCTGATTAGGGCGGGATAATAAATCTAAATAAATAAATAAATAAAAAATATTCAGCAGGTAGGATGATGTTGGGAGTGGGAATTCCTTAAGTGCTGAAAGTCTCCTGTTTTGCCATGGCACACACTGACTCATTTCCAATGCCTTGGGAATCAGAGCAGAGCAAAGCAATCACAATTTTATACTGCCCCATAGAAGCGCTTAGTGCACTTTCTGGACAGTTCACAAGGCAATTAGCATTTTGCCCCCAACATACTGGGCACTCATTTTACTGACCTTGGAAGGATGGAAGGCTGAGTCAGCCTTGAGCTTTGGTTAAGATCGAACTCACAACCTTTTGGTTGCAGTACACCAGTTTAACCACTGGAACCACCAAGGCTCCAAATCAGCTTGCTTTGCTTTGTCAGTCCATTGGCTGATCAGTGCTTTGTGGAATTGACTTAGGCTTCTGGGAATTGAAGTCCAGAAACCAAAGCTTGGGAAACACTGATCTAGATGCTGATAAAATGCTTTTCTCATGATGCCCCACATGGAACTGTGATTGGAACTGAAGTCAAGCTATACCTGGAGATCAGCTTTCCTTTGTGACTGCTCCTTGGCAGAGAACCATAAGATTTAGCTGCATGTCTGATTACTCAGTTGTAAAATGTGCAGATTCCTAACATCTTCTAAAAATCTGCACAGAATTTGCCAGATTTGATCCATCAAGTGTCAAAAGAGAAAGGGAGGAGTTAGAAGATGGTCAGACTTTGAACTGCCAAAATGAAGCCACCTTCTTGGCTTTGTCATTGGCCAAACAGAAATCCTCATTGATACCTGTTTCTGGCAGAAATTGGCAGATCGGCACATGAGCCAGATTCTGTACCTCCCCATATTCACACAGTGTGTTGTTGTCCACTTGAACATGCTGGTCTTACATTGAAGCACCCTGACCCTCAGCCTATTCAGAGCCCTCCAGGTAACATCTTTTAAATTGATTTTTCTCTTGCCTACCCCACAAGAATGTTCTTGCCATAAAGCTCTTCCTGGATCTGAGTCAGCGGACTTGAGGCACATATCCATTCACAGGATTTCTTGTGTGCTGTATAGTCACCAGAAACTACCGTATTTGCCGGTGTACAAGACGACTGGGCGTATAAGACGACCCACCAACATTTCCACTCAAAATATAGAGTTCGTTATATACTTGCTGTATAAGACTACCCCCTCTTCCGCACACCTTCCACACACCAAATAAAACGTAAAAGAACATCAGATTTGATTTTAACATGTTAATTTATATTCAAATGCTTTTGACATGCAGAAAAACTGTCACAAGGCTGTATGTTATCAAACATGTACAGTAAACATAAAACAGTGCATGTTTATTAAACGTAATTCACCAAAGACAATTCACTAAAGCTGAATGGAACAATAAACCTATGGGAGCTGCCATGCTGTTTGTTTTTTAATTTGTTAACCAAACTGGAACTGTCAATGATAGAAGGAAGATAACAAGTAGAGGGAGAGAGCAAGTGCCAGGCAAGTTCCTAGCAAGTTTGCTGGCGTGACAGTTTCCCTTTAAAAGCCTTCAAACTCTTGTTCGTCATCTGATATTAAAAGTTGTTATCCGATCCATCCCATAGAACCTTAACGTTATTCGATGCAATTCTCCTCCCCAGATTGCTTAACGTTATGCGAGGTAAACGTTATGAAAGGTAAACGTTATCCGAGGTAAATGTTATCCGAGGTATTACTGTATTCTATTCAACTGAAGTGCACCCGGCATACAAGATGCCCCCCCCCCTTGGAGGCATGTTTTTCAGGGGTAAAAAGTCATCTTATACCCCAGCAAATATGGTAGCTCAGACTGGATTGTATTGTGGTTAGTTCACACCATGTGCTATCTTGCTCATCTGAATTTTCTTCTTGCATGTTTGCTGGAGAGCAACTCTGGGTTTGTGTTTGTGTCTTGTGCGAATAGGGCCTTTAGGGTAGCTTGCTGAGCATGTTCTAGCTTTAGGAAGCTGAGACATTTCAGTAC
The DNA here is from genome assembly GCA_030440675.1 of Furcifer pardalis. NCBI lineage: Eukaryota > Metazoa > Chordata > Lepidosauria > Squamata > Chamaeleonidae > Furcifer > Furcifer pardalis. Next base: position 49,244,554 of record CP126891.1, read on the forward strand.
TCTTGAGTTAGAGCCCAGCTATGTAGATGGCATTTCATTGTATTTTCTCTGTTTAGCAACCCCCACCCCTCCCCCAATGTTCACATTTAAGGAACTCACAATAGCTTTGGGATTTGACAACAGCCACATCCCGCTTATGAAACTGCCTTCCTCTGCACAACCAAGTTTATCTCCAGCTTTATTTAAATAACTGCAAAAGAAAGATTCTTTTTCCAAGTGGTGTTATTGGGAAAGGAAGCGCGGGTGTTACAGCAAGGTTGAGCCAATCCATTTTTATCTCATTATCTCTCTCTCTCTCTTTTTACCTAATGCTTTTTTATTATGAACGGTGCTGGGTTTTTAGATCTGATGCAAGGGACATCGTTGCTATAACAACACTATGATTCATGTAATTTCTGCGGCAATCTGTTGAGGTGTTGGATTTTCGAGCTTCTAAACTTCTCCGTGGTGGTGCTCGTGAGGGTGTCACCTGTTTGGTGTGAGATCGCCCTTCTTTCTCTGTTTCCCCTTGATGAAGTAGCACCTAAAGTCTTCAGAGAAGTTGACCTATAAAGCCCTGAACAGTTTTGGGTCGCTCTATCTAAGGGAGCACGTCTTCCTCAGGAATTATTTCCGAAGCACTCAGAAATATAAGCTCCGAGTGAAGAAAGCAGTGGGCACATCAAGATCTTTCCCCTACATAGCCCCAACCCTCTGGATCAAATTGCCAGTGTAGATAACTTCTCCTTCACTATTAACCTTTTGTAAGTCCTTGCAGACTTACCTGTTCCAGCAGGCCTTTCATGGCCAATATGATTGGATGGACTCCAAAGTGACAGCCCTGGATCTACATTGAATGCTCCTACAGTAATACCTCGGATAACGTTTACCTCGGATAACGCTAAAATCGCATAACGTTAAGTAATCTGGGGAGGAGAATTGGATCGAATAACGTTAAGGTCCTATGGGGTGGATCGGATAACAACCGCTAAAGCCTGTGCGGTTACAATGTATCTCTATGGAGCTTTAGCGTTATCTGATCCATCCCATAGGATTTTAACATGCAGCGGATAACACTAAAAATCGGATAACACCAAGACTAGTGGAACCAAGTCTTAGCGTTATCTGAGGTATTACTGTATTTCTGTTTTTATTGCTGTCTTATTGTTAATATTGTATGGATGTTGTTGACGATGTTGATATTGCCTGAAACTAATTGCAGTTTTTATATGTTTTTATGTTTGACCTTTTTGGATTGATTACTGTGTTTTTGTTTGTATATTAGTTCTATCATATTGGTTTGTTTGTTGTAACTCTTTTTCTATATTTGATGTTTTTATCAATCAGTCGATCAGTCAGTCAGTCAATCAGTCAGTCTGTCAGTCAGTCAGTCAGTCAGTCAGTCAGTCAATCAGTCAGTCAACCAACCAACCAACCAACCAGTCAGTCAGTCAGCCAGCCAGCCAGCCAGCCAGCCAGCCAGCCAGCCAGCCAGTCAGTCAGTCAGTCATTCAGTCATTCAGTCAGTCAGTCAGTCAGTCAGTCAATCAATCAATCAATCAATCAATCAATCAGTGGTGTCGACCTAATCCGATTTTGTGGTAGCCCTAAACCCTGCCTTGAGGAAGATGTTCCACTTGAACAATCACACCACCCCTATGCATGTTTGTCTTGTCTAATTTCAGGAAATAAGCACTGCCAGGGTTGATTAGTACTGGGATAGGAGATTAGCATGTAACACCAAGTAGTCCAAGTATTGTGAGAACCAATGTTGGAGTAGTGGACAGTGTATCAAACTAGGACTCAGGCGACTCAGGTTCAAATTCCCACTTGGGAAGTGATGGCAATAGCAAACCACTCTTGAATATCTCACATATATCAAGAACCCTTCTGGGTCACCATACATTGGAAGCAATATGATAGCAGATAACAACAGCATGAAGTAGTTCCCAGAAGTCGATGTCAGCACACATCCTGATCAGGTTTTCTGGGAATTGAAATCCAAGGACATCTGGAGAGCCAAGTTTTAGGAACCCTGGTATTGAAGATCTGAACTCACACAAGACAGTTTCCTATGTTCATCAGGATAAAGCTTCTTCTCTGATGTTGGACTCAAGGAGGGTCTCTTGTTCCCCATCCCAACTCAGGCAGAGGTGACAAGGACAGTCTTGCATCCCCATGGCACAGGATGATGACCAGAGCACTCTTGACATAAAATAGGGGTTCAGTGCTGATTCACCCTCATCCCAAGGAGAGTTTGAGGTCTAATTCTGTCAGTTCCATCATCTGGAGAATGGGAGGTTCTTGTGTTCTGTCGGTCACACACTCTGAGCAGGAGGAAAAGATGCACACTACAGTGAGCAAATTAATGTCATTGTGGGCAGGTGGCAGGTGTGACACTTTTACTGATACTAACCTTGTGGTCAAACTGGGGAGTGAGATGGAGGGACGTGGATTGACTGAATCACATAGTAACACCCACACTTCTGTTTGTGAGAAGTACTGATTTGAAGAAAGAATCTCTTTTGTGTAATTTAAATACAGCCATAAAAATACTTTGGAGATAAAGTACAGGGGAAGTGGCCTATTCACAATAGAGACCATTGTCAAATCCCATGCTTATGGTTGGTTACTTGAATTTGAGTGTTTCTTGGATAACTGAATAGAAAAGATGAAGTGAAATGTCCTCCACAAGGCTGGGCTCTGACTCATAACACTGAAGTGCCCTTGCTACTAAACCTCAAGTGTGACTAATAAGTTTTCTTAATCAACACAAAGATGAATCCACAGTTGCCCTTGAACAGTGAAATCCACTTAATTAAGATATCCAGGAAAATTTACCATGATGATAGGTACATTATATGTGAAATGGAGCTGGTTAACTTGGCCATTGGCTGTGCTGGTCTGGGAATCTCAGATTTGCCTCTGCCTCCTCCTGGTCTGGCTGAGTGAGGTGACTTAGTGGTTAAGATGCTGAATTTGATGACTGGAAGGTCAGCAGTTTGAGACCTGAGTACTGCACAATGGAATGCACTTCCGTCTCTGTCCTAGCTCCTGCCAACCTAGCAGTTTGAAAGCAAGAATTTTCAAGTAGATAAATAAATACCACTCTGGTGTCTAGTTATGCCTGCCATATGACCATAGAAACGTCTGCAGACACAGACAGAGCTGGCTCTTTGGTTATAAACGGAGATGAGCACTGGCTTCTGAGTAAGGACGACTTTTACCTCCTGACCAAGGAACACTTCTGAGTCCTAGTCAGAAGAAAGACTTAAAGTCAATTCAGTAGTGTAGCATTCCCAACTTTTCTGGAATATTGGCCACAGGTAGAAAGCTGCCTTCTAATCTCTCCCCTTCCGCCCCCTCCTCCCACCCAGTACTTGATGGATCAAAGGAGACACTGGTGATAGTTCATGTTTAGAAGCTGATAGCCATTCCACAGAAATTTGTTTCTCATTAATCACACACACACACACACACAGAGAGAGAGAGAGAGAGAGAGAGAGCGCCAATCTTCTCCTGTCAATCAGCAACCAGGTCGGGATCCCCTTTCTGAAGATCTGGACCCATCAGCTGAGATAATGGTCTTCAAAGCAATTTCAAACAAGTCTTCCAGGTGACTAATATACATTTCTGGACACTGCACTTAAAGAAGGATGCCAACAAACTGGAACAAGTTCAGAGGATGGGAAACAAGGATGATCAGAGAACTGGAAAACAAAACCCTATATGTGGAAAGACTGAACCAACTGGGCATGTTTGGCTTTGAGAAAAGGAAACTGAGAGGGGATAGGATAGGACTTTTCACATGCCTGAAAGATACTCATACAGAGAAGGGGCAAGATCTGTTCTTGATCATCCCAGAATGCAGGACATATAATAATGAGCTGAAACTACAGGAAACCTGTTATTGTCTAAATACCAGGAAACACATCTTAACTGTTAGAATGGTACAACAATGGAAACCACAACTGTGAGAGATGGAGATCACTCAAACACATTGGACAACTCTGTCAGATTTGCTTTGATTTGGGTTCTTGCATTGAATGGGGTTGGACAAGATGGAACCCAAGTTAATTTAGGATTCTAAATTGTTTGATATTGTTTCAGTATGACTTTGGAAAGAACAACCAGCATCCGTTGTCTTGGACATGCTGCACTGTCACAGAGTACCCTCAAAGGAAGGAAAGGATAAATCCCTGGAAAGATTCTTCACATAGTTATTATAATTTATGGCCAGAACAGTGAATTGATGGGAAACACACACACTTCATCCAATTTTTCTCCCTTTAGCATTTTCACTATCTCCTTCTTTGAATTTGAATTCAGTCATGTCCTATTTTTAGGGGAAATGTTTACAGGGGAAAAAACAAAAATATTTTGATAGTTTTTTGGAATAGTAGCCGTGTTAGTCTGTGGTTCAGGCATCTCAGAAAACAAAACAAAACAAAATAAACAAAATAAAATAAAATAAAAAACACAGTAGCACTTTAAAGACTAACTGCTATATTTTTATTGTTAGCTTTTGTGGATCAAGTCCACTTCATCAGACAAAGAATGAAACTTACAGGCATGTTCTTTACATACCAAATTCAGGGGCTCGACGGGAGAAGGGTTGGTGTCAAGCAAGATGACAGACAAGCAAGCACAAGAATGCAGTTTCACCCAGCCATTAGCAACAATAGATTGGGACATTATCAAATTTGATACAGAGATTGCTATATGATTTTATATTACAACTTTCCTGCCTATTCTCTTTAGTAAAACAGAAAGAAAACAGGTACAGGTGTGTCCCCCCCCCCCACCTTTGACATGCAGGTCACAAGTTGATCAGATACCATAGTGGGCTTACTCAGCAACCTTGAGATTGAAAGGAAGTCTTTTAGAGTTTATCTGAATAATCTATTGTTGCTAATGGCTGGGTGAAACTGCATTCTTGTGCTTGCTTGTCTGTCATCTTGCTTGACACCAAGCCTTCTCCAGTCGAGCCCCAGAATTTGGTATATAAAGAATATGTCTGTAAGTTTCATTCTTTGTCTGATGAAGTGGACTTGATCCACGAAAGCTAACAATAAAAATATAGCAGTTAGTCTTTAAAGTGCTACTGTGTTTTTTATTTTATTTTGTTTTGTTTATTTTGTTTTGTTTTGTTTTCTGAAATATTTTGATAGCTTAGCCTTAGGACAGTGGTGGCAAACCTATGGGACGCGTGCCAGAGGTGACACTCAAAGCCCTCTCTGTGGGCACCCGTGTGGTCGCCCCAGCACAGAATTCGCCCCACCCCTCTGCCCCGCAGTCCAATGGAAGCATTTCTTCCATCCCCCAGCACAGAGTTTGCCCTGCCCCTCTGCCTAGCACTCAATGGGAGTGTTTCCTCCACCAGCACAGTTTGCTCTGCCCAGCACTCCAATGGGAGTGCTTCCTTCCCCCAGCACAGAGTTCACCCCACCCCTCTGCCTAGCAACCCAATGGGAGCGCGCCCTCCCCCTTCACAGATTTTATGCCAGCCTTCTGCCCAGCAGCCTAATGGGAACGCTTTCACCTGTTGCTGTGTCGGCACTTTCAGGTAAATAAGTGGGTTTTGGGCTGCAGTTTAGGCGCTCGGTCTCTAAAAGGTTCACCATCACTGGCGTAGGATGTTACATTAGAGTCTGACTGGAAAGAAGGAAAGTACCACACATAGGTGACCCTGGCACTTTGTCCTGACTAATTATATTAAACTGCATTTGCATGCTGACATGAGAGTTTGAGAGGGGTCCTTGCAGCCTGGATGCATATTAAGTCTGCAAATGACAGTCAGAGGGCAAAGGAGCATCAGACAAATGGCAATTAACCCTCTAAGAGGATTGCTCCGTGTTTTCATATTACCAGGAGAGGTTGGCTGAACTTTGCATGAAATGCTTGACACTGGCACATGTGCTTTAGTGATAGGAAGAGTATGGTTGGAGGCAAGAATCTTGGAGCAGAAGATGGTGTTAGCATTTGGGTCAATTAAAAAGAAGCAATGAATTCATTGAAAACATATAAGCAATCAAACACAACACAATAACAGATAAAACTCAAACGTTGGAAGCATTCAAGAGAGAATTTGACCACCATCTGTTGTATCTGCTTTGATTTGGATTCCTGCATTGAGCAGTAGGTTAGACTTGGTGGTCTAAGACGCCTCTTTCAACTCAGTTATTCTATGATTATATAACCCCAAAATAACCACTGAAAGGTTGGCAGGACAGCAGGACCCGAGTGCTGCGTGGCGGAGCGAGCTCCCATCGTCTGCCCCAGCTCCTGCCAACCTAGCAGTTTGAAAGGAAGAAATTGCAAGTAGGTACCACTTCAGTGGGAGGGGAACAGCCTTCCATGTATCTAGTCATGCCTGCCACATGACCACAGAAACATCTTCAGATGCAGACACTGCTGGCCCTTCAGCTGAAAACTGAGATGAGCACTGTCCCCTAGAATCAGACATGGCTGGTTTTGAGCAAGGGAGACCTATGCATTTAAACCCTGTTCTCGTTGACTTTTTAAAAATTTGCTTCACTTGTGCTAAAGAAGGAACCTCCCCAAAGCATTGCGAGTGTACTTCGGCATCCTCTGGGCAACAGAATAGAGTTGGCCGATCCTTCAGATCCAGAAGTATTGTGCTGTAGTGGTTCAACTCTGGCTTGAATAAAGAAAGAAGACTTGTGTCTTAAAGAATAGTTACCTGCTGGGAATGGTAATGAGCACTAGACCTGCAAACCCTAATTTGTATAACTGGGAGATTAATCCACTAAAGCTTTAATACTTTCAATTGATTTAATTAATTTGTAGGGCTGCAAGTTAAGACCAACTGTTTGTTTAGTTTGATGAACTAATTTATTTCCATTTGGGTTCATTACTTTAAAGAAGAACTAAAAAGGAGAACAGGAAACGTTTTTTTCTCCTCCAGGGTACACTTTACTTTGGAGTCGTTATTCAGTGAGGAGCTCTCCTATGAGTAGCCCTCCTATGACTAGACGTCTTCGTGACGACATTCCACACAACTTCTCTCCATATCGATTTGTCCCTGGCAGCTTTTAGCCACATTTTTTCTTGAGGAAATCTTCCCATCTGTGAGGGAATGCTACCATGTATTAATTTGGAAATAACTTCATTTTGATATATCCAGGAAGCAAATGTATCCGATTTTAGTGTTATATGATGCAGTCATTATCCGAGGCATTACTGTAACTTCATTTCTATATGTCATGTGTAAATTATTTTATCTTTACATGTTCCTTCTTGAGAATATGTGGGGAAGTTGGAGTTTGAACCAGGAAATTCACAGTTTTTATATACATATACAGTACATGTACACATACATATACATATACATCTCTCTCTCTCCCTCCCTCTCCCCCCCCCCCCACACGCAGGCAGGCAGGCAGGCACGCACGCACGCAGGCAGTACTGACTGATCTCCCTGAAGTTATGTTAGCGTACATTGATCTATACATTGTGGGAGACTATAAATTGTGGAGGAATATTTCACCAGTCAGGAATTTAGACTTATCCAGGTAATGGTTGAGGAAAAACATCTCTGCTCAATGTGACAATAGCCAAATTCTTAATTTTGTGGTCTGACAACTAAGTGATGAAGGATGCTTCATGTTTATGTATTTTACACAACTCCAACATATTTTCTATAAGCAAATGTCTTGGGTTTGCTCTACTCTATTACCATAGCAGGATACCTGGCCAGACAGATGTATGCTACCTCTTCATTAGTTTCTAATGGCTGGATTTCTCTTGTGCATTAGAGCATAACCTTTGGAAGCTGTAAGTTAGGAAACTGTGTAGACATTTTCTGTTGTATATTGAGTTGAAAGACCACATTGCAACAGGCAATTCTTATAGAAATGCCTTAAGTTACACTAGGTTGCTTTAAAAAATATGCCATTTGCACAACTGTACAACATAATTTCAGCCAATGAATGTTGTTCTGATCTTAAAAGTCTGATGATCCCAGCTTATTAGACATATTTCACAATATAACTGAAAATTAATGTTGTAAATGACCAATTTTCAAGAGAGGCACAGCAAATTTATATTAGAAGAAACAGGACCCGGGGAGGGGGCACACCAAGAGGTGGATAGTTTTCCTATGTTCTAATTTGATCCAATGAAGCAGCACACTGGTCATTTCAACTGTATCACCTGTTTCTGGAATATCCTTTAAGAAACCTACTACAATAAACCTACTTTTTTTTTTGCTTGAAGATCATGTCTCATTTGTGGGCAAAAGGTAATTACAAGTCTGCACACATAAGGGGGCAGACATATCTCCCCATAAGCTCTGTGGGCTGTTCAAAGCTTGAATGAGCCCAGAACGGAATTGCAGCTACATTTAGCTGAGTTTTTTTTCCTGCGGCCTGGCCCCCTTTTTGGAGGGGCTGAAGTTCGTGTGGGACTGGAAGCGTCCATAAGGAACACAGGGGAGACACTCCCAGGGTGAGGCGGTCGGAAGCCTGACAGTTGACAAGTTTACTGTTCTGGTTTGGGCAGAGTTGGGGTCTGTTAACCTTCTTTCATGCTAAATCCAATCACAAGGTTTTTAATCTCACAGTATTCAGCAGGAGCAATTTTGTGATGTTTTATGAGTGATTTTCGTAGTGTGTGAAAATATAGCATGGTTAGGTTTGTTGCTGTGGGAACCATAAGTCAGGAATAGAGATCAAGTCCAACTTCCTCTAAGCTAGGCATGGGGATCTTTTATGAAGGGGGGGGGAATGCATTCCCTCTCCCAAGAGTTTTTTTTTTTTTTAAAAAATAGTAGCCGTGTTAGTCTGTGGTTCAGACATATCAGAAAACAAAATAAAAAACACTGTAGCACTTTAAAGACTAACTGCTATATTTTTATTGTTAGCTTTCGTGGATCAAGTCCACTTCTTCAGACAAGAAGTAAACCGTGCCTGTAAGTTTTACTCTTTGTATGACAAAGTGGACTTGATCCACAAAAGCTAACAAAAATATATATAGCAGTTAGTGTTTAAAGTGCTATAGTGTTTTTTATTTTGTCATCTCCCAAGAGATCTCTCTGGGCAAGATGAACCTAAAGTATGTATCATTGGGCAGAGACCACAACCATCAATACTGTTGGGTCCCTGGCTAGTGTTCCAGTTAGAACTTCTGTACACAATGTGTTAGCCAGAAACTTTCTTCACCAACCACATGCCTTCCCCAATTGACAAGGATGTATAGGATTATTATTATTATTATTATTATTATTATTATTATTATTATTATTATTATTATTATTATTATTATTATTATTATTATTATTATTATTATTATTATTATTATATTTCAATTTCTATACCGCCCTACTCGGTAGGACCGACTCAGGGCGGTTCACAGCATATGTAAAATTACAAGTTCATGTCAATAAATCATAAATACATAACATCAAAATATCAATATCACTACAATAACAAGACATTCAATAAAACATCAATATCAAATAACAGTCCAGAAGTTCCACATCTCGGTCAAATCACTCCAATTATTACAAAAACAATTAACAAAAAGAAAACAATTACTAAGTCCCACGTTAGGTGAGAAGCCTCTCCGCCACGCCGCAGATATTTCTGGCGAGAGTGGCGGCGGCGCGGGGAGTCCCGGCATCGGCATCTCTTTTTAAAGTCTCCACAGGGCAGGGCTCCGGGGCCAGGTGGAGTGGGTCCCCGGGCTGGACGCTGAGTCGGCTGCTCCACCCCCGCCGATGTTTCTGGCGAGAGAGGCGGCGGCGCGGGGAGTCCCGGCATCGGCATCTCTTTTTAAAGTCTCCACAGGGCAGGGCTCCGGGGCCAGGTGGAGTGGGTCCCCGGGCTGGACGCTGAGTCGGCTGCTCCGCCCCCGCCGATGTTTCTGGTGAGAGAGGCGGCAGCGCGGGGAGTCCCGGCATCGGCATCTCTTTTTAAAGTCTCCACAGGGCAGGGCTCTGGGGCCAGGTGGAGTGGGTCCCCGGGCTGGACGCTGAGTCGGCTGCTCCGCCCCCGCCGATGTTTCTGGCGAGAGAGGCGGCAGCGCGGGGAGTCCCGGCATCGGCGTCTCGTTTTAAAGTCTCCACAGGGCAGGGCTCCGGGGCCAGGTGGAGTGGGTCCCCGGGCTGGACGCTGAGTCGGCTGCTCTGCCCCACCGATGCTTCTGGCGAGAGAGGCGCCGCCGCCTCTGCATAGGGTGCAGTGTGCTGGCTGAGTTGCATGCCCTGGAATTGAACCTTTCCAGGGTACCAGCTTTCACCAGGAGCCATATCCACCCAGCATATCCTGTTTCCATTGTGGGGACGATGTGGGCTACATGCTGTCAGGAATCTCTTGTCAGTATCTTTGATCTCTATTTAGTGAGAAAATAGATCCTCTTGTTGGCATCGATCCACCTAAGATCAGGAGAGAAGTAGCTGTGGATGCTAAGAGAATGACCCTTGACATCCTCTAAAATGGAGATGAGCCTCAAGTCTACCAGCTCAGATCCAGGAAGAGTTTAATGGCAAGAACAAACATTCTTCAGGGTATGCAAGAGCAAAATCAAATTAGAAGAAGGAAGAAGGAGCTCACTGGACAAAGAACAACATTAAAGAAGACATGGATGAGGAACTCAACCTCCCCTTTGTCATTTAGAGGACCATGAATAGGCTGAGGGTTGGAGTGCCTAAATGCTCAAGTGGGAGCTGCTGGCGGAATGCAATGTGAATGTGGAGAGCTACAGAATCTGGCTCATTTACTGGTCTGCCGATTACTGCCAGAAACATGTACTGATGAAAACTTAAGTTTGAGCAACCACAAGGCGAAGAAGGTAGCTTCATTTTGACAGTCCATGGTTTGATTGGGAGATGAAATAAGAAGAAGAGGTGGGGGAGGAATTCTTCTGTGCTCCACCATTAGAAGAAAAAAAAACCCAATCACATCAGGATGCCAAATTCAAATGAGTCGCTGTTTTTCCCTTGGAGCAGAAATAGCTTAGCATCTGTTTGTACTTCTGTCCTGAGTAATGATGCCCCTCTCATCATTTTCTTCTTTGGGGCCTTTCATTTCTATACTACGTAGGCTGGGGATGAAGAACATCATTTGTGTTTAAAGCATGTAAGAATTCCACAGCCCTCCTTCCTTCAGATCCTCCAGCCGAAAAAAACTTTTGAAAACTCCTGTTACTCACAGCTAGGGTCCACCAATGTTCTGTGGAACATAGTTTGGGAAACGCTGGACTCTAGTCACTAATTAGTGCGAAGAAGCTATGACTACCATAGAGCAACATTTGGTGGGGTTTCCCTCCTTGTCTTTACAAGGAGAATGATATTTTGGAAGCAGATCTACACTGTATGTTTAAATCTTTTGTGTGCACATAATGTTGAAGTGTGCCTATAGTTTTATTGCAAAGAATCCCCCCCCCCCCGATGAATACCTCTGTACCCGAGATATCAGGAATATCATCTGTGATGCTCCATATACTTTAAGTTGGGTTTCTGTCCATTTCCTCCAAAATGTCCTCTAATTGATCCTGTGCTGAATGCTGTAGTAGCAAAATCTAGCTGTTTCTCTCTTCTCCTCCTGCCTCCTTCATCTCCCTGTAGAATTGAATACAAGTACAGAAATAAAAAGGCATTTTCAATATTCAAGCCCAGGGATTTTAAAGTTACCCACAAAGAGGTCTATGAAATGGCAAGGACAAACTATATCCCACAGTGTAGCACTATGGAAAGTAAGTGTCCCTTTTCAAAGCAAATGGAAGCTTAAAATAAATGCTGATCTTGTAGAAACTTGGCTGAGAAATGCCTGCTTCCACCACAGTGTCAAAAATGAGGGAGTTTGAAAGGAAGTAATATGGGGCGGAGGGATAAGTCTTTTCAGTCATGACCTCATACATTTTTTAAAAGCCAGACTATAATGCCATCAACTTTTGAAAGATTGAAAAAGTTACTTTTTGGGACAGCATTGTTTGTTTCCCAATCTTTGGTTTTTTGGACTTTAATTTCCAGAAGCTTAAGTCAATTCCCCAAAACACTGATCAGCCAATGTACTGACTTAGGCTTCTGTAACTGAAGTCCACCAGTGTTCCACAGAACATAGTTTGGGAAGACACTGGAGTGTCCTTGCTGGCTGGGGGATTCTGAGGAAAATAGTCCCAAAAAGTAACTTTCTGAAACTCAGGGATAGATTAGAGGAGACCTGATGCCATGCTTCAAGGAATTGTCCTTATCCCAGCTTTCTACCAGGTTTATCTTTGAGGACATCAGATGTTTTTCATTATTGACAAATAGCTTGTAATTGCAGTGCATGGTTAAATTATGAGATTCAAATAGGACACAGACCAATCCATGGCAAAGTATCTCAATGTGAGTGAGTTTTTATGAAATGGCAAGGTACACATTTAATATGATTTTCAAAGTCCAGAGCAGTGATGGCAAACCTTGGCACACCAGGTGTTCTTGGACTTCAATTACCAGAACCTCAAGTCAGCATTCCTGTTAATCAGGGCTTTTGGGCATTGAAATCCAAGAACATCTGGAGTGCCAAGATTGGCCATCATTGGCCTAGAGTCTTCCCTGCACCCAATCCTAGCTGATGTATTGAGCCCTAGATGTCAGACTGCCCATCATTTACCTGGACTAGTAAGGATCAGGCTGAGAACTTTCTAGCCTGGGCAATTTAGCAAGTTGTAGTGGGAAATGTCACTTTTCTAAATCCCAACATCTCTTTAAATGCTTGTGCAGGAATGTTCTGATCCTGATGTGAAACAGAGACAGTGCTGCATCAGGCAGGAGATGTGGGCAGGTATTCAATTTGCACTTATCCTTTTAATATAGTGACCTGAGTGCACTTAATAATGGGGAAAGCAGGGACCCATCGCACAACCTTCACCTCTTCCTGACACTTCTTGCATTCTCCATTAAGTTCATGATGGGTTGCGTAGTGGAGCACAAAATGTGACTTATTCCACCAAGGTCCATCTTCTTCCTTCTATTCTGAAGCTTTGCATTGCCTACCTTCAAACATCTGTTTTAATGCTAAGCAAGTCTTTGACAGCCCTTTTATTTTGCTTTTTTCAGCTTGTCTGATTCAGGCGCAGTATTAATGTGGCTGAGCATCTAATCTCAGCTGAATGAACTTCAGGTGCTTCTAATTCTTCCTTTATAACTGTAAGACCTTCCAAGGACCTTCACTTGTGTTCTTGCTAAATATGTATTGAAATCAAATCAGCCATGCTCTGACCCAGTCACAAGATGAATGTGAGTGATGGAGAAGCTTTATCTGGGTCATTTCTCAAAGCACAGAGAATCATTGCTGCCCTTAAGAAAAGTTAAAATAATTCTCCTACTTTCATCTTGACCCCAGTGATCCTTTTTTTAAAAAGTAACCAGTAGGAAATGCTACTGTGATCCAGCTGGAGGTCTTTGGTAGGGCTACACTGGTCTTTCAAATGAGAAATACCTTTTGGTGAATTAAATTTCATTGTTAACTCCAAAGTCCCTTGACGGGAGGAGGAAGAGGAGGAGGATCATATTCTTCAGTGAGGGTTGATCCATTCTGTTAATGTGACTAACATAATTTTTATTTAACCCATCCCTTTTTCTGATCTAGAATTCAGCCAATTCTATTTCATTTTATTTGACATTTAAGGTAATCAAAACATGATATCTACAGATGTATGTTTATGGATAATGAGCTGTTTGTTTTTGACTGTGTACTGGAAACTGAAGTTAGCTAGCTTATTTATTTTATTTAACATCCATCAGACTTGGATAAATAAATAAAAACAGTGTAAATGCCCCTTGACTGAAGCTGCACTCCATGATGAGGAAGGTGGAGGCTCCCACTCTCCCAAAATATCACATCCCAGCTTAATATGTCAACATAGCATTACCCAGAATCGTATCCCTTGCCATTTTGTACAATGAAACAAACAATCACACGTGGAAAACACCACTTGAGTCCCTCTGGCTTGGAAGAAAACAAAATTTCTCATTTCTTCTTTCATGTCCCAATCAAACCCTGGCCTGCCAAAATGAAACCACCTTCTTCACCTTGTGGTTGCTCAAACTTAAGTCCTCATTGGTGCATTTTTCTGGCAGCAATTGGCAGGCCTGTAAGTGAGCTGGATTCTGTATCTCTCCACATTCACACCGTGTGTTGCAGTTCACCATCAATCACCACTTGAGCATGTTGAGCTTACATTTAGGTGCTCTGACCCTCAGCCTATTCAAGGTCCTTGAAGACGTAGGCGAGGTTGAGTTCTTCAGTCATAATCTCCTTTAATGTTGTTCCTTGTCCAGTGAGCTTCTTCATCCATCTACTAATTTGGTATTGCTCTTGTGTATCCTCAAAAATGTTTGTTGTTGCCATAAACCTCTTCCTGGATCTATTTTCTCAACTGTGTAGGTTTCAGGCATCCTTCCCTGTGCACATTGTTTCATTAATAGCAATGTCAACTTGTATTACAAGTTTCTCTGTGAAGAAAAAAACTTAAAATTGAAAGCAAAAGGAGCCATGCTGATTCACATGAGCCAATATTGTGTGATTTATTGAGAAAAAATACTTCAAATTTATCTGTTTTCCTAATTCCTGAGCCTATCTGGAAATATTTGTCAGTGTAGTCTCAACATATCACACCTGTCTCCTGGTAAAAATGTGTGTGTTTCAGTGTACAGTAAAACCTCGATTTACGACTGCCTCTACTTACGAAAAACTTGAGATACGAAAGGAAATCCTGGATAAATAATGCTTCGAGACATATTTTTTCCCGAGATATGAAAAGTTTATTTGGTTCTTCTGATGCTTCCCACGATTGTGGGAGGGTGTTTGGAGCATTTCCACTCTACTTTTGGAACTTTTGTTGCATTTTGGCACCACCAGAAGCTCTCTTCCCCCTTCCCTACAACAACTGATTGGCAGGTACTAAGCCAGCAATTACCAGAGCTGGCCACTAGAGGACACTGTCAGAAATGTGCCAAATATGCATTGAAAACCAAAATACTGTAATCAGTACAGGAGGCCGGAAAAAAGCCAAAAAAAAGTCTTTTATAGTTTCAAAACTCTTTCTAAAGTGCACTTTGGAATTTCCCCCCATGTTTTTGCCAATTTAGAAAAAGTTTTGAAAAGATAAAATACCTTTTTTGGCTTTTTTCTGACCTCCTGAACAGATTAGTTGGTTTTCAATGCATTCCTATGGGAAAACATGTTTTGAGATACAAATTTTTCAAGATACAAAAATCCTTGAGGGAGAAATTACTTTTGTACCTTGAGGTACCTCTGTAATGAGCATTTAAGTGCCTGTGAGATTAAATTAACAGTAGTCCCAAATTTTTCATCCTGAAACAGGCTATTTTGACAGATTGAGAGATAATGCTGAAAAATGACCAGTGGTTGAGAGAAGATGACTTTACAGTACCATTAGCAAAAGAAAAATATTTTGAGCAGAGCTTTTGCATTTTGCCCAGAAAAGTTATGTATTATACTAAATGTAATGGTCATTTAGGGACTATGGTGGCTCAAGTGGTTAAGGTGCTGAACCTTTTCAGGTCAGCTGTTCGAAACCCAAGTGCTGTATGATGGAGTGAGCTCCTGTCTCTGTCCCAGCTCCTGCCAACCTAGCAGTTCGAAAGTATGAAATTGCAAGTAGATAAATAGGGACCACTGGGAAGGTAAACAGTGGTATGTGCAATTTGGCATCTAGTCATGCCTGCCACATGACCACGGGAACATCTGCAAACATACAGTGCTGGCTCTTTGGCTATAAATGAAGAGGACTGAACCCCTGAGTCTGATATGACTGGTTCTTGAGTAAGGGTGAACATTACCTAGCGGACATTATGCTAAAGTTGGAGGCTTTTCTACACATGATATGAGGCTTTTGCACCAATACAAAAAGGGATGAAAGTTTTCATAATCTGACCAAATGGGAAAAATCAGCTTTGTAAGAGTTTATCTATAACATTTTTTAAAATTAAGTCCTATTGAATTCTAATCTCACCGTTCCTTCCTTTTGTCTTAAACTCTTTTTTGGTTGTTTCTAATTTATTTGTTCCCTGCACAGATTTCTGCCAAGGATTTCTTCACAAATATTGTTTTTGTCCCCTCAGCAGAATTGAAGGATTTCTTTTATTAGCAAATCCTGTAATACACCAATAAATAGATTCTATTTTCCCCTGCAATGTTTTTATTTAAGTAAGAGTGCCTTTTCTGAAGGCATTTGTTTAAATTGTCTATTTTCTTTGTGTCACTCGCTTGCTCTGGGGACTGAGGTCATAAGCTAAGCTCCTATGCTTAGGGGATACTTTTATTTGAGATTTTGACAGCTCTCTCATTCCCTTGACTTTTAATGGGCACTCTACTCAGAGGGTAAAGTTTCTGACTGACTCTTGATGGCCTGTGATTAAGGCCCAGTTTTCATTTGCAAAATGCATATATTTGGCCTGTGGTGGTAAGAAAGCTAATAACAGAGATGTAGCTCATCATGACCAGCTGCCATTATGTGCAAGAGTAAAAGCAAAAGCTATGTGCTTATGTATGATGTTGGCCAGAATGCTGTTGCTTAAATATTCAGGCATTACGTGTAGTGTGTAAATTACTCTGGCAAATTGCCACTAGTTGTAGAGTCACCACTTCTATTCATCACCATCATGTGCAAGAGTAAAAGCAAAAAAAGCTATGCTGTTATGTATGATGTGCTATTGCTGTTCTGTAGGTTGAAGGACTGAAACAGCGTTGGCAGAATCCTATTGCTTACATACTCAGGCTTTAAGTGCAGTGGTGTAAATTACATTGGTGAATTGCCACTAGTAATAGAGTCACCTCTTCTGTTCACTGTACAGTAAAACACCGGATAACAATTGGATCGGATAACATTAAAATTGCATAACATTAAATAATCTGGGGAGGAGAATTGGATCGAATAACGTTAAGGTCCTATGGGATGGATCAGATAAAAACCGCTAAAGCCTGTGCAGTTACAATGTATCTCTATGGAGCTTTCAGGTTATCCGATCCATCCCATAGGATTTTAACATAGATCGGGTAACACTAAAAATCGGATAACACCAAGACTTGTGGAACCAAGTTTTAGCATTATCCGGTGTTTTACTGTATACTAGTACCATGGATAACGTTGAGACTTGGTTCCACAAGTCTCCCTGGACCCCGCCGGGTCCAGGGAGGTGGGGAGACCT
Source organism: Furcifer pardalis (assembly GCA_030440675.1). Classification (NCBI taxonomy): domain Eukaryota; kingdom Metazoa; phylum Chordata; class Lepidosauria; order Squamata; family Chamaeleonidae; genus Furcifer; species Furcifer pardalis. The sequence continues at coordinate 49,261,712 of CP126891.1, forward strand.
GATCCAAGCTGTTTCTGGGCTTCCCCGACATCCTCAGCCAGTGCAGCAAGCCAGAATGTCAGGATTCGAACCCTGAAGTTTTGGCTTGCTGCACTGGCTGAGGACGTCGGGGAACCCCAGAAACAGCTTGGATCATGTCCCCTGCCTGCTCCAGAGAGATCAGAGGACCCGATCTACAGCTGCAGGGTGGCTGGGGAAGCTGACGGGGACTCCCTGTCGGCTTCCCTAGCCACCCGCCCTTGCCTCCGCAGCTGTGGGGTGGCTGGGGAAGCTGATGGGGGAGCTCCCCGTCAGCTTTCCAGCCTCCCCACCCCTGCCTCCGTAGCTGCAGGATGGCTGGGAAGCTGAACGGAGAACCCCGTTCAGCTTTCCAGCCACCCTGCTGCTAAGAACGACTGTATCGGATAACGCTAAAAATCGCGTTATTCGATACAAGATTTTTCCGAAAATCTTGTAACGTTATGCAGTTTTAGCGCTCTCCGGTACTAGCGTTATCCGGGGTATTACTGTATTTCTAACTTGACATCCAACATGGAATTCAAATGGGGCCCTCTTAATTAGCAACAGTTTGCTCCTGTGATTTGCACTGTTGCATGCCATCTAGCCATCTCATTCTCTGGCGCCCCCTTCTCCTTTTGCCCTCGATCTTTCCCAGCACCAGGGCCTTCTCTTCTCATTTGATGTCCAAAGTACTTTCACTTCATCTTTACTATTTGACCTTCTATGGAGCAGTCAGGGTTGATTTCTTCTAAGATTTGTTCTCCTTGCTGTCCAGGGGACTCTCAAAACTCTGCTCCAACACCACATCTCAAAGGCATCTATTCTTCTGTGCTCAGCTTTCCTAATGGTCCAGCCCTCACAACCATACATTGCCACCAGAAATACCATTGCTTTGACTATGCGAATTTTTGTTAGCAAGGTGAAGTTTCTATTTTAACTATGTTCCCCAGGTTTCTCATCACTTGCCTCCCAAGAATTGGTCACCTTTTTACTTCATGGCTGCAATCACCATTTGCAGTGACCTTGGATCCTAAGAAAGTAAAGTCTCTCACTGCTTCGACTTCTTCCCCATCTATTTTCCAAGGAGTGATAGGGCCTGTTACTATAGAATCATAGATAACAGATTTGGAAGGGGCCTACAAGGCCATTGAGTCCAACCCCCTGCTCAATGCAGGAATCCAAATTAAAGCAGATCTGAGACATGGTGGTCTAAGTTTCTTTTAAACGCCTCCAGTGTTTGAGTGCTCACCACCTCCCATGGTCATGGTTCCATTTTCATACTGCTTTAACAGTTAGGAAGTTTTTTTCTGTCATCCAGCCTACACCTGGCTCTCTGTAGCTTCAGCCCATTATTACACATACTGCAATCTGGGATAATGGAGAACTAATGTGAAACTAATGCTGCAGCTTTCTATGACAGTTTCCCAGGGCAACAACAGCTAGACTGGCACTAGGAGAAACAGAGGAGTAAGAAGAAAAACAGCTACCACCACCCACCCTGGCTTCACAAGTTCTCCTTAAAAATATCAAGATTTATTTCAAAGCAGTGAACTGTCATTCTTGGTAGTTCTCCAAGTGTGGTATGATCATGGCTCCCAACACTGCCAAGAAATCTGGCACTGTCCCAGAAACTGATTTGTTGTGATGTCTGTGCGAGAACGTTGTTAGTCTGTTTTTTACTTTAAAAAAATGGTTTAGAGACAGTTTTTCCCTTGGCGAGCCTCCAGATTTTTATTTTTATCTTTTTAAAGTAAGAATGTTTACAAATCTGAGGGATCTTTCAGTTTTTTACAGTGCTTCCAGTTTCGTACGTGGGTTGGAAATATAAACACCCAAGCCATCTCAAGAAATGTTTGATTTATTGAAACTCTTTAATTCTGCAGAAGTTCCAATGGGATTGCTTTGGTTTTGACCTCCCCTGTATGTAATATTATATTGTCAGAACACTCCTGTGCCTGTTGAAATGCCAGTCACAGTTTTTATCTGCAAAATTTCTTGCCATTTAAAATTAGTTTTATCATTTGCATTTTGATATTTCTGTTGGGGAGGGGGGTTTGTACCCTGATCAAAATAACTTGGTACTGACAATTTTCTAGGTACAGTACTGTAAATGAAATTAAATCTATAAATCAGAGCTTGGATAACAGGGTCAGGAAAGCTGATTATCAGAAATTCTGTTGAACACGGACTTTGGAAGAGGCCCAAAATTTGTTTGTTTGGCCGGTATAGAACTGTAATAAATAAAATTAATACCAAGACCCTGAATTGGACACAGAAATGAACAGGTGACCACTGCAAGTGGGTCAAAATTAGGAAGATGTGGTTGACCGTTCAACCACACGCCTCCAACCTGGGCTGCCACATTCTGTACCTGAGTGATCTTCTGTATTGTCTTTAAGGCAAGCCCCATGAAAGGCATGATTATTCCCCAGTTATGCTTGGTAAACTGAGACAAGGGAAAAAGTGGATTATTGAGATCAGAGTGGGAAATACCCAATAAAGTGTACAGTTCCTTCCTTCCTGTAGTCACCTTTGCTCGAAAGCCAGTCATATCCGACTCTAGAGTTCAGTGCTCATCTCTGTTTCATAGCTGAAGAGCCAGTGTTGTCATATCCGACTCTAGGGTTCAGTGCTCATCTCTGTTTCATAGCTGAAGAGCCAGTGTTGTCTGCTTCTGCAAACATTTCCGTGGTCATGTTGCAGGAATTACTAGACACTGGAGCACACGGAATGCTGTTCACCTTCTCACCAAAGTGGTCCCTATTTATCTACTTGCAATTTCTTGCTTTCGAACTGCTAGGTTGGCAGGAGCTGGGACAAAGACGTGAGCTCATTCTGTCCTGCAGTATTCAGGTGTCGAACTGCTGACCTACTGCCTTCCAGTCAGCACCTTAGCCACTTGAGCCACTCTACAATTCTACAATTCAAGCAGTCTGCTACTTAGTAGTCACTAAAAAACCCCAAGCACCGATATAGCGTAGGAATTCAAGAATGCAACAAGGTCTTCAGTTGGCCATTACCTGTTTGGGCCCAGGTTATCTGAAAGACCACATCTTCCCAAAAGAGTCTTCTTGCTTCTTAAGATCTTCAGAGGAGGTCCTCCTCTCAGTCCCATCGACATCAAACATACATTTGATGGGGACATGAGAGAGGGCCTTCTCTGTGTTAGTTCCCAGATTGTGGAATGATCTCCCTCGGGAGTTTAATTTGGCCCCTTCCCTTTAATCATCCTGCTGACAGTTGAAAACCCAAGTTTTCAAGGTATCACCAAGTCCTTTGATGCTAGTTTTTAGCAGAGGTAAGTCTCTTTTTTGATGTCTGTAATTGTTTTTTATTATTTAGTGCATTTTAATTATTGCTATAGTTTAATTGTTTTTTTAATATAGATTTTCTTAATTTTAACTTAATTTTTCCCCAACATTGTGAGCTGCCTTGAGTCCCCCCCCCCCAAAAAAAAAAAATTGGGAGAAGGGTGGCCTAGAAATACCAAAACTAAATAAATAAATGATATAAGAAATTCATGAGAAATATTGCATGTGTCGAGTCAGTCCAAGCCCAGAAAAAGGAAGCTTCTCTCTCCTTCTGCATTTCTTTCTTTCTATCCCCCTCCCTATGTCATTTATTTATTTATTTTATTATTTATTTACTCCAATTTTTATACCGCCCTACTCGGCTGGGCCGACTCAGGGCGGTTCACAAGCACAGAGCAAACAGCAAGTCTATAGACACATCATGTAAATACAAAAAGAGAGAGAGAAAAAAAAATCAGTATCAACACCATAAACAGCTCAACATCGTTACATCATAAAAAGTTCAGTCAGTATCAATTTCAAACAATAATCAAAAAATTACAAAATTCAACACATTTACACAAAGATTTTAACATTATCAAAAAGTCCAGCCGCTGCTGCGGCTTTTAAACGTAGCCTCCGGGACAGGTGGAGGGAGTCCTGGCTGGGCGCGGCGATAGCCTCTTCCCCCCGGCCGCAGGTGTGTTCCGTGGCGGCGGGGCGAGAATGCTCTGCCGGGGACGTCCAGCCGCCGCTGTGGCTTTTAAGCAAAAGCCTCCGGGACAGGTGGAGGGAGTCCTGGCTGGGCGCGGCGATATCCTCTTTCTCCCGGCCGCAGGTGTGTTCCGTGGCGGCGGGGCGAGAATGCTCTGCCGGGGACGTCCAGCCGCCGCCGCGGCTTTTAAGCAAAAGCCTCCGGGACAGGTGGAGGGAGTCCTGGCTGGGCGCGGCGATAGCCTCTTCCCCCCGGCCGCAGGTGTGTTCCATGGCGGCGGGGCGAGAATGCTCTGCCGGGGACGTCCAGCCGCCGCTGCGGCTTTTAAGCAAAAGCCTCCGGGACAGGTGGAGGGAGTCCTGGCTGGGCGCGGCGATAGCCTCTTCCCCCCGGCCGCAGGTGTGTTCCATGGCGGCGGGGCGAGAATGCTCTGCCGGGGACGTCCAGCCGCCGCTGCGGCTTTTAAGCAAAAGCCTCCGGGACAGGTGGAGGGAGTCCTGGCTGGGCGTGGCGATAGCCTCTTCCCCCCGGCCGCAGGTGTGTTCCGTGGCGGCGGGGCGAGAATGCTCATGGTTGAATTAAGGCAGAAATGATACACATGGGACGAGCTATTACCCCAACTGCAGTCCTTGATGTTAACAACCCTGTCTGTGTGTCTGGGAGCAAAGGAACTCCTTCCGAAGAAGTATCTACCACCATCCTGCTTCTGTTGTCTGGCCATGGCTGTCCCTTCCAATCCTGTGGTCCAAGGCAAATTAAAATAAATACGTTAAAAGGTTCTTAAAATCCTTTTGGGCAGCTCAATCCCAGGGCTGCCAGCTTTCATTCTGTGCTAGTTAAAGAGAGGCTTCTGCAGGATTGTGCCTTCTATTATCTTCAACTTTTCTCTCTTTCCCATGAGCATCGTTCACCTCCTTTTCTGCTCCATGCAAACCCATTCTCCTTCAGTGGCTGGCATATGTCAAGCTTAAGATGAGGCAGGCAGCTTGGCTTTCTGTACAGCTCATGAAGAAAATATCGGAAAATAGGTTCACTTATAGTTATCAAAGTGACAGGTGGCTTGGTGGTTACAATACTGAACTTGATGACTGGAAGGTCAGCAGTTTGAGACTCAAGTGCTGCATAATGAGCGAGCTCTCATCTCTGTCTCAGCTCCTGCTCACCTAGCAGTTTGAAAGCAAGAAATTGCAAGTAGATCAATATGTACCACTTTTGGAGGGAAGGTAACAGCATTCCGTGCACTCTGGAGTCTAGTCATACATGCCACATGTCCACAGAAATGTCTGCAGATGTAGACAATGCTGGCTCTTTGGCTGTTCCCTTGAGTCGGATACAAGTGGCTTTTGAGCAAGGGTGACCTTTCCTTTACCTATTATACCAGCACATTTCTGTTCAAATGAGGCCTGGTCGAAGTATTTGTTTGGACTGGTGCAGAATTCTCTTCATGGCTGGATAAGGCATTAGCAGGCTGGCAGAGGGCTCAGAGTACTTTTTCAGAGGGAGGGTTGGCGGTTCATGAGCCTGATTTTATTTTTTTTAAAGCACATTTTGAGGAAAGTTGTGATCTTATAAACGGATGTTTATGCTACTCTTTGTCGATTTGATTTGTATTCCTCCACTCTGCCTAAATCTGGAATTGAAGTACACTAGAACCCCAGACAACGTTATGACATGGTTCCACAAGTCATGACGTTGTCCGGTTTTTAACGTTGTTCGATACATTGATCGAACAACGCTATAAAAAACCTGAGAAGAGGCGCTTGCATGCGCATGAAAAGGCGCACAAGCGGGAGACTCTTCCACCAAACGGGTATAGCAACGGGCATCGCACGTCAAGGCAAGGTATCAAAGCGGGGGTTGCCACCCCCCACTTTGATCCCTTACCTTAACGTGGGATCCCCGTTTCGTGCACCTGGGCAAGGGTCGGCTTTTTCGAATTCCCCCCTCCAGGGGGAATTTGGAAAAGCCGACCCTTGTTTAGGCGAGCGAAATGGGGATCCCACGTTAAGGTAAGGGATCAAAGTGGGGGGTGGCAACCCCCGCTTTGATACCTTGCCTTGACGTGCGATGCCCGTTTAGGCACTTTGCGATGGGAGTTTGGGTGCCCAAACTCCCATCTCAAAGTGCCTAAACAAGGATCGGCATTTCCGAACTTCCCCCTCCCCTGGGGGAGGGGAGAATTCAGAAAAGCCGACCCTTGTTTAGGCGAGCGAAACGGGGATCCCACGTCAAGGCAATTGCCTTGACGTGCGATCCGCGTTGCTATAGCGTGCCTGGAAAAGAGGTGGCTTGGTCGAAATCCTCACCCCCGCGCAGGGGGAGGGAATTTCAGCCAAGCCGCCTCTTTCCCAAGCCGTGGAGACCCCGCGGAAAGGCGCCTCTCCTCTCCCGATGTAAAGATCCTTATCTTTTCGGAACATTGGGTGGCTTGCAGGCGTGCGCGCGTCGGTGGGGGTTAGCTCAGGATACGGAGGTCCCCCCCCGTATCCTGCGCTAACCCCCACCGACGTGCACCGCTCGCCCAAAGTTTCGAAAGGGTAAGGATCCCTGTATCCTTTCCAAACATCGTGGGGGCAGGCGCTGGGGGGGGGGTTGGATTGGGTAGATGTTCTACCCAATCCAACTCCCCCCCGCATACGCTTGTTCTGAATAACGTGAAAATCGTGTTATTCGATACAAGATTTTTCCGAAAATCTTGTCACGTTATGCGGTTTTCACGCTATACGGTACTCGCGTTACCCGGGGTATTACTGTAGATAACAAATGAAGAAAAACAGGTGAAAATAGAAACAGGGGGAAATATAGTTGCAACCAGAAAAGGAAAAATAACCTTCTGAAATAGAAAGGACTAAATTAGATGGAAGGGGATCTGTTTTACTGCAGGCTTTTAGGCAGAGGCAGATGGTCCACAGCTATGGAACTGTGGTATGGCAGAGGTAGTCTAGATTACCCCTAGAAGTCTCTTTGAATTGTAAAACTAGGAATAGAGACTTCTCGGTGGTGGCACCAATGCTCTGAAATACACTACCAGTGGAGAAGCACCAGGCCCCATCACTGGTTATTTTTTAAAAAAACAACAACAACTAAAATGCTCTTTTTTAAGGAGCCTATTCAGGGCGTTGTCACCTTATCAATATTAGCCAGTTAGGTTCAGTCCTGATGCCATCAAAAACCAATTATTCTAGTTTAGTTTAGTTTAGTTTAGTTTATCCCAGAGTGGGATAACACCCAGATGAGCGGTATAGAAATCCAATAAATAAATAAAATAAATAAATTATTGTTCACATGAAAACATTGAAACAATCAAAATATTAAAACAAAATTGAACAGATTGCCATATAGAATGTTGAGGAGTTCAGGTCAGTTCAATTCAGGTATGAAACAGATGAAATTGTTTGAAATAAAAAGGACAATTTAAGAAGCGATTTAAAACTACATCAGCTGGAAACCTACTGATGTTTGTGTAAGGTTTAGCATAATTACTTGGAGCTAATTGTAGGTAAGTAAAGAGGAGCCAAGGCATACGTTGACAAACAAACCAAGCAATTAGCTGCCATTAGCCTCAGCAGGTTGGACAGAGTTTATGTGAATTCTCAATAGGATCCTGACTATCGATTCTTATGTTTTCAATTGCAGCACTGCTCAATTCAAAGCTCTTTTCTTAGCAACACATCAGTTGCCTGAACCCATCTGAGCATAAGACAAAGGATGCTGTCTTGAAATCTGGATAGACTTCTGAAAGTTTTGAGAAAAAAGTCTGAAGCTGTGTGTGTTTGTGTGTTTGTGCAAAGCTTAGAATACTACATGAAGAGATCAGCTGTGGAGAGTGCCAAAGCATTTGAAGAAAGAGTTGTATGTTTAACAAGTATGTTCAGGAAAGCCTTTGGCTGAGGGATGTTTGTACCTGGAGGAATTCTGGAGAAGATGCTCTGCTAAGGCCTCTCAAAAAAGACTCAAGTCCTGTATGTTGGTTTCTGAGGCTCATGGGCTCTGGTTTCCAGTTAAACTTGGATGAGGTCTGGCTCAAAAGAGGAATCCATGTGAAGATATTTTCCACTTCCCTCACTGGAGTCCTTCAGCTTTTACTGTCTTCATATCAACATCTAGACCACGAGTCTGCACACTTGGCTCTCCAGATGTTCTTGGTCTTCAGTTCCCAGAATCCCAAGTCTTCATTCCTGCTGATCAGGGATTCTGGGAATTATAGTCCAAGAACAGATGGAGAACCAAGTCTGCAGACTTCTGGTCTAGACCTCAAGCCCCAGACAGACAGATATCTTCTGATTTCAGACCATCTATCCAGCTCTTATGGAAAGTGATATTGGGAAACCTTAACAGACCTAAATCTGTTTTGATCTTCCCCTGTTTCATACCTACGTTTGTAGCTTAGCTACCTTGGGTTATTTAGCTTTCCTGACAAACTTTTCTGGGTAAATCCTTTCCCATGTGGAATAAACAAAGCACAACAAACTCATTGTGCTTTGACCCTCTGATTCAACTTTCTGCATGGCAGCTCAGGAGCTGGGTGGAGGAAACGGATGTTTTGATGGTGGTTATTTTTCTTCCCGTTGTCCAGCCATCTCTTCCTGGCGATCTTCCTCCATTGAAACAGCACTTCTTCTCCCCTGAGCCTTAAGCGTTGCTCTTCTTGCTGGACTGCTAAAGTGTGAAGGTGTCCTGATGAGAAGAGAGAATGTTCTTTTCAGTGGCGTTCTCTCACAGCATGTCTCCAGAGAGCAAGCAGATGGAAAAGAAGTCTCTGCAAGTTTCAGGAACAAGGTTCCTAGTAATGAGGTCAATTTTAGTTGGTCAGAGAGAAGATAAAAGGATGGACAACTTCTGCACCCATGGCTAAGGCCATGTCTAACATTGGATGGACTCGGGGAATGGAACAGGATGTCTCTCGAGGGACACACTAGGTAAAGATAAAGGTCACCCTTGACCAATTGTGTCTGACTCTAGGGTTCAGTGCTCATCTCTGCTTATAGCCAAAGAGCCAGTACTGTCTGTGTCTGCAGACGTTTCCATGGACATGTGGCAGCCATGACTAGATGCCAGAGTGCACAGAATGCTGTTTACCTTCCCACTGATATGGTACCTATTTATCTACTTGCAGTTCCTTGCTTTCAAACTGCTAGGTTGGCAGGAGCTGGGACAGAGACGGAAGGTCGCTCCATCATGCAGCACTAAGGTCTTGAACTGCTGACCTGCTGAACTTCCAGTCATCAAGTTCAGCATCTTAACTACTAAGCCACCACAGTCAGTAGAGAGGGTCACGCTATGAATGCAAAATAATGCATGTGTGGTAGATTTTTTAGAAAACCCTTGAACCAAACTGTGTTACCAATGGTGGACCCATATTTCATCTAGATTTGGATCCTCTTTCAACAAGTGCGTGTCTAGAAAGGAAACCCTGCTTTGCAGCTTTCATTGTACCTCCACTAATCAACTCCTGTGGGGTATATTTTTTGGGAGGGGGGAGGTTGGAAGATGGTAAACCAGGGGTGCCCAAACTACAGCCTGGGAGCCGGATCCAGCCCCCAACACCAATTCATCTGGCCCACGAAGCCCTCGTCACTCCCAAGAAGCAGAAGTAAAACGCACCTGTACAGGCACGTTTTACTTCCACTTCTGGGAGCGACGAGGGCTTTGTGGGCCAGATGAATTGGCATTGGGGCCAGTTCTGGCCCCAGGCCATAGTGACAAGCACCTTGAACCACGTGTACCAGCCCTTGGCCCCAAAAGTTTGGGTACCCCGGTGGTAAATGATTTGAGGGCTTCAATTATGGCGGCATCTAACAGTATCAGACCTATGGGTTGGTTGGACATTTTTCATTTGGCACAGCATGAGCCTAACTCCGCTACTAATTAGTTCTCATTTTCAAGTGGAGTTCTGGAAGCCTTTAATAATTTGTGCTATTTAGGTATGTGTTATATACTGGCAAGGTGCCCACCAAATGGTAGAAATGTCTAAAAACAGCAGTTTATTCCAGCTCGGCGTTTTGAATTGGAAACATGGCAATGAAGTGAGATGTCATAGCAAGAAGTTTGATCTGCTACAGCAATGAGGAACTTTCAGTTGTTTGGATGTTTTGGCTCACAACTCACAGGACCAAATCCTGTTTTGTTTTGTTTTTTAGTTTAGAGTAAAGTCACCTTTGCTCGAAAGCCAATTGTATCACACTCTAGGGTTATGTGCTCAACTCCGTTTATAACCAAAGATCCAGTGCTGTCTGAGTGTGCAGGTGTTTCCATGGAAATGTGCCAGGCATGACTAGGCACTGGAATGCAAGGAAGGCTGTAATCTTTCCCACTAAAGTGGTACCTATTTATCTACCTGCAAATTCTTGCTTTCGAACTGCTAAGTTGGCAGGAGCAGGGACAGATGATAGGAGCTCATTCCATCATGCAGCACTCAGGTTTTGAACTGCTGATCTGCTGACCTTCCAGTCTTCAAGTTCAGTGTCTTAACCATTAAACTACCACAATCCCTTTAGTTTAGAGTAGGCCTAGGGTATATGTGACTTATGCTAGCAACAGGCTTTCAGCTGCAAAGTCCTTTCCTGTTCCATTGTGGATGGTTCTGACAGGATTTGTAGAACAAATCAGTGTCCCAGTTCTGGATGAACAAAAATGTGGAGCACTGAAGTTTCCATACCTTTGGACTTTTGGCTGTTATAACCACATGGACATGACTTTCCATTGAAACAGTAAAAAAGGAAAAAAATAACAATTTCTCTAAAATAAGGGGTACTGGAAGAAAAATAAATAAATTGGAGTGAACAGATTAAGGGGAGAACAAACTAGGTTTACAGTTTCTCCCAACAACTGACATTTGAGAACCTTCCATCATTTATTATTCAATCTAACATTTACTCCTTCACTGGTCTGAATCCCATAACTAAAGCTCAATATTCTTTCTGTAATATTTAATATTTGACATTGATATTTCATACAGTTAATGTTTGCTCAGAGTCTTATGCATCTCTTTGAACATATATCTTGTCCATATTTCTAGAATTCAAAGCCATATCCCATCAAGCCAATTCTCTCTCTCTTTCTAACAGAAAGTCCAGGAAGGGCTTCCAGGTTGTTTTGAAGTTCATTAAGTCTTTGTCTGTAATTAGGGCTGACAATTTCACCATTTCAGCTCATTTTAGCACCTTTAGCAACCATTCTTCCACTGCTGATGTTCTAGCCGCTTTTGAATTTTGTTCCTATAGACGTCTTGCTACTTTTGTCACATATCTAAAAATGATGACATTATTTTTCTCCCTCTGATCCACTGAAGAGAAACAATTCTGGCTTCACTTGCAGGTGAGAGTTCAGTATCTCCTGTAATATAAGATGAATTTGCTGCCAGAAACCTTTTGACTACGTTGTGTGTCCACTACATCTCATGATAGGAGCTTTCTATCTCTTAGTGCTTCCAACTTTCATTGGCGACTCCTTTATATATTTTGGACAGCTTTCCTGGTGTCATATACTATTTACAGATCATTTTTAAAGTTTCCCTTAAGATCATAACTCATTGTAAATTTCAGTCTGTACATCTTCTTTTGAGTCTAGGTCAGAGTTTAAAATGCTAAAATGAAACCATCTTCTTGTCTTTGTCATTGGCCAAAATGTAATCTTCATGGGTATATGTTTCTAGTAGTAATCGACAGACCAATAAATGAGCCAATGGATTCTGTATATCTCCACATTCACAGAGTGTTGTTGTCCACCATCAGCCCCCACTTGAGCATGTTGGTCTTACATTTAGGCACTTCAACCCTTGGCCTATTCAGGGTCCTCCAAGTTACGTAGGGGAGGTTGAGATATTTAGCCATATCCACTACCCTCATTTAATGATGTTCTTTGTCCAGTGAGTTCTTTCCTCCATCTTCTAATTTGGTTTTGCTCTTGTGTACCCTCAAGAATGTTTGTTCTTGCCATAAAGCTCTTCCTGGATATGAGCCAGCGGACTTGAGGCTCACATCAATGGAGAGGATGTCGAGGGTCTTTCTCTTGCTTAATTCCCTTGGTATCTGCTGCTGCTACTTCTTTCCTTATTTTAGATGGAGTGATACCAACAAGAGGATATATTTTGTCAACTGGTATAGGTTTGAGGTATCTTGTCACTATGCACATTATGCAAATAAAAATCCAACATAAACCATCTGCCTGCTCCATGACTCGTTATCAAACCTCAGGAGCATTCTGTACATAGTAAAGATCAAAAGTTTCTCATTTAAACACAGCTCTTTTTCTAACATTTTTTTCCTTCCTAAAACTAAATACTTTTTGTCTGCTTTAAGTCTTTTAGATAGTTGTACATAAGTGGGCGGCAAATATAAATATGAATGAATGAATGAATGAATGAATGAATGAATAAGCAAGACAGCCACGAGTCACCGCAACAATCTTTCAGCCGGTCCTTTCTTGATCATATTTCATACTTCCCCTGCTATAATTTTAAAAATATCATTACAAGTTAGCCATTTGTTTTTTGTCAATTCCCTTCTCAATATAGCCTGTCACATTTTGGGAGACTCTCTTGACAAACTGTGGCAAGTCCTTTCCACCCTCAGTGCAAAATAAGAAGACACGACATCGATAGACGTGATTAAAGGCTTGGGCCACATTTATTGAATGTTCATTCTTTGGCTGGGAGGTGGTTAATGTCATGTGGCTTGCATGCGGTAGAACCAAGATCTACTCTTTGAGGGGAAGAGGAAACGGCCGTGGCCAGGCCCACCCTGATAGGCTGGTCCATTTGCTACCTGCCTGTGCATTAACCAGCAGGGGCCGAGTTTCGCCCTTCCCTCACGTCAGTGTACTCACTGCCCGCCACACTACCCTCATTTAAGAATGAACATTCAATAACGTGGCCCAAACCTTTAACCACATCTATTGGTGTCCTGTCTCCTTATTTTTTGCTGGGGGTGGAAGTGGAAACTCACCCCTGGGAACCTCCAGCTAGGGGGGGTTTGTTTCCACGGCCATTGCAAAAAGCAGCCTTTGGGGGCGTGCCAATATGACATGGCACGTCCACCCCTTAAGGAGCATGTATAGCCTTGTTCACAAAATGACCATGCGGTACACAATCAGACCTCTTTGTTTGCCTGCAGCCTGCCCTCCCTCCTGCCATTGTACAGGGAATGCTTCTGGGTCGCCCCTATCCTCAGGCTGCAGGCAAACAAAGAGGTCTGATTGTGTACCGCATGGTCATTTTGTGAACAAGGCTATACACTCCCCTTAAGAGGTGGATGTGCTATGTCATACTGGCATGCCCCCAAAGGCTTTTATGCAACAGTGGTGGGAACACCCCCGCCCCAAAGCCGGAGGTTCCCGGGGGAGGGGGGGCAATAAGATGTCTTGCCACACATGATAGTTGTCAAAGTCAAAATGTTCTTTCATTTTGCTATGCCAGAGATATCTACACCATCCAAATCTATTATAATAATAATAATAATAATAATAATAATAATAATAATAATAATAATAATAATAATAATAATAATAATAATAATAATAATAATAATAATATATTTTTTGTATGGTGCCCTACTCGTTAAAAACCAACTCAGGTCCAGCTGGTCAAGAACAAGAACTCTTTAAGGCCATTAAGCAAATAAAACTCAAATCCCTTGATCATATCATGAGGAACAAAATATTGAATCCTCCAACTTGCTCTGCAAGGAAAGATCCCTAGGAAGAGTGGCCCTGGACATAGACGGACTTCATAGCTGAAGAACTTGAGAGACTGGTGTGGAAAGTCCTTGGAAGAACTGTTCCAAGGAGCTAAGAACAGGAAGACTATCGCCATGATGATAGCCAATATCCAGAATGGATATGGCACCTGAAGAAGAAGAAGGATGATGATGATGATGATGATGATGATGATGATGATGATGATGATGAGGAGGAGGAGGAGGAGGAGGAGGAGGAGGTGGTGGTGGTGGTGGTGGTGGTGGTGGCAAATGGTTGCTCATTCAAGTTGTTGATTTCCCCCTTATGCAAGATATATTTGAGAAATTAAGAGGGTGAAGACTGACCCTGGTAGTGGCAGAGAATCTACCTTTACTAGCTACTAGGAGCCAGAAGATAATTTCATGGCAAATCAACTACTGTATCTCGATTTAAACCTAGGTCTAGTAAGGGCATTTAAACCCAGGTCTAGTAAGGGCATTGCCCCTAATGTCTTGAGCTGTAGAGAAATGTTTCTTTCCCTACCTTCCTTTCTTTCGACGTGTCTTTTTTATTCCCAGAGGTATTTTGATTGCAGTGAAGTAGTAATCTCAGGGCAAGATTTTTATGGAAAATGTTGCGCTGTCAAATTGCAGAGTTTGTCTCTCTCTGCCCTGCCTGCCTGAACTTCTGCATTTATTACCAATCTTTGCAAACATTAGTGATTGATGGCTAAAAGCTCAACAAAATGTATTTGGGAGATGAACTAGTTTGAACACGATTGCTTTTAGCAGACGAAAGAATTTGCCACCTTAGGAAGCAAGTTGTTATGTGGCCAAATAAGGATAAAAATCTGTCAGATGATCTCAGCTGCCAGATTCTTAATTATGCCAACATATTTACCATGTATAGCAATAGCAATTACATTTATATACAGCCTGGGCAGTTCACAAGTTAATTAGCATTTTGCCCCCAAACGTGCTGGGTACTCATCTTACTGACCTTGGAAGGATGGAAGGCTGAGTCAACCTTGATGTAAACATGAATCCAAGTACAATTATTTGTGTATTTTCAAGGTGACCACAAGGAGGGTGTGAAGGCACACCTTGTCCATGTCCTCAAAGCTGTGGCAGTCGATTGCAGTTCCAGTGATGAATCCTGCATGTCTCATTTCATGTGTGCTGCAGGGGATGGTTCCAAGATCATAGTATGTGTGTCCACCTTAAACACATTCAAGCCAATGACATTTTTCCTGCTTCAGGAAAAAAAAATGCATTCTCAGAGTTGCAGTCGATAGCAAGGAAGAATGAGGAGCACCAGGGCACCAAGGAGCTTGGTCCATTGGTTGCTAGTTTGTCCATAGGGGTCTTTATGAGTGGTTGTGTACTCACTGATTACTCAGATGTCAAGGACCTTCTTCTTTCTTGTCCGGATCAAACCCTGGACTGCCAAAATGAAGGCACTTTCTTCACTTTGTCATTGGCCAAACCCAAGTACTCATTGGTACATGACTCTGGAAGCATTTGGCAGACCAGTAAATGAGCCGGACTCTGTTTCTCTCCACATTCACACTTGAGCATCTTGGTCTAGCATTTAGGGGCTCCAACCCTCAGCCTATTCAGGGTCCTCCTAGTGATGTTGGGGAGGTTGAGATCCTCATCTATATCCTCCTTTAATGTTATTCTTTGTCCAATGAGCTCCTTCCTCCATCTTCTAATTTGATTTTGCTCTTGTATGCCCTCAAAAATGTTTGCTCTTTCCTTAAAGCTCTTCCTGGATCTAAGCTGGTGGACTTGAGGCTCATATCTGTTCAGAGGGTGTCAAGGGTCATTACCTCACTGAGTTATCTCAGCGTCCACTGCTATTTCTCTTCAGATCTTTGGTACCAACAAGAGGTTATATTTTCTTAACTGGCGTAGGTTTGAGGTATCCTGCAACTATACACATGGTTTCATTGACAGCAATGTCAACTTGTTTTACAGGTGGGGATGCACTCCATACTGGGAAAGCTTACTGGGAAAAGACCTGATACTCTGTTTGCATGCTTCTTTTAAAAATGTCCATGCAACCTTTCTGGGTTTATTCCTATATTTATTTATAGCATTTCTGTCTTACCTGCCTGTTGTTTGCTAGCCAGTATGTAGAGGTGTCTTTGTGCCTTTGTTTGCACTGGGATTTTGTGCAGGGGAAGACAGAACCAGTTCCATTTTGATTAATCTACTTTGAAGGCTGCTTTGAAGAAATGGGAGGTGAGCCAGTACCGCTTGTCCTCTGGAGAAAGTGAGTAGGGCATTTGCTCCAGTTGGAACCAAGCACAGACAGAAAGATCCATGGAGCCAGCATTGAACAATTATGATGTCAGGCCTCTGTTTCCTACAGGATGGCTTTTTACAACAAACTCTATAGGAAATGCAGATGCTTCAGCAGAGGACATAACATCTTCTGGGGTAGAAATACAGATGTGGCAGTGCTTGTTGCTGGTACCTGAAAGCATATAGGAAAAATAATCCAAAGTTCACAGTGCAAAATAAAATTTGGGATGGACAGGTGATCTTTAAGCCTGCCTAGGTAAAGGTAAAGGTCACCCTTTGCTCAAGAGCCGGCTGTATATGACTCTAGAGTTCAGTGCTCATCTCTGTTTATGGCCAAATAGCCAGCACTGTCTGCATTTGCAGATGTTTCTGTTGACATGTGGCAGGCTTAACTAAACACCAAAGAACATGGAACATTGGTTACCTTCCCACCAAAGCAATATCTGTTTATCTACTTGCAATTTCTTGCTTTGGAACTGTTATGTTGGCCGGAGCCAACAGGACAGAGAAGGTCCCCCCCACGGTCATGCAGCACTCGGGTCTCGAACTGCTGACCTTCCAGTCATCAAGTTCAGCGTCTTAACCACTAAGCTTCACAGTCCCTTAAGCCTGCCTACATCAAGAAAAGAAAGTACAGTAGTAATACCCAAGTGCTGTTTACAATACAGTAAAACCTCATATAACACTAAAACCTGGTTCCACAAGTCTTCGTGTTATATGATTTTTAGTGTTATCTGATCCTCTATGGGATCCATAGAGATACATTGTAACCACACAGGCTTTCGCGGTTGTTATCTGAAGCATCCCATAGGATCTTAATGTTATCTGATGCAATTCTTCCCCCCAGATTCCTTGATGTTATGCAATTTTAGTGTTATTTGATACTAATGTTATATGAGGTATTACTGTACATGACTTTCCACAAAACTGATTTACACCTAAACAGCTTTAAAAATAAAAATCTTTTCTCTCTCTCCCCCCCCCCCCCCGGTAACATTCTCTTCTTCCATTTATTTGAAGCATATCTGGCTTGTTTTTCCAAAGAAAATTGGATGGAGAAATGTTGGACCTTCAAATGATGGAGAGCGATGCCTTCAGTTATCCATGGCCATTGGCCACTGGGCTGTGTTTGATGGTTGTTGGAGTCCAGCAACTCCTGGAAAGGGGAAAATATATGCTTCCTGACTCCACATTAATTTTTTTAAGCTAATGCATCTCATCTCAACTTAAATCTTAAAGAAAATGCAAATCAATTGCAAAATGCAAGGCAGAAAAAGACCACTAAATGCAACAAGAAAATCATTCAACTTCTGTCCTTAAAACATAAAGTTGTTTTTGCTTGATGTTGGAAAGCCAAAGGACCCATTAGAAGGACTTTGCCTATGTGATCTTAATACCTCCCTGTGAGTAACAGAAGAGTGTGTGTGAGAGACAGAGGGAAGGTTGCAATAACTATACATTCAATCCAAATTTAGAGCGTTCCTGTGATCCCTAGTCATATTGAGGCAGAGCTCTTGATCATGTGAGCATTTTAAGCAGGTTCAGTACAGGGATCCGAATAAAAACTGATATGACTTGAAGACTTCCATTGTTGGAGTGTTCACCGCCTTTCAAAGCAGTTGGTTCCGCTCTTGTACTGCTCTAACCATTGATAAGCTTTTCCTCATATTCAGCCTATAGCTGGCTTCTTTTAGTTTGAGTCCGTTATTATGTGTCCTGAACTCTGGGATGATGAAGAGCAGATCCTTCTCTTCGTCTTTATGGCAATCTTTCAGGTATTTGAAGAGTGCTCTCATATCCCCAATCAGTCTCTTTTTATCAAGGCTAAACATGCTCATTTCCTTCCGTCTTTCCTCTTAAGGGCTTGGTTTCCAGTCCTCTGATCATCCTTGTTGCCCTTCTCTGTACCTGCTCTAGTTTGTTTGCGTCTTTCTCAAAGTGTAGTGCCCAGAATTGGACACAGAACTCTAGATGTGGTCTAACTAGTACTGAATAAAAGGGAACTCACAGGTTTTGGAGACTCTACTTCTGTTAATCCAGCTTAAAACAGTGTTGGCTTTTTCCCCAGTCATATCATGTTGTTGACTCATATTCAGCCCCTGAGCTACAACAACTCCAAGATCCTTCTCACTTGTAGTATTATTGAGCCAAGTATCCCCCATTAGAAGGTCAAATAGTAAAGATGAAGCTAAAGTACTTTGGACATCAAATGAGAAGAGAAGCATTGATGCTGGGAAGGGTGGAGGGCAAAAGAAGACGAGGCCAACCCAAAATGAGATGGCTAGATGGTATTGTAGACACAATGGGCACAGAGCTGAGTGAGTTGAGGAGGATGGTGGAGGACAGAAGTGCCTGGTGGACAGTTGTCCATGAGATCGCAAAGGGTCGGAATCGACTGTGCGACTGAACAACAAAATCACCCATCTTGTCACTGTGCATCTGGTTTTTCTCCCTTAGGTATAAAACTTTGCATTTCTCTCTGTTAAATTTTGTTCTGCTTTATTCTGCTTTCCCTGTTAAATTTCGTTCGGTAGGTTGGTACATAGTGGATGGGCTTATGGACGGCACCCGTCTCATTTCCATGACCCATTTAGTCCACATTGATTCTAGTTGTTTGACACCTTAACAGAGTTTGTGTCTTGCTGCCTAGTTCTTAACTACACCACACCGGCAATTATTAACAACATATGGCTGAAGTTTCTCAGCCATTCCCTCTGCCCAGGGTCATCCAAAAACCAAGGGAGGAGAAATGATCTCGCCAAGGATTTTATGAAGTATGTTGTGTTAGTTGAACTTTTATAACAGGGGTGCCCAAACCATGGCCCATACAGGCACGTTTTACTTCGGCTTCTGAGAGTGACAAGGGTGGCATAGACTGGATGAATAGGCATTGGGGCCAGATCTGGTGCACGGGCCGTAGTTTGGGCACCCCAGTTTATGCAGAGAAAATGGCGGCCTAAAATCTACCTCATCATGTTGCAAAACAAATTGCAAGGCATATTTTACTTCTTCTTTTGGTGGGAGGAACTTTGTGACTGGCCCACAGAACCATTTGACCGGCCCACAGCCCGAAAAGTTTGGGCACCCCTGTTTTATAAAATGAGGATGTTGGAACCCAAAGCAAGAGACTGTCTCTCAGATTTCCCACATTTGCTTTCCAATCATCTTTTGAAACGGTTCTGTTCCCCTCCTCCCCTTCAGAAACTTAATTCAATCTTATGGAGTGCGAAGATTAAATTCAAATGGAAAAGAAAGATACCCAGGTAGTTAATAATCCACAAAGTTGCTGGTAATGAGCGATAACTCGGCAGAGCGTTGGGAAGCAAAGTAAAGGGTCAGTCTGCTGTAATGATATTAAATGAAATATTCCATTTATGGGCTTCTGAATGCACAGGAGCAATTCGGGCTTTCCACGCTGGAGAATTTAACAGTCCTCCGACTGATAAATCAACAAGACTGAATGAGTTCAACAGGCTATAATGGAGTTGCGATGCCAGTGGGTTAGCTGAATAGTGAAGGTTAATACCTACCAGGAGTCCATGAAGTTAAAAGTTGACAGCCGCCACGGGCAAATAAAATGTGGCTTCTTTTTGAGATTCAGCACTAGGTGTTGGGTGGTGGGGTGGAAATGGTGTTGGCATGTGCCACGTGGGGTGACAATTATCAAACTATTGATTGTCATGCAGTTAACCATCCTGTGGTGGAAATAGCTACAGATTGTGGGAATGATAGACCTTCACTTAGTGTTGTTCAGACATGTGAGCTTTAATAAACACTTTTATGACTGCTTAGAACAGGTGTTTCCAACTTTTTTACACTGTTGACCAGACCACATCTCCTCAGACAGCTGAGCAGACTGGACTGGTGGTCCCCCCCCCATAAACGCTCTTGTAAAACATGTCAGTGGCTGTCATAAATGCATTTACAACAGCCGTGACTGTCATAAATGCGTCTGCTTCTGGTGGTGGTGGTGGTGGTGGTAATGGTGGCGGCGGCAATGTGGGCCACATGAAATTGTGCCATGGTCTGGGTCTGACCTGTGGGCCATAGGTTGGGAACCCCTGGGTTAGAAGCAAATTTTCTTAGAACTCAGATGCTGTGAAAATCCACTAATCTTATTTATCTGATTGACATGTGTTTTCCATCATAGCTGGGAAGGGAGCATCTTTTATTTTTGTAATGATCAAACCTACATCATTTTAGGAAATATATCCTCTTGTTGATTTTGCTTCACCTGAGATAACGAGAGAAGTAGCAGTGGACTCTGAGAGAACTAAATAAGAGAATGACCCTCAACATCCTCAAGTCCGCCAGCTCAGATCCAGGAAGAGCTTTATGGCAAGAACATTATGTGTGACCATCTTTGCAAATGTGACCATTCCTTTGCACACTCTTCTCTGATTAACTATAGCACATCTGTGTGTATTTTTCCCTTCCACATGTGCACATGTCAGCAGTTCACATTTTGAAATAAGCACTTTGTTTTGTGTGCACATACATCTCCAAAACATAAATGTCTCCCTTGTACGCATTCTTGGGATGAATCATGTTGGCTCTTGGAAGTCTGAACATGCATGAGAAGGTTATTTTTGGAACTCGGGAAAGACTGTGCATAGGACAGCCATCACTGTTCTGTTTGGTTTGATTTTTGCATTACTTTGCTTTGCTGACTGCCAATCAAGCAACTGGTTGCACAATTTACTGCACAGTTGGGATGGCTGCGTACATGACAGGATCACCGCTCAAATGCCTCCTGCCATATACGACTGCTTTTGAGCAATCACATGCGCAACAGGGCTCTGACCATCAGCTCTTTTTCAGCTTGGACCAATACAAAAAGTACAGCTTTTTAAAATTTTCACCCCTGCAGAATACAGATTCTACTAAAGCAGGGGTGCCCAAACTTTTTGGGCCACGGGCTAGTCACGTGGTTCAGTTTGCCAGTCACATGGTTCAGCTGTCCAGTCATGTGGTACCTCCCATTGGAAGCGGAAGTAAAACGTGCCTTGCAATCTGTTTTGCAACAGGGTGAGATAGATTTTTTAGGCTGCCATTTTCTCTGCTTAAACCAGGGGTGCTCAAACTATGGCTCACGGGCCAGATCCAGCCCACGCCACCCTTACCGCTTCTGGAAGTGGAAGTAAAATGTGCCATAGTTTGGGCACCCCTGTAATAAAGAACTGTAGTTCTTTCAGTAGAGAAAAATAAAATTAGCCAGTGGGTGAAGTTTAATTTATCCACCTTGTCAAAAGGAGGCATAAATTGTTTGCAGCAACCGATCTCTAAGTATTTTATAGATGCCGACAGAGAATTCATCTGGATCATGACTCTTTTTAAAAAGACTGCTCCTCCATGGGAGCTTTTAAAAATGCATGCCAGGAGTGACAGCCCTCAAACGCTGCAGATTGACTTTCCTGACGTGGACTGGTATGCTGAGTCTTGATTTGCTGTCCTTGCCCTGGAGGGACAGGTTCCCCAGCAGAGGGAGAAATGCATCACTACTGGTGGCATTTTAGATGGCGGAAAAAAATAAGTTCCTGACAGCTTGAAGGACCTTTTTCTCAAGAGCGTTTTTTCTCTGCTTGGAGTGTTGACTGTGTTGGTGGACAGCCGAAGTAGCGCTGGCCTTTACAGGGCAGAGGAGGCCATCTTCTGGAGATGATCCATTTTTAGCTCCCAGGTAGGTCTTGATAGGAGTCTGATTTCACAAGGGAACCAGGCATGAAGCCTCAGCTTCTGGTCTGCTTCCAGAATTCCTACTAATATTTAGCATTCTCGAGGGTATGCAAGAGCAAAATCAAATTAGAAGGTGGAGGAAGGAGCTTACTGGACGAGGAACAACATTAAAGGAAGATATGGCTGAGAAATAAAACCTCCCCTACTTCACTTGGAGGACTCTGAATAGGATGAAGGTTGGAGTCCCTAAATCAGTGGTGGTGAATGTATGGCACATGTGCCAGAGGGGACACTCAGAGCTCTCTCCGTGGGCACACACACTGTTGCCCCAGGGCAGAGTTCATCCCGCCCCTCTACCCAGCAGCCCAATGGGAGTGCTTCCTCCCTTCCCCCAGCACAGAATTCACCCCTCAATATTCAGGTTAAATCGCCATCTTGGCACTTTCCAATAAATAAGTGGGTCTTATGTTGCAGTTTGGGCATTTGGTCACCCTGTTGGCAGGGTGATGTCTCTACTTTTTATTGTGTTTCCTAGGTTTCTCATAGCCTGTGGTTCCTTTAGGGAATCTATCCATCTTACTTTTAGCCTTCCTCATTTCCTGTTGCTTTTCCCTGGGATTATTGTCTTTTCTAGAGAATCTTTCCTTCTCATGATGTATCCAAAGTAGGGCAATCTCAATTTCTGATGCTGTTACTGTTCCTGAAGTGGGTGAATGCATCTCAGCTTTGTGACTCAACCGAACAATAAACCTTGGATAGCCTTCATTGGTTTCTACACTTGTAATGGAGTCTATACTTCTGTTCCTGTTGTGTCAACTTTGACACTCTCAAAACACCTTGCTGTGTTAAGGGGTAAAAAAGGGTTTGAATAAAATGCCCCTCTCCTCAAATGTGATCCAAATAAATGAATAGAGTTTCTTTCCATTTACTGACCCAGTAAGCAAAGATATTTAAACTCGGCTCTTTGAACCTAAAGTGTGGTGTAATGGATAGAATGCAGTGATGGGATGTCCCCGGTTCCAGACGGTTCCCTGGAACTGGTAGGACCAATTCCGGAGGGTTCTCTGGGAGGGGAGTCCACTTTTGAGGCGTCCGGTTCCGGACGCCTCACCGAAAAAAAAAAAAATTAAAATTGGAGCTAAAATGGCTCCAATTGACTGTGCATTCGCAGAAACTCAATCTGATGCATTGCGCATGCGTCAGATTGAGTTTCTGCACATGCACAGTCAATTGGAGCCATTTTAGCTCCAATTTAAAAAAAATTGTTTTAGAGCTTTCAGGACGGCGGCGGCAGCGGCGGCACCAGCCCTCTGAGGAGAGCACCTCCCCCGCGGCACGTTGAGGGCTGCCTGGGCCGTCCGCTGCCGACAAGCCCCATGCCCTGGGGACGCCCGGCACGGGGCACCACTGACGCCTCCTCCTCCGCCGGGTGCTGGCTGCATCCCTGTGGCCTCCTCCTTGAGCCGGTCCCTTTTTAGCCCGGCTGCGGCGCCTGGCGGAGGAGGATGCTGCAGGCGGCGGCGGTGCGGCATGGGGACGGCCCAGGGAGGCTTGGCAGCCGCGGCTGGAGCCACCGCCAGAGCCACTGCTGCCCGCCGCCCCTGCCCGTGGCCGGAGCCAGGCTAAAAAGGTACCGGCCCAAGGAGGACGCCACAGGGGTGCAGGCAGCGGCGGTGGCTGTGGACGCAGTCAGGGTGCCGGGTCCCAAGAAAGGTAAGCGAGGGGTAATTTATTTGTGCTTTGGGTGGGTGGTTGTTTTTATTTTATTTATTTATTTATTTATTTGTGTCTGGGTGGGTGGGCTGAGAGGGAGGGGTGTGTGTGTGTATGTTTATTTTTATTATTTATTTATTTTTATTTTTGGCCCCGCCCACAACGTCATGACATCATGACGTCGGCTTCGGCCATGACATCATGACGTCATGACATTGGCCATGCCCATTACGTCCGTGACGTCATGGCGTGGTAGTAGAATTTTTGTCATCCCATCACTGATGGAATGACTGACAAAGGTGAAGGTCTTCCTTCCTCAAAACTAACAACCCTTTTCCCTATCATACTTTCTTCCATGTACATTGATGAGATCGGAAAGTTGAATAGAGAAGCCAAGAAAGTGTGCATTAAAGTATGAGATTCAAGTACAAACAGGATTCAGAAAGTTACCTGGTCTCTGTTACAACTCTCCTGATTGGTGAGTTTTGGGAAATATAATTCCAGCAAAGTAATTTCAGGGACTGCAGTGGCTTAGTAGTTAAGACCCTGAAATTCATGACTGGAAGGTTGGAAGGTCAGCGGTTCGAGACCCGGGTACTGCACGATGAAGTGAGCTCCTGTCTTTGTCCCAGCTCCTGCCAACCTAGCAGTTCAAAGGAAGAAATTGCAAGTAGATAAATAGGTACCACTTCAATGGGAAGGTAAATAGTTTTCTGTGCACTCCGGTGTCTAGTCCTGCCTGCCACATGTCCACAGAAATGTCTGTAGACACAGCCAGCTCTGGCTCTTTGGCAATAAACAGAGATGAGCACTGAACCCTAGAGGTGGGTATGACTGGCTTTTGAGCAAGGAAAACCTTGACCTTTATGCAAAGTAACTTCTTTGGCTCCAGTCAATGACTTTTTTTTCTGAAGGGGGATTTGAATCTTAATCTCTCTAGTATTAGCATGACAATACATTTACAGTACAGTGGCTGTGAAATTAGAGAGACAACTATTTCCATATAGTTTTAAAGCAAACACA
This sequence comes from Furcifer pardalis, assembly GCA_030440675.1. NCBI lineage: Eukaryota > Metazoa > Chordata > Lepidosauria > Squamata > Chamaeleonidae > Furcifer > Furcifer pardalis. The sequence goes on from CP126891.1 coordinate 49,286,113, forward strand.
AATCACTGCTTGTAAATGCACTAGCAGTGAGGAGATGGTTTTGAATTGACTAGGATTTTAATTTTGTTGTTCATTGAAATGTGTAATAATTCTATATTTGTTTTGTTTGTTGATATATTCAGCCTGTTCTTTGTTAAGCTTTGGGGAAAGAAAAACGAAATGAAGGGGCAGCATGGCACAACAGTAAATAGATAAAACTAAAACATTAATTTAATGAGGTGGGAGAAATACATGCCCAGATAAACTTAGCAGATTTAACCATGCATTGTTTAATAATTATTAACATGCTTGGCAATCAGATTGCTTCCTTTTGTTTTTCTGCACAAGCAAGACAATAGAAAATAATTAAGATTGAAAGTTATTGTTTTGGAAAGTAATTGTTTTCTTTTTGGCAAAAATGCAAACAATTTCATTTGCAAGAGGGGAAATCAGTTAAGAGCTAGTTCATGCCCTTAGTAGAATTGTATGGTAAAGCTGACTTAGAATGTACCACTTCCGTCTAGAGATGGGGGTTGTGAAAACTATGAATGTTCCACTGTCAAATATGTACTACAAATATATGTGCATACCTCCCTTCTCTATAGAATAATTTAAAAAATCTTAGGAAGCAAATTAGAGCAGTCCCTTCTACCTGATAACTTTAGCTTTCTCAGATCCAGGCTCTGAAGAACGTTTTATCAGCTTGTTGGCTGCCTTTACAGCAAGAGTTTAAGGGTGTGTCAAAAGAAGAAACACAAAGCAAATGAACACAGACTAAGAAATCACAAAACCTATTAAATGGAAAAAACTAGTAATCCATCCTGGTTAGATGGCTCAGTGGATTAGTTATCTCATTGTGGAGTCAGAAGTTGGGAGTTTGATTCCCCCCTGCACCTCCTAGGACAGTGATGGCGAACCTTGACACTCCAAGTGTTCTTGGACTTCAATTCCCAGAAGCCCAAGTCAAGCAGTTCTGCTGATCAGGGCTTCTGGGAATTGATGTTCAAGAACACCTGGAGTGACAAGGTTTGCCATCATTGTTCTAGTAGAAGACCCAGCTTATGTAGGTAAAGTTAAAGGTCGCCCTTGTTCAAATGCCAGTTATTTCTGTTCAGTGCTCATCTCTGTTTATAGTCAAAGTGCTGGCCCTGTCTGCATCTGCAGACCTTTCTGTGGACATATGGCAGGCATGACTAGACACCAGAGTGCACGGAACACTGTTTACTTTCTCACCCAAGTGGTACCTGGTTATCTACTTGCAATTTCTTGCTTTCAAACTGCTAGGTTGGCAGGAGCTGGGACAGAGACGAGAGCTCACTCTGTCATGCAGTACTCAGGTCTTGAACTGCTGACCTCCCTGACATCAAGTTCAGGATCTTAACCACTAAGCCACCACAGTGCAATTCCCAGAAGCCAAAGTCAGTCAACTGTTTTAAGGAATTGACTTAGGCTTCTGGAAATTGAAGTCCAATAATCAAAGGTTACTCTCCCACCAAAGAGGTACCTATTTATCAACTTTCAATTTCTTGCTTTCGAACTGCTAGGTTGTCAGGAGCTGAGACAGAGAAGGGAGCACACTCTTTCATGGACTACTTGGGTCTCAAATTGATGACCTGCCAACCTTCCAGTTGTCAATTTCAGCATCTTGACCACTAAGCCACTGCAGTCCCCCCAGCTTATGTAGCCTTGAGCAGACTGTATAGTCCCAATAGCTTCCCTCAGTGGAACCACTTCTGAGTAGTCTCTGCTTAGAGAAAACACTGGAGGCGTTAGCAGTCATTTATGTCTTTTGCACTAGTTTCCCCATTAGATTGTAAGCTACTGAAAAGTCATTTTTACTTTTGCATTTGGGCTGCATCTTGTTCTGATGGAGAATTGCCCTATAGAAAGTTCAAACAGAGTGATTCTTCCATTGTTTGAAGGGGACAAAATGGGACACTGAGGAATTCCAGGGTCACATAAATGATGTATGGGATTGCATGACTCTCCCATTTCAGAGAATAGCAGAAGGAATTTCTGTGTAGATCCCAAAATAGGATCTTCCCTTCTGAAGTGCAAAAGGTAAATGTCTCCCTTGCTTGAAAGCCAGTCATACCCAACTCTAGGGTTCAGTGCTCCTCTCTGATTATAGCCAAAGAGCCAGTGCTGTCTGTGTCTGCAGACAGTTCTGTGGACATGTGTTAGGCATGACTAGACACCGGAGTGCATGGAATGTTGTTTACCTTCCCACTGAAGTGGGCTCTTTTTATCTACTTGAAATTTCTTGCTTTCAAACTGCTAGGTTGGCAGGAGCTGAGACAGAGATGAAAGTTCACTCTGTCATGCAACGTTCGGGTCTCGAACTGCCAACCTGCCGGCCTTCCAGTCATCAAGTTCAGCGTCTTGACCACTAAGCCACCGCAGTCCCCTGAGGTGTAAAAAAGACCCTACCAAAATCAGGAGAACCTCAACAGAAAGATTTTATGGCAAAGGAGATACTCATCAGCACCATGGACAGTGGTCTACCATGCAGATCGCTTCTTTGCTTGGTGCTTATCCTGAAATGTATCCCCTGGGAGATTTATCTGTCATTTCAAGTAGACCAGCAGGGATTTCTCTCTCATGCTCTGGGTGGCGAACCTTTTGTCTTCCAAAATCTTTGGGCTACAAGTCCTGTTTGTTGTAATCTCTGGGGCTTCTGTGAATTGACGTTGAAAACTCCTGGAGAAAGCCAAAGGTGTTGTAGACATTATGTGCTTCTCAGATGTTCTGCAAAATGTTGTGGTGTTAGTGCTTTTGAAGAAATGTTGGTTTGTGGAGAGAGCTGTGGGCAATAGTAGCACGTTAAGCAGAGATAAATACTGATCAACACCAGTCACTGGAAGGTAACAAAAAAAGACCAGAAATGCCCTTATTGAGGTTTAATGTGTCTTGTGAGCCTGAGGGCCTGCCTGGAAACATTTTGACAGAGCTGAAATAAGCATTTAGTGTTTTGGCACAGATAGTATCCCCTGTTGGGCCAAAACAGAGAAGATGTTGCAGCTACCTTAACACAGCAGCAAAATAGCCTAGGGCTGTGTAAAGGATGCAAATGTTTATTTACCACCTCATACCTGTAGTAAATAATTAAAAAAAAACCTTTCTGCAGGTATTCCAATCTGTCCAGAATTCAAAATATGATATGCACGTATTTCTTAGTTTTCCCTCCCTCTTTCTCTGTATGTGGAAAGCAGGGCAACTCTGGCCCTGAATTTTAAGTCTCCTTTGCATGCTTTTATGGCAGACATGGGTCACGTGGGAGTCTGGGGCTCATTTTTGTAGCTGCTCCATGTGAGGCGAGACGTGACCAAAATGCCCTTTTCTTTAAAACTCACCCAGAGACAGATCAGGATCTACATATACCACACACCCATGTTCTTCTAATTTTAAGAACAAAGAAAGTCAGATTTTCCATTCAAACAGTGTGTGAAAGTGTTACACCTTCACCCTCGAAAGCAGTGGTTCCCAATGTGGGGCCCACACCCCACAGGGGGATTTCAATTCCCAGAAGCCTAAGTCAGTAATTGGCTGGCCAGTACTTTGGGGGGATTGACTTAGGCTTCTGGGGATTATAGCCCAAAAATCAAAGGTTGGGAAACACTTCTCTAAAGGAACAATTCTTGTTTTTTGTAAAACAATTATCATCTACTACTAATTTAACTTACTACGACTACGATTACGACTGCTGCAGTTCTAACATCATGGTGGTGACTACTGCTGCTTCTGCTGCTAAAGTTGAAAGGAATCCTATGGCTCATGAAGTCCAGTCCTTGTTGAGGAACACAATAATAATACCTATTATTTCAGTTCTGAAAGGTGGCTGCAAATCTGACTTGGGAGCCACAGGATTTCTTCCTTGTTTCATGGAATTGATAGTTGCTTGACCCCTGACAGAGGTCACTGACAGGAAACATGGTTTGTGTTGGAGAAGGTCACAGATGTAATGCTCAGTGTCTCCATTTAAATAGATATTTGAGTGAGATAGTGGTTCACGGAAATTGCTGTCAGTTCTAGGTTATAAGGGGAGATCTTCTTGTGTGGTAGGAGAGACCTATTTCTCTTGCAGTTCCCTCAGTTGGGATCTAGAGTAGATCACAGGCACTTCTCTGGAGTGGAGTTCTGATAGAGGACATTGAGACATCACTGAGGTAGAGAAACTGTGCTGAGTAAAATTTTCCTGTGCTTCTTGAAGAAACTGAGAAATTTTGAGGTTCACATTCTTCCATTCATAAACTAGAAGCCATGGGAGCAAAGTACAGTTCCCCATCTCCACCTTCTGGGAGCATTCAACCAGTTACGACCAGCATCCTTGCTAAAAGCCAGTTAGCATTAGTCTAACATCTCAGAAGGTGTCCATGTTGTACAGTACTAGCACAATCCACAAAGAGGTGCTCCCTCAACCAATATTTTTACTCTCCACAAAACAGGCCTGGATCCTGACTGGATTAGACGCAGAATGTTGTGCTAGAAGAGGGGTTCTCTCAAGCTGTGGGCCAGGTGACACTCTCTCAGTCAGCTTTGAGGGCTGGATGGCCATTTTGGCCTGCCTGCATGATGGGAGTGGCCATTTTGTCCTAACAGCCTCATTGTTTCTCAAATGCCCTTGGAGGGGCGAGGGGGCCACATAAAAAAGTGCCGAGTGCCAGATCCGCCCCACGGGCATAGGTTTGGAATCCCTTTGCTAGAATGTGAAGTAGAATAAATGTTGCAAGTCATCATTTCTGCCAATCTATTCCAGCAGTCATTTGCGGCAAGTTATTTCAACAGGTTTTTGACATATTTCTTGAACTACTCAGTGACACTTTTCTTGAAGGACTGGGAGAATCTGGCATGCTTCACTGAAGAGTAAAAAGAAGAGGAGGGCAAAGTTAGCTTCAAGCCAGTGCCTTTTTGAGAAAGAGAAGGAGGGAATCTTCCCTCTACAGATGTTCTGCTTGACCCTTGACACGCACAGTGTGGAGCTTAAAAGAACAGAGGGACTCACACAATTATTCTGACACTCTTTTCTTGCCACAACTATCCATCAAAGAGAGCTCTAACAATTGCAGTGGCTCAGAAATTTGGAAATCTCAAGGAAGAGAGGGCAGTTTGCTTCTGGGAGATGGACCTCAAATGGTGGGGAAATAAAACTCTTAATACAGGGGTACGCAAAATTTTTGGTCTGTGGGCCGATCATATGGTTCAGTGGGCCATGGGCCAGATCAGCCCCTGATGCCAATTCATCCGGCCCACAAACCCATCATCACTCCCGGAAGCAGAAGTAAAATACGGCTGGATGGGCATGTTTATTCCAGCCCATGAGCCATAGTTTAGGCACCCCTGCTCTAATATTCCCCCTCTCTTACTTCCTCTCTCTGTCCCCCAGCACTCCTTCACTTTCTCTTGCTCTCAAATTAGTAACAGAATTAAATTGCTAGTGGCATATGTGATACTCAATAAGGGGGCACATTTGAATTCAGGGCCCTAAAATACTTGTAAGTTAAAGGTCAAGGTCTCCCTTGCTGGAAAGCCAGTCATATCCGACTCCAGGGTGCGGTGCTCATCTCCGTTTACAGCTAAAGAGCCAGTACTGTCTGTGTCTGCAGATGTTTCTGTGGTCATGTGGCAAGTATGACTAGATGCTGGAGCACATGAAACATTGTAACCTTTCCTGCCAAAGTGGTACCTATTTATCTACTTGCAATTTCTTGCTTTTAAACTGCTAGGTTGGAAGAAGCTGAGGCAGATGAAGGAAGCTCATTCCCTTGCAGAGTACTCAGGTCTTGAACTGTTGCCTTGCTGAACTTCCATAATGGGTAATACACAACAAATGTGTTGTTTCTGCTGTTGGCACTGTGGTGGCTTAGTGGTTAAGATGCTGAGCTTGAAGACTGAGGGGTTGGGGTTCGATACCTGAGTGTTGCACGACAGAGCTTGGGGACATGAAAGGAAAAATCTTTTCAGCCCAGAGTAATTTCTGCCACAAAATGTATTTATTTATAACCACTGATCTATAGTCTGAGGTTCCTCTACCTGCCAACCAGTGTAACATTACATAGAACAACACTTTAGAGGAAAAGAACGGGATATCAAACAGGAGACTCAAGTCATTACCAGGAGTGAAATGCCACATTGACTTGCACAGTTTGCAACCCATGTCTCTTTATCTTATGCCTCAGGAGGTGGACTTGATCCATGATTGCAATATAGCAGGTAATCTTCAAGGTACCTCAACACAGGTGACTTCTTTATTTACATTTGTTTCGTTTCTTGCCTTAGGTGATTTTTCTTGTACGTTATGTGAGTTCTCCATTTTTCCAGGTTTTAAACTTAATTAATTTTATGTTTCTTCTTCATAGCTTGAAAACGACACTTGGCTCCCGAGTCACTTGAAAGAAGATGTCTTATGGATCCATTGATGGAAGCAGATTCGGAAGCAGAAATGCCTTTGGTGGACCTTCCAGACAAGGATATCAACCTCTAGGTAGTAACTGAACCAATTGCAGTAATTGTTGTTTTTCCTTTTTTATGGGAACAATCTGTTCTAGTATCTGAGAGAACATGGTATACTCAAACCAAAGATTCAGAGGTCTTTGTTAAGTAGGATGATGGGCTTGTACTTGATCATAGAAAATCAGTGTCAAGTTTAGTACAACGTTGATCTCAACTGGAGCCGACCTATTGAAATGAACAGGACTTTTCAATCACCATTTCATGCAAGTCCTGTTGACTTTAGGGACTAATATTGGATTTAGTTCATTGATTTCCCCTCATCCCCTGAGCAGCTGACTCTGATTCTACCCTACAAAATATATTGGAAAGCCTTTCTTTTTTTCTCCCCTGAAGTGATGTGGACAATACTTAGAAGTCTTCATTTTTGACATCTAATCGTAGTGAAAAGCCCCAGCTCTGGCAAAATCCCTCCAAATCAGCATGATAGCGTATGAAATGATAATGAGATCATTTTTCACAGAACTTTGATTTTGCAGAAATGTAGCTTATTTTGCACAAGACCAGCTATTGTTGAAGGAAAACCAGATACTGTATACAGTAATACCTTGGATAACGTTTACCTCAGTTAACGCTAAAATCGCATAATGTTAAGTAATCTGGGGAGGAGAATTGGATCGAATAACGTTAAGGTCCTATGGGATGGATCGGATAACAACTGCTAAAGCCTGTGTGGCTACAATGTATCTCTATGGAGCTTTAGCGTTATCTGATCCATCCCATAGGATTTTAACATGCATCGGATAACACTAAAAATCGGATAACACCAAGACTTGTGGAACCAAGTCTTAGCGTTATCCGAGGTATTACTGTATATATAATTTTGGACAAAAGTGTCATTTTATATGATGAGCCCGTTTTGTGCAAACAACAGCTATTTTTAACACATCAGTGAGGATCTTAATGAAATGAGGGCTCTGGCAAAGACTGGGGAAATTCCTTCCAGCCCTTTCTAGCAAGGAGATGGGTTTTGTTGTCTGTCATCTTCACCCTCATAAACAAGACGAGGAGCAATGTGCATCTCTTCTCTCTTGTGGCTGCCTCAAAGGTGTTATATGTGCATTAGCACATATTTGGGCAGAGGAGATGCCAGTGGACCATAATATTCCTCTCCTTTGGTTATGTTGGCTCAGGCTGGTTGACTTTGCAGTCCAAGACCATCTTCCTCTTTGTGTTAGAAGACGGAGCTTCTAGTATTCTCCAAGCTGAGTTCCCAACCACTGCTTGCCCTGTGCTCCAACATCTTCCTCCATTTTATATTTTGTGGTTAGGATCTAGTGGGATCTGACCATCAAGGAATCTGGTCTAGGAGTCATTGGTCATTTCCAGGATCCTGAACAGGCATAGATCTGTTTTGAAGATGGACGGATCCTTCTAAATCAGTGTTTACCAAATGCTGGTGTTTGGACTATAACTCCCAGAAGCTTAAGTCAATTCCCCAAAGCACTGATCAGTCAATATACTGGCTTAGGCTTCTGGGAACTGAAGTCCAAACACCAGCATTTGGGAAACACTGTTCTAAATCCATCCTCTTTCCATTGGCAAGTTTCAGTTTTGGTAGGATACAGACAGGATAGACCCATTGCTGCAGGGCTACTAATGTCTATAATTGGGTTCAGGAAAGTTGGAGCATTAGCACAAGCTTCAAAATGCCTGATGAATTTCATGAGTCAGGGTGATGATGCCAGCAATAAACCAAACAAACCCCAAAACATGGAGATATCCTGCAGGTTTTCTAAAGCTCAGAGACCTAGGCAGAACTGGACAAATGAACGTGGAAGCACAAAGAATGGATCCAAAAAAGCTAGCATCTGAGAGTTTGATTCCCCACTGTGTCTCCTTTCCAGGTACTGGACTCAATGATCTATAGGGTATAACAAACCCATTACTCCTGAGTAGATCCTTGAGCCTACAAGTAAGTGGGACCACACCTGAATTAACACCTTCCAGCTAAGCAATTCAGGATTTTAGCCTGCCTTCTCACATGTCCTGACTGAAGTCAGGCTGGTAGTAAGGTAGCGGACAGAAAAATAAGCAACTTCAGTCATCTTCATGTTTTTAAAAAGTATATTGTAGCAAAACAGTTTACAGATTTCTTAGTCTCAGGAAGCAAAACAATTCTGGGCAATGAAGCATTTTTAGTTCAGGAAGCGCAGAAGGCCCCCTCTTCTATTTCAAAAGACTACATGCTTGCTAAGTTCTAAGCAGACTCCAGAGAACTACTTAGGAAGCATGGTGAAGAGAACAAAAAAGATCCCTCCTTTCTGTCCTACTTCTTTTATCTCCTCCAGCAAGTTCCACCCTCTGTCCCCTCCTCTGAAGGGTCCCAGCTAATGACCATACACAGTACTACATGTCTATCACAAGTTTAAGTTTCATTTCCCCCAGAACAGGAGGTTAAGATTGTTACGATTAGCAAGCAGTTTCTGACTAGTGACAACCCATAATGCAACACTGCCACCTCCCTCCAGTGAGCAGCACACAGAAATCCACACCACTATTCTAAAAAACCCACAGGCCCCATTTCTATCCCATGACATAGGGTCCCGTCCAGATGTCCATTTTCAAGAATATTTGTGAGTCTATGAGACTGAATAGAAAAAAGGAGGCAGCAGGTTCTCTCTGTCTGACAAGAAACATGAATATGGGGGAGAACCTCAAAAAGAGGACTCACTCCAGAGTCATTCTGAGAGTGACTGGGCAGTATAAAGCACAAGCAAATCCCTGATGCCAAGAAGCTAGCCCACCCGAATTTAGCATCATCACCCTTGATGTATATTGCTGTTCCCATCAGAGGACTGTCTGTGATGCACACTGCTTTTCAGTTGTGTTATATTGAAATGACATCTCTGCATAGCTTGAGAAGGTTCCCAAGTAGTCATTGTTGGTGATGGGGATGTGAATCATTTTAGTCCATGGGAGTGATTTATTTTCCAGTCTGCCATTCTTGTTTATGAACGTAAAGGTAAAGGTCACCCTTGCTTGAAAGTCAGTTATATATAACTCTAGGGATCAGTGACCATCTCCGTTTACAGCCAAAGAGTCAGTGTTGTCTATGTCTGCAGACGTTTCCATGGACATGTGGCAGGCATGCATCACATGCACGGTTTACCTTCCCACCAAAATGGTACCTATTTATCTACTTGCAATGTCTTGCTTTTGAACTGCTAGGTTGGCAGGAGCTGGGTAGAGACAGGAACTCATTCCGTCGTGCAGTACTCAGGAATCGAACCCTGACCTTCCAGTCATCGAGTTCAGCATCTTAACCATTTGAGCCACCACCATCCCTTGCCTATGAAAGCGGATATAAATCTTTTCCTTTAGAAGCCTTTTAGATGTGATGACTCATGAGTCTGTGTAGACATTCTACATTTTCTCTCATCTCAACATTTTTTACAGACAACCAGGCTGACCAAATGCTTTTAGAAAGGCCAGGCGCATGCTTCCAAATGTGGACTTTTTGCTTCCCAATCTTCACAGCTTCAGCTGGGGCATGGTGTCCTGTTCTGGGTCACAGAGTTGCACTTAGAATGGCAGTGTTGGAAAACAAAACTAGGGGGCGTTTTGATCCAACCTCCTTCTGATGCAGGAATCTGGAGCCAGAGCAAAGCCTGGTGTTTTCATGCGCAGTCCCATTGAAAGTGGGAGTAATTGGGTGGAAAGCAGGAGCAAGCTGCTTGCTAGAGCATGCTGTTAGTTTACAACAAGCCAGGTTTCCCTTGATTCATTGGCTTATTGTATTATGTTACTTCAGCCATTTTGATTTTATAGCCATAATCACAGAGAAAAAGGGTGTGTGTGTGTCCAGAACAATCTTGTGGGCATCAGCTGTGAATTAGTGCAATAATCCGGATAATAATTAGAGTGTAATGCACTCCACTACATGGTTATCCCTGTATGATTTCACATACACATTTCCTAGTACATGCAGTGTTCACACTTTGTTCCTGCAGAACAGTTTTTTTTTTCATATTTTCTCTGCTGATTGAAAATGTTTGTATGTATTTTGGATCAGTTATTTTTTAAGCCTGATACATTGAAAGGGACTGCAGTGGCCTAGTAGTTAAGACGTTGAACTTGATAACTGGAAGGTCAGCAAATCAGTTTGAGACCTGAGTGTTGTATGATGGAGTGAGCTCCTGTCTATGTCCCAGCCATTGTGAGCCGTCCAGAGTTGCTTCGGTGAGTGGTCAGTCATACAAATTTAAATAGATAGATAGATAGACAGACAGACAGACAGACAGACAGACAGACAGACAGATAGATAGATAGATAAAGCTCTTCCTGTATCTTAGTTGGTGGACTTTACTTATCCATTCAGCTGGTGCTGAGAGCCATTATCTAGCTTACAGTAGTTCTCTCTGTGTCTGCTACCAACAAGACGCTATTCCAAATACAATAGAACCCCGGACAACATTATGACATGGTTCCACAAGTCATGACATTGTCCGGTTTTTCACGTTGTTCGATACATTGATCGAACAATGCTAAAAAAAAGCCCTGATGTCAGGGACAAACCACGCCGAGGCAAGGCTCGGCTTGTCCGAAATCCCCCCCCCGGGTAGGCACGTGATCGCGTGTCGTTCGGGGTTAGGGCAAGGTACGGGAAAGACCCCCGTATCATGCCCTAACTGCTGCCAAGGCACGCAAGCCTGCAAGCCGCCCGAAGTTGCGAAAGGGTAAAGATCCTTACACTTTAGCAACTTCAAGCGTGCTTGCACGTGTCGTTCTGGGTTAGGGCAGGATACAGACGTTTTTTCAACCAATTTTGGGGTCTCTGACCCCCCCCCCCGGCCGGGTCCAGGGAGGTGGGCAGACCCAATCCAAGCTGTTTCTGGGCTTCCCCGACGTCCTGAGCCAGTGCAGCAAGCCAGAATGTCAGAGTTCGAATCCCGACATTCTGGCTTGCTGCAGCCTCAAAGAGGGTGGGGGAACTTCAAAATTAGCGTGCATCGGGTCTCCCGACCTCCCTACAGCTGATGCGCGCTATTTTTGAAGTTCCCCCACCCTCTTTGAGGCTGCAGCAAGCCAGAATGGCAGGATTCGAATCCTGACATTTTGGCTTGCTGCTCTGGCTGAGGACGTCGGGGAAGCCCAGAAACAGCTTGGATTGGGTCTGCCCACCTCCCTGGACCCGGGGGGGGGGGGTCAGAGACCCCAAAATTGGTAAAAAAAAGTCCGTATCCTGCCCTAACCCCGAACAACACGAGCAACTCAAAGTTTCAAAAGGGTAAGGATCCCCGTACCCTTTCCAAACATCGTGGGGGCAGGCGCTGGGGTGTGTGTGTTGGATTGGGTAGATGTTCTACCCAATCCAGCTCCCCCCCCCACGCATACGCTTGTTCCAAATAACGTGAAAATCGCATTATTCGATACAAGATTTTTCCGAAAATCTTGTCACGTTATGCAGTTTTCACGCTATACAGTACTCGCGTTACCCGGGGTATTACTGTACCTGATTAAGTACATATGTTGTCTGAAGTCAATGTCTGAGTCACTCCACTCCTGAATATTCTAGATACAAGGCACTCATAAATAACTAACCAGGTTCACTCATGATGCTCTGAGATACCACACAGTTTCCTAAAGACCACACAAATAGTAGGGCACCCAGTCCCATGAGCCAGACACTGTGGGTGAGCTTGGCAGGCTCCTATCCTAGAGGCACAGTTGATGCTCCAACTCACTGCTTTATACCTTTGAGTCAATTCTAGGCAGTCAATCTCAAGCCCCGGTTTTCTGTTTTTCTCTCTTTCCTCTGTCTCTTGACAGAAAACTCTCTGTGCTTTTGGCATCAACTTTACTAGGCTGTTTTGTTTGTCATGTTTTTTTGTGTTCCTTATGTCCCAGACTCAAAGGGTTTTTTTTAGGCAACTGTGACAAAAATGAGTAAGGGAGAGAAAGAGAGAGTAATCCATCCCATGCATTTGATTCACCATGAACTGGTGCTTCATTCATGAGTGGCATTGTTGGGAATTGTGGCCATGTGGTTAGTGGGTTCCATGTAGTTGACACACACATAGCAGCACAGCTTTCTGTGGGGCTGGTGATTCCCTGGCAGACTTTGCTCCTGATCTTTTCCCACTGGATTACTCATATGCAGGGACAGCAGCCATTGCTCAGCATTTTATCAGACCAAAAGTGTGTGAAAAAGATTTTCTTCTCCTGACAGCTGAAGTAGAATATATTACTTCGGGTCAGGACACAAGACTCTCTGGTGGGGCCAGGCCTTGATCTATACCATATGCATTGGAGGCCAGTCGAGAGCTGTATCCTTATTTACTTAGAAGCAATGAATGCCTATCTGGTTTAATTTGTGTCCCAGATCCAAATTGATTAGCAGATTTCTGTAGTCATTGATTTGAATGAGTCAAATGGCTGTTTTGTTTTTGTGCTGAGATATGTGAAGTTTAGAGCCGTTGATGGCTTAGTAGTTGAGATGCTGAGCTTGATGACTCGAAGGTTGGAAGATGAACAATTTGAGACCCGAGTGCTGAAAGACAGAGTGTCATCTGTCCCAACTCCTGCCAACCTAGCACTTTGAAAGCAAAAAATTGCAAAGTTGATGAATAGGTACCACTTTGGCAGGAAAGGTAACAGTGCTGCATGTACTCCAGTATCTAGTCATGCCTGGCATGTAAACACAGAAATGTCTGCAGATGTAGATAGCACTGTCTCTTTGGCTATATATAGAGATGAGCTCTGCACCCTAGAGTCCGACAAGTCTGGATTTCAAGAAAGGGAGACCTTTGCCTTTGTGTCGTTTGGAGACATGACAAAAGTGTGAAGCTGGGTGGGGGGAACTTGCCAGATTTTAAAGAGGTAGTTTCAGGCTTTTGCCTCCTAAGTCTCTCTCTCTCTCTCTCAGTTTTTTTAAGGAAACTAAGTAGGCTGAAGTGCTTTACAGTCCCATTTGACTTAATCTGTGCCCTTCCTCTGAACTGATTTGGAAGTTTACTTTGCTTCACCCTGGATTGAATGAAGCCTTTCAATGGAGAGGTGTGCTTCATACAGATCGATTCAAATCAGTATGATCTGCTCTGGAATGTGTGATTTTTGTGGATGTGTGTGAGAATCTTGACTGCATTTTTACCTTATGACAATGCAAAGAATCAGGTGCAAGTCCTTAACATTTCATAGATTGTTGTTATTCAGTTGCACAATTGAGTCTGACCCTTTGTGACCCCATGGACCACCGCACACAAGGCTCCTCTGTCCTCCACCATCCTCCTCAACCCACCCAGCTCTGTGCCCATTGCATCCACAATACCATCTAGCTATCTCATTTTTGGCCGCCCAATTCTTCTTTTGCCCTCCACCTTTCCCAGCATCAATGCTTTCTCAAGTGAATCCTCTCTTCTCATTTGATGTCCAAAGTGCTTTAGCTTCATCTTCAATATTTGACCATCCAAGGAACAGTCAGGGTTGATTTCTTTTGTCACCAGCATTCTTGCCACCACTGCCAGGAATTTATAAAGATTCATCCTAGTCTTCTACCATCTTTCTCCGCACAACTTCAGTGGGACTTCTGTGGCTTTCCTGTTTTCCACTTTTGTTTTGACAAAAATATTGGGAGGTAGGTTGACTCAGAGAATGGCTCGTCCAAAGTTACCCTAAGAATTCTTCAAAAATCCTGGGAACTGTTTTAATTTTCTCATGAATTTTTAAAGTTTAAAGTTTTAAATATTAAGTTTTTAAGAAGAATTAGGATTATCATAGGCTTAACCTATGATTTTAATATGTAAGCCGCCCAGAGTCGGGTTTACCCGATTTGGGGTGGGATAGCAAATATGAGCAAATAAAAATAATAATAAAAATAGTTTTAGATTTGGAGAAGGGGTTTTCGGTTGTTTACCTATACCATAAATTTATTACATGTACAGTTATTTACAACATCAGTGACTGCAGTGGCTCATGTGGCTAAGACGCTGACTGGAAGGCGGCAGATCAGCAGCAGTTCGATACCCGAATACTGCAGGGCGGAATGAGCTCCTGTCTTTGTCCCAGCTCCTGCCAACCTAGCAGTTCAAAATCAAGAAATGGCAAGGAGATAAATAGGGACCACTTCAGTGGGAAGGTAAACAGCATTTTGTGTGCTCCGGTGTCCAGTCATGCCTGCCACATGACCACAGAAACGTCTGCAAAAGCAGACAGTACTGGCTTTTCAGCTATGAAACAAAGATGAGCACTGAACCCTGGAGTCAGATATGACTGGCTTTCATGCAAGGGTGACCCTTACCTTTACCTTTATATACAACATCAAGAGGGGCTGAGGTGGCTTAGTGGTTAAGATGCTGAACTTGACTACCGGAAGGTCAGCAGGTCAGCAATTTGAGATACAAATGCTGCACAACAGATTGAGCTCCCATCTCTGCCCCAGTTCCTGCCAACTTAGCAGTTCGAAATTACAAGTAGATAAATAGGTACTACTTTGGTGGAAAGGTAAACAGTGTTCCATGCACTCTGGTACCTAGTCAGGCCTGCCATCTGACCATGGAAACATCTGCAGATGCAGACAGTGCTGGCTCTTTGGTTTTAAGTGGAAATGAGCACCACAATGTAGACTTGAAGAAGACTGGCTTTCAGGCAAGTGTGACCTTTCCTTTTACTTACATCATCAATTCCTTCTTCCTTCCCTCCCTCCTTCCTTCCTTCCTTTCTGTGCAGCCATCCATCTGACCAATCAACAAATCCATAATGACCACCCCCCACACCCAACTCTTCCAGTAATGCTTCATATGTTTGTTTTCCAGGCCTTTTGCCATGGTAGAGAATTCCCAAATGCCACTTGATTGTACATACTGTGTCTGTTCAGGAAATAGTTTGGTGAAGGATTAGCAGTAAATGTTCTCCTTTTGGTTGTCTCAGCATTTAGTAAGGCTGACCACCAATTGATGGCAAGGGTCCTACAGGACAGGTCTACCTCCAGATGGATCTTGTCACTTATGTCTTGGGCCTTTTCTCCAGCATTCCACAAAACAGCATTGTTGAAGATGACTCAGCTGTTACTTCAGTGTTCCTACTTCCATTTGCAAAAGCCATTCCTTTGCAGCAAAGTAGCTGGCTTGTAAATGCAGCTCGATTTGGTCCATTGAAACCCTCGGCTTATCTGGCATGGTGACTGGTGGGCGGGATGTGAGCCATTCCAACAGATGGAGGCAGAGAGGAGGCAGCCAAGATCCTGCAGAGCATCTTGTCTCTTTGGCAGCACCATAGATGCTTCACAGTTGATGAAATCTGAAGTAGGGAGACCGCTTGGGGATGCTAAATGGATGCATGGTGGGTGTGGCTTTGCAGCTGGGCCATTGTAAGTCTTGAACCCCAATAGATGATTCCATCTGCTGCTTTGTTAGCAGAAACCTTGTCTGTGTGTATGTAAGAATGAATCATTAAATGGTGGAGCTGGTAGACATCCCAAGGGTCATCTACTCCAACTGCCTTTCAATGTAGGAAACAGAGAGTTAAAGCATCCCCACAGAGTTCTAGCTAATCTCTGCTTGAAAACCTCCCATGAAGAAAACTCCACCACCTTCTTCCTGCCAGGAAGCTCTTCCTGATTTAAATCTAAAACTCTTTTTTTTCTGAGTTGAATCTACTCATTTAGCAGAAAGGAGGCCTGTGGTGTCTTCCATGAATTGCTACAGTTAATGAGTATGTTTATAATGGTGTCAGAAATGAACTTGAATGAAATTGTCACCCATTGACAATTCAATCAACACAACCACTTCAAATATAAGGGGAAGATGGTATTGTCCCATGGCGAAAGACAGTGTGTGCACTTATGCATGTGTGCACATTCACCATCAAAATACTACAGTATTTTATTTCCAACTTTATTTATTTCCAACTTGTTATCCCGGCCCAATCGGGTCGAAACCCAACTCTGGGCGGCTTACATAAACAAATTCGAGAAATACATGGTTAAAGACCACGAATCAATACAGTACCCTATTAACAGTCAACAATGAGTCAATACAATATTAAAAGCTTAGGCTTTTTAATTTGCTTTATTTCTTTGACTTGTTTCCCACCCAGTTGGTTGAAGTGCCACTCTAACTTTGTGGTGACCTTATGCATAAGTGGCATCTAAAAGATCCTGTCATTAACAGCCCTGCTCAGGTCTTCCAAACTCAAGGTCATGGCTTCCTTTATTGAGTTAATCAATCTCATATTTAATTTTTGTCCTTTCTTGCTGCCATCAACTTTTCTGAGTATTGTCTGTTCCAACAAGTCTTGACATGATGTGTAAAAATACAATAGTCTTAAGTTTAGTCATCTATTCTTCTTCCTCTGGATGCCATCTAGGTAGGTATTTTATGTATGATACTATGATAGGTGTTAGTCTGTAGTTTGGTTGGCTTGATGTAATTGGCTTTACTTTATGTTTGCCCATTTAGCCAATGTTTTGAGCTGCCCAGGCTGGTGTTTGTACCAGCTGGGCTAGATTAAAATCAAATCAATACATTCTCTGTAAACTGTGTTGAGTCCCATTTTGTAATGAAAGACTTGAATGCAGAAAAAATAAATTACCATATATACTCTACTATAAGTCATCCCAAATATAAGTCGAGGTACCTAATTTGGACTTCTAAAACAAGGGAAATGGATTGACCCGAGTATAAGTCTGGTGTGGAAAATGCAGCAGCTGCTAGTGAGTTTCAATAATTAAAATACATGAAAATACAGTTGAGTGCAATTATGCTGTCTTTTTATGCCTTCTGTACCAGCATTGAAACATAAAGAGAAAAGAAAAGCAGTGGTGAGGGAGTCATCTTCCTAACATGGTGATGGCGAACTTTGGCACTCCAGCTGTGCTTGGTCTTCAATTACCAGAAGCCCAAGTCAGCACATTCCTGCTGATCAGGGCTTCTGGGAATTGAAGTTCAAGAACACCTGGAGTGCCAAGGTACACCATCACTCCCCTAGCATGTCTCCTGCCTGGAGTTTGAGAAATAAAGTGTCTGGTTTGCTTGCAGCATATTTTTTTAGTTGAGTTTTTGGGAATAGTAGTGTGTTACTCTGTGTTTCAAGCATATCAGAGAGTAAGCAAAACAAAACAAAAATGTTGTAGCACTTTAAAGTCTAACTGCTTTATTTTAATGATTCATGGATCAAGTCCACTTTGCCAGATATAGGAGTGAGACTTCATGACATCAATGTATATACATCAGGTAAAGGGATACAAATGTCTGGCCAGATATCCCACTATGGTAATGGAGTAGACCATACAGGCAGCGACTCAACGGTGAATGTCAGGTGGTGGTAAATAACCTGACTCCCTAAAGGGGCCAAAGGCTATGGGGGGATGGGCCCCTTTAGGTGAGGTGCTGGCCCCCTCAGTGCATTCTCAGATATGGGTTGCAGCCGACAACAATGACAACAGGGATACTGAATGATTGGTTAATGTAACAGATAACATTGATTTGTATACTTAATTGTTATGCTAACCAGTCACTCTGTACCTCTGTACTAGAAGTATATAAATTGATACCATGAATTATCACTCTTACATCTGATGAAATCAACATTAAAATACAGCAGTTAGTCTTTAAAGTGCTACAGTGTTTTTGTTTTGTTTACTCTCTGATATACTTTTTGAGTGTTTTGTTTTGCATGCAGTCTTTTCTGAAGTTAATTTCTTCCCTTTTTTTTAAGAAACAAGAACCAGTGTGGCATGGGAAATAGACTGCCCAGAAGAGAACTGAGGAAACTTGGGGTTGAATTGCTATTTAGCTGTGGAAAGTCCTTGGGTTGGGGTTGGGAAATTGGCAGTGGGAATCTATTCCTTGAAACATGTCAACAACCCACTTAGAACTGTTGTAATTTGGAAGCGCTATGGCCAGTGATGGGATGTCAAAAATTCTACTACCACGCCATGACGTCACGGACGTCACGGGCGTGGCCAATGTCATGACGTCATGACGTCATGGGCGGAGCCAACGTCATGACATCATGACGTTGTGGGCAAGGCCAAAAAAAAATAAAAAATAATAATAAACACGCACACAGACCCGTAATTAACTTAAAGAAATAAAATAAAGAAATAAATAAAATAAAAATTAAATAAAAGTACAACCACCCACCCAAAACACAATTAAATCACCCACCCACCCACCCAAAATATAAAAGCCTCACTTA
Source organism: Furcifer pardalis (assembly GCA_030440675.1). Classification (NCBI taxonomy): domain Eukaryota; kingdom Metazoa; phylum Chordata; class Lepidosauria; order Squamata; family Chamaeleonidae; genus Furcifer; species Furcifer pardalis. Next base: position 49,304,737 of record CP126891.1, read on the forward strand.
CCTTCCGTGGCCGCAGCCAGAGCCGGGCCGAAAAGGCAACGGCCCGAGGAAGCTCCAGGCGCCCGACAGAAGAGGATGCGGCGGTGGCGAGCCCCGCCGGGTTTACCCAGGGCATGGGGGTTTGTTGGGCCCAAGACCCTAGGACGGCACGGCGCGGGCGGACGGCGCGGCGCGGCGCGGGCGGACGGCGCGGCCAGGCACCAACGTGCCTGTGGGAGCCAGGTAGCCGGCTAGGGGAGGTGCCCTTCTCTTAGGGCTGCCGCCGCTGCTGCCGGAGCCAGTCTGCTTGTGTTTCCGCAGCGAGAGGGAGGATGAGGTGAGAGCCGGGGTATGTGTGTGGGGCAGCTCGGCCGTCTGGAAGCCTTCCCGGTCGGTGTCGAATTGGGGGGGGGAGACCCTCCTCTTGTCTGCCACTCCCGCCATTCAGCCTCCGGCAGAGCGACGAGGTCGTCTCGCCCGCCCTGCCACCCGTTTGTCCTCCCTGTTTCTGCGGGGCAGGGTGGCCTTGTCTCCCCCTTGCGAGGCTGGTGGTTCCCACCCTGACCCTTCCCTTCTCCGAGGGCTGCATTTTTGCTGAAATGTGAAATTCAGTTTCTTCTGTAAAGTCGGCCCTAGTGGGCTGTAGAGCTGGAGGCTGGGAGGGGGGAGATAAATGAATGGACGGGGAACCTCCCATCCAGCTTCAGAAGATTTTTTTTTTTTAATTGGAGCCATTTGGCTCCAATTTAGTGCGCATGTCCAGAAACTCAATTTGACGCATGCGCAATGCGTCAAATTGAGTTTCTGCGCATGCGCAGTCAATTGGAGCCATTTTAGCTCAGATTTTTTTTAAAAAAAATTCTTTCGGTGAGGCGTCCGGAACCGGACGCCTCAAAAGTGGACTCCCCTCCCGGAGAACTCTCCGGGATTAGTCTTACCGGTTCCAGAGATCCGTCTGGAACCGGGGACATCCCATCACTGGCTATGGCGGTACATGGTAGGCCATTTTTAGAAACAGCCTGACGATCCACAGGGCATGAATGTGATTGGTACGGAAAGGTATTATTTTAGTGACATTAAAGTAAGATTACTTAGTGCCAATGAAATATTCCTGTCTGTTATTTATACTACTGTAATGGGGGAAAAGATGGCATATAAATAAAAGAAACAAATAAATGGTCAGTTGTTTAAAATCTTTGTTTCTATGGTATCATCTGTTCAAAAGGATGAGCAGGAAACAAGAGGGTATTGGAAGATTCAGAGTTTTCTTTTATGGCACTCCATAAATTCAGTTAAAATGTTACTAGTCAGCAATCTGAAAGCAAAGAACAGCCACAAATTTTGGTTCTTTCTTTATAGATAGCAAAAAGTAAAGCAACCACTGCCAAAGGAGCTGTAATGCACATGCTGTACAGTGCAACTGAAAGCAAAATTTACCAGCTTGTGATGAATTGTTGGAAGGCTTTTCTCACAAGCTTCTAGTGAAATGGAGGTGCTATTTGTATCACCGCAAGAGAACTTGTAGAAACATATTCACACACTCCTGGATAACTGCACCATGAGTTGGACTGGTATAATGGCTGACCCACCCTGGATCTTGGAAACCATCTTATCTCTTAATTTGACCCCAGATTCAGTGGAATAGATTCATAGTCATGGCAAAACTGTTGAATCAATGGTCGATTCCTCTTCTGTAGGTTACACATTTGAAAGAATGACAGCATCACCAGTATGGAGAAATTTTCAGCAGTTGAAAGACTTCCTTCTTCTGTTCCATAGATTTTTCTGACTTGTGAATAGTTTATTTCACTGCATGAAAGCTTTGGGAGCTGTGGGACAGAAGGAGGAAATATTTAATTGCTGAAAATCTCTTCTTGCAGGTAATATTTCACGGAAGAACATTTGTCACAGGCTAAAGGGAGTTCATCTCACATTTGAGTGATGCTAAGTATTTACTTCTTTGGTTTATTTATTTTCTTTTTTCAGATTTATATCCTACCTTTCTTCTGCACCCTAGAGTAGGACCCAGCTGGCTTTCAAGCACAGGAGACCTTTACCGTTACTCGACCTAATTGATTTCATGTATGTTCCATTTTTGCTTTTTTCGGAATAGCAATTAAAGGTGAAAACCTGACATGCTCAGAATATTTCTGACTTCATTATTCATAGTATCTAGACATGCCTATAGATGTTAATAAGGTGCCAAACTGAACTAAGTTACTGTTGACAGCAACAGTTTTTCTTCATTTCCCCCCCAGCACCATGGCCAGAGCTTACAAAAAATATGGCAACGTAGAAAGCAGTTTTGTCTAAAATGTTTACCAGAGAGTCTTGCCTTTTCATGATGTACTCAAAGTACGACAACCTCAGATTCACAATTTTTGCCTCCAGGGACAGTTCAGCCTTGATTTGTTCTAAGGGCCCCACTTGCTTCTCTTCTGTGTATCCCTGGAACAAACCTCCCACACCCTTTTTCAAATAAATTATCTCTCCACCCCATCAGTTATTTTACTGCCCAGTTTTTGCATTCATACATGATGATACAGAACACAAGCATCTGGATGGTCTTGGCCTTGGTCTTCAGTGACACATCTTTACACTTAATATTTTTAATTCTTTCTTTCCTATGCTTCTGTGTCTCATTCTTCTGATTTCTTGGCTCCAGTCCCCATTTGGGTTGATGACTGAACAAAGGTATACAAAATCTTTCACTATCACAATTTCCTCCTTGCCAACGTTAAAGTTGTGCAGTTATTCTGTAGTTATAATGTTTGATTTCTGGATTTTCTAAATGTGTCTAAAATGTCTGTACCTTTACAGACACTTTAATTAAAATTAGAGAATGTTTTTGACCACCAGAGGGTGGAAGGGAGCATTTCAAATTTAGACAAAAGTTTAAGCTTATTATTACTGTATTGTTATTATTGTTGTGGTTGAGGAGGAGGAGGAGCTTTCTACAATCTAGAGGTGGATGTCTCCATACTGCTAGAGATCTCCGACCTGTCTCTTAAAGAATAGATCTGGCTGATATTTACTGCAGCAATGAACAAAATAAGTGGTCCCTTCTAACCATAGGAAGTCGAGTTAGGAAGAATGTTGGCATAGACGCATGGGTGACTATGGAACATCATCCATTTAAAATGTCAAAATGTTTTGTGTGTGCCGATGTGCTCCATACTGGAGCACTATACTCTGCTGCAGAGATGCTCAGGGCCAAAGCATCAGTAGCAGTCAGGATTTAAGTTTGGCCAACAACAAAGCCAAGAACATGGCTTCATTTTGGCAGTTTAAAGTCTGACCTGGATATGAAAGAAGAAATCCATTTAAAATAGGTCAACCATTTTTCATATTCCCAATTTTATTGGTTTATTTGCTTTTAACAAATGTCAAGCTTCCTGTGGGAGTGGCGTCCTAACTCCATGAAATTTTTTGCTGTTCTTAAGAAGAGAGCCTGGCAGACAAACAGCCATGAACATTTTAACACATGCCTGAAGAAGTGGACTTAAACCACAAAAGCTCATGCAATATTTTGTTTTTCTTAGTGATCCAATAAAAGATGCCTCCTGCATCTTTTGTATTCTTTACCAAAATAGACCGATTCGGTACACAGAGTAATGTAGACTAGAATCTCTACAGAGTAGGCGTTTTTAAGCCTTCTCTGTTTTTTTATTCCCCCCCCCCCAAAAAAAAAAAAAAGTAATATATTCTTCTCAATCCTCACTATTCTTTCTTTTTTGGTTTGAGTTCTTGTGTGATATTGGTTTATGACACTGTAAAAGGGATTTTATGGTTTGGCACCAGCATATTTATGCCCCCTCCATTCACCCCCAATGAGAACTGTAACTATGCCCTACACTCAAACAAGTCCATTAATCTCACCCTGCCTGGAGGCCATAAAAAGATGTCTTTCCACAGAGAAGGGAAGAGTTTACAACACCTGTCTAAGAGTTGAAATGTGCAAAGGAAGAGGCTGTTATAGAACCGGTTATCCTGATGCCTGTTAGCATTTCAGTTCTTGCACTGGAAGGATGAAAAGTGTAGAATTCCCTGAAGAGTTATTATACTGGGAACAGTGATTGTTGGATTGTTAATAAAAGATGTGGAGATAAGGAAGAACTGCTGAGTGACCAGGTTTGCTGATGATAATCAAAATATTTGGGATGAGCAGGACATACATCAGTTCTCCTTGCTCAAAAACCAGTTGTGTCCGACTCTTCGGGGCAGTGCTCATCTCTCTCTACAGTCAAAGAGATTTTTCCATGGTCATATGGCACACAGGACTAGATACTGGCACACATGAAACACTGTTACATTTCCTGCTGAAACAGTACCTATTTATTCACTTGCAATTTATTGCTTTTGAACTGCTAGGTTGGCAGGAGCTGGGCAGATGACAGAAGCTCACTCTGTAGTGCAGCACTCAGGTCTTGAACTGCTGACCTGCCAGCCTTCCAGTTGTCAATCTCAGTGTCTTAACTACTAAGCCACCCCAGCCCAACATCAGTTCTAGAGGGGTCCCTTTCCAACAACCACCTTTCAAGCTGTGTGTGTGTGTGTGTGTGTGTGTGTGTGTGTGTGTGTGTGAGAGAGAGAGAGAGAGAGAGAGAGAGAGAGAGAGAGATTAAAATAACTCTCAAGGTTCTGTGTTAAGGGGGTATATATAGTGAATGTCCCGAGTGGAGTTCCTCCAGCAAAAATCCTTTCAACCCAGAATACTTTCTGAGATGAAATTATTATTATTATAGTGACACATTTGAGCACAGATGCAAAATAATATCACATTCACATTCTCGGGCCTTTAAAGTTAATGATCATTAAATCAGATTTGGGTTAGGTAGAATAGAGGGCTTCTTCCAATACAGAACTGCTGATTCTGCAGTGACAGAGCTGCTCATGGTGAATGGACAACATCAGGGTCTCTGATCTCCTTGTTTACAGTATTGTATCTTTAAACAGTGTGGTTTGGGGGATAGAGCTGTTGACTAGGCCTCCTGGAGCCCATGGTTCTAGTCCAAGGTTCTCCAAACCTGGCTCTCTGGGTGTTCTTGGACTTCAATTACCAGAAGCCCAAATCAGCATACCTGCTGATCAGGGCTTCTGGGAATTGGAGTCCAAGAACATCTGGAGAGCCAAGTTTGAGGAACTCTGTTCTAGTTCCTACTCAGCCATGGAAACTCAGATCTGGTAGATCTGGTAAAATCACTCCTTAAATATCTCACTCGTCTTGAAAGCTCTGTAAGGATTGCTCTGAGTTGGTTGAGACATGACTGCACTTAATCACAACTTCTTTAACTTGGATATGGACTGGACAGCATTTCAAATAGAGGACATCTTTAAAACTGCAGCAGGCAGTCCATCAAATTGAAGGCCATCCTTTGTGAAAGAGGACACAGGCCACCGTGGTGGATCTCTGGGTTACAATATCTCATCAACTTCTTTGCTCCAAATCATCTTGATGTCTACAGCTTTTTGAAAAGTGAGACAGGTTTCTCATTGAGAGAAGATGTAATGCCATGTTTCATAGATGTTCTCTTTGTGCTGCCTATGTAGCCTGTCTTCTTTCAGACTTGCCAAGCAGTTCTTCAGCTTATATTAGCTTCACCGTGAAGGCTTGTATTGCAGTTCTGCAACTCTTCGGGGAAACAGACATTGGTGGTTGTGAAGAGCAAAGTGGCTGTTGGTAAAATAAGAGTAACCTTTCATCAAGAGACAGTTAGAAGAGCAGGTTCACAGAGTCAAGTGAGCAAAATCAAAGACAGCTGCCAGGTTGAGGAAAGTTGTTGCAACCTCCTTGTACATCTCAGCAGGAAGCAGGTTTTGTGCCTTTGTCTCAGGTTTACCAAGAGGAGTTCTAAGGGCCCCTGAGGTGTAATTGCTGGGAAGGTTTATAGAGGGTTTGATGTTGTTCTACTTGCACAGAGGAAAAGAAAGAGAAGGAGAGATAATCAGAGACTTGAAGCCTTGGATATTCTGATTTCTTGGGCGAGGTAAAGGTCGCCCATGTTCGAAAGCCAGTCTTATCCAACTCTAGGGTTCAGTGCTCATCTCTGTTTACAGCATCTGCAGATGTTTCTGTGGCAGGCATGACTAGACACCAGAGTGCATGGAACACTGTTTACCTTTCCACCAAAGTAGAATCTATTTATCTACTTGCAATTTCTTGCTTTTGAACTGTTAGGTTGGCAGGAACTGGAACAGACAACAGGAGGTCGCTCTGTTGCACAGTATTTGGGTCTTGATCTGCTGACCTTCCAGTCATCAAGTTTAGCGTCTTAACCACTTGAGCCACCACCGTCACTTCTTAGGCTACAAGTCTACAAAATCTACATTTTGGGAGTTCAGCCTTGCAGACAGATGCTTTCTTGACAACTAAGTGTGGCTCATGTTGAAAAGGGGAAAAAAAGGCCTCCACTGGAAGGCTTTGAGGCTGAGCTAGGCCTACTCTCTGATATGCAGGGTAGGAGTTATTCCACTGATGAAGCATCTCAACAGTTTTGAAGAAAGCCGGAGCTTATTTGGAAGGGCTGGTGGAATTTCCCAAGGTCTGTGTTCCTGTGTCTTTGTGCACGTGTATAATTCTTCACATCCCCAGGCTTGAAGCATGAATAAGTCTCTTTTTGTTGACAGGAAAAAGGGTACCATTAAATTTCCAAGTGCTGGGATGGTTGTTGTTCCTTGCAAGCATCTTGTAGATCAGGTTGTTCATTTACTATCTTGCTGAGACATGAGCAAGACTAGAGACATCCATAGAAAGGGAGATGTGACTTTTGCCCCGGAATCAAATCAAAATAAAAGTTGCCATTTTCTCCCTTCTGTTGTGATCCAAGAGCATCAAGCGCAGATCCATCTCAGCAGACAGACTCTATTATGCTTTCCTGCCAAGCAGAACGATGTTGGTTTCTTTATTTTCCTCTTCTGCAAACACTCAATTTATCTTTGGTCGAAGCTCAGCTGGGCCACGTGTTCCCGAGTCCCTTCTGGGAATCCCTAGGCAGAGTATGGCTCCTATTAGAAGATTATCCTCTTAATTTCATTATCTGTTCCTAATGGCTTTTTAATGGCTTCAGCAAATTTACAAAACAGAGGACTGAGTGCATTGTGAGTTTTGCCTGCACATTTTTCCTCAGCTGGCAGCAAGCCCCATTCCTTTGGAAGATTGATCAACCCAGACTAGAAATGAAAAGGATTTCCACCCCCGCCCCATTCATTTGTGAGAACTCCTGGAGGATTGCAGAGTGAGAAGGAGTTTGAGGAGTCAAATTGGGCAATGTCAAATGTTTTCAAACAATGCTCATGAAGGGTGAGTTGCTGGTTGATTGCTCACCAAAATGTCCAAGTCAATCTTGCACAGGGCTGCTTGAGGCATCTTCTACCTTTTCTAGGTGAGTCCTGCATGTGAAGATGTCATTAGCACAGGAATCGTAAGTCCTGCACAGTTTGCTGTTTCTTCTGCCCTTTCTTGGTGAATCCTGTGGAGAAAGGATATCATTTTGCTGAGCAATTATAATCCTGTGCAATATGCCCATCATTTTCCTTTGCAGGTGAACCCTGCATAGAAAGATGAAGAAGAATGTGTAGAAATACATTAAATAGTTTTGGAATTTCAACATGGACATTTGAGCTACAGTTGGAATTAGCTACAGTTCGGATTTATGAGAGTGAAATCTACAGTCTGCAGAGAACACATCTTTTGAAAGCTACCTTAAGCCCATGTTGGTCATTGCACAAGTGCCCTGGGAAGATTGTGGGTTCTTCTGATAATGCACAGCAACAACATGCACAGATTAAGCCATACAAAATCCATGGATTTGGGCAGACAATGAAGGTACTCACCCAGGTTGTGTTTACATGCCACGGATTTGCTGTAATAATAATAATTTCATGTCAGAAATTATTCTGGGTTGAAAGGATTTTTGCGGAAGAAACTCCGCTTGGGTAATGCCCGAATCAGGCTTCTTTCATGTCCCCAAGAGCTGGGACAGAGACGGACACTCAGTCCGTCATGCAGTACCCGAGTCTCAAGCTGTCAACTTGCTGGCCTTCCAGCTAACAAGGTGAGCTTTTTAACTATTGAGCTACCACAGCGCCTAGGAGGAAGTTCTTAAATGCCATAAACTCACACCTATCTCCAGGCCTCTAAACAATTCCATCTCAGTCATTATATAAACACACCTATCTAGCCATTGCTGTAGAAAATGTCTGACATATGAACCATCCCACACCTACCTTGAGCTAAGGTGTCTGTCAAGGTAACTTGAAAACAGCACAATTTCTCTTCCTCATGATCTTTTTTGTGGCAAGTGAAATGTCCCCACATTAACTCCTTTGATGTGAAAATACAAAGCTGGTAGCTGATGTAATACTGCATTTCTAAACCTGAGGATTTAGTCATTATACAGGAGGGTGTTCCTCTTTGTGGGCTTCTGTGAACTCTCTGTTTCTGCTGTGACAATAGTTATACCAACTAACAAAAGATGAGATTCTGCACCTCCAGCTGTAATCCCCAAAGTGTTTTCCATTCTCTGTGCATCTCCCTTTTCCCTTCCATGCTTGACAGCCTCTTTGCTGACATTTTGCCATCAGTAAACTTGGTTCTCTTTCAAGTGTTTATATTCTTCCCTTCCCCGATGAGTGGGATCTAAGAATATTTTTAGATGGCTGATAGAGTCAACAGGGTTCCAGAACCCTTTCTTTGCTCAGAACAACGAGCTAAGCTGGTGGGTGGGGACTTCATCTTGGAAAAATCTTCCCCAGTATATCTGAAGCAAGTGCTGTGGAGGTTTATATCATTATGTTTTCTTTGAAATAATCATAACAAGCGAGGAGGGCAGAATCTAATCTCAAAAATGTAGCTTTCTAAAACAGTGCTACACTGTCTAATGCCAACAATTATTCCCCTTTCTTCTTCTTTTGTGTCCAGATAAAACTTTAAACTGCCAGAATGAGGCGCCCTTCTTGGCTTTGTCAATGGCGAAACTTAAGTCCTCGTTGGTACATGCTTCTGGTAGTAATTGACAGACCGGCAAATGAGCTAGATTCTGTATCTCTCCATATTCAAACAGTGTGTTGTTGTTGTCCACCAGCAGCCCCCACTCAAGCATATTGGCCTTACATTTAGGCATTCCAGCCTTCAACCTGTTCAGAGTCTTCCAAGTGACATGTTTTTTTTCATGTTCCTCAGCCATATCCTTCATTAATGTTATTCCTTGTCCTCCATCTTCTAATTTGATTTTGTTCTTGCATACCCTCAAAAGTATTTGGTCTTCCCATAAAGTTCTTCCTGGTTCTGAGTTGGTGGACTTGAAGCTCATATTTGTTCAGAGTATGTCTAGGGTCATTCTCTTGCTTCGTTATCAAGGGCTCCAGTGCTACTTCCTATCTTAGGTGGAACAATGTCAACTGGTGTAGGTTTGAGGCATCCTGTCACTATGCACTTTGTTTCACTAACAGCAATTTCAGCTTGTTTCATGTGTGTGGATGTACTCCATACTGGAGCAGCATACTCTGCTGCAGAGATGCTCAGGGCCAAAACTGATGTACACAGTGTGGATGGTTGAGCTCTGCAATTATAATTTGTCAATTTCTTGATGATATTGTTCCTTGAACTAACTTTAGCCTATTCAGGCAGTGCTGTTTAAAAGAGAGCTTCCTATCAAGTGTCATGCCAAGATATTTTGTTGCTGAACAATGCTGTAACAGTTATTTATAAGTAAGGTAGATTCTTTGATTCAGTGGCACTTCAGTAAGTGAACACTTGTGGAAGTCCCATTGATTCAGTGGGTCAACTGAACCTGGAAATAACAAATGGATTAGACCAGAGACTCTGTGGGTGGAAATGAAGAATGAGTATCATGGCACAAGAACCACCTTGTATGGTCATCTCTTGTCAAGCCCATTGTTGGCTGGAATCTGGGATTCCTCCACAGAAAGACCAATGCAGAGTAGCTGCTTCCTTGTGAACCTGAGGTCAACACACATGTTCTATCTGTTGTAGAGCAAGAGATCCAAATGAAAGTGATCACACCTCAGAACATAAGATGAAAACAGTGATGACTGTGTGATAGGGCCAGAAGGGTGTCCCCTTTTGGGGTTTTTTTGGGGGTAAGACACCCTCCCATTCCACTCTATTATCCACTCATGACTAGTCCAGAAGACCTAGAAATGTGCTTCTAATTGTGGCTTCTTGCACTTGGTCAGTCAATCTTACATCAATAACAGAAGGAAACAACTCACGCAGAACAATCTTGGTATCTTCACAGCTTAAGTGGCATTTGATTATCTTCTGCAGTAATCCAGATTGGTGTTTGAGTCTGGATCTGGAAATCTTCTGGCTTCAGATCAGTAAGTATAATCTCAGAAAAGATAAGCATCACTTGTTGTGATACATCGAGATTGGACGCTATGTCTTGATTTTATTACCTGCCTTTCTTTCCAGCATGTTAGACCCTATAAATACAGCTGTCAAGATTACACTCCATGATGAGCTAGCTTTTTAAAAACAACAACAACACAACTTACAAACCAGAACTGAAAAGTAATATTCAGCTTCATGGCTGAATCACTTTGGAATCCATCTTCTCAGCAAAGTTAGGAAATGCATCTGTGTTCAGGGATGGGGATAATGTTTCTACCAGATTACCCTCATTTCTCTGGAGTGTCTTCTTAGGAAAAGAAATGGATGCCTGTTCTATTGCTGCTAATACTCTGTGATTATGGAGAGTACAATCAGCACTATGGGGCAGTATATGAGTATGATTGCTATTGCTATTATGAACAGTGATAAAGATGCTTAAATTCAATTGCAGCATAATTGCGGGTGTTAGGGGAACAGGAAAGAGATTATTTATCAGATAAATTAATTTATTGGGGTTTTATCTAAATAAATAAGTCTGTTTTTTCAACTTAGCTTTCCTCCATTTGTTGCAAAAAGTATATGGAGTACTTGCATGCCTGAGACCACCCCCACTCCAAACCTTGTCATACAAGATGTATGACATAAATGTTTATAGAGAATACATCATAGATATATTTTTGAAGAGTTGCTTCTGGTTTTTTTTTTTTTGAGGAGAGCAGAAAAAAGAATTAGAAGATTCAACTCCTCTTTGGTGTTAGTGGGCAGTATTAGTAATGATCCCTGAAATGGGCTTGGAGTTGTTATTACTGGTTTCTAGGAAGCCTGGTGTTATTCTGCTTCATTATGGGGAAGGTTACACAATCGATGTATTGTTCTACTTTGAACACTACAAGCCAATTCCTTGTTCGTCCTGTTTAGTTATGCACATATAGGGCCTCAGAACTTAAAACATTCCCTCTTGGTCATCCTTCATCTTGTTATTAGATTGGGGTATTGAATGAATTTATCTGATGGTTCTTAAGTCTTCATTAAAAGGCATAGACTCTTAGTTGGCATCTGCAGACATCTGGACTCTACCTAAGACTGTCTTTTGCTGTGTGTGCGCATATATGTGTGAATAGGTAAAGAAAGGTCGCCCTTGCTTGAAAGGCAGGTGTATCCAACTCTAGAGTTTGGTGCTCATCTCCATTTATAGCCAAGGAACTGGCACTGACTGTATCTGCAGACATTTCCGTGGATGTGTGGCAGACATGACTAGTCATGCACGGAACGCTATTACCTTCCCACTGAAGTGGTACCTATTTATCTATTTGTATTTTCTTGCTTTCATATTACTAGGTTGGCAGGAGCTGGGACAGAGACGGGAGTTCATTTTGTTGTGTAGCACTCAGGTCTCAAACTGCTGACCTTCCGGTCATCAAGTTCAGTGTCTCAACCACTAAGCCACCATAGTCCTCACGTGTGTGAATAGGGAGAGAAAAAGAATTAAATAGGAGCAAACATTCTCTTGGAAGCTTTGAAATCAAATGGGCATTTTCCACGAGACTGATTTTGTTTTGCTGAAAAAAGAAGCAAATTGTCTTAAATCTCTCTTAATCCTCTCCTGCTATAAACGACTTAAATCACTGTCATTTCAAAACCTGTGCTAACCGAGGGTTTAGTAATGAGGCACACTTTTCCTATAGAAGTCTGTCCATTTGATTTTTTCCTCCTCACTGATTAAAAAAAAAGCAAGACTTTTTTTAATTTATAAAACCAGTGGACTGAAACCAAATGCCTTTGCTGTTACCAAAATTAGAAACCACTTGAAGCACGTGCCTTGAAGACGGGCAAAGGTTATTCTGTGTTCGCTGCTCATAAAACTTGAAATAAAAATTAAGATGGAGTTAAATAAAATTTTCAAGTATCTTATTTCCTGGGCTCATTATCTGATATTAATATTTCTCCCTATCTGTTAGCAGTTTGCAATGCATGGCATTATGCAAATTGCGAGGATATTTTGAAACTGATGTAGTCCTAATTGGGACATAGCTCACCATTTTGAATAATGGGACATCACTGTCTCTTTACAGATCCTAGATATCATGGGCTAAGGGTCTTAAAGTTTCAAAACACATCTCGAGAGAAACCTAGGATCCCTGCCATTACAATATTTTTCTTCAAGGTATGCAGTTCCATCAGAGACAAAGGTTTGAGTGATCAATTTTGTAGACTTGTTCGGTCGCACAGTCAAGTCTGACTCTTTGCAACCCCATGGACCACTGCACGCCAGGCTCCTCTGTCATTTGCCATCCTCCGTAGTCCACTCAGACCTACGCCCACCACATCAATGATGCCATTTAGTCATCTCATCCTCTGCCGTCCCCTTCTCCTTTTGCCTTGGATCTTTCCCAGCATGAAGGCCTTCTCCAGTGAGTCATCTCTTTTCATTTGGTGGCCAAAGTACTTGAGCTTCACCTTCAGTATTTGTCCTTCCAAGGAGCAGTTAGGGTTGATTTCCTTTAGGATTGGCTGATTTGATCTCTTTGCAGTTCAGGGGACTCTCAAGTGCCTCCTCCAGCACCACAGTTCAAAGGCGTCTATTCTTCTGTGCTTAGCCTTCCTTACGGTCCAGCTTTCACTAAGCCCATCTTACTACCAGATGACACAAAACAAAAGTGAGTTAGTTCACAAAATGTGCTATGAGAATAGCTCACACTGAAACAGTTGTATCTCTTTCACCAGTTCAGGAAGGTCCGTGTCTGAAGATACACAAAGGGTTCAATGTAAGTTTGGTCTTAGTCTATAGTCCAGTTCACCAGCCTTCTATCCACTTACAGAGATAGGGTGAAGTCCTCCATTTTTCCTGTAGGGTTGTTGTCCCTTACATATGCAGATCAACAGGTCTGATTAGTTCTCTATAGAGCTTCCACCCAGACAATCATATAATCATGGAATAATTGAGTTAGAAGACACTGATGAGGCCACCAAGTTAAGTCCTGCTTAACACAGGAACCCGAAACAAAGCAGATTTGACAGGTGGTTGTCCAGTCAGTTCTCTCTTGAATGCTTCCAGTGTTGCAGCAGTCACCACCTCCCAAGGTCATAGGTTCTGCTGTCATACTGCTCTAACCGTTAAGAGGTTTTTCCTGATATTCAACCTATATTTGACTTCATGTTGTTAGAGGCCATTATTATTTGTCCTACACTCTGTGATGGTAAAGAACAGATCCTGCCCCTCCTATGTATGACAATCTTTCAAGTATTTGAAAAATGTTTTCATGTCCCCTCTCAGTTCCTTTCTCTCAGGATACTTTACCTGGCATGGGCAAGATGTAAAACAGGCAGGTTAGGTCTCGAGCACTATCGGTGGTGACCATAAGCAGGAAGGATTATTTGTTTCTGTATATTTACATCACTGAGTAGAACTTTGTGAGGGTCGGGGTCAGTGATGGGATGACAAATTTGTCACCACCACTCCATGACGTCACGACGTCATGGGCGTGGCCAATGTCATGATGTCATGACGTCATGGGCGGAGCTGACGTCATGACGTCATGATGTTGTGGGCGGGGCCTTAAAATAAAAAATAAAATAAAATAAATACACACACACACCCTCAACCCAACCCACCCACCCACCACACAAACCCGTAAATAAATTAAATAAATAAATAAAATTAAAATTAAATAAAAATACAACCCCAAACACAAACCCCTAACTTACCCCTGGGAGGGCTCGGCAGGGGCGGACGGCCAGGGCAGGGCAGGCCTCAACTTGCCTGTGGGGGCTTTGCGGCCCCGGGGGAGGTGCCCTCCTCTGAGGGCTGGTGCCGCCTGCCCACGCCGCCACCAAAGTCATGGCCGGTGCAATCTCCGCCGCCGCCATTATCGTTGCTGCCGCTGCTGGTGCCGTCATCGCCGCTCCCGTCAGCGCCGCTGCTGCTTGTGTTGCCGCCGCCGTCAGCGCCGCAGCCGCCACTATCTCATTCTTGAGGACTGCCGGTTTTGCCGATTTTTTTTTTAAAAAATTGGAGCTAAAATGGCTCCGATTTACTGCGCATGCGCAGAAACTCAATCTGCCGCATTGCACATGCGTCAGATTGAGTTTCTAAGCATGCACAGTAAAATTGGAGTAAAAATTGCTCCATTTTTATTGCGCATGTGCAGAAACTCAATCTGACACATGCGCAATGCGGCAGATTGAGTTTCTGCGCATGCGCAGTAAATCGGAGCCATTTTAGCTCCGATTTTTTTTAAAAAAAATTCTTTCGGTGAGGCGTCCGGAACCGGATGCCTCAAAAGTGGACTCCCCTCCCGGAGAACCCTCCGGGATTGTTCTTACCGGTTCCAGGGAACCGTATAGAACCGGGGACATCCCATCACTGGTCGGGGTGTCTTAGGTTGGAATGGAATAGTGAGAGGTCCTATTTGCTTATTTTTGACAGTGTAACTAAAGAACAATCTAAAGAACAATATTTTAACTTTGCTAAATTTTTAATCTTTTAAATTCAAGTATTGGTCAGGGTTATATTGACAAATTTTATTATGAGATTGTTGTGTTTTATTGTTGTTTTATGACACCATCTTAGCCGCCGTGAGTCGCTCTGCGAGTAGGGCGGCATACAAATGTGACCAATAAATTTATTTATTTATTTGTTCAGATTTATATTGCTGCCCACTCGCCGAGGCAACTCAGGGCGGCTTGCAGTCAAAACATTAACAATACAGTACAAATCATAAAATACAACCTCACAAAACAATCAAAGCAGAACACAGACTAACTCTCCTCAGGCCGTTGTTGTGGGCCCAGAGGAGGGGGAGAGGTCCTCAGCTGCCTGCCAGGCCATGGAGTCTTCTCCCTAATAAATAAATAAATAAATAAATAAATAAATAAATAAATAAATAAATAAATAAATAAATAAATAAAATAAAATAAAATAAAATAAAATAAAATAAAATAAAATAAAATAAAATAAAATAAAATAAATAAATAAATAAAGGTAGCAGATCTGGGGTGTCAAGTTGACCCAACTCTAACTTTCACAAAATACAATACAGTACCCACTTTTGATTGATGGATTTTGCAAAACAAAACAAAAAATCCTTATACAATTTTAAACAGGCAAAATGAGAATATTTGCTTTTTTCTATCTGCACAACTGCTTTTTAACAAGGGTGCTAAATAAGGAAACAAAGGAGAGTGCAAACAAATTAATTAAACAAGAATATAATGTCAGGCAAGGTCTGATTAAGCCTTGATTACAAGGTGGGAAGAATACATTTATATTTCTGCTTCATTTGCAATCATATTCCATTGCTTGTTCATGCTTAGAGTTCTGCTTCAGAAGGTGAGAATAGTTTTGACAGTTCCTCCTTCAAGTCAAAAAGTTATTTGCAAACATGACAGGAAGATAAACTTGATCACTGGGAACTAATTCTTCTTTTCTTCCTATCAGAGAGTTGCACGTTTTAAAATTATGACTTATATGAAACATAAGTAAATTTTAAAACAAATTAAAACAAATTTTAAAACAAATTAAAACAGGAGTTAGTTTGTGTTCTGGTTTGGTTGTTTTATGTGGTTGCATTTTATAATTTTTATTGTACTGTTGTTGTTTTGACTGTAAGACGCCCTGAGTCGCCTCGGTGAGTGGGTGGCAATATAAATCTAAATAAATAAATAAACTTCAGTAGCATTATTTCAGCCATTTACTAGATTTTCCTTTGTACACATGGTGGGGCATAAATTGTATGCATGTGAATGGTGTGTTGATTCATTTTCTCTCCATATCCACAGAAAAACTGTCCTGTATCCAAATAGTCCCATTTTATATAATTAGTCTTTGATCTTCCTACTTTACTTTGAAGTCTAAAAAGAGACTTCCAGATTGTCCACCTAGAATCTTGTCATGCCATCCATCAATTCATCAAAATGTGTTGGTTTTGCTCTTCATGGGTTTAACCCAGCCTATTCTGGTTTCATATTTGAAGTTTGAGCAATGTGCAGACAACTTTTCCTTGTTTTCAGCCATTATCTAGAGCAGGGTTCCTCAAACATGGCTTTCCAGATGTTCTTATACTTCAGTTCCCAGAAGCCCTGATCAGCAGGTTTGTTGACTTGGATTTCTGGTAACTGATGTCCAAGAATACCTGGAAAGCCAAATTTTAGGACCCTTGATCTAGGGGATTGTTATCCTTGAAGTTGATGGGTTTTGTGCTGCATTACCTTATTCTGATTATTATTTTCTAAGCATACTCCCAGAGCTGCAATGCCAGTGAAATAACAGACTTTTTCAGTGGGGCAAAATATCCAGCAGCCAGCAATAACCCTGCACAGTTCATTAAGAGCTACATCTATTTGTCTGGTATGTGCAGAAGGTATACCTTACTGCAGTAGCTTATTCTGCTGATAACTGTTTTTATTGGCCATGATCCTATCAGGTCAACTCGGCACACAACGACACATTCTTACACTAAGCTATTAACCTGAGGCAACTGGTCAACAATATGTCTACCATTTGCATTGCACTGACATAAAAACTTAATAGGATTTGGACCATTTTGCTTATTTAGGTCATGCTTTTATGTGTTAATTGTGTTTCTTATTAAAAAGAATTAGGAGAATTCCAATTGCATGGGCACAATCTGTTCAGAACCTCTGCCCTCTAGTCTTTGTTTCTTAATTCGGTTCCAATGAGTAGATAAAGAAACTTAATCCATCTCTATTGAAAACTTTTTCATGATCTCTAGCTCCTGTAGTGAATTCTGGAACATCCTAGCTACATCTAAGTTCACTTTGCCAGACATTTCCATTGATTTCACCAAGGTAGATCATATCCTATTTATGTTTCAGAACCCTGATGGATCAGATCAAAGTCCTCCCCAGTCCAACATTCTGTTTACATGTTGGCCAACTAGTTGCCTTGAGGCATGACTCAACAGGCCAGGAATACAGCTTCCCCTGGCTACTTGTGCTTCTCACCAATAAATATATTTATAGGCCATGATTCAAAAAACTTTTTTTTAGTGATCTTCAAGTCTCACCATGTCAGGATTTCTCCCTCTACAAAGGAGCTTCTTAGGCAACTAAAAGATCATTCATTCATTTATTCATCTGTAAAAAAAAAAACCTGTAAAGTTCTGTATTACCCCATGCCCTTTCTGGTGAATGTTATGCCAAAGGATATCATTTTGTTGTTTCTTTTGGGGCAGAAATGACAAGACTTTCCAAAAATCCCACAAGATTGTCGGTAGGGAGGAGAAAAGAGGGATTTTATTTTTCTGTTGCTTCCCAAAAGTAGAAGGGTATGAAACTCACATCTCCAAGAAGGAGGACATCTCCATCTTGACTAGTAACCATTGTCAACCTGATCTTCCATGTTGCTCTAAATTGTCTCCTTGCTCTCTTTTGCTGTCCTTTTGGGTTCCCTAGAAGACAAGAAAGGTGAGTTCCTATATTATGATATTTTCATTTATAAACTATTGAACTCATCCTCCTAATCATTTCTTTTTTGGGAACCCAAAGACATGTGTTATAATGCTGTGGCAAGACTTTGAGAAAAGTGGAGTGGAGATGATCAACAACTCCTCTGACCCCACCAAAATGGCTCCCCAGTGTGGGACCCCATCATAATCTGAAGAAACCATAAATCCATATTGCCATATTGCTCCTCCACCCACTGCAGGCCAATGATAGTAGGTATTGATGGGGGTACCCCAGATGAAGACTCACAGAGGTCTGCAAATCTCAGCAGAAGATCTTCTTGAAGGTCAAGAGCTTTTAGCATGCTGTCATGAAAGTTACATCATAATTTTGCAATGCTTTGTTCAGATCGAAGTTGAGAAGAATGATTTTTTTCCCATACTAGAAGACAGTGGGAGAAATGTTGACATCTGGTGAAGCATTCAGGTGTCTAGTCCTTCATGGCAGCAGTTCATGCTAATGGGTTTTTCATCTAGCGCCTGTCATAATTAAGGATTTTGCTGTTGCTTCCCAGGCTCTGTTTAGCCTGAACAAATTCCCCCCTCTCTGTCAAAATGATTTCCTTAAGGAATAGAGTTGTCAATTATCTCTCCCATCCATTCAACGCAACCTAGTAACTCTCCCATTCCTTTCATTTTGATGTTTTCCCTCCTCACTTTCTCTCCATGCTGGCAAGACCTGCCTTTCTCTTCCATTTCTACTTGTCATGACAGCTGTTATGTGCTCTCTGTCAGGCAAATGGGTGGCCATCATTTTTTCAAGAAAGGTGCCAAAGTTGGGTTAGCATGATGGGAAGAGGAACTCACTATCCCTTGGCAACAACTTTGGAGTAAGACAAATCAGTCCTTATGTGGTTGTCTGGGATCCCTACTCTGGTTTTAAGTTGTTTCAAAGACTTCATAATATCTGCTTGTGCATTTTTATATCATTGATTTTGTGTTTTATCACACTTTAGATACCCTATGTAAGGGGAAAGGTAAAGGTCACCCTTACTTGAAAGCCAGTCATATCTGACTCTAAGGTTCAGTGCTCATTTCTGTTTATAGGCAAAGAGCCACCACTCTCTGCATCTGCTGATATTTCCATGGACATGGGGCAGGCATGACTAGACATCAGAGTGCATGGAATGCTATTACCTTCCCACCAAAGTGGTATCTATCTATCAACTTGCAATTTCTTGATTTCAAACTGCAAGGTTGGCAGGAGTTGGGACAGAGACAGAAGGTATCTCCATCATGCAGCACTCAGGTTTTGAACTGCTAACCTGTGGACCTTCCAGTCATCAAGTTCAGGTCTTAACCCCTGAGCCACGAAAGTCCCTTAGATACTAAGGTAAAAGAACATAAAAACCTCTTATTGCAGAAGCTCAAAGACTGAGTGGGGAGCTGAAGATGGGCAACTCTTGTCCATATTAGAGTTTTTTGGAATATTGTCCATATTAGATTTAGCTCTAGCTCATGGATGGGCCCCAAAAAGGGATTAAATGTAACTGGCTTGAGTTGAAGTTGCTCTACAGCAAGGGTGGACAACCTTGCTGCTCCAGCTGCTCTTGGACTTCAAATCCGAAAAGCCCAAGTAGTGCACCCGCTGATCAGGACTTCTTGTGATTGGTCCAAGAGCAGCTGGAGCACCAAAGTTGGCCAGCCCTGCTCTACAGCTATGAAATTCACTGGCCAAAATCCTGCTGGGGGATTTCAGCTGGCAGAGATACAATCCCATAAATTGTGTTTGCTGAATTGCTTCTGGTTAACAAGTCGTTGCTCACATTCCTGGTCACGTATATGCCCTTGACCAGGAATGTGAGCCACCACTTGTTATTTAGTGTCAAGCTGTTGCCACAGTTTATGCTGTTGCCATAAGGTTCTGATCCTGCTGGACCCTTCTTCTCTACTTGGCTGATCTACCTTACAGGAATTTTGTGAAGGTAAAATGGAAGGAGGAGAAGCACGTATACTCCCTTGAGTTATTAGAGAACAGCTCGGCTATAAATGGGGCAAGTAAACATGGCTGTAAATATAACCATTTCAGATGGAATGACAAGGCTAACAAAAGAGAAGGTACTCTGGCTTCACTGCTCATTTTTCTTCTCCTCCATAACCTCACCACAAGTGTTAGTAGTTCATAAAAGAGAAGATCCTGGCTCTGAGCAACTGGCCTTTGCCATTCCCAATTGGCCAACAATTTTTTTTACTGTTATTCTGAAATTCTCTTGTATAAAAAAGGCATTTTTTACCAATGGAAGAACAACTTGCAGAGAGAGAGAGAGAGAGAGAGAGAGAGAGAGAGAGAGAGAGAGAGAGAGAGAGCAGGGTTTGCCAGGGGAATGTAATATTTTAGCATTGCACTTTATGAAATCTCATTTTATTCTATGCTATGTTTGGGTTTTATTCCCCTCCCCTTTCTGTTTAGAGTCTTGGCAAGCATCTGTGAGTGGTTTGCAATGGCTGGTGATGGAGTCATGTTCTCTGTAAATTGCTTATTTTCAACCCCAAACTTGGCTGCTTACTCTTGGCTTCTTCGGTCAGTCCTTTGAAGTAGAAATGGGGGGGGGGTGAGTTTTCCTTCTAAACTGAATGGGTTTCCTGCTCATCCAGTACTTTCCTTCTGTCTTCCCCACTCCTTTCCCAGACTAGAGTAATTAAGTTGCTATTACACTGTAGGGTAGGATGAGAGAACGGGTACCGAGTGTCCTAGATTGTAGACCTGCATGCAGCTTGTTTAACACTGACTTAGGATGAACTTTGTAATTAACGTCTGAGCTTCTCTCTCGCTTGGAGAGTTAGCTGAAAAATCTCTTCTGCCACTTGAATTCAGATGGCTCAGCTATGCGACTTATAATCAGACCCATTTCTCATAAAGCCCAGAAAGTCACGATGACACTTTTATTTAATTCTTACTATGATTTCATTGATTACATTTTTAGCAATAGCAGTAGCGCTTCCACTTATCGTTGTCGTCATCAATGGCTGCTACTCATATCCAAGTATACATTTCTTCCTGAAAATCATTTTCAGGAAAAATGTCAGTGGAGTGAATGTATTTAACGTGGATCCCAGCTTTCCATGAAGTGACCCACACACTATGGTCACGGAGCCATCTCCTGTGGCACATATGAAATGAGACATGCAGGTTTTAACACAGGGACTGCAATGGACTGCTGCAGCCTTGAAGATATGAACAAGGTGTGCCTTCACAGCCAGTCCATCTAGCATGGCCTCTTCTGCCTCCATGACCATTGGTAATTAGAACAGTAAAGTGGTTCCTCCTCTGCTCATTTTGCCGTTGGGCCCAACGTGATGGTTTTCAGTGGCATTTCCTCCACTGAGGGGAACCATCACCTAAAGGGGCTCCTCCACCTGTATCCATTGGCCCCTTTAGGGAGTCAGGCTAGTTACTGTTGCCCAACACTGGGCATTGAGTAGCTGGCTGGCTGGTCTATTCCATTACTATAAGCAGGATGTCTGGACAGACTTCCACTTATATACCACTCCTTTCCAGTAAGAATAGCTCTCACGGCAACTGACAAACTTTAGTTGTCAAGTTCAGTGTCTTAACCACTAAGCCACTGCAGTAAAGAGTAGGAGCTGGCAGATATCTAGTTTGTCCTCTCATACAGCTGGTTCCCCTGTGTAATGGTGTTTTCAAGCCACATGTTCATGAAAATGTTGTCATTCAGTTCAGGGAAGTTTATAATTAGGGAGGCAGCCCTTGTCTTAGGCAGAAGAAGAGATCTTTAAGAACCTAAACCATTCTGATGGCTTCTGGTTTTGAGAGCCTTCATTTTTTATCTCACCTCTCTCTGATTCTTAAAGTTTTTTTTTTACCCCAGAGTAGAATCTATTGGGGGGGGGGTCTGCAGTGGCTTAGTGATTAAGATGCTAAACGTCATGACTGGAAGGTTGGTAAGTGAGCAGTTCGAGAACTGAGTCCTGGATGACAAAGTGAACTTCCATCTCTGTCCCAGCTCCTGCCAACCTAGCAGCTTAAAACCAAAAAATAGCAACTCAATAAATAGGTACCACTTTAGTGGGAAGATAAACAGTGTTTTGTGCACTTCGGTGTCTAGGCATGCCTGCTACATGTCAATGGAAACATCTGCAGACTCAGACAGCACTGGCTTTTTAGCTATCAACAGAGATGAGCACTGAACCGTAGAGTTGGATATGACCGGCTTTTGAGCGAGGGCAATCCTTACCTTTACCTAGAATGTATAGGTGGACTTGTTGTTAAAGATTAGTAATAGCAGGGGCGGATGAAGTACATTCTAAGGACAACAAATGTTGCCCCCCCCCCAAGCTACCAAAGAGCCCCTCATTACTACCTCTAAGGCCTGTTACCTCTAGGCAACCAAGCATGGCTGTTTTCATGTTTGTAGCCTGTTTAACAGTGACTCAGGATGACCTTTATAGTTAACACGAGAGCTCCTTTCTCGCCTTAGTTCAGGCATGGCCAACCTTGGCACTCCAGGTGTTCCAATTCCCAGAACCCCTGGTCAGCAGGAGTGCTTACTTGAGTTTTTGGTATCTGAAGTCCAAGAACACCTGAGGCACCAAGGTTGGCCACTTCTGCCTTCGTTGAAGCCTCAAAAGATGAAAAATCAAAGCCAGAAGCCCATGGATATTCCTGTTTTGGGTTAAAAAAAACTTTTCTTTAAAATCAGACTTAGTTTACACCATGGCAATGTTGGGGTTAGATATGTGTTCTTTGGATCTTCTGAAAGTGTCCACCATAAATCAAAGTAGTAGTAACGAACAAGTGAAAATGGGTCTGTTACTGAGAGGCACTGGAGCATTGTACATTGGGTAGGGAAGATTATAAGTTTAGGTGTGAAATATTAACGCCCTCTCTTTCTCCTTCTTTCTCTTTCTAGCCACACAGATTGATCCCAATGAGCTGCAGGAGCTTTTTCAAGACACATCTGCCAGCATCTTCCAAATTAATGCCAATGGTGCGTATGTCACATCTGCCAGATGTTCACCTGCTGAGTATGTTGTACATGTCATGTTCAAAAACTTCCTTTTGGATGGAGGGGGGAAAACTTATCATAGTAACAGTGTGTGGAGTGCGTGACTTTTTCTTCAACATGATCTAAAAATAGTGCACCATATGTTGTGTTGAAGGGTTGCAGATTCATATTGAAGTATTTCACTGTTCTGTTTCATGGCATCATGTCTTGCATTAGAAGAGATGGGGTAAAGTTGAACAATCCAGATCAGTTCTTCATATTAACGTGAAAATCAACTGCTATCACTTTGAGGGGGGAAAATGAAGAAAAGATGAAATAACTGCTTAATCCTTTGCAGCATTAATGCTCTGACTTGCATCCATGGAATGATCAGGGTCAGTAGTTAAGAAGATCACCTTGTTAGCTGGAAGGCTGGCAAGTCGGCAGTTTGAGACCCGGGTGCTACATGACGGATCGAACACTCTTGGGGATATGAAAAGAGCCTCATTTGGGCATCCCCTGAACAGAGTTTCTACCACAAAAAATCCTCTCAACCCAAAATAATTTCTGACATGAAATTATTATCTGGCAAGTTCACAAGCTAGGCATTGGCCCAAACATCTTATCTTCAATGAAACAGTTACTTAAGTATAGAGCTGCATTTTCTAAATTTATTCTATCATCGAACACTTTACAAGTCCTATAATTTTAATGGAACACTTTGTGTCTTTTTTTTTTTGTAATAGAAAGATAAGTTTGGATTTTTCTGTTTTTAATAACAAATAATGTCGCTACAAAGCCAGCCCCTACTGATTTGCAAATGGATGCAGAGCAAACTTCTCTTGCAAGCTGATGCATCACATCAAAAGGATGGATGGCAAACAAACTTTGGGACATGGCACATTTTCCAATTAGTTTTAGCAGAATTTCTTTTTTTTTTCATGGAATACTTATTGACCTTCTATGGAACACCAATGTTCCACAGAACATAGTTTGAGAAACACTGGTGTAGAGAAAGGAGTATCCAGTAAAGGAAAGAATGGGGAAAATCCAACAGAAAGTTACAATTCCTATATGTGGATTTGGTCAGTAAACTCCTTCGTAAGTTCCATTGATTTAAGCTGTGACACTTGAGATGATACTAGGAACATAGAGATGCATTTTTTGGTGGTTTCTCTTCAGCAAAATGATTTCGCAGCCTCTAGTTTTGGAGCTGTCAGTGTTTATTGTAACTTCACCCCCTCCATTTCATTGTTTAGTTCATAGGAGTCTGATGGATATAAATAAGTGAGCTAAGAATGCTAATAAAACATACAGTATATCATACCTGAGAAACTAATTGCTGGAGAATATACTGCAGGGAATAATTTAATTCTGGACAGCTTGAAGCCCTGGGTATCCTGGGCTTCTGTAATTTTGGTTATTAATGACACAGTGATGTTGGATTACTGCATAGAAACCTATTTCCTGTGGGTAAAGAATACAGTAGACGATGCTGTTTTAATTAAATGCTTCTGGAGAAGTTCATCTTGCCAGCATGAAATATTTATGCTTCATTTTGTTTTAATTTTCTACTGACAGTTTTGTTCCACCTTCTTCCGATGACCGCAAAGTAGTGCCATGGCTCTTTGTTTGATCCACAACAGCCCTGTGAATCAAGCCACTCTGAAAGAGTGAGGGACCTTCAATCACCCACTGAACTTTATCTTTCAGCAGCAAGCAGAAGCTGGATGATTAGATCTTTAGTCTGACACTCCAACTGCAATGCCAAAGTACCTGGAAATTTTGAGTCCATATGTTTCCGTGTAGCTCCACAAAATTCCACATGGGCCAATTCCTAAGATCAGATAGGTCTTGGAAGAAAAACTGAGTGAACCAAACTTGGAAGAGTTGTATTCTCGGACTGTGGTTTCAGCATCTTCTCAGCCAGGATAGCTACAGCCAACTGCCCAAGTCAACATTTCAAAACTTTGAACTCCAGGAAATCTGCTGCTCTTCTGTGTTGATAGTAGGGACTTGAGTAGACCAGTAGTCTGACATGATATCATTTGCTGTTCAGTTGCACAGTCGAATCCGACCCTTTGCAACCCCATGGACCACAGCACACCAGGCTCCTCAGTCATCTGCCATGCTCCGTAGTCTGCCCAGATCTATGCTCACTGCATCAACGGTGCTGTCTAGCCATCTCATCCTCTGCCGCATCCTTCTCCTTTTGCCTTCAGTCTTTCATAGCTTCAGGGTCTTCTCGAGTGAGTCCTGTCTTCTTGTTTGGTGGCCAAAATACTTAAGCTTCAGTTTCAGTTTCAGTATCTGTCCTTCTAAGGAGCAATCAGGGTTGATTTTCTTTAGGACTGACTGATTTGATCTCCTTGCAGTCCAGGGGAATCTCAAACGTCTCCTCCAGCACCACCATGATATCATGCAGTTTCTTTAACCTCCTTCCTTAGTGATCTCTTAGTGCAATATCATTGTTTTTCTTCTGCATTCTTCTCAAGAATAGAGGAGCCATCTCCAATAAGGACAGTATCATACTAGCTGTGTAACCATCTGCTGGGAAACATCATTTGGAAAGGTCCATTGATTTTCTATGTTGCATGAGATATTGGGATGTCCCTGGTGACTACTTAGACCTTTGGTCTAATTCTCCAGGGCTCCACCTACGTAACAGTCTCTTCCTTTTCAATTTCTGTTGAATGGTTCAGATAAATCTTCCTAAAGTTGACTGTGCTCATTTTCTATACATCATGCTCTTTTCTGACAATGTTATTATGTCACTCCTCCACTATGGCATGAAGTTCTTCTCTGAAGGACTAATTGACCCCGACATATTTTTAGAAGCTGCCACATTTCATCTTGAAAATGGACAGTAGCATGAAGTTCAACTTCAACTTGATTCATAGAGGCCATGGAGACAAGCACAAGCAGAGGCGATTAGCATACACTTTCTGAGGCACACACAAGAGACCTCCAGAAAGGTCTCTTCTTTTTCTGCCATATCTGAATCCAAGTATAGGTGATCCTAATGGTGATTAGCCATGAAGACTGTCCTGAGAATATAATGCAGTGGCCTTTTATCAGCCTTCCACATTGCAACATAGCCCCCATACCATTGATTCAGTTCCACGAGTCACTTTCTGGTCCTGAGCCCCTTTGGCACACAAAGTCCTCCTCAGCCCCAGGCCAGGAGGGATGAAGCTGCTGCCCTCCCATCAAGGTGGATGCAAGGGGGATTTAATTCACTTGAGGACTATCATCCTTCCCTGTGGACTTCAGCACCCAAGGCCATTAGTCCTTGGGTGCCTTACACTCGGTGTTGTGTCACTGGCAGTAGGGTCTACTCTATTTCCATAGCAGGATAACCTGGCCAGACTAGCAGAGAAAGGACTACCTCCATACATTCTTTCAAAATCTCAATATTCTGTCCAAATGTCAACAGGTTTCTCCATGTCATAAACATATCTTAGACAGCACCCGTTATTATATAAACAAACGTCTGTCACACAGATAGTGCAAAATACATTCCTGGATAACAAAATTCTAGTGTAATCCAGATTATAAATATACATGTCTGAGAGTAAATAAAACAGAACAGCAAAAAAAAAAAGACAAAAGTTGTGGCACCTTAAAGACTAACTTCTGTATTTAACTGTGAACATTTGTAGACCAAGGTCGAAACACCTGTCCAGGGGAGTTGAAAAGGGCCGCCCACGGGAGCCACGGCCGAAGAACGCCTCCAGCCCGCGCAGACGTCTTGCCCTCCCCCGGATTCGAAACACCTGTCCGGGGGAGTTGAAAAGGGCCGCCCGCAGGAGCCACGGCTGAAGAACGCCTCCAGCCCATGCGTACGTCTCGCCCTCCCCCGGACTCGAAACACCTGTCCAGGGGAGTTGAAAAGGGCCGCCCGCAGGAGCCACGGCCGAAGAACGCCTCCAGCCCGTGCAGACGTCTCGCCCTCCCCCGGACTCGAAACACATGTCTGGGGGAGTTGAAAAGGGCTGCCCACGGGAGCCACAGCCAAAGAACACCTCCAGCCTGCGCGGATGTCTCGCCCTCCCCCGAACTCGAAACAATGTCCGGGGGAGTTGAAAAGGGCCGCCCACGGGAGCCACAGCCGAAGAACGCCTCCAGCCTGCGCGGATGTCTCACCCTCCCCCGAACTCGAAACACATGTCCGGGGGAGTTGAAAAGGGCCGCCCACGGGAGCCACAGCCGAAGAACATCTCCAGCCCGCGCGGACGTCTCGCCCTCCCTCGGACTCGAAACACCTGTCCGGGGGAGTTGAAAAGGGCCGCCCACAGGAGCCACGGCCGAAGAACGCCTCCAGCCCGCGTGGACATTTCACCCTCCCTCGGACTCAAAACACCTGTCCGGGGGTGTTGAAAATTTCCGCCCGTGGGAGCCACGGCCGAAGAACGCCTCCAGCCCGCGCAGAAATCTCGCCCTCCCCCGGACTCGAAACACCTGTCCGGGAGAGTTGAAAAGGCCCGCCCGCGGGAGCCACAGCTGAAGAATGCCTCCAGCCCATGCGGATGTCTCACCCTCTCCCGGACTCGAAACACCTGTCCGGGGGAGTTGACTTTGCCCCGCCGGCGCCCGGAGACTACCTGGGGTTAGGGGGTGGGTGTTCGCCGCAGCCATACTGGGACTGGATGGCAGGTGTGTTGGGGGGGATGTGTATGGGCAGCGGGACGGTGTTTTGTATTGTACATTATTGAATCGATTACTGTATGGTTATTTTCTTTGTATTGGGTATGAATTGTATTGTGAATATATTGTTTATTGTCCATTCGGTACAAAATATTATTTATGGACTGTATTTTGATTATATTGTGTTTATATTTATTTTGTTACACTGTATTTTGGGATGCTGTGATTTTGTATTGTTGATCTGTTATATTGTATTGTATTCGATTTTATGTTGTAAGCCGCCCTGAGTTGGTTTTCACCAAGTAGGGCGGCATATAAATCGAAATAATAAATAAATAAATAAATAAATAAATAAATAATATAATTCTTTTAAAGGCTGTGTATCCCACCTTTTGACCCAAAAGCCCTGAAAAGAATTTTCAAATTGACTAATTCTCCTCCTCCTCCTCCTCTCTTCTTTCTCCTTTGCTTCCTCTTTTGTCCCTGTGGGTCAGATCTGGCCAGTGGCACTATTTCATGTGCCTCCTACCCCTCCAAGGGCATTTGAGAAACATAATGACCACCCCTTTGAAGCTGTTAAGACAAAATGGCCACTGCCATCGTGCAAGTAGGGCAGAATGGCTGTCCAGCTCTCAAAGCTGACTAAGAGAGAGTGACCTGACCCCCAGCTTGAAAAGGTTGGGGACCCTTGCCTTACAAGGTTCAAGAGACATACAAGGTTCTTGCCCAGGCACTTCTAGCCGTCCACTGGTATTATTTCATGTTCTTAGAATATGTTTTGTTCATCTGTCTCACGGTCTTTGTCCTTCTCCTCTTCCTACATATGCCTTGTATGGTATGGGATTCAAAGACATTCTCTCCAACTAATTTCATATACAGGTTTTAAAATCATTTTTAAAACTTCAAATAATTTAATGGAAAATGGCCTACAAAGAAAGGTTGAACAGAAAAAGCTGATGCTGAGGAGCCAAATAAAGAGGTTTTCAAATGCCTCTAACAGCATGAGAACAATGGATGGACAACACTTTTGCTTATGAATAAATAAATAAATTTCATGTCAGAAATTACTCTGCTTATGAATGAAAGAATGACAGTGCCTGGTGGATATGGCTGGTAAATGATTTCCTTGATTTGACCGCCACGGTAGAAAAGACACATTTCTGTTTTGACGGTCTTCAAAACCAATTTCTGTCTTCTGAACTTTTTGAAATATGAAACTGTTTTTGGAATAAAACCTCTAATCCCTGCAATGGTAGGAGACGAGTATCTCAGAATCTGCAACCTGATTTTCTTTGCTCTGCAGCAGAAGAAACAGGATCAAAGGATGTACAAGTCATGTTAGACAGATTAATACCAGTAGGAATGTGCTATTGCTGGAAACTGGAAAGCAACTTAAAATCCTGGAATAGTTGCAAGTGGTATGGGAACTTTATTTATGGATTTGATTTAATTAACAAACAAACATTATGAACAAAGAAAAGTCTAAAAATTAGTTCCTTCCTTGTTGATTCCGAGAATGGCAATTTTAATAACAACACCTAACCTTACATTTTGCCTGCTTTTATGTCAATAAATATGAACCTTTATTCTTTGTTACAAAGTTTTGTTCTGTTTTAAGATCATTTTTTAAAAGCAGCTAGCTTCCAGCATTTGCTTGCATAGGAACAGAGAAAAACAACAGCTAAATATGGTTAGAGTTGAATGATAACTATCTTCCGCTGTGGAAGCACATGGTTCTTTTTTTTTTTTTTTGGGGGGGGGGGATAAGGCTGCTTGCTGGTAACTCAAGTATTGTTCCAATGTTCACCAAAGTAGAGGTTGATAACTAGATAGGCTAAATGCATTTTTGCATAAGGATTGTGTTATTTGTGGTGACAAATTGCAGCTAATTGACAAAGGCCAGCATACATTGAGGTTGTGCAACAGGGTACATGACTAGGTTTCTTATCAATTAGCCTTAATTAGCTCTGGCAAATTAACACAAACCTTGCATATGGACTCTGGCCACTGTAGCATTGATTCTCTCTGATCTCAGACCTCACATCATTTCACTGAAGTGCTTGGATTTAATTGAGGACAATTTTCAGGCGCATCAAAAGTCCATGCATGTGCTCATTCCTGGGGCAACCACAGAGTAGAACAAGGTCCTGAGATATATTTGCAGGTTGAAGCAGTCTCTTTGTGGATCCTGCATGTTAATTCCAGCATTCATTGAAACAAAGGTGGGAAAAGAGAAAGCAAAGCTCAGGAAGATGAAAGAGTATGGTCTTGAGTTTTAGAAATAAATCTTCTTGGTCTTTAACATTGTGATTAACATTTTTTTCTTGGCATTCTAGTTCTTTGTGGTTTCCACAAATAAACCAAAGGGACACTTAATGGCCCTGATCCATGGGGATTTAGAGACCAGCAAATTTCATTTGGCATCTCCAGCCCATGTGATCTGATGCACGGAGTGAAGGCTGAGCTGGCAGAAACTGAATGCTCATGAAGGCTGCAAAAAGGAAGCTGTTGTCATCAAACGGCAATCTTTGCAGGAGTCCTTTAAGAGTCATTGGAGGGCGGAACGGACGTCCTTGCATTCGTAACACAGAAAAGAACAGTCCACATGGTTCAAAACATGGGCTTACACATTCTTGTGAATCATCATGACCTTCTCTTTTGGGATTACTTTGGGGATGACTGAGTTAGCAACTGCTAAATATGTTGATTTGAAATGACTTACTGTCAGGCATTTCCTTTTACATGACAGATATCTCTTTTCTTGACAGTGACTTCTCTGGAAAGGAGCCTTAAATCCCTTGGGACAACAAACGACACACCTGAACTGCGGGAAGCCCTGTGAGTTTTTTTAAAAAATAAATAAATATGACTGTGTGTATCAGTAATTTACCAACTCTCATCCTTTATCTGTCTTGCATTCAGTTTTGTCAGTTTCATTCCATTGTCTTATGCCAGTCAGAATCCTGTTGGCAGTTTCCACTTGTGTTAAGGGAAATCATGTAAGTCTTGACAGCAAATTGCAACTTGCTAATGAATTTTTGGTTGCTTTTCTGGGCCTATATCCAGGAACGTGACCAGTACCTCAAGAATGATTGTCAATTTGCTACCAAGGTAATATGAAACACAGGTTCAATTCCCAAGAACTCCTTGATGGGATACATGAAAGGAGCCTCATTCAGGCATCCCCTCCAAAAATCCTTTCAACCCAGAGTAATCTCTGACACGAAAACAATATGACTTCCCCTACTTAAGTACTGTACTTAGACTTAGATTCTCCCATGCTATGTAACATATCTGGCAGCAAGGTATCTCCAATGGTTTCAGTCTTGGACAAGTACTTCGGCATCCTCCCATGTCATTTTCAGGGTCCAATTTATTTCCACCTTAGGGATCCTTTTTTCTCCATACGAAAAATATGGTCTGACATTTGGAGTCTTCTTTGTGCAACAATGTTATGTAATTTGCACGAGCCACTCCTTGAAGCACCTCCTCATTGGTAATGTGTCAAACTAGCAAATCTTTAAAATTTGGTGGAAGCACCTCTACTGCGTTCCAAGTCTCGCAGGCATAGATGTCTGTGAGGATCACTATGTATGCAAACAAACATGGTATTGTGCAAACATCTTAGCCTGCCCCTAACTGGTTTGGAGGGACTGCGGTGGCTCAAGTGGTTAAGGCGCTGAACTTGATGACTGGAAGGTTGCCAGGTCAGCAGTTCAAAATCTGAGTGCTGCATGACAGAGTAAGCTCCTGTCTCTGTCATAGCTCCTGTCAACCTAGTAGTTCGAAAGCAGGAAATTGCAAGTAGATAAATAAGTACCACTTTGATGGGAAGGTATTGTATTGTATTGTATTGTATTGTATTGTATTGTATTGTATTGTAGAGGCATGCCTGCCACATGTTCACAGAAATGTCTGCTGATGCAGACATCACTGTCTCTTTGATTGTAAACAGAGATGAGCACTGAACCCTAGAGTCAGATACAACTGGCTTTTGAGCAAGGGCGATCTTTACCTTTACCTAACTGGTTTGGGGAAAATTCAGTGAGTGATTTGGAGGCCCATAATTTGATCACCCTAATTTAAAACTTCACCAAACTTGAAGAGGATTGAGAGGAGAGTCAGCAGAAGACTCTCTCCAATATTTATATGTCTAGATGGCTCATGGGCTGAGGTTTATCCACCCCAAATCACTGACTGAATTTTCCCCAAACCAGCTGGGGTTGGCCAAAAACGTTTGCACAGTGCTGAATAAACCAGCTGTAAGATTCTGGTCATTCATGCTGCCATCAGGAACTGATATGAAAAGGTTATTCTGGAGTTCCCTGAGTATTATTTGTGGCTTGAGTGAATAGAAAGTATCATTTCTTTGCCCATAAGCATAGGAAATCCTGGGAAAGTGAAAGGCTCCAGTGTGGCCAGCAAGGGTGGCTTCAACCCAGAGGATGCTATTTAAGGGTAAAGAATAAATAAATGAGAAAAAAAAACACTTTAGGGCCTTCCAGGTCTCCTAAATTTGATGTGTTTCATCACAAAGGATACACAACTTTATGTATTTCGTTTGGACCTTTCCATGACTTGCACCTCCCAAACTGGGGAGTGAATTCTCTTTTCATATTTAAAAAGCATGTAGGGAATTGTGATGAAACATTGGGCTGTTTGAT
The DNA here is from genome assembly GCA_030440675.1 of Furcifer pardalis. Classification (NCBI taxonomy): domain Eukaryota; kingdom Metazoa; phylum Chordata; class Lepidosauria; order Squamata; family Chamaeleonidae; genus Furcifer; species Furcifer pardalis. The sequence continues at coordinate 49,336,790 of CP126891.1, forward strand.
TGCTCCTATTGTTTACATTTTAAAGTAGGATTTTAATTACATAGCAAAAGTGTCACAGGTTTAAATCCCTACCAGGGGATGCCAGAATAAAGGAAAGAAGGAGAGAAGGAGGGAGGTCTTTCTGAAAAGGGTTAGTAGATTTGTCTGCAGTTTTGTTATTTCAAACACAGTTTCAATTTGGGCTATATTTGTACATGGTCTAATGTTGCTAATGGATACAAAAAAAGGCAGGGTGTGTGGAATGTGGTATAGGAAGTTTTCCAAAAGTTAAAGCTACTAATTAGTTTAAACTACTAATTTCACACCTTGGGATGAATAGGATTGGCCATTATCTTATTTTGCTAGTTCTTAAAATAATTCATCTGTTAGCTTTCTTTACATCGTTCACTGTGGGAAGAAAGCAAAGTAACTGGTTGTGTTGCTGTTAGTGATTGATGATGATAATGAAGAGTGCATAGTCCATCACTCTGTGAAACTCAATCAGGAATTGTCGGACATAGGGCTTAAAAAGGAAAGGGTGGTGAAATTAAGAAGAATGGGTATAAAAGAAGTATTTTATTGTTCAGTCACACAGTCGATTCTGACCCTTTGCAACCCCATGGACCACTGTCCACCAGGCACTTCTGTCCTCCAACATCCTCCTCAACTCACTCAGCTCCATGCCCATTATGTCTACAATACCATTTAGTCATCTCACTTTTGGCCGCCCCCTTGTTCTTTTGCCCTTGACCTTTCCAAGCATCAAGGCTTTCTCAAGTGAATCTTCTCTTCTCATTTGATGTCCAAAGTACTTTAGCTTCATCTTTACTATTTGATCTTCTAAGGAGCAATCAGGGTTGATTTCTTCTAAGATTGACCTAATTGTTCTCCTCGCTGTCCATGGTACTCTCAAAACTCTCCTCCAACACCACATCTCAAAGGCATCTGTTCTTCTGCATTCAGCTTTCCTAATGGTCCAGCTCTCACAACCATACATAGCCACTGGGAATACCATTGCTTTGGCTATACGAATTTTTGTTTGCAATGTGATGTCTCTACTTTTCACTATATTCACCAGGTTTCTCATTGCTTGTCTCCCAAGAATCAGTCACCTTTTTATTTCATGGCTGCCATCTCCATCTGCAGTGAGCTTTGATCCTAGGAAAGTCAAATCTGCCACTGCTCCTATTTCTTCCCCATCTATTTTCCAGGGACTGATAGTGCCTGTTTCCATGATCTTTGTTTTCTTTATATTGAGTCTGAAGCCAACTTTTCCACTCTCTTCTTTCAACTTAAGCAGAAGCTTCCTTAGGTCTTCCTCACTTTCTGCCATTAGGGTGGTATCATCTGCATATCTCAAATTGTTGACGTTTCTCCCAGCAATTTTGGTTCCAAATTGTGATTCCTCCATCCCTGCATTGCACATTATGTGCTCTGTGTATAAGTTGAATAAGCAGGGTGACAAAATGCAGCCTTGTCTTTCTCCTTTTCCTAGAGCTTAGAAAAGGTAGTTTATGGAGGTGGTGCTTTCCAGAAAATCCCAAACATCATACTCATCCTGGGAGGTGTACTTCCATGCTCTGAAATATTTGATGCTGCAGACTCTGATAATAACTCAGATATTGAAGATGTTGTTTGTGCATTCTGAGAAGAGAGGCCACGAAACAATGCTGGGCAGATACATATTAATATTGTGTCCAGGCATGGCTGACTTGAATATTGTTGACCTAATGTCCTGTCATATCAAGGGTTCTTTTTGAAGAAAATCTAAAATCCACAGTAATCAGAGCATAGTTTATTTGCCCCCTCCCTCACACATATGTGCTTTCTTAAGAGGAAGGCAAGCATGGATCCAGGTAACATGGGTGACATACCAGCCTTCTACTGTAGATGGGAGAAAACAACATTGATCTCTGTTTGACAATATTCTGATGGTTCTTGACACCTTCTGGGTGGCTGTGCCAGCGTAGTGATGATTAAGTCATAACAGTACCAACAACAACTTCTACAGTTGTTAGTATTGGTCATCTTAGACTTCTACGTTAAGCATTCATTTTGTGTTAAAAAGAGGCTTTATATTTAGTAAAAGATGTAGCAAGCAGTGATTAATTATTCCCATAATTAAAATAGCTTGGGGCTAGACTACTGAGATAAATTAGGATGTGTATGGTCCCCTTCAAAAATTAAAAATGAGACGTGAAAAGATTTCAGAACAAATTATCATTTACCTTTTTTTAAAAACCCTTGCTGTGCCACAAATCCAATGAGTTAAATTGTCGAGGATTATTTTCTGTTTAATCATCAGTGGCAATATAAATGTGGCAGAAGGTTTTAAGTGTCAACATATTTAATGGAGGGTAGGATTTCAATAATATTTCTTAGGCTTTTGTGGCCCTGCTTGTATAAGCTTTATGCAAGTGATTTCCATAAATATTCTGAAATTGTGTTTTTGTGCCTGTTAATATGTTAAACCCTTCAAAGTAATACCTTCCCAGTTTAATGTCAAAGCTATTTGGATTACGTTTATCTAGTCACAGTGTGTTTATCATGTCTGGTATCAGCTTCTGACAGAGAGCACCTCATTGAGTTGGCAGTGGGGAAAATAGCTACAAATTCAGTATTTACACTTCTAATCTGATCTATTAAGAATGTGTGAAATGCACTAGAGGCAAAGAAGGGCAGTTTTAGTATTGGGTGCATCACTCAACTGTAACAGCAGTGGGCTGTTTGGGGACATCTCTAGAACTCTGTTGATTGACATCACCATTTATTTATTTATTTTGGCTCCACCAAAACTATCCTTTCTTCCAAAAGAGGCCACGTTGTTGCATGTCAGATAGGGTTGATTTCAAAGCTGTGACATCTAGTGATATTTAGTGAAAGCCCAATGACGTGACATCCAACTGACTAAAACATTGCACACAGAAGGACTTGATTTCCCAAGTCCATTTGCATGTGCGGAATGTCATCGTGGAGATGTCTACCATTGTGAGGACTCCTCACTGAATAACAACTCTAAGTTATCCAAGGTATCTAGTTTGTGTTTCAGATCCATCAGCCAGAGGTGGATGAAAACATAATGACTTGGGATGGTGGGATTGGAAGTTTAGAATTGAAGGACAGGTGTACCTCTGAACTCATATGAATTAGCAACAAACACTGGAAGTGAGCACCTAAGTCCTTTTGTGAAAAAAAAATCCACTCCTACTTTTCCGTATGCTATTTTTCAGCCACCTAAATTTCTTTGCTTAGGTTGGTTCCTGGCTGATGTAAGCAAGCAAAGCAATCACACTTATATACCGCCCCATAGCATTTAGTGCATTCTCTGGGCAGGTCACAGGTTAATTAGCATTTCTCCCCCAACATGCTGGGTACCCATTTTACCAACCTCGGAAGGATGGAAGGCTGAGTCAACCTTGATCCCTCGTCAAGATCAAACCCAGTAACCTTTGGTTGCAGTGCAGCAGTTTAACCACTGTGCCATCAAAGTTAGGCATCTCTTTTGGTTGGTGTTGAAATCCAAAACTCTTGATCTAATTCAGATCTTCTGGGAGATCTTCTAGTAGAACACCTTACTTTCTCCACCTCTCTCTGATTTTACCATCTCAATGACCCTATGAGGTGGGTTGAGAAATAAGAAGTTTCTTGACAAGATGGATTTTTGATCCTGCATCTCCAAAATCTCAATCAGTTGTTTATTTGTTTTGTTTGTTTGTTTGTTCAGATTTAGATTACCACCCACTTGCTGAGGCGACTCAGGGTGATTTATAGTCAAAACAGCAACAGTACAGTAAAAATCATAAAATACAACCTCACAAAACAACAAAAGCAGAACACAGACTAACTCTCCTCTGGCTGTTGTTGTGGGCCCAGAGGAGGGGGCAAGGTCCTCAGCTGCCTCCCAGACAATGGAATCTTCTCCCTCAGGCCATTACTGTGTTCCCAGAGGATGGGGCAATGTCCTCAGCCGCCTGCCAGGCCATTGTTAGTAAATGGTGGTTACTTTACTTTTTACAGGTAGTTGGGAGGGTTCTAGCTGCTTGCCATCTGTTTACAAATTAGTTGCTGACCTGATTTTACTGGATCCAGACTCATGTGGAGAGCAAGGGTGATGCTTTCTCCTTTAAGCCTGGGTACATTCTTGATGAGAGACCTGTAGTGGCTTAGTGGTTAAGATGCTGAGCTTGACAACCAGAAGATTGTCAGATCACCAGTTCAAGACCTGAGTGCTTCACAATGGAGTAAGCCCCCTTTGTCAGTCCCAGCTTCTGCCAACCTAGCAGTTCAAAAGCAAGAAATTGCAAGTAGGTAAATAGGTGCCATTTCGGAGGGAAGGTAGACAGTGTGCCATGTCTAGTTATGCCTGCCACATGTCCATGGAAATGTCTGCAGACACGGAGAGCACTGGCTCTTTGGTTGTAAATGGAGATGAGCACCACACCCTAGAGTCAGATATGACTGGCTTTCATGCAAGGGTGACCTTTACCTTTGCCATTTGGATGAAGGAAGTGACAATAATGGAAACTGAGGGGTTGGAGCTATTGCAGTCCTCTTAGTGTCAGGAATGTATCCCGGGTTCTCTATGCACTTGACTATCATGTGTTTTGATACAATCAACTCTGTCTAGAAATAAGATAACTCTACTCTACACTACCTTGGTAGTTATTTACTGACTATACAGAGTAGTGATGTCACTGCTATATTTACCTGACTTACAGTTCCTAAAGATGAGAGTACAGATGTAAATCTTCACTGGGGAACAAGCAAACAGATTTTGTTCTTCTTATCTCTTCTCTATCGGTGTCAACAAGAATCCCCACATTAGCGAAAAACATTTTGTATGAATTGTGCAACTACTAAAACCTATGGTAGCTGCTACCTTATTGTGTGGTCTTTTAAAAACAAGAGTTGGATGGGTTGCTTTCATCTTTGTGGTTCATCAACCAATCCTTCTCCTGCAAGGTGCTAGCTAGTCACCACTTGTGTTAAGAGATATTACCATCCCATTTAAAAAATAAATCTCTTCCTTCGTTCTTTCCATTTATTGTATGTTGAGATAGGCGAGAGCCTTGTCGGGATGCAGGGCCTTGAGCGGTGTAACTAGGCAGTGTTTCCCATCCATTGTCAGTGATGTTATGCTGGGACTAAAACTCACCAAAGCGTCTTCCATCGGATCCCTTGGGCAAGGTGAAATTGGAGTGTGCATGTCATGGTCCCCCTAGCTAGCAGGTGACATGATAGCCAAATGGCTGCTAAAACCCTGCATGCATGTCGATTGTCATTGCAAGGACGTCTACCAATGTGTTGACTCCTTGCTGAATAATGACTGCAAGGTATCAAGGAGCTTGGTAAACCTTTATTAAAATAAATTGGAACTCTTATCCATTCTCTCTTGGATTCTCTCGTAGAGTAGAATCTACTTTTTGAACAGATTTATTTACTCACTTACTTCTTGCTTCCTAAGGTTTCTCAAGATAAGTCACTTGGCGTTCAACTGGAAACATGATTCTGACATGTGAATGACAAGTTCATGTAGAAATAAAATCTCTTTCCTTGAAACGCTGTGCTGCCTCCTTCACAAAGGAACTGACATGGGGAGATCTCTTGTGGTTGAAGATTCAGAGATGAGTGGTACCAGAAACCACACTGGGTGAAATGGCTAATCATTTTGCTACTCAAGACAACTTAAATAACTTAACAGCCTGACAATCAAAGAAGAATAATCAGAGACATGACACTATCTCAAGAGAAGTGGTTTCCAGCTTTAGGCCTTACCTAAATCTCCAGGAATAAGCCAGTCCTTGCGTTGATCCAATGTAAGGATTTCACTAAATATCAGCTTGTTTGGATTAACACAACAGCCCCCTGAAGGACTTGGCTGTCCAATGAATTTGTCCCTTTGACAGCAATAGACATGGAGCCTGCATGCATAAACTTTTAAGCAACTTGCTTCCCATGGGCACTTTCTGTTCAGTCAATGAGAGCATCTCTGTTCAAGGGGAAATGGTCTAAAATAGCATCTACAAATGCAGTTGAGAGCTTCCTTTAGGGAGACACTAGTTTCTTTCTCTGACTTCACAGGATGTCTGGAGAGAATTTGCTTAAAGATCTAGCAGCAGGTTCCTTTTGGTAGAAATGGGCGTTTAGCTCAGATGTTATGTTTCAGAGAATCTAAGAGATTTGGCTGATAGTTTGGAAATTGTTGGAATCAATTAGATGCATTCCCCAAAACAGACTTGTGGTAGCATTCTTGAGGGAAACATGGTTATTAAGAATGTGATTTTTAAAAAAATAATAATCTTGGACTTTGTTGTTGTTCAGTCACACAGTCAATTCCGACCCTTTGTGACCCCTTGGTCCACTGCCCTCCAGGCACCTCTGTCCTTCACCATCCTCCTCAGCCCACTGAGCTCTGTGGCCATTGCATCTACAATACCATCTAGCCACCTCATTTTTGGATGCCTCCTTCCTCTTTTGCCCTCGACCTTTCCAAGCATCAAGGCTTTCTCAAGTGAATCCTCTCTTCTCATGCGATGTCCAAAGTACTTCATCTTCATCTTTACTATTTGAGAAGGAGCATTCAGGGGACTCTCAAAACTCTCCTCCAACACCACATCTCAAAGGCATCTATTCTTCTGTGCTCAGTTTTCCTAATGGTCCAGCTCTCACAACCATACATTGCCACTGGGAATACCATTGCTTTGACTATGCAAATTTTTTTTTGCAAGGTGATGTCTCTACTTTTCACTATGTTCCCCAGGTTTCTCATTGCTTGCCTCCCAAGAATCAGTCGCCTTTTTATTTCATGGCTGCCATCACCATCTGCAGTGAGCTTTGATCCTAGGAAAGTCAAATCTGCCACTGCTTCTACTTCTTCCCCATCTACTTTCCAGGGACTGATAGGGCCTGTTGCCATGATCTTTGTTTTCTTTATATTGAGTCTCAAGCCAGCTTTTGCACTCTCTTCTTTCAACCTAATCAGGAGCTTCTTTAGGTCCTCCTCACTTTCTGCCATTAGGGTGATATCATCTGCATATCTCAAATTGTTGATGTTTCTCCCAGCAATTTTGATCCCAAATTGTGATTCCTCCATCCCTGCATTGCGCATTATGTGCTCTGTGTATAAATTGAATAAGCAGGGTGACAAAATGCAGCCTTGTCTTACTCCTTTTCCTATTCCAAACCACTCCATCCTTCCGTATTCTGTCCTAACTGTTTCTTCTTGATTCATGTACAGATTTCTCATGAGGCATATAAGGTGTTCTGATATTCCCATCTCTTTAATTACTTGCCACATTTTGTTGTGGTCCACACAGTCAAAGGCCTTAGTGTAATCAATGAAACAGAAGTAGACTTGTTTCTGATATTCCTTTGTTTTTTTCATGATCCAATGGGAGTTTTACTAGACTTACATGATTGTTTGTGTGTTCTTTTTTTTTTTTTTGCCAAAGTGAGCAAAGCCGCATGAATGAATTGGGTGCAAATAATGCCAATTACAATGGCTTGTGTTCATTGTATGGGCTTTCAATTATTAAAGGCATAGGAAGGGTTGGTTGTATCCTTCTAAACGGGGTACACAGAAAGAGTCTCCTTGAAGACTGTGGTATTTTTGAACTACAATTGGGTGTACCCTGGTAACGGTAACCTTGTGTTTTTGGCTAATCTTTCTTGCACTAGGTCAGGTGGAAGGAACTGCATTCATTTTTTGGGAATTTCATGTCTGGCTTAGATACGAAAGAAGAAGATCCTTCTAAAGCAGAAATTCTCTACCTTTTTTAGCCGAGGGCTAGGTCATGCTCCCTCAGACAGCTTCGGAGGCCGGACTGCCATTTTGCCCTTCCTCCACTACACGGAACTTCCTGGTATGGTGGAGTCAGTGGTTGTGGTGAGGTTGTTACATGAAATGGCACCATGGGCCACAGGTTGAGAATCCCTGTTCTAAAGGAACACCCAGATGTTCAGTGGTGTGTGTGTTTGTGTGTTTGAATGCATGTAAATGCATGTCTGTGCTTTGTTCCCCAGACAGAAAAAACAACACTAAATTCATTTTGTGCAAGAGAAACAGGTGCACATAAGCAAGCAAGTGGAATCCCTCATCAGGACATCTCATGGAAGCGGCCTTCCTTCCTCAAAAAGCATGAAGAATTTAGCCAGCATTTTTTAAACAGCCCTGAGATGAATTGCGCACAAAGTTCTGGATAGAAGTAGCAGACTGAAGTTCCACAAGGGACAGTGATAAGAAGTTAAAGATAGTCACTTTGGGAGATAAGTGAGCTTGGGTGATGAAAGACTAATGGTGTTAGCATGTGATGGATGGACCATAGGGAGCACGGTAGAAGAGCTGAACATGAAAGGGGTGCCTTCTGCCTGGAATCTATTGCTTCTTGCTTTGGAACCACACAGTATTCCAAGCTTAGATTTACAACAGTCCTTTCCTCCTGTTGATATTCACTTTGAAAGAATTGCAGTCAAAGCAGATAAAGAAATTACAGGGCAAATACTTACACTGCCATTTCTTCCTGTTGTTGTTCAGTCACACAGTCAAATCCAAACCTTTGTGATCCCATGGACCACAGCACACCAGGCAACTCTGTCACCTGTCATCTTCCAGAGTCTGTCCAGATCTGTGCCCAACATGTTAATGATGCTATCTAACCACCTCATTTTTGCTGCCTGCTTCTCCTTTTGAGCTTCCTCAGACAACCACTTCACTTTCTTGCATTTCTTTTTCTTTGAGATGGTTCTAATTGCTGCATTGTACAATGTTATGAACCTCCATCCATAGTTCTTCAGATATCTACCTGTCAAGTCTACTCCCTTAAATCTATTATTCACCTCCATTGAATATACATAAGGGATGTGATCTAGGTCATACCTGAATGGCCTAATGGTTTTCCCTACTTTCTTCATTCTAAGCCTGATTTTTTTCAGTCAGTAGCTCATGGTTTGAGCCATAGTCTGCTCCAGGTCTCATTTTTACTGAGTGTATAGAACTTCTCCATCTTTGACTGCAAAGTACATAATCTGATTTTGGTTATGACAAGCTGGTGATATCCATGTGTATAGTCCCCTCTTAGGCTGTTGGAAGAGGGTGTTTTCTATGACCAATGTATTCTCTTGAGAAAACTTCATTTGCCATTGCTCTGCTTCATTTTGTACTCCAAGGCCAAACTTGCCCATTATTCCCATTACCTTTTGACTTCCTAATTTGGCATTCCAAACGCCTATGACGATGAGGACATATTCTTTTTTTATGCGAGTTCTAGAAGGTGTTGCAGGTCTTCATAAGCCAGTTCCTTCTGGTAGTTTAATAATATTTGCTCCTTAATTCTCCTGTCTCCTTGACTAATTGCCCCCTCCTCCCTTTGGCTTCCCTCAACCTGGTTTCATTTGCCCTTGCTGCCCCTACATTTAATTGACTGTGACCACCTGCATAAGGAGCATATCCTGATGATACCAGCAATATGTAATGACACTCATAAGTTGAGTTATAGTGATATCAACAGAGATCCCAGCAACTTGTCAGGTGAAAAGGCAGTGAAGGCAGGTGAAAGTGAAAAATGAAGACCGAAACGAAGGGACAAGGATGGAGCCAAGAAGAATATGTTGACTGAGGGAATAAAAAATAAAGTGGCTCAATAGAAGTGGTGTGGAAATCTTGTACAGTAGTTACTACCAAGGGCAATGAGCAGGGGAAGAAAGAAGGAAATCACCCTCAAACTGAATATATATGTCTTGCTGTAGAGCTTTGTTCATCACCTAGTTAAAAGAGCAAAGTATGCAAGAGGAAGGTGATACAGGGCCATAGCCAGCTGGTGGCCAGGCCAGACGTGGCCCACCCTGAGTTACCTGTTTGCCCACCCTGGCAAAGTGCAGTTTCCCATAGGAATGCATTGAAAAGAGGTTTTGTTGCCCATCCTGAAAAAAATATTTGCCCACCCACATCTAGAATCCTGGCAATGGCCCTGAGGTGATACCTTTCTTTTGAACCACTAAAACAAAACAAAACTTTGCAAGCTTTTGAAATCAAAAGATTGCTTCATCGGGAAGCCATAAAAACATTAATGCAAGTTCATGGCATGTTCTTATTGTGCCAGGCACTCTTTGTAAGGATGCATGCTGGACAAACAGCAAACATTTTCATGGTGTTTTAATGCCCTCAGTAGGCTAGCTTTGGAGTTTCTGATAAAACTCTAATATTTCAAAAGGGCAAAGTCTTGCAGCATAAATTGGCTTCGTATTTGAGCTAGAGCAAGAGTCTGCCCCCTTGTTGTTTGTTTATAGTTCATTTCCAGTAACACTGATAACATATTATTTTCGACTTTCTGATGAGCTCTCTTTCCCCATTGAGTCTGTTTCCCATTGAGAAGCTTAAGCCAAGCTGCCACTGTGAATCACGACTCCTTAAGGCCAGCTGTCTCCGTGCAGTTGAAGTGGCAGTGGCAGGTTAATGCCAAACAATGCTGGGGACACTTCATATTTATCAAAACATAATGGATTCTTTGCTTGGAAGGCTACATTTGGAATTCAGCCACTCCATTATGTTCTGTGACTGTTAAATGACACTCTGTACGCACTTTGCCTTATCATTCCAAAGTATCAAGGTGTCATCCCATATTATGACATCAGGTTTTCTGTGGATTTGGCTAGACTGTATAGTGCAGTTGCTAAGAAAAGGAACATAAGAAGTTATCTGCTACTGATGCAAGACGTATTTCTTGTTCTCTAGCAAATGAATGGAAAACCCTTAGTTTAGGTACATTACATCAAAGGTAGAAATACAAGATGAAGAAGGTGTAGTTTGGCTGTAGTATGTGTGTGAAGAGTCTTAGCATGTCAGCCAATCAGCAGCAGCAGCAACAGCAACAACACTGAGCTAGAAGATACTCTGTTGATCACAAAGTCTAGGTTCTGTCAAGGAGGCATAGTGGGAAATTGAAATCTCACTGCTGAACTATTCTGTAGTTCATCACAATCAGGTACAACTGCTAAAAAGCAAATCCTCTTTCAAAAATCTGTGTCAAAAATAAATAAATAACATTTCTATTGCATTTTGCCTTAGGCCATTTGTGGAGTTCTTCAGTTCTGGTTGTTATATTTTAAGAAGTGGTGAGAAGGTTGAACATGATTGTTTTAAGAACTGGGCATATCAGAAAACAAAAACAAATAATAATAATACAAAAAAAACCTGCAGCACTTTAAAGACTGTTATATTTTTACTGTTAGCTTTTGTGGATCAAGTCCACTTCTTCAGACAAGGAGTAAAACTTACCGGCATGGTTTATATATACCAGAGGCAGGTGTCAAGAACTGGGCTTTCTTCACCAGAGGTGAAAAAGCTGGAGGAAGGGCAAGTGACTCTTGAGAATGCTGTCGCTGGATCTTGAACTGGCAAAGATTTGGGAAGGAAAACTTCTTTCATATCTTCTGGTTCTTTTGCGGTCCTTTTGGATGAAGATGCTAACAAGGACTGGATGGAGAATTGGATTCTGTGAAATTCTGCATGAGGTTTTATATGGGGAAAAAATGTTTCTTTTCTATTCAGCTATGGTTTCTCTCCTTCCTGGACTGACTTCATGAGAGTTGTGAAGGCAAGTTTCACACGGTTTGTCTGGCCAGCTTATCCTGCTATGGTAATAGATTAGACCCTACTGTCAGTGATTCAATGCCGAGTATCAGGCGGCAGTTGCCGGTAACTAACCTGACAACCCTAAAGACTTAACAGCCTGGGTGGCAAAGTCTACAGGGAAGGTTGATGGTCCCCAAGTGGATTAAATCCCACTTGAATCCATCTTGATGGAGGGCAGCAGCTTCATCAATACTGGGCTGGGGCTAAGGAGGACTTTGCATGCCAAAAGGGATTTATGGACCAGAAAGTGACTCACAGAACTGGATCAGTGGTATGGGTGCCATGCCATTTGCGGAAGGCAAATTAAAGGCCACTGCATTATATTCTCAGGACAGTCTCCATGGCTGATTGCCATGAAGATTGCCAATATTCAGTTTCAGATACGGCAGAACAACAACAAGAAGTTTCACACCATTGTGATTGTCAGGGACATTATGGCCTTTCTTGAATAGCTCTTCTGTATATTCCTGCCACCTTTCCCTAATGTCTTCAGCTTCTGTTGAATCCCTACTGTTTTTGTCCTTTATCATAGCCAGCTTTATTGAAACATTCGTTTGATTTCTCCAATTTTCTAAAAGAGATTAGTCCTTCCCATTCTGTTATTTCCCTCTCCTACTTTGCATTGTTCATTTAAGAAGACCTTTATTTTTTATCTTTTCTTGCTGTTCTCTGGAAATCTGCATTAAGTTGGGTGAATCTTTCTCTTTCAACTTTGCCTTCTGCTTTTCTTTATAGGAAAGACACTCATTTAAGACTATCTTTCAGGTATTTGAAAAGTGCAATCATATCTTCTCATGGTCCCCTTTGCTTAAGGCCAAACATGGCCAGTTCATTCAGTCTTTCCCTCACAGGACTTGATTTCAAGTCCCCTGATCACTCATGTTTCCCTCCACTGAACCTGTTCCAATATGTTGGCATCCCTTTTAAATAAGACAAACTAGTTAGACTTTCCCTTTTTTCCCTTCTGCTACTGAGTAGAAAGCTAAGATGATAACAATAAATGTGGAAAGTTCACCAACATTATATAAAGGTCAGTTTGCATTTCCATTATAAATCTAATCTTCAAGGTTTTAAAGGACACTGTTAACTTCCCTTGGTTATATAATAGCTTTTTAATACATTAAAACGTCAAAAAATATATATATTGTGAGAAGTTCTGGAAGTACTTCCCCTGGTCTGTTAAAATGCAACAAAAGATTTATATTCTTGCCCAAGAATGTTGAATTTGAGCCTCATTTTCATTGAAATGGTAATTCTGGTTCCGGATTCTGCTGCAGTTGGCTATTGTGAGAAACCTACTTGGATAAACATTAGGGGGATCTTCTGGATTGTTTAGAAATATGGTTCAGTTCCAATTTTGAAGGAACATAGCAAATACAAAGGTCAGAATAATTCTTTCAATTCTCAGTTTCCATTGTCTCTTGGTAGAAGTATATAATGAAACATTTTAAAAAGAAAAAGACATAAGGGTGTGAGCATTTATTTATAAGATAGACAGGCAGGCAGGCAGGCAGGCAGGTAGATCAGACAGAGAGAGAGTGAGAAGAATTTTCACTTGAATTAGAGGGGGAAGCTATAATTTTGAGTTTAAAAATGTTTGGATATAAACAAAATAAAAAAGCCTTATACAAAGTATTTGTGAAAAATACATGTTTTTCTGATGCTATTTTCTTTTAGCAAATAAAAATTTAATGAATATTTTTGGCAAGCAATCCTAAAATTTGTTTACTTCCAAAATCCAGTAACAATGCTATTTTGGGACTTTTCTCCATACTTATCAAGAATATTTCTTTAACCTCTAAAAAACAACAACCCTGTTTTCCGGATTTCCTTTACATAATTACAATCCCACCATAAATGTAGGTATGTCCCAACTTTCTCCACCTTCCCCCCATCTCCAGCAGTTCTTGTTATAATTTGAATCATAAGTATGAATGATTTCAGCAGTTCATCATGGCCAGACTTCAAGGAAAGGTAAACCCTCTTCTTCTAAATCAGTGTTTTCCAACCTTTGGTTTTTAGATTTAAATTCCCAGAAGCCTAAGTCAATTCTCCAAAGCATTGATCAGCCAACGCACTGACTTAGTCTTCTGGGCCTCACGTTGGCAACCACTGGTCTAAATAATTGTGAAACTGATTATGAGGATTGTATTATTTATTTATAATGCCTACATTCCACTTTGGGTCATTTGAAAAAAACAACAAAGAAAGACAAACTCTAAAAGGGCTTACCGTATGGTCTAAAAGTTATCCTGTAATTAATTGTAACAAATGAATGGGTGTATCTAGAAGAAGATAGAACTCATGATAAACAATCCACAGCACAAGAAAATTATTCAGAGATAGAAACATCTCCTTTACAAGGGAATATTGTAACTTTGGGATTATTTTTAGGGAAATAAGAAGTTGCTAGCACACAATTAACTATGTGGATAACTAGGTCTAGGTATCTGGCTATCCTAACGGCAGAAAGTGAAGAAGACCTAAAGAGCCTCTTGATGAGAGTGAAAGAGGAGAGTGCAAAAGCAGGCCTGAAACTCAACGTCGAAAAAACCAAGATCATGGCATCTGGCCCCATCACTCCCTGCCAAATAGAAGGGGAAGAAATGGAAACAGTGACAGACTTTACCTTCTTGGGATCTAAGGTCACTGCAGATGGTGACTGCAGCCATGAAATAAAAATATGCTTATTCCTTGGGAGGCAGGCTATGGCAAACCTAGGCAGCATAATAAAAAGTAGAGACATCACCCTGCCAACAAAAGTCTGCATAGTTAAAGTAATGCTCTTCCAAGTAGTAATGTATGGTGGTGAGAGGTGGACCCTAAGGAAGGCTGAGCGCAGAGGAATAGACGTCTTTGAACTGTGGTGCTGGAGAAGACTCTTGAGAGTCCCCTGGACTGCAGCTAGGTCAAGTCAGTCCATCCTAAAGGAAATCAACCCTGACTGCTCCTGGGAAGGACAAATACTGAGGCTGAAGCTTAAGTATTTTGGCCACCAAATGAGAAGAGAGGACTCACTAGAGAAGGCCCTGTTGCTGAGAAAGATCGATGGGATCATAGATGCAGTGGGTGTAGTTCTGGACAGACTCTGGAGTATGGTGGATGACAGAGGAGCCTGGTGGGTGGTGGTCTATGGGATTGCAAAGGGTCAGACTCAACTGTGCAACTGAACAACAACAACATCTAGCTGCAGAACCAGAGATTGGGAGTTCAGTTCTCCATCATGCCTTTCAGCAGAAGAAATAACCAGTATAATCATGGGCAAGTTTAACAATCCTAGGACAGCATCAGAACAAGGAATTCTCTACCTAGAAACCCCTTGAAAGGCTTCCCATACCTCGAGGTCGACTTGATGGTGTGCATATGTATTAAGGATATGCATGAAGCATATAAAATTATGCATGTTGTGGGCATTCCAATGCAGTTTGAGAAAATGTTCAGTAAGCTTCTGTTTCCTTTTCATCAAATGTCAGCTCCTCTGTTACTCTTCCTGATGACACATTCAAATTATACCATCAACACGAGGGAGGTCTCTGGGCTATCTTGTCAGGAACTGGCATCTTGCAAAAATCTCCCCACCTCCTGTTTAGCCCCATCTCCTCGTGACAAAAGACAGAATAATAGCCTGTTCAAAGTTTCCTGTTAGTCCAATATCCCATTTCCTAGGATGCCCACACAGGACTTTCTGATAAGCTGGCAGCAAGCAATGAATAAGAAAAGCTGGCGTTGAAAAATAGTGTTCCACTAACTGGCCCATTCTTCTTCTTTCTTTTGTGTCCAGATCAAACTTTGGATTGCCAAAATGAAGTCACCTTCTTGGCTTTGTTGTTGGCCGAAATTAAATAATCACTAGTACATATTTCTGCCCGGAACTGGCAGACCACAAAGGAGCAGGATTCTGCATCTCTCCAAAGTCACACAGCACTGGCCCATTTAGATTGGTGAGCAGCTATTACAAGACAACATATATTTCTTTTAAAAGGGACTGCAGTGGCTTAGTGTTTAAGACACTGAAGTTGACAACTGGAAAGTCGCCAGGTCAGCAGTTCGAGACCTGAGTACTGCACGATGGAGTGAATGCCCATTTCTGTCCCAGTTTCTGCCAACCTAACAGTTTATAAGGAAGAAATTGCAAGTAGATAAATAGGTACCACTTCTGTGGGAAGGTAAACTGCATTCTGTGCACTCCGGCATCTAGTCATGCCTGCCAGATGGCCACAGAAACATCTGCAGACACAGACAGCGCTGGCTCTTTGACTATGAGCACTGAACCCTGGAGTCAGATACAAATGGCTTTCAAGCTAGGATGACCTTTACCTATATCTTTCTTTTATTTCTCTCTCTCCCAATAAAAGCTTAACCATCAAGTTTTGACACTCATACTCAGAGTAACAACTGCACAAATTGGATGCCATATGGTGGACAAACAAATGCTTGCAAATGGCAGTCTACCACTGTAGATGACTGGACTCACCTTCATGTGAGTTCTGTTGTATGCTGAGAAACAACGGGCACCCATGTTCGGAGTGCCTGTTACATCAACTTGTGATGTGCCCTTACAATGGTTTTTTGCTTAAAGAGCAAATTCACTTTAAGAGCAATCTGAAGGTTTGCAAGTTTGTGCATTTGAACTACAGCCTCCAGATGCCTGTATACCACTAAAAGAAACTATTTGTCCATGGGTGATTAAATGGATAGGACTGTTGCCAGTGATGGGATGACAAAAATTCTACTACCACGCCATGACGTCACGGACGTCATGGGCGTGGCCAACGTCATGACGTCATGGCCGAAGCCGACGTCATGACGTTGTGGGCGGGCCAAAAATAAAAATAAATAAAAAATAAAAATAAACATACACACACACACACACACACACACCCCTCCCTCTCAGCCCACCCACCCAGACACAAATAAATAAATAAATAAATAAAATAAAAACAACCACCCACCCAAAACACAAATAAATTACCCACCCACCCCAAATAAAAACCCCTCGCTTACCTTTCTTGGGACCCGGCACCCCGACTGCATCCACAGCCGCCGCCGCCGGAGCTGCCTGCACCCCTGTGGCGTCCTCCTCGGGCCGGTACCTTTTTAGCCCGGCTCCGGCCACGGCCAGGGGCGGCGGGCAGCAGTGGCTCTGGCGGTGGCTCCAGCCGCGGTTGCCGAGCCTCCCTGGGCCGTCCCCATGCCGCACCGCCTCCAGCTTCCTCCTCCGCCAGGTGCCTCGGCCGGGCTAAAAAGGGACCAGCCCAAGGAGGAGGCCACAGGGATGCAGGCAGCAGCAGGTCCGGTGGCGGGGGGCGGTGGCTGCAGGCACCCAGTCCACAGGCACCCGGCGGAGGAGGCGGCGGCAGCGGTGCGCCGCGCATCCCCAGGGCATGGGGCTTGTCAGCAGCGGACGACCCAGGCAGCCCTCAACGTGCCGCGGGGGAGGTTCCCTCCTCAGAGGGCTGGTGCCGCCGCCGCCGCCGTCCTGAAACAGTAAAACATTTTTTAAAAAAATTGGAGCTAAAATGGCTCCAATTGACTGCGCATGCACAGAAACTCAATCTGATGCATGTGCAATGCGTCAGATTGAGTTTCTGCGCATGTGCAGTCAATTGGAGCCATTTTAGCTCCGATTTTTTTTAAAAAAAATTCTTTCGGTGAGGCGTCCGGAACCGGACGCCTCAAAAGTGGACTCCTCTCCTGGAGAACCCTCCGGAATTGGTCCTACCGGTTCCAGGGAACCGTCTGGAACCGGGGACATCCCATCACTGACTGTTGCTCCCAAAACAAATCTTTTCTTTCTGCTTGTCTTTCTTCATTATCTGCTTGACGGAATTGCTTGCTGCATTCAAAACACTTTGCATGTTCAAAAAAAAAAAAAAATTGGGGGGAGAAAATCTGGATTTAGGTATTTCATTCATCATACCAGATATTTAACCAGACATAGCTTGCTTTTGATTTCCAAAGAATTCCTTGAAAAAGGCCACATCAAATGAGAATTTATACTTGATCTTACAGTTGCTTGTTTTCTGCTTTCCTTCATCTCCACTCTACCGACTTCCTTGCTTCCATCCTTTAAAATCACAATTTGACAACGTGTGTATTTTTCTTTCTTTCATCATAACAGGGGTTTATTGTGATATATGCTTTTTCTTTCCTTCCATATTTCCCCCCGTGTCCCATCTTTCCTCTTCCTTAAGGATATTTTCTTCCTTCCAGTGCTTTGTGTTGATTTTCAGTGTGGGAGAGTGATTGTACAAATATTGCACTCCACAATTGGTGCCTGCCCAAAAAGTTCAGATTTTAGTGTGCAAAGGAAGAAGAGTACAGTGAAAATGGAGCTATAACTTCCAGAATTCCCCAACTAATATGGCTAGTATCTATTCTGGGTGTAGTCTGAAAGGCTTTAAAAGTCGTGCTGGCTCGGGTGGCAGAGGAGGGGCCCACCCGGACACTGAGGTCACCTGCTGCTCCATCCTTGGACTTAATTGTCTGTTTAGGGATTTTTTTTCTTAAGTGGCTATGATTATTATCAGTATAATATTGAATTTTGTATATTGTATATTCTGTATTTACTGTGTTGATTTGTATGTATTTTGTATTTACTGTATTTGATTGTCATGTGAGCTGCCTTGAGTTGGGTTCCTGATTGGGCGGGATATAAATCAATAAATTAAATTAAA
Source organism: Furcifer pardalis (assembly GCA_030440675.1). Taxonomy (NCBI): domain Eukaryota; kingdom Metazoa; phylum Chordata; class Lepidosauria; order Squamata; family Chamaeleonidae; genus Furcifer; species Furcifer pardalis. The sequence continues at coordinate 49,355,075 of CP126891.1, forward strand.
TTAAATTAAATTAAATTAAATTAAATTCTTCAAGTTGTATCGTGGATCTAATTTCTTCCTAGAATACAGCCTTTAGATGTAAAACAAAACCTTAGCTAATGGAAGCTTAAGAAGAAAAGTAATTGGGCAGGCCTTTGTGTTTATAAAAATAAAAATACAGATACAGATGTAGATTCAGATATAGATACATTAAGGGGCCAAGGTAGTTTAGTGGTTAAGAAGCTGAGTTTGACATCCGGAAAGTCTGCAGGTCAGCAGTTCAAGACCCAAGCACTTTGCAATGAAGTGAGCTCCTGGCACCTACCATGGAGACTATCCTGAGAATATAATGCAGTGGCCTTCCTTTGCCTTCAGCAACATAGCATGACAGCCATAGTCTTGCTAATCCAGTTATGTGAGTCACTTTCTGTTTCTGAGACCTTTTGGCAAGCAAAATTCTTCTCAGCCCCAGGGCAGTATTGATGAAGCTGCTACTCTCCATCAACAAGACTATATTCGGATAAACAAGCATTCGCTGCTTCTCAAGGGAATACAGTTTCTAATGATGTGCTGGCTGAATTGATCCAAAGGGTTTCCTGGAGATCAGAATAGGAGGCTAAGTTGAACTTTGATCTGATCAAGCAAAGTTCATCTCATCTTCTGAAATTTCTGACAGTATTGCTTTGGAGCAGCTCATTGAAAAACATGTATACCCACATCTAGAGTTTGTTTTCAATTGAACATAATTAAAGCCAGCGAACTTGTAGACATTTCAACATAGACTCTTTCTTCTTCTTCTTCTTCTTCTTCTTCTTCTTCTTCTTCTTCTTCTTCTTCTTCTTCTTCTTCTTCTTCTTCTTCTTCTTCTTCTTCTTCTTCTTCTTCTTCTTCTTCTTCTTCTTCTTCTTCTTCTTCTTCTTCTTCTTCTTCTCTCTCCTCCTCCTCCTCCTCCTCCTCCTCCTCCTCCTCCTCCTCCTCCTCCTCCTCCTCCTTCTTCATCCAACATCCATGAATACTGTCCTAAGAATATAATGCAGTGGTCTTCCATTGGCCTTCCACATTGCAGCATGACCACCGTACCACTAATCAAGTTCTGTGAGTTCCTTTCTGGTCCTTAACCTTTTTTGGCAGACAAAGTCCTCCTTAGCCCCAGCCCAGTATTGATGAAGCTTCTGCCCACAATCAAGATGGACTCAAGTGGGATTTAATCTGCTTGGGGACCATCACCCTTCCCTGTGGACTTTGGCACCCAAGCCATTAGTTCTCAGGGTTGTCAGGTTAGTTCCTCTCCAATTCCCCCCCCCCCCAGCAGAAAAAGAAAATTTTCCACCCTCATTCTGAAATGTTATGTGGCCTGACCTATGTTCCAATATAAGCATTAGCATCACATCCTATGCACCTTTTCAACAGCCCATCTTTCATTTAAATGAAAAACTCTCCAAATAATAAGCGTTGGGGAGGAAGACAGAACTGTTAGAAATCCCCATCAACCCCACAGTATCCACAATTTAGGATCGAGGGAGGGAAAAGCCCTAGGATGTTTGATTAAAAGAAACAAAACCCTGCCTTGACCTAAGGAAGAGATTAAAGTGTGCACAGTAAATTATTGAAGCCATCCTCAGGAGGGGAGGCTTTAGATATTCCGAAAATTGATTAAAATCAGCTTTGTTCCCTCCAGAGCGGGTTATGTAAGGGCACATGACTGGGGGAAAATAATGTACTTTGCAGGGAGTCCATGGGGAATCCAATTCTATTAAAGATTTGTAGCGCTCCTTCCTCGGCACCAACAGGCAATTGCTTGATGAAATCTTCCCATCGGTGCTAATGGATAGCCTCGCTCACAGCGGATTTTGCCGCTACAAAGCTGAAGGATGCAAATGGACTTTTGCATAGCAAGGGACAGGGCAGGCCAAAACCACTGAGGATATGCAGAAGTGCTAAAATCGGAGGGTGTAATCCCGTTGAGTTTATAGGGCTACCAAAAAGACAGAGGAAGCAGACAGGGTCCATGATGCCTGCCAGTATCAGTCAACACTTCAGAGATCTCTGCGCAAGCCGTCTGCCAACTGTCTCCTACATTTCTGTGGTTTTAGATTCAGGGCACTCTTATCTGAGATAGAGTTTTGCTATCACACTGGAGAGCTGAGTTAGCTGTTGTGCATTGCATGTGTGTTCACACTGGAGAGGCTCAATTGTACATCCTGACCCTGGCTGGAATCCTGCCGTAGTGTTACGTAAACTGTGTACCTTTGAGATGTGAACACTCATAAGTTAGGAAATCCCCCTAGACTTTATCTGTTGGATACTGAGACACACGACTCAGAGTGCCACAGATATGGACTGCTGACTTGTCGACCTTCTAGTTGTTTGGATCAGCATCTTAACCACTAAGCCACCGTGCCCCAAAAATGTACCCATTATAAAGCACCAAATTATCAGAGGAATGGAAGGTGGCAGCCCTCTCCAACCCTTCCTCTAGAACAGGGGTGCCCAAACTATGGCCTGTGGGCCAGATCCAGCTCATGACACCAAATCATCTGGCCCACAGCACCAAATCATCCACCACACCCTTGCCACTCCCAGAAGCGGAAGTAAAACACACATGTACATGCATGTTTTACTTCCACTAGGAGGAGCCACGTGACTGGCCCACAGCCTGAAAAGTTTGGGCAGCCTGATCTAGAAGCCTCCACCTTGGACTTGAACAACAGACATTTGCGTGACAAAAGCTGTACACAGAGAGAGAGAGAGAGAGAGAGAGAGAGAGAGAGAGACACACACACACACACACACACACACACACACACACACACACACACACACACACACACACACACACACACACACCCCTCCTCCACCAAAGCCTCTCTCTTACCCTGTCCCCTGTGTAGTCAAAAAACAAAGCAACTGCTCTCCATTTTTCCTTGTCCTTTTGCCTCAGGCAGCAAGATCTGTTAGGCCAACCTAGCCAAGTCAGCAAATTATTTCTGCTTTGTTTTTGCAAGACACAGCCCTCTGTTTGCAACAGCTAAGCGGGACTGTTTAGAGGTCATTAATTCATAGGGAAGCAATTGGAGTGCACATAACAACATATATTTAATAATTTCTTCCTACTCTATTGCACTGTTTGATTGGTTTAACCCTTTCCATGCCATATAGCAGTGGCAGAAGATAGAACTCCCTCTTCTGAATGAAGAGATGCATCCATGCTTTCAAGAAATTTATTACTTGGCCTATGTAACTTTTAGGAGTGGGGTACAGCCCTCCAAGGGGAAAGGGCAGAGGTGTGTGGCTCCTAGCCCTTTGTTGTTTGCTCAATCCCAATGCGTATGAATTTCAAGCAGAGGGTGTGGATTCTAGCAGCTGCAACCATTCTAGGCCATGCAATGAAGAAGACAAGGATTCCTCTGAACATGTCTAACATGTTAACATACAGTGATGTAAGGCAAAACAAATATTGGGAGAGTTAGCGCTGCTCTTACAGCACAAGGCAATACCAATCAACACAAAGAATCACCTCATACAAAGCATATCCATTCCCACCTTATGTTACTAATGCCGAACATGGACACTTACAGCAAACCATAAATGGAAGTTAGTCACCATAGACTGAGATGTCTGAAGAAGGCTGTTGGAGTAACTAGAAGGGATAAAATCAGGAATGAGGTTATATGGGAAAGAATTGGGTCAGAACCAATCTTGCACTACATACAGAAACAACAAATAAAGTAGTTTGTCCATTTGGAGAGAATGTCTTGGAAGTCCATACCATACAAGGCATATGTGGAAAGAGGAGAAGGACAAAGATCACAAGGCTGACCCAGTGGAAGGTGGAGAGATGGCATCAGAGAAATATTGCAAGAACACCAAATAACTTTGGTGGAGATGAAGTGTCAGAGCAAGAACCTTGCATCTTCCTTGACACCCGATGGGGTAGAAGGAGAGAAATAAGGAGAAGGAGAAGAAGAAGAAGATGATGATGATGAAGAAGATGAAGATGAAGAAGTCATCATTGTCTAAAAGAAACATCCTGAAGCCACAACAATGATCTGTAACATCTAGAGTTGACAGCTTAGAGGCTTCTTGTTCTCTGAGATTGAGGTCCAAAGCCTGAATTCTGGAGGTTGGATTCTGAAATGTAAGTTTTGAGGATAGACCCAGAGACCTGCCAACCCTCTATATCAGTGATGGTGAACTTGTCACTCCAGCTGTTCTGGAACTATGATTCCTGGAAGCCCTGATCAGCAGGAGTGGGTGACTTGGTCTTGTGGGAATTGAAGTCCAAGAACAGCTGGAGTGCCAAATTTGGCCACCAGGGCTCTGTAGGATTGAAGTACTTTCAGGGTTAGGCACGGGATGCTGAGCACTCCTGAAGCCCCCAGTCCTTTGGGGCTTTGTCAACATATTTTCATCTGGGGGAACACAGAGACCATGTGGTATAGTGGTTACAGTGTTGAGTCTCATTGCGTCACCTTGGACCAAGAACTCAATCTCAGTCAGCCCTACCTTGCAGGACTGTGGGAAGGAAAAAGTGGGGTGAGGAGATCCATGGAGCTCATTGGAGGAAAGATAGGATATCAATGAAACAAATCACTGTGAGATTAATAAATCAGTGTTATGAGTCCTTGTGGTGCAGTGGTTAAAGTACTGTAGTAAAGGTTGCCCTTGCTAAACACCAGTCACATCTGACTCTAGGGTTCAGTGCTCATCCCCATTTTCAGCCAAAGAGCCAGCATTGTCTGTATCTGCAGATGTTTCCATGGACATGTGGCAGATATGACTAGATGCCAGAGTGCATGGAACACTGTTACCTTTTCCACCAAAGTGGTACCTATTTACCTACTTACAGTTTCTTGCTTTTGAATGGCTAGGTTGGCAGGAGCTGGGACAGAGATGGGAGCTCACTCCGTTGTGCAGTATTCTGGCCTCGAGCTGCTGACCTGCCGACCTTCCAGTTGTCAAGTTCAGCATCTTCACCACTAAGCCACATCAGCCAAAACTGTGTTGACGATGTGAGTTCGATCCTCACAGAGAACAAGTTTGACTCGGCCTTCCATCCTTCCAAGGTTGATAAAAATGAATCCCCAGCATGTTGGTGGCAAAATGCTATTTACCTTGTGAACCACCCAGCAAGTGCGCTAAGCACTATGGGGCAGTATAAGAAGTGTAACTCTTGCTATTTTAGATTTATGATCCAGTACTGCTGATTACTTAAAAATACATTTAGGATTTAACACATGGAGCATAAGTTGATGAAACCATAACAAAAATCAAGCATATTTTTAAATCAAGCCCACTGAATGGAGGGGGGGGGGGAATGCCTCAATTTTTTTCTTTGCCCTTTTCTCCATTCTTTGCTTTCTGATAAAGCCAACTAACCCAAAAGATCTCCCTCCTCTTCCCGGCACAAACTCCTTTTCGTGTTCACTTTATCTACCTGACCTCTACGCGCTCTTGCACATGAGCTGCCTAATTATTCATCGTTCCTGCAGGACACGGCTTCTGTTATCTTCTATTTATAATACACGTTTGTTGAAGAAGAAAGCCTGCTGCATGGGCAGGTGTGCTTTTGTGCCAGGATGGCTCTCTGTCCCTTAACAACTTCATCCCTTCTTTCCTCCCTGGGTGGCTGTTGAGTCTCTGCTTCAGATTCTATGATTGAGGTTTATTTCAGGCTGTGGGTCGAAAATCCCTGGGGGCAGCTCAAAGAGGCATTGGACACACAGAAGATCTTCACTCAAAGGCACACATTAACTTTTGGGTTTCTGAAGGCTGGTCCTCCTCCTCCTCCTCCTCTTCTTCTGCCATATTCGAATACAAAAATTGGCGATCATCATGGCAATCAGCCATGAGAATATAAATGCAGTGGCCTTTTGTTTACCTTCCTCATCGCAGCGTGACACCCATACCACTGATCCAGTTCCATGAGCCAGAGACTGCAGGGATTCCAAAGAGCCCAAAATGGGTGAAGGAAAAAAACAGGAGTTTGTTTTGTTTTGTTTTTTGCCCATTTCGGGCTCTCTGCCATCCCTGCTGCCTCTAGGGACATCGGGGGATTTGAATCCCAACGTTTTGTCTTACCGCACCAGCCGGGTAGGTTGGGGGACTTCAGAAACAGCGTGGATTAGGTCTCCTGACCTCCTGAGGTGGCAGGGGTGCTAGAGAACCAGAAATGGGTGAAAATTCCTTTTTTTCCATTTTTCAATGCATCGCACAACATTAAAAACCAGATAACGATGGAACTTGTGGAACCAAGTCTCATCATTATCCGAGGTACTAGTCTTGTTTGCAAACAATCATGAAATAACTGGATTAATGGTGTTGTGCCACTGACAAAACACACTGGGATGGAAGAGGGATACAAACTAAACTTATATATTCACTCTATGGTACAGTTTTATCTCTAGTTACACCATGGGAGATGTTTTTGAGTTTGCCCAAACCACAGAAGGCTTCTTTCCCAGGCTTTACACTGAAATCAGATTTTTGTTTAAACCTGTTGAAAGCTTGCAACTCCAATTGGCAGTATCTCTTCATAAACTCTGCCAAATGTTGTGACCTGCCAAGCTCAAGTAACTTTTCTAAGGCCTGCCTTTACTATAGAGAGATAAAGAAAGTATATTTATTCTTTCTATTGCTACTGCCATTAAAAGGAAAAGGTTCATTAAGTTTGTCATAAGGATGGGCAATCATGAAATGCTGTTTCTTAAGACAATCTTCTGGGCTGCCCCTTCCTTTGACGAGAACCTTTGGGCTGACTTCTGGGTTACAGACAACTTGTTATAGTTGATGTCACATTAATGTTTTAGAGATGTCATTCAGGCAGACTTCAGGGTCTGCAAAATCAGACTCCCAAAGAAGATGATTTGTAACACACACACACAAAACGTGGGGGAAGGGCCTGTTTTGACAATCAGATGCTTTTTGATGGTGAAAGAGTTTCCTCTTCTAATGAAGGTTCATTTGTAATACTGTATATAGATTGTTCCTCCCTGCACCATGGAATCTTTCACAGAGATGCATCCAATTGGAACAACAGCCGGAAGATGCTTTGGAGGGTCGTTGAAGGTTGAAAGGAAAAAGGAACAAAATCCCCCCTTTTCATTATGTATCTGCAAAGGTAAAGGTCTCCCTTGCCTGAAAGCCAGTCATATGCAACTGCCATCAGCGGTGCTCATATCTGGTGGCTGTTTCTGCAGACATTACCATGCTGATGTGGCAGGCATGACTAGACTCTTCCTGCAGAAGTGGTACCTATTTATCTACTTGCAATTTCTTGCTTTTGAATTGTTAGGTTGTTAGGAGCTGGGACAGACTACAACTATCATGCAACACTTCCGGTCATCATACTCAGTGTCTTAACCACTAAGCCATTAAGCCTTACAATTACATTTAGGCCCATGCAAATCCACAACAGGATTCGAAAAACCATGCACCCACAATAGATGTGTGGTTAATTCTGGTATCCATCTAACTTGGTTAATATATTTGTGAGAGTAATCTGTAGGCAAGATTGAACAAGTTATACAAAACTGGTTTGGGATCAAGTGACAAACCTATTATGTATCTGGTGTGATGGCTGGGAGCTCACATTTAATGTTTTCTCTGTGTTGTCATAATAAATAATCATTCCACATAGAAAACTAATGTGCCAGGATAAAGATTTAAATAAATAATAATACTTCCATTCATGGGGAGAAGAACATTCCAGGGCAAGACTTAAATACATATTAAGTTTATTTATTTAAAGCTCCAAGAGTAGCTCTTGTCAGATCAGTGAAAAATGAAGCTGTCTCTTCTTTCATGCTTATGGCAGTGATAGCCCCATTCAGTCTGCACCTTCTCAGAAGAAGGCCCCATTGAATTCTATGGAGTTTACTTGTATGTCAGCACACGTAAGAGGTTTGCCTACCTCATTCCCTATCCTGGTTATTTGCCCAGCGATTTTAATGGTCTCGTATTCCATTTAGGACTGCACTGGCTTAGAGGTTAAGATACTGAACTTGAAGACAGGAAGGTCAGCAGGTCAGCAGTTCAAGACTCCAGTACTGCATGATAGAGTGAGCTCCTGTCTTTGTTCCAGCTCCTGCCAACCTAGCAGTTTGAAAGCGAGGAATTGCAAGTAGATAAATAGGTAGTACATTGGTGGGAAGGTAAACAGTGTACCATGCACTGCCACATGCCCATGGAAATGTCTGCAGACACAGACAGTGCTGGCTCTTTGGCTATAGACATGGATGAGTACTGAACCCTAGAGTCAGATACGACTGGCTTTCAAGCAAGGGAGACCTTTACCTTTACCTGGATTCCTTTTGGTACGGTGCCATTGTAACCTAGAATTTGAACTGGTTCAGTCCATTTAGTTAGAACACATTTAGGATTGCTACTGAGGATTCAGAGTGTTGGATGAAGTCTCAGAAAATGGACGTGCTTCTCCAAGCTCTTTCTCCTGGTAGCAGTGGGCCGTTCCTACCCACTTTGTATTTTATTAGTAGCAGTTACCATGTCTGGCTGGATATTGCACTACGGTAATGGAGTAGACTATGCAGCCAGTGACTCAATGCTGAATGTTGGGCAGCATTAAATAACCTGACTCCCTAAAGGGGCCAATGGCTACAGGCAGATTAGTCTCTTTAGTTGAGGCGATGGCCATCTCAGTGGAGGAAATGCCACTGGAAACCATCCTATTGGGCCCAGCAGCAAAATGAGTGGAGGAGGAACCACTTCGCTATTCTGATTCCAAATGCTCATGGAGGTGGAAGAGGCCATGGCAGATGGGCTGGCTGTGAAGGTGCACCTTGTCAATATTCCCAAGGCTGTGGCAGTCCATTGCAGTCCTGGTGTTAAATCCTGCATGTCTCATTTCATACATGGCACAGGAGATGGCTCCGTGATCACAGTGTGTGGCTCATTTCATGGCAAGCTGTGATCAACCTTAAACAAATTTACACCAGTGGCACTTTTTCTGACTTCCAGGAAAAATGTATACTCAGATATGAGTAGCAGCCGACAAGACACGACAAGTAGCTGTTGAAAAATATACCTTTCACTTAGCGCTGACAAGCATCATTTTAAAGTATCACTCAGAACATAATTTGGAGTATGAAAATATAGTTTGTTTTGTAGTCCCACGGTTGTTCAACAGGTGGGCTTCCATCCTTGCATTTTTATGCTGTTTATTTAAACTGTAAATGTCCGTTGGATGTAAAAATGTTGGATTCTGCAGACAAAAGAAGTTGCTGTTTCTTGGCCATGAAGCACAACAAACCCAATTGTGGTTTATTTGGTCTTTGTTAGAGTGGAAGAATTCACTCATCCACAGAATAATCTGTTAATTCCTTTATTCAGATCAAATCTGGAGGTCTTAATCTGAGGTCAAGCAGAGAAGCAGGGATTTTTTTTTGTTTGAAATGGCTTTGAGGTAGCATAGTCTATGTCAGAGGTTGGGGACTTTGCTTTCCTGGACTTTCAGATTTCCAGAGACAGCAGGCCTAATATTTTGATATCTGTGGCATTCTGGGAATTGTGAGTCACACAAACAAAGTCCCAAAATATTCTCTTCATCAGGGATGGCTAAACTACAGCCAGTGGGCTGGATCCAGCCTACATTGCCAAATCATCCGGCCCGCATCACCCTCATCACTCCCAGAAGCAAAACGTTCCTGTGCATGTGCATAACCATGCCATAAATGCACCCATGGCTGCCACAAACACATTTTACTTCTGGTGGGAGGAACCATGTGATCAGCCCACTGAACCTCGTGATTGGCCCACGGCCTGAAAAGTTTGGCCACTCCTGTTCTACATGTTCATAGTAGCATCTTTGAGGAGATCAGACTACCATCTGTCAGATCTGCTTTGATTTGGATTCCTGCCTTGAGCAGGGGGTTGGTCTTTATGGCCTCATAAGTCCCCTTCCAACTCGGTTATTCTATTATTCCACTTTATTCCTTTTATTATTCCTGCCAACTCACTTAAAGCAACATGATGCTTCCAAGCAATCTGTATTTTGCACTCAGCAAAGGAGATTTATTCCAATGTGCCTCAATTGCACACATGAAACAAAACAAGTAGTCCTGGTGGCACAGTGGTTAAACTGCTGTACTGCAGCCAAAATATTGTGAGTTCAATTCTGACCAAGACTCAAGGTTGACTCAGCCTTCCATTCTTTCGAGGTCAGTAAAAAGAGTACCCAGCATGTTTAGGGCAAAATGCTAATTAACTTGTGAACCACCCAGAGAGTGCACTAAGTGCTATGGGGCGGTTTATAAGTGTAATTGTTTTGTTTTGAAGTTGGGATCATTTTCTATTGTACATATACAGTATTTGTCTGTATTTTGAAAGATGAAGAGCCGGAAAGCTTGTTCACCAAATTTCTGCACGTTCTGTGGTTTCATCTGCAATTTTGCACAGTCTTTCGAAGGTTGGGGTGTTTTGTTGTTGTTGTTGTTTTACATCCAGAAGGGTTTAAAAGCTTGCATTAAAAGCCTAGAAATCGAAAAGAGGTTGAACTGTAGTTAGTAGCACATCCTCTGTGAATTGATGCCCAGTCATTTTATACACAGTCTTCACAAATTGTCTATTTTAGCGATTTTGGATGCATTTCAGTTTAGTGGGAACCATCTGAAAAGCCTTCTGTTTTGGGTGACATTTGCCAGTTCTTCACATTTGAAACACACTTTCCTTTTTTTTCTCTTCCTAAGTTTCAGAGTATGACTCATACATTACCACCCCCACCCACCCCCCACACACACACATAGTTACAAGGCATGAAGCTAGAACCAAAACCAAGAATAACACTAGGTCTTCATAGGAGATTTGGGTGAACAATCAATCAGCTTTTTCTTGGAATGAGTCACAGGATGGACAGTGGTATAAAATACACCTTAAAATGGGAGCTAGAAGGAATTCAGTAGAATCTGGCTGGTTATTTTATTCATACATTGATTTTCCTCAAAGCAACATTTTGGTTGTATGCCCATGGTAAAAGATAAAAGTAAATTAAAATAGGGGGGAGGGGAGACTTAACACGATTGTCATGGCTTCACACTCCATTTGGACTGAAGATTGAACCAAGGTATTTGAAATCTTTCACTATCTCTACTTCTTCTTTGTCGCCTCTAAAGTTGTGCAGTTCTTCTGCAGTGGCTTTTGCTTGGTCTTCCTAATGTTAAGCTGCAATCCTGAGCCCCATCAACATTGGACAATAGAGGAGGCGATAAATAAAGGTTCAGAGGACCCATCTGGGAGGTGTTTGGTTTAAGAAGGCTCTAAAGGACCAGAATTGTCATCAATGGCATTCCTTTCTTCCTTGGCCCTAGGGGCAAATGTGACCTTGAAGCTTTTACAAAGGTCAACACTTCTGTGGTTCCTTTCTTGGCCACCTTGACATTGTGTGAGCTATGACAAAACAAGAGATGAAAAGATCAGTAGTCATTTGAGGAAGGCAAGTGAGAAGAAGCCAGGAAATCAGTTTCAGCACATACAGGAAATAATCTTCCCCTAGAAAGCTTTCCTTATACCAGCTCAAATGCTAGGATGATATATTGCTTTCTTTGGTTGGCAAAGAATATGTCAATTCATTCTTCTTCTGAATTCAAGTACTGTATAGTGAAACCTCGCTTAAAGAGCGCCTCGCTTAAAGAGTAACTCGCTTAAAGAGCAGAATTTTCTTTGCATGTTCACCTCGCTTAACAACTAAAACCAACCCAAAACTTGCTTAACAAATAAATCAGGGGTTTCCAATCCCCCCTGCCAGAAGTCACAATTGGTCACTTACAATGGTGTTTCGCTTAAAGAGGAAACTTGCTTAAAGAGCAATCCCGTGGGACGCATTATGCTCTTTAAGCAAGGTACCACTGTATTGGAGATCCTAATGGCAATCAGCCATGAAGACTGTCCTGAGAATATAATGCAGTGGCCTTTCATCTGCCTTCCACATCGCAGCATGACCCCCATAGTACCACTGATCCAGTTAAGAGAGTCACTCTCTGGTCCTGAACCCTTGTGGCACACAAAGTCCTCATTGTCATCCCCAGGCCAGGATGGATGAACCTGCTGCCTTCCATCAAGATGGATTCAATGGGATTTAATCACCCTTCCTTGTGGACTTCACCACCCAAGTCCTAAGGGTTGTCAGGTTAGTTAACTGATGCCTGACACTCAGCCTTGTGTTGTTGACCATATAGTCTACTCCAGTGATGGTGAACCTTGGCACTCGTGGTGTTCTTGGACTTCAATTCCCAGAAGCCCAAGTCAGCACTCCTGCTGATCAGGGCTTCTGGGAATTGAAGTTCAAGAGCACCTGGAGTGCCAAGGTTCACCACCACTTGTCTACTCTATTACCATGGCAGGATAACCTGGCCAGGCAAGGATGTCCCTTCATAGCTGGTTCATAAAAATATTGAATTATGTCTGATGGGAAACTGTCCCTCTCTTCTCAGTCCAAATAGATAATGCACAGCTGATGAACAAATTTGTGGCACCAGAACTGAAAGCTGATCCTCACCATTGAGCAATGATTTCCCCTCTTTCTTTTACTACTTCCCAAGTGACACCTCAGCCAAGTCTCCAGGCTCCATTTCTGTCACCAGTGTTGTACCGTTAACATAATTAATGTGTGAGGCTTCCCTCCTAGAGATCCATTCATAAATCAGGCCGTAATTAGATTTAATTTACATTCAGCGCTATTAAGATCTTCATTAAAAACGAGGAAGCTTTTGGAATTTCACCTCCCACTGCATTTTGTTTTAATGCAGAGCAGTAATAAGATATGTCAGTATTATTTTTATTATTAGCTTTCTGCCACATCCTTCTCCCTGTGGAATAGTAAGAAGTTAATTAAAGGGACGTCTCAGGCAGAAGGAATTGAATTCCAGGGAATGTCATTCTGCAGAACCACAAGAGACTTTCCTAATCTATATATCTATAGAGACATGCTGGATGGCTACAGCATACGGAGGATGCTTGCAACGCAATTCCACTGCAAGCAGTCAAAATACGGCAGAGTAGAGGAGCTGATCCTTTTGCAGATAAATCCATGTTTGTTTCTTTAAACAATATGTATGATGGAGCTTTGTTCAGTGATTGCAACATAGTTGGCAGACAGGGAAACAAGTGGATCCTTCAAAAATGTATAGAAGACATACAACAGATAAAAATATAGGTGAAGGAGAAAGAATAGCAGAAGAATCATAGAATAACTGAGTTGGAAGGGGACTTTTAGACCATCAAGACCAACCCCCCTCCCCCTGAAGAATGCAGGACTCCAAACCAAAGCAGATCTGACTGAGCAGGGGTGTCCAAACTACAGCCTGTGAGCTGGATCCGGCCCCTGATGCCAATTCATTTGGGCCGCACCACCCTCATCACTCCTGGAAGTGGAAGTAAAACACACCCTAAAATCTATCTCATCCTGTTTCAAAACAGATTACAAGGCACATTTTACTTCCGCTTCTGGTGGGAGGAACCACGTGACCGGCCCATGGTCCAAAAAGTTTGGGCATCCCTGAGAGAGAGGGTTGTCTAGTTCTTTCTTGAATGCTTCCAGTGTTGGGGCGCTCACCACCTCTCAAGCCAGATGGTTCCATTGCCGCACTGCGCTAACTCTTTTCCTCATATTCAGCCTATAGCTGTCTTCCTTTAGTTTGAGCCCATTATTATGTATCCTGCACTCTTGAATGACTGAGAACAGATCCTTCACTTCCTCTTTATGATTATATTTCAGGCATTTGAAGAGTGTTATCATCATATCCCCTTTCAGTCCCCTTTTCTCAAGGCTAAACATGTCCATTTCTTTCAGTCTTTCCTCGTATGGCTTGGTTATCATTCCTCATCCTTGCTGCCTTTCTCTGTACCTGTTCTAGTTTGTTTGCTTCTTTCTTAAAGTACGGAGGACTTTAAGAATTGGACATAGTACTCTAGATGTGGTGAAGGGACTGTGGTGGCTTACTGGTTAAGAAGCTGAACTTGACGCCTGGAAGGTCAGCAGTTTGATACCCGAGTGCTGCCAACAGAAAGGTCTGGGAGTGCCATAGGTTTGCCACCACTGACATGAGACATCTGGGAAAGGACCTTGCAGGTTGTAAACTGCACAAACTGCTTGAAAAGGGGAATGTGTTACAGACAGTTTTCCAGACAGGGGATTTAATTTCTAAACCAGATAAATGAATAATGGTATTTATAAATCACTATCATCTACAGTGTTTGTGGAGTTATGGGTTTTGTAGTCAAAAAAATATTTTTATAAACTCAAGTCCTGGCTAGCAGAATCTTTGCAGGACTTTGAGGAAAGCCATGGAATTGTGTCTCTGGTACTATCTTGTTTCAGTATAAATTGTTTATGCTGGACTCTGATCCCTCATCCTTAGAAGAGAATGGGCCCATTGGATTCCCATTTTGAACATCACCTCCTGTGCCACACAAATTATTCTCAGTAAGTTGTGTGTTGTGGTCAGGGTGCCTATAGAGGCAGGATCTTGATTCCCCCACACATACTTTTAAGGGGGGGATATGAGTAATTAAATCGACAACTACTCAAAAAAAATGATGAGCAAATAAATAAGTACTCAAAAAGTAGCAACTGCTATAAACACTGCAATCATCAGTAGAGACAAACATCAATGAAGGAGCTGAATGAATTCCGGGCTGCCAGGTTTTTAAAGGAACATTGAGTATTTAAGACCTCTTGTTCTCTGCATTTTCATCTTTGATGCTTTTGGCTGGCACAAAAAAAGACAGAATTAATGGCCTCTTGCCCTGGACTCCAACCCTTGCTTAATTCAGTAATATGCATCTGAAGCACCGCTCGGCGGCTGAAGAGATGTCATTTTCATGGTACACTAACTTCTCTTTTATAACGTTGCTGGGTAGTGTGCATAGAATCACTGTGTGTTTCCTTTTGTCATCAAGAGCAGCTGCTCCACCTATGCCATTGCTTTCAAAACTCTTGCAAGTTCCTGTTGTTCACTGGTTTTTACTCCCCCCCAAAAAAATCCACAAAAGTGAAGCTGCCGGGACTAGATCTGTAGATGGCACATTACTTCAGGCCAAATGAGCTGTCGTAAGTGGTATGTCTGTGTTTTCTGCTATGCATGGAAAAATCAGGACAGGACAGCTTTGATCTGGAAATGTGGCCTTTGCTCTGTTCACGTTGCTTTGAGTTTGTTTGTTTTTTAAAGAAAGGAATAATAAACAAAATTCCTGTAAAACAAAAAGTGGTCTGCAGCAGTTACTCCACATCAGAACATGGAATAATTTATTAATTAATGGTTATTAATTATCATTAAGGGCTGTACAGAACCTATCCCTCCCTACTAAAAAAAAAGGTTATCTTTTGGCTAGCATTACCCCTCTAGAAGTACATCAAGAGGTATATGAGCATTTATTTATTTTATTTTTATTTATTTATTTGCATTTAATATCCCGCCCCAATCGGGCGGACCCGACTCTGGGCGGCTTACAGCATAGCTCATAATATATATGGCCTTAAAATTCATAAAATTCATAAGAATTCATAAAAAATTTAAAACGTTAAACAGTAAAAACGGATAGAACCCATAATAACAGCTACCAGATGGGGGCGGATGGCTGCTCTTAAATTAGCCATCCCGTATGGGAACCTGCATTGCTATGTCCCCACACTTGACCCGCCAGCCATGTCTTCAGGCCCTTTCGAAAGGGCAGAAGCTCCGTCTGCAGGCGCAGCTCTGTCGGAAGGAGGTTCCAAAGGGCCGGGGCGAACACAGAGAAGGCTCTCTTCCTGGTGCTCGTGAGGCGAGCCTCCCTGGCCGATGGAGTAACAAGAGAGCCCCTCCGGTCCGCCCTGGTGGGACGGGCAGACATTCTTAGGGTGACGCGGTCTCTTAGGTATCCTGGCCCACTACCATGTAGGGCTTTAAAGGTAATGACCAGCACCTTGAATTGCACCCGGAGGCAAACTGGCAACCAGTGCAGCTCCCGGAGCAGTGGTGAGGCCCGAGCATAACGCCCGCACCCCATCACTACCCGGGCTGCCGCATTCTGGACCAGCTGAAGCCTCCGAATGGTCGCCAAGGGCAGCCCCATGTAGAGCGCATTACAGTAATCAAGTCTGGAGGTGACCAAAGCATGCGTGACCATGAGCAAGGCATCCCGGCCTAGGAGGGGGCGTAACTGGCGTATTACACGAAGTTGTGCAAAAGCCCTCCTGGCCACGGCTGCCACCTGCTCATTGAACAGTAGCCGTGAGTCCAGGAGGACCCCCAGATTACGCACCGGGTCTGTTTGGGGCAAAACTGCCCCATCCAGAACCAAAGCTGGTAACTCCCGTGTTAGCGCAGGGCCCCTTACCCATAGCCACTCAGTCTTGCCGGGATTCAGCTGTAGCCCGTTTTCCCCCATCCAGACCTTAACAGCCTCCAGGCACCTGGAAAGGACTTCCACTGCACCGCCTGGGTCCCCACGGGCTGAGATGTACAACTGGGTATCATCAGCATACTGATGATACCTTACCCCGTGGGAACGGATGATCTCACCCAGCGGCTTCATATAGATGTTAAATAGGAGAGGAGAAAGTACCGAGCCCTGAGGCACCCCATACTGCAGGGGCCTAGGGCTGGACATCTCCTTCTCCAGGCACACCGACTGGGTCCTGTCCCTCAGGAATGCGGAAAACCAGGACAGCACTGTGCCCTGGATCCCCAAGCCCCGGAGCCTTCCCAGAAGGATGCCATGATCGACAGTGTCAAAAGCCGCTGAGAGGTCGAGGAGAGCAAGGACAGACGGTTCCCCTCCGTCCCGCTCTCTCCAGAGATCATCCACCAATGCGACTAGTGCAGTTTCGGTACCATATCCGGGCCTGAATCCTGACTGAAACGGGTCCAGATAATCCGCTTCATCCAGGACATCCCGTAACTGCTGCGCCACAGCTTTCTCCAGGACCTTACCTAAAAAAGGTAGGTTAGACACTGGACGGTAGTTGGAAATTACCATAGGGTCGAGGGACGGCTTTTTTAAGAGGGGGAGCACCAAAGCATGTTTAAATGGTGCTGGGAAATGCCCCTCTTTTAATGAAGCATTAATAATCGCCTCGACCCAGCCACCTGCCACAGTCTTGGCAGTTTTAACTAACCAGGCAGGGCATGGGTCCAGTGCACAGGTCGTGGCGCGAACAGATACAAGAAGCCTGTCCACTTCCTCAGGGCCAACTGGCTCGAACTGATCCCAGATAACATGGCTAGACTGTGCCCTGGTCAACCCCAGGTCGGTACCTTCCACGCCGGGATTAAACTTCGAGCGGATCTGAGCGACTTTCTCCGCTAGATAATCCGCAAAAGCATCAGCAGATCCCTGCCAGCCAGGGCCCGGCCCCTCTTTGCCAAGGAGGGACCTGGTCACCCGGAACAGGGCCGCTGGGCGGTTATCTGCAGAGGCAATGAGGGCGGTGAAATATTGGCGTTTCACCGCCCCCATCGCCACTAGGTAGTCTTTAATAGCAGCTCTAACCAGTGTTCGATCGGACTCGCTCCGCGTCTTCACCCAGCGGCGCTCTCGGCGTCTCTTAGCTCGTTTCAGCTCCCTTAGCTCTTCTGTAAACCAAGGGGCAGATCGACCCCCACGAGCGTGGAGAGGCCGTAGTGGCGCGATTACATCCAAAGCTGCAGTCGCTCTCCTGTTCCAGGAAGCAACAAGGGCTTCGGACGAATCACTTTGCAGGTCAAGAGGACAACACCCCAGTTCCCGTTGGAATCCTTCTGGATCCATTAGTCGCCGGGGGCGGGCCCACTTAATCGGCCCTGCCTCCCTACGGTGAAGTCTTGCCCCCAGGAAGTCCAGAGTCACCAGATAGTGATCTGACCATGGCACAGGAGTGATGTCTAATTTCTGTACATTCAGATCACTCTGCCACAGCTCCGACAAAAAGATCAGATCCGGGGTGTAGCCACTGCTCCTGGTAGGACCCTGAATTACCTGGGTCAGGCCCACGGTTGCCATGGAAACCATGAACTCCCGAGCTACCTCCGAGCCGGTCCCCAATGATGGCAAATTGAAATCCCCCAGAACCATCAGCCTGGGGGTCTCCAATGCCAGCATGGAGACCGCCTCAAGGAGCTCAGGCAGGGAGTCTGCTACTCTGCAGGGAGGCAGGTACACGAGCAAGACTCCCAACTGACCTTTAGGGCCCACACGCAAGAACAGGGCTTCACAACCCAGAATATGTGGAGCCGTGGCCCTGGCCACTCCCAAGGACCTCCTGGCTACTATGGCGACTCCACCGCCCCTTCCCCTCTCCCTAGGCTGGTGCCAAACACCGAACCCGGCTGGGCAGAGTTCAGACAGGGGTACCCCATCCTCAGGCACCAGCCAGGTCTCGGAGATGCATGCCAGATCAGCCCGCTCCCCCAAGATCGTATCAGCGAGCAGAGGAGCCTTGTTGCAGACTGATCTGGCATTCACCAGCAGCAGCCTAAAGGAGGGGTCACTCTTGACCGGCTGCACAGGACCTAGAGGTGTAACCGAGGGGCTAGAACACGGGACAGCAACCAACCATCTGTCCCGCGTTCTCCGTGTGCGGCCCGCCCCTTGGTTCCCGACGTAGCACCCCATGCCCATAACCACACCAATTTGGGCCCCATGGAGCCTCCCAGGCCCAGCTGGCGGAGCCTGATCCCCCTTCTCTGGCTGGCAGGTCCTTCCACTTGTCTGCCCACATACCACCTTCTTCTCCTTGGGCACACAATCTCCAAAAGGTTCACCATCACTGCCCTAGATGATGGCTAAAATTGAGTAAAGCTCTAAACATGAAACCAGAAGAAGCTAGGGTAAATCTACAGAAAGAATAAACAGCACTCCTTGCCAAATGGATTAAAGGTGAAGAGTATCTCTAACCAGGTTAGGATTATGGCTGGGCCCTCTGCAAGTCACTTAATGGACTTTGAAAGTAGAAAGATCAAAGTATAATCAAGTAAAATGGGGGCTACTTGGATACAGATCTAGGCTAAGATAATGCCTTTAAAGTAGCCCAATTTTGGTCACAAATATTAGAATTATTTTAAATTGTGTTGACTTTTATCTATGTTTCATAAGCATTCTTAATTTAAAATTACACAACATTCAGATATGAATTCTTCTTTCATGTCCCCATCAAACCCTGGACTGCCAAAATGAAGCCACCTTCTTGGCTTTGTCTGTGGCCAAACTTAAATCCTCATTGGTACTTGTTTCTGGTTGTAACTGGCAGAACACCAGATGAGCCGGATTCTGTATCCCTCTACATTCACACAGTGTATTGTTGTCCGCCAGCAGCCCCACTTGCACATCTTGGTTTTACATTTAGGCATTCTGACCCTCAGCCTATTCAGGGTCTTCCTCGTTACGTTGGGGAAGTTGAGTTCCTTCATGTTGTTCCTTGTCCAGTGAGCTCCTTCCACCATCGTCTAATTTGGTTTTGCTCTTGTGGACCCTCAAGAGTCTTTGTTATTGCCATAAAGTTCTTCCTGGATCTGAGTTGTCATCCAATATGAATAAAGAAAAATCAACTGTCTCCTGGCATAAGCATTTGCCTGTGATGGGAAGTGAAGATTAGAACATTATCAGCTCTTCCATGGGGTTGAGTGAGCTGGTCATCTCATGTAACAGAGTTCACATTCCCTGGTTCTACCCCATCATCACTGAACATCTGCTACTTTGGATAATGTAGCCTATTGCAGAGGCAGCTGGAAAGCACCAAACACAGAGAGACGTTCACACAATTCCCCTAGATCAGTGGTGGTGAACCTATGGCACCATCACCCCAGCACACAGTTTGCCCCACCCGCTTCCTCCCTTCCTCCAGCAGAGTTCACCCCACCCCTCTGCCCAGCAGCCCAATGGGAACACTTCCTCCCTCTTTTGTCTTGAGTAAGGCAGGCAGCTGACATGCAGCGTGAAGATGTGGCACAGATGGCAGCCTGTTGAGTCTGTAGCAAAGGTGAGTTTGGGCACTCGGTCTCTAAAAGGTTCGCCATCACTGCCCTAGATGATTGTCCCACCATAGCTTAACTCAAGGACCCTTCAGAGTCACGTCTTACACAGAAATAGGGCTGTCGAGGTTGCTTTTCCCTTTTTCCATTTCCAGCTTCTCATAGTTTCTTCTTCTCATTTTCTTCTGTGTCCAACGATGGCAGAAGATTGGAGGTTCCAAAAGTGCCTTTGTGCCCACTACTGGTGCAGTGAATGGAGTAGCTGAAATGTGTGAGAACAACATGGTGATGTTTGAGTCTCAAGAGAGCTTTGGCGGGTCTGGTTTAATTGCATGAACTGCTTTATGTGGTATTGGGACATTCTAAACATTTTAAATTGGTTGCATTCTGCTAGTGCAAATGATGCTAAATGTTGGCTGGGACAGATCTCAGTAGCTAAGGATGTTGCAGGATCAACCTGTCTTGTAGGGGTGATGCACTTGTAGATTCCCTGTACTTGCTGAGGGCTAGATTAGTTGACCTTTGAGAATACTTTCCTGTCTTTGATTCAAGTGGAAAGCAGAAATGGTGAACACAGGTAACATTTGGTGGTCAGGCTGAAATCCAAAGGGAACATATAGAAGACATTGCCAACACAGTTATTAGGGTAAAGGTAAAGGTTGTCCTTGCTCAAAAGCCAGTGATAGCCATCTCTAGGGTTCAGTGCTCATCTCTGTTTATAGCCAAAGAGCCAGTGATGTCTGTGTCTGCAGACGTTTTCATGGACATGTGGCAGCCATGCCTTGACACCGGAGTGCATGGAACGATCTTTACCTTCCCACCAAAGTGGTACCTCTTTATCTACTTGCAATTTCTTGCTTTCAAACTGCTAGGTTGGCAGGAGCTGGGACAGAGACAGCATTCAGGTCTTGAACTGCTGACCCGCTGACCTTCCATTCGTCAAGTTCAGTATCTTAACCTCTAAGCCACCACAGTACCATTTAATACAGTTATTGGGGGACACTTAAGTTGATTCCCTCTGTTTTTGCTTTTTGCACTTAAGTGACAACGAGAGGTTTCTCCTCATGTTTAAGGTATAGACAAGGACACTGCACAATAGAAACAGCCTTTGATCTTCAGACTTGTTATCTATGTGGAGAAAGCAGCCATAAAGAGAGGAAACCTAGGTGGACTTACCTAATTGTGTTGACAACACCACATCCTGTAATGTTTGAAGAAGGCTCAGTCCCAAAGAACAGTGTTATCCATACACACCCATCAGCCCAAGTGGTCTCTTTCAAAGACAATAAATGCCTTCTTGCCCCCTGGAGAAAGTTTTGACCATCTTTTATTTAGATGACACTTGATTTGGCACAACAAAGTTTGATCCCTCCAGTGTTGACACTGGTTTTTAGGGCTGTAAATTCAGCACATGTCCCATTTATTGATCATGCCCAAGATATCCATTTTGAGAAAGCCAGTACTCAATCTATTAGAGGAAATGACTGGTCGTATTCAATTTGTTACCTTTGCCATTTTGTCCTATGAGATCATAATTGATCCTGGTAATAGAAATGGAAAATAATTAGCCATTTCCTCCATGCCGTAAGGGTGGCTGTTAGTTATACTGGAAGGTGGAAGGAAATTCTCCTTCTTAATATTGGGATAAGCTCCTAGCAACCAAGCGGAGACAAATAGGATGATGAAATGAGCAGATAGAAGGCAAGAAAAGATGGGCAGATAGATAATAGGTTTTGCTTTAAAATTGAGTGACTTCGATTACAGAATGTGATGATGCAAAATGATGATGTTGATGAGTAGGAAGACAACAGCAACAGAAATGTGAAGCAAGTGGCCTATGGAAGGGTGGAATTATTTTGCTATGCCTTTCATTTCTTCTGTGGTATTTGCAGTTGCTGTAGCCAACGGGAAAGTGAGATGCACAAACTAATTTTATGAAATAGTAGCTGTGTTAGTCTGTGGTTCAGGCATATCAGAAAACAAAATAAAAACACTGTAGCACATATAGCACTAACTGCTATATTTTTATTGTTAGCTTTTGTGGATCAAGTGCACTTCTTCAGACAAGGAGTGAAACTTACAGGCATGGTTTATATACACCAAATTCAGGGGTCAAGGGCCTGCTCAAGCAGGATGACAGACAAGCAAAAACAACAATACAGCTTCCCACAGCCATCAGCAACAATAGATTATTCAGATTAGCTCTAAATGTCTCCCTTTCAATCTCAAAGGTGCGGATCAACCGCTTACCTGCATGTCAGAAAACAAACAAAAACACTGTACCTGGTTACTTCCTGTTTTGCTAAAGAGAATTAGCAGGAAGGTTGTAATATAATACAGTAATACCTCGGATAACACTAAGACTTGGTTCCACAAGTCTTGGTGTTACCCAATTTTTAGTGTTATCCGATGCATGTTAAAATCCTATGGGATGTATCGGATAACGTTAAAGCTCCATAGAGATACATTGTAACCGCACAGGCTTTAGCAGTTGTTATCCGATCCATCCCATAGGACCTTAACGTTATTCGATCCAATTCTCCTCCCCAGATTACTTAACATTATGTGATTTTAGCGTTATCCAAGGTAAATGTTAACCGAGGTATTACTGTATATAAAATATCTAGCAACATATAGCAATCTGTGTATCAAATTTGATAATGTCCCAGAAACTCTTCGCTAATATTTAATCCCTGTGATGGGTGTCTAACAGATGGATTTTTTGGAATAGTAGCCGTGTTAGTCTGTGATTCAGGCATATCAGAAAACAATATAAAATAAACAAAATAAAAATAAAATAAAAAACACTGTAGCACTTTAAAGACTAACTGCTTTATTTTTATTGGTGTATAAAAACCATGCCTGTAAGTTTCACTCTTTGTCTGAAGAAGTGGACTTGATCCACGAAAGCTAACAATAAAAATAAAGCAGTTAGTCTTTAAAATGCTACAGTGTTTTTTATTTTATTTTTATTTTATTTTGTTTTCTGATATAACAGATGGATGTATTTGATTTCTGCTGTTTCCCTTTCAATCCTAGTTTTGTAATTTCTCTGTTCCAGAATTATAACTTTCAGGTCTTGGATAGAGTGTCCAGTTAGATTGAAGTGGTTTGAGTCAGGCTTCTCTGTGTTGCCATTCTGGATATCTGATTTGTGCCCATTAATTCTTTTGCGTAAAGATAAATCACATTGGCAGAAGCACAAGTAAAACTGCCTTTAATGTTGTATGTGGTGTCGTTGGGTCCAGTAATACTGTTTCTAGAGTGAATGTTGGGGCATAGTTGACATCTGGATTTGCAGCAGGGTCTAGTTCCCAGCTCTGCTCCACTTTTGTGTTGTCTGTTGTGTGACAATAATTGTTTGAGATTGGAGGATTGTCTATAAGCGAGTAGGGGTCTGTCACCAAGGGCTTTGGAAAGCGAAGCACTCTTGTCCAAGATGGGTTGGAGATCCCTCATTATGCATGTGAGGGATTTAAATTGAGGGCTGAAGGTGACAAATGGTAGTGTGCGATTGCTTTCCCTTCTGGGCCTGTCTTGTAGTAGATCACTTCTGGGTATTTGTCTAGCTCAGTTGATTTGTTCTTTAACCATATTGGATGGGTACTGTAGTTTGAAAAATGCATTTTGTAAGTCCTTGAGCTTGGCATCTCTGTCATGTGGGTCTGAGCAGATGCAATTATACCTGAGGGCTTGGCTGAAGACAATGGATTTTGTTGTGTGTTCTGGATGGACCTGGATTCATGCAGGTAGGTAGGTACATCTGTCCGTGGGTTTGTGATATAGTATGGTACCAAGATGTCCATTTTGTAGTTTCACAGTGGTATCCAGGAAATTTACTTGTTGTGTAGACTTGCCCAAACTGAGTTTGATATTTGGATGAAAATTATTGAAGTCTTGGTGGAATTTCTCCAGGGTTTCCAGATCAAAAATATGTCATCAATGTATCTCAAATAGACAAGTGGTTTATAGGCACAGCAGTTAAGAAAATGTTCTAGATCAGCCATGAATATATTAGCATACTGTGGAGCCATGCGAGTACACATGGCAGTTCCGTTGATCTGGAGGTAGGTTTCATTGTTGAAGGTGAAGTAATTGTGTGTAAGTACAAAGTTGCACAGAGAGGTGACTGTGTGGGCTTCATTTTTGTTTTGAATGATGTTCCTTATGGCTTGTAATCCATCTTTGTGTGGAATGTTGGTGTACAGAGCTTCCACGTCCATTGTAGCTAAGATGGTGTTATCCGGGAGGTCATGTGTGTGTTGAAGTTTTCTTAGAAAGTCTGTGGTGTCTCTTATGTAGCTGGGTACGTTGGTGGCATATGGTTTGAGAATGGAGTCCACATATCCAGATATTCCAACGGTGACAGTGTTGATGCTTGAAACTAATTTTATTCTCGCTATTCTGCCATTCCTCATGATGAAGCTACAGATTACCAATATCTGGAACCACAGATCTAAAATTGCACATTCCATATATACCTGCAGTCACATATGATGACAGATGCCTGAAGCGACAAGTATCTGAAGCCACAGGTTACCATGGCCTCTTAAGATGACAATAAAGATGACAAAGATCAACCGAATGCATGTTTATTCCCTGAAAATGTGAATTTATGTTTTTAACTAGGACCTGTGCAAGTCCTGAGCAAGTCCTTAATTACCAGCCAGAAACCGTAGCAGTTGGACTAATTTGGACTAATTTGGGGTGACCAGGTTCAATGTTGGGGTGAAACAAAGTGAATTTGTGAATCAAATTGTTCCCATATCACAACTCAAATTGGACTGGGTAAGGTACAGATCACTTCAGTATTCCCCCCCTTTTTTTTTCTGAAGACGAGCAAGAACCAAATATACAAACATTCCAGTTTATATCTCTGAGTTGTCTCTGGATCTAATTTGCACACACATTCCGTTCTATTTCAGGAACTTTTCTGAAAGCAGACACAGATGCAGATATACAGCACAGGGCAAGCTAAGTTAAGTTCTTGTTCAGGTCACCAAAAGAAAAAATGATCATTTATTGGCTTTTAGCTACAGGAGCCATAGGATGTCTTCGACCCCTCCAATTTCTTGTAATGTTTTTGATAGATGATGCTTTGATATATTTTTGATAGGTGATAATTGATATTTTGTTATGTAATATTTGTAGTTTCTGAGGCATTGTTTCACTTTGAGCTGCCCAGAGTCGCTATAAGCGAGTGGGGCGGCATATAATTTGGATGATGACGACAACGACAACAACAAGGGGGCTGTCATGCAAAAGAGTGAAGCCGGCTTTTGAAATTTCACAGGTTTACTTACTCCTGTAGGATATGTCACATTGCCAGATTTCATGCAATCCATCCATCCATCCATCCATCCATCCATCCATCCTTCCATCCATCCATTTTTGTTAAAATATGTAACCATTTTGGGTTTTCTAGTTCATTTTGTTGTGCCAAGCCAGCTAGGGAATTCTGGGACGTCTAGCTGTACTTTTCAGAGTGCTGCAAAATGTAACAGACAAGCAAACCAACGAACACACTATTCTTTTTAGCAGGGAGATGACTTGTATCCCCCATAAGTCATGTTAAGACTCTGATTTGAGAAATGAAGGTCCAGCTGAGCTCTTAGCTGCCAGAACTCGCAATACAATAGAGCAGGGAGAGTTTTGTCTATCAAGTATGCCATGTTTTGAGCTGCTGAGATTTATTTTCTTTGTTAAGAAAGCAGGGTGTCTCTGGATTGTCATTTTGTGAACTGAGATCCTCCTTCTTTCTCTTCCTTCACCCTACTGGGATGGGTGCTAGAAGACAGTGTTACCGCTCAGCTTGAAAATTTCTTTTTGTGGGCTACAGTAGAAAAATCCTCACTAGCACTGCCTGAGAGGTTATGGGATTTTTAAACTCTCTCGGTTACCTTCAAGGACCAGATGGTCATTTCACCCTGCTTGCACATTGGTAGCTTCCATTTTGTCCCAACAGCTTCAAAGGGGTGGTCATTTTGTTTCTCAAAATCCCTTGGCGGGGTGGGGGCTCATGAAATGATGCCATGAGCCAGATCCAGCCCACAGGCCTTAGGTTGGGAACCCCTGGTATACCCCACAAGTGATGTTTCCAAGCCCTAGATGAGGCAAACTTTGATCAAGATGGCATTCAGAGCATGAATTGCCAACCTATTTCCTTCCTAATACTACCCAGGTAGTATGTGATAGCAGAGTAAAACTCATTCAAATAATGCATGTGGCTATTATTAATAGAACAGGGCAGCATAAACCAATGGGTGTGGAGTGGAGACTAAATTCATTTTATTGAATGTCATGGTGTTAGCAACTGAGTAGGTGTAGGATGGTGGAGGATGGGTGTCCCTGGTGTGCAGTGGTCCATTGGGTCATGAAAGGACAGAATCGACTGTGCGAATGAACAACAACAACAGGCAGAGTGCTGCTTTGTAATGGGTTTGTTCCTGCAGCCTAACACAGTGAAGCACAGTCATATGCTGAGCATTTTCCAATGAGGATGAGAAAATCGGAATTATGCAACCATGAAGAGGATTCTTTTGTCTTGTGTTGTCTCATTTTCTTCCACACAACAGCTTTTAAGGAGGGAACCGTCTGATTCAGAATTGCACCATAAGATACTTGAAAACCAACAAGAATCCTTAACATCAGTCTAATTGCCAGATTATGCGTGCACTTAATTTTTATGTTTTTACTGAGAGGAAGAGAGAATGCTATCCAGTGTATAGAAACATCTTTACAGCATCCAAATGTCTGTGCTGTAAAACACTTCTGTGTGCCCTTGGTTTGGATGGCTGTTGAAAGTATTTTTTGCTCTTCTGTTGCAAACATGTTCTCTGTTGTCTCTTTGGTTTTGAAAGGCACACAACTCAACAAGAGACCAACAAAACTATCACAACATGTACAAATGCTATCCGACAGCTGTCTGAGGTCATCAGAAGTTCCTCTCGGGTAAGTGACCTTTGAGATTGTTCCAGGCAAAGTTCTTGTTGGTTCATAGTCCACTAAATATCTACCTAGAAAAGAGTTTACTGGGATTGTGTATAGGATAGCAAACAGAAAGCTTTTGCAGGTGTTTCTTGGGTTTTTTCCCCCCTCCCATAGGAGACAGTCTGGTCAGGTTATCTTGCTATGGTAATAGAGTATACCATATTGCCAATGGCTCAACACCAATCATCAGGCGGTGGTTAACTAACCTGGCAACCCTGAGGATGGAAGGCAGCAGCTTCATCAATACTGGTCTGGGGCTGATGAGGACTTTGTGTGCCAAAAGGGCTCAGGGCTAGAAAGTGATTCACTGGATCAGTGTCATGGGTGTCACGCTGCAATGTGGGAGGCAAATGGAAGGCCATGGCATTATATTGTGCCCAGGACAATCTTCATGGCTGATCACCTTGTGGATAGCCAATATTCAGACTTGGATATGGAAGAAGAAGAAGAAGAAGAAGAAGAAGAAGAAGAAGAAGAAGAAGAAGAAGAAGAAGAAGAAGAAGAAGAAGAAGAAGAAGAAGAAGAAGAAGAAGAAGAAGAAGAAGAAGAAGAAGAAGAAGAAGAAGAAGAAGAAGAAGAAGAAGAAGAAGAAGAAGAGGTATCTCTGAATATCTAATTCACTGGTATTCAATAGTTGTAATATTTTGGGAAATTGTTTGGCTCATAAATGTAGATTCCTTTATATTTGTTCTTTTGCACTTGCTGCATTTATATCCTGACTTACTTTCAAAGGGCTGAGGAGAATGTAGGGGGATATTCACTACTTTATCCCCACAACAGCCTCATAAAGAAGGTTGACCTGTAAATATGCTTGACCCAGGATCACCCATTGAGCTTTATAGGCAAGTGAGGGCTTTGAACCTAAGTCTCCTAAGTCATTGTCCAACATCCTTACTACTACACCACACTGCCTTAGGCAGTCTGATGCCTACCAGATCAGGACTTTGTTCTGATTTTATCCCTTCCATGTAGGCTTTGTTCATGTCAGAGGCAAGACCAGCATATAATAACGTACAAAGCTAAAATTAACATATCTAAAATAAAAAAGGAATTAAAAGGGCTAGATCAGGGTGCCCAAATTTTTCAGGGTGCAACCCAGTCACGTGGTTCAGGGGACTAGTTACTATGTCCCATGGGCTGGATCCTGACCTAAACACCAATTTATCCGGCCTGTAAAGCCCTCATCACTCCCGGAAGTGGAAGTAAAATGTGCCTGTCCTGTTTTACTTCCATTTCCGGGAGCGACAAAGGCTTCATGGGCCAGATGAATTGGCATCGGGGGCTGGATCCGACTCACAGGCCATAGTTTGGGCACCCCTGGGCTAGATAATATCAGGCCACATCACTAGCATTTCCTCTTGCCAACCTAAGGTCCTCCTCAGTGCACGTTGAGGAGCATCATGTGCATTGTATCATATGGGGGATAGTTTATTCTTCTCCACATTAACACAGGCTGTCTTACTCTTTCATGTTCTGCACTACAGCCGTCATTTGCTCATTCATCCATCCACCCTTGTTGTTGTGTGAAGGAAACGAACTCCTAGTAACATTTAAACAAATCCTCTCCGTCTGATAAATATGGAGCCCTACAAGAAACTTGCCAATTATTACAAATAAACACCCTTTGAAAATGTGGGTTCAGAGTATATTCTCACCACCACCACCCATCCCCAGAAGCAGCAAACTGTGGGATTATTCAGTTGCCACATGAAAGCTGAGGTGAGATAAAATAAATGGTTTCTTTTTGTGGACTTTTTATTGAGAAGCAGGAAATTGGCTGCTACTCGTACATCTTGAAACATTTTCTGGGACACAAATTGGGTCCAATGGGGAGGCGAATGAAGACAAGTCAAAAGGAAAGGGAAAAACGAAGGAGAAGAAAGCAAATGCATGATACATCAGTGCCATTGCTATCAACCATGGGAGCATAGCAAAAGCGAACAAAAAGCCAAACAACTGGAGGGAACTATTTAAAAAAACGAAAGAGAAGTAAGGATAGTGTAGCTGAAGATGGAAGGCAACATCAAGGTTTCTGCCTGAAAAACAAGCATAGCCCTCCATCTTGGCATCCTATAATAGCTCCCTAGGTTCCCTACTCAATTAACATGACAGACATGTTGCCTATCCTTCCTTCTTTTCTCTTAGTGCTGTGTTGCTTGAATAATTAAGCCTACAAATTTTGTTGCAAAGACCTACATTTTCTCCCTCCCCTCCTTCCTACAAAACAAATGGGTCTATTGGTCTATCAGTTTGCTGAGACTCCATGGTCCTCTTGGGGATCTCCAGACAGTATTTCAGAACTCCTTTCTCATAAGATTTCTATTGGTGTGAAGACAGCTTCTGTTGATCTAAAGCTTTGCAACTGGTTCCTTCCAGCTCAGTTATTCTGAGCCCTTTTCTCCTGCAGCTGAGGTGAAGAGAAGGAGAGAGAAGGTGGTAGAAGTACAGACAGGACACTTTATCTCATTGTGATAGGTTGAATTTAGTTGTAGATTTTTCTTTTATCATCACATTTCTTTGGAAAACAAACAAACATAGCTGTGTGGTCCTTGCACAATAAAAAAGCAAAGGCAGGTGGTACCTTTATTGGACTTCTTCTTGTTGTTCTTCCTCTTCCTCCTCCTCCTCTTCTTTAATTCTTTTATCCCTTTGGATGTGGAGGAATTAGACCAGTAAATAGCTTAAACAAAACAAAACCTGAACTTTTCACACACTTCTGTCTATGAAAACAGTAAGAACAATAGCTTTACTTCCATGTTGCTCTTCTGAAAAATACTATTAGTGCTGTATAGTATGAATCAGCATATATGAAACAAATGATGCAGCTCTTAATGAATCATGGGGATTATTACTAGCTGCCTCAAACCTATCCCACTGAAAAAGTCAGGATAAGTTGTTTGTCATCAGGATGATAACAATAGAAATTACTATTAGTGTACTCTTTCGGCAGTTCACAAGGTAACTAGCATTTTACCCCCAACATACTGAGCATTTATTTTACCAACCTCAAAGGATGGAAGGACGAGTCAACCTTGTACTTGTCTGGATCAAACTGACAAAGTTAGCAGTTTTGACTGCAATACAACAGTTTAACCACTATGCCATCAGTATGCTTATTGTCTGTGCATCAGCTGAGAACACAAGACCCCTTTTGGCTTCCCTCAGGACAAAAGAGAGTGAGTGAGAGGAAAGTCAAAGAAGAGAAAGAAACAGAAGGAGTTTGTCTCATGAGAAGGAGAGGGGATGTTCAACCCATGAGCTATAAGTTAGGAATGGTACCTCTGTGCCAGACCTCTGTGGTTCTGGCAGTTACTTTCAAATTCAGATGAACCCCTCCAAATTAAAGAATGTGCCTAGCCCATTGTTTCCCAACCTTTGATTTTTGGACTTAAATTCCCAGTCAATCCCCCAAAGCATTGATTAGCCAATGCACTGACTTAGGCTTCTGGAAATTGAAACCCCCCCCTGTGGGGCATGTGCCTCACATCAGGAACCACTGGTTTAGCCTGTGACTGATGTCTTTTCATCTGACTCTTTGTGCCAAACAATTCCTGATGACAGTAATTAGAAGAGACTTAGCTTTGCTGTCCAACAACAACATAATAGCCAAAAATTGAGTTTGGCTGTTCCTCTAAACTGTGGCTAATAGAAGCCTTCACCAGTTTGTCAACTTGCTCAGCGGAGAGATCATTTTGCTTTCTGTTTTGTTGGGTTGCTTCTTCTTATACTCTGGTATTGATTTTTCGATGACATCTGAAGAGTGGAGATAAATAAATATACAAAATACAGTACACTCTTTAGATAAAAATGGAACCTACTGTGCAGTGTCACTAGTCAAAAGCAAGCCCAAATGAACTCAATGAGACTCACTCTCAGGTAAATGTGTATTGGATTCCAGATATTCTGAGCAAAAGATAAGCTTTGGGGGAGCAAAATATTAACCTTTAAAAAAAAAATCTTACTCCGGCACAGTCTACATCTCTTTGCAATTGTCTTTATTTCCATCTGCTTAAGGACAGTTTCCCTTTGTTTGCTTGTTTGTTCGTGCATTCTTTCATTTGTTTTTTTGTTCATACTCCCCCCCTTTTTTTTGCAGTGCAAAATGGAGGAGGTCTAGTTCTGCTGCTGAATGCAGGCTTTAGGCCAGTGGTGCTGAACCTATGGCATGCGTGCCAGAGGGGCCCTCAGAGCAATCTCTGTGGACACATGTACCACCACCCCAGCACAGAGTTTGCTCTGCCCCTCTGCCTAGGTGCTCAATGGGAACACTTCCTCCCTCCCCTAGCAAAGGTTTGCCCGCCCCTCTGTCCAGCAGCCCAATGGGAGTGCTCTCTCCCTCCGTTGTCTGGGGTAAGGCGGGTGGCTCACATGTGTGTGAAGATGCAGCATGGATGGCACTTGGGCACTCAGTCTCTAAAAGGTTCTCCATAACTTCTTTAGACCAAAGGTTCTCAATTGCTGGCTCTCCGGATTTATTCCAGTTCATGAGTTTTGACTTAGTGGATGCCCATTCCTTCAGTAAGTATGCTCAGAAGAAAACCAATAGTTGGGTTAGGCCCAAATTCCCAAATTTCCAGAGGTGGGAAAAGTTTTGTGAATACTATGTGATAAGTATACCCCTGTAGTTCAGGAAGACCCATTTTACCTCCTCACCATGTAATCAATTCAGCACCCAAAGTGTTTCTGAGATTTCTTACTTCCAGACAGCTGGTCAGATTTTCCAAAAATCACAATAGCCTTTTATATCCTGCTGGCATTTGACCATCTTTTCCTTTTCCATAGCAAGAGCGACTTCAGTCAGATCGCCTGAAGAATCAACTGTCTGATGCCATTCAGCGGTATGGATCCATACAGAAGGTAAAGCAGGATTCTGAGGCTGTATTTCTATAGAACAAAAAACGGTGTTGGAATAGGCAGGATCACCTTATTTTCAAGTGAAGGCTGCCCCTTTCATATAGTGCATCCCTACCCATAGGCAGAGTAGGCAAGTGACAGGAACCAGTAGTCAATCCACTAAAAATGGGGGGATTCTGTTTAGAAAGGTAACTCCTGACTAGGGCTTAGACCAGTGTTTCCAAACCTTTGGTTTTTGGACTTCATTTCCCAGAAGCCTAAGTCAGTTCCTCAAAGCACTGATCAGCAAATGTACTGAGTGAGACTTCTGGGAATTGAGGTCCCCCTGTGGTTGGTTTACATGGGCATACAATAGCAATTACACTTATATCCCCTCCCCTCCATAGCACTTAGTCCACTCTTTGGGTAGTTCACAAGGCAATTAGCATTTTGCCCCAAACATGCTGGGAGGATCGAACTCACAAAGTCAGCAGCTTTGGTTGGAGTACAGCAGTTTAACTGCCAGAAAATGGGGCAATTCCCATTCCCAATTCAGCCAGATCACTCTTCTAGGAATCCAGCCTTGGTGAAAATCTGTTGACTTGGTTCATCATAAGCGCGCCTCTTCAGTTTTTATTCCACATGCACTGAATTTATGTATCTACATATATTTTTGACAACACTCATACCTTTGTAATGACTGTTCCTTTCATTCAACATGCTCTATCCAGCATTTGACTCCCTCCCTATACATTTATTTTTAATGAATTGCAATCTGACACAATTAGTTATTGCATTATTTCCCCTTCAATGGTGTGCTTGCATCAGGGAGCTGTTTGCGAATGGCAAATTGCCACTTTCCCCTACTTTGCAGCTGTCAGTTTCTAAACATGAAGCTTGTTTTGGAGAACTCTTCCGTACTTGAAAGTTTATAAGGCTTCTCGTTTCTTCAAGGCCTAAAACCCTTCCAAAATCATCCCCCACTTTTGACTTAATCATGCAGTTAGTTTGTTGCCTCCGTTTTATTCCTCTTCTTCCCCAATCCCTGGAAATGAACAAGAGTCTAATGCATTTCAATTTTATCCTGACCAGCTACTGTACGAGTATATATTTTTTTTCTGTATTGGCAGAAAATTGCAGAGAAATCCAAAGCTCTTCTTCCCAAGGGACCGAAAAGTACGAAGCAGGTAAGTGTGAAGTATTTATTTAGCTTGAGAGTACAATAGATTTTGAATTGGCATTCTAACCTCTATTTTCTGTTCAGCGTTAGTTGGCCAGGTTTTATGTGATGCAACCTGCTTTGTGTGGAGTTTGTTTTAAAAGATATTTCAGTGTCATCTCTAAAATAATTGGATCCCTAGGCAAAAATATAGAGTGGCACTCTTAGTAAAGGTAAATTTCTCCCTTGCCTGAAAGCCAGTCATGTCTTACTCTTGGGTAGGGGTCCTCAAACTATGGCCCGCTGGCCGGGTCACCAAAATATCCAGCCTCATCTTCACTGTGGCCATGGGTGGTGCTGCAGGCTTGGCATGTCCCTGCCAGTGCCCCGTAGCAGGGCAGATGTTGTAAGGAGCTGCTGACAGCAAGGCTGGGTGAATGAGGCAGGCAGGCGTATCCCTGCCAACACTCTGCAGCAGGGTGAATGTTGTAAGGAGCTGCTGCCGGAAGGTCTGGATGAGCAAGGCAGACATGTGTGGTGGCAGTGACGGCTAGTAATGGTGAGGGTGGGTGGAGGAGCCACCTGGGCAGGCCAGGCAAGGTCACAGGCACCACAGGCCCTCACCTTTGCTGTGGTTGTGGGTGGCACTGCAGGCAACACCTCAATCCTTGTCTCCTCCGCTTGGTCCTGAAGAAGTGTCCCACAGTGTGGAAAAGACCCCTACCGTCCACGTTGCAGTAGCCCGTGCTGCAGCAAGTGGCAGCACAATGGACATCCTGCCGCCACCTCCCCCCCCCCCCGCGCTGCTGCCGCCAGTGACCCAAGTCCAAAAGCCAAAGTTTGGGGAACACTCCTTTAAATGCTATGGAACAGTATACAAGTGCATTTGCTAATTGCTAAAAGTGCCACCAAAGGTTGAAAGCAAGAAATTGCAAGTAGATAAATAGGAACCATGTCAGTGGGAAGGAAGGATGGATGAGTGGGTGACTGACTGACTGAATTAATTAATTCAGAAATGCAAACATTGGTGGTGGTAGGGGAATCCATCTTTTGCAGTCTTCTGCATGTGCCAATCTGCACCTATTATTCCTCCTTAGTCCCGCCTTTTTAATGCATTCTTTTAATCTGTAAAGCAAAATAAAACAAGGAAATTGATGGTATAAAACTAGTGTTGCTGTTAAGACAGCATTACTGTTTATTTTATTTTTCTTCATGTACAATGGCCAGAGAATTCACAAAGCCCATCTCCCTGAGCACCAGTAATTTCTGTGCATTATGCTTCAATGGAGGCTGTAAAATTAACAACACAGAAATCCCTGCATATTCAGAAATTGGAAGATGACGTCTGCTTCCTTTGAGACCAGATGCCTGAGATATTGGAACTGTTAAAATAGCTTTTACATTCTAGGCAGATTGTGGTCCATTCCTTCTGGGTCTCAGGAGGTGAATGTGCTGAGGGGAGGGGGAGATCATGGATCTGAAAAGGCTCATCAGGTATCAATTCACAAGAGATTGTGTAGATAATTCTTGTGCAGGTGATGGAAAGATGAACCAAGGGGTGACATGAAGAAAGGGAAAATGTGACTGTGAAAGTCCCTAATCTACAACTTCGTACAAGCCCTTAACTGAGTTCTCATCTCTCAGATTGTGCTGATTTTGTTGTTATTACCTGCCATCAAGTCACCTCCAACTGATAGCAACCCTTTGAATGAGCATTCTCCAAAATTTCCCTTCCTCAACAACCTTGCAAACTCAAGCCTGTGGCTTCCCTTATGGAGTCAATCCAGGTTACATTTGGCCTTCTTTTCGGGTTGCCTTCACTTTTCCCATCATTGTTTTTCCATAGAATGTTCATCCTATGTCCAATTCTGGGCACCACACTTTAAGAAAGATGCAAACAAATTAGAGCAGGCTAAGAGAAGGCTGGCATGGATTATCAGAAGACTGGAGGAAAGTTATTCTAAGATTATATCTCACCTGATATTTGCTTAGTAGTACAGTAATACCTCAGATAACGTTTACCTCGGATAACGCTAAAATTGCATAACGTTAAGTAATCTGGGGAGGAGAATTGGATCGAATAACGTTAAAGTCCTATGGGATGGATCGGATAACAACCGCTAAAGCCTGTGCGGTTACAATGTATCTCTATGGAGCTTTAACGTTATCCGATCCATCTCATAGAATTTTAACATGCATCAGATAACACTAAAAATTGGATAACACCAAGACTTGTGGAACCAAGTCTTAGTGTTATCTGGGTTTAACTGTATTACACTGCCACAAAGATAGAGCGGAAGATCTTTACTTAATCTCCCACATTTATCCCCCCCGATTTCTCTGGTTAATCTAAAATTTGGATTTGGATTTGTATGCCACTCTATTCACCAAAGCGACTCAGAGCGGCTAACAACACAGATAATATACAATACAGTCTTACAATCTCAAATATAGATGTAACCGCATAATATAAATATGACACATAATGTAACACAATACAGTCAATAAATCTAACTGTACAGTTAATAAATCTAAGATAAAAAAAGATGAAAATACAATCCAGTCAGGGAATACAATCCCTATAACAATATACCCTTTTAAAAAAGTCAACTCCCTCCTGCTGAGAAAAGTTATCACTATCTAAAATAGATTAATATTACTCTCATATCTGTAGTGTTTATAGTTTGTTCTCCGGCAGTATCTTTTGTGCCACTCAGCCTGTGGGTTTTGATGAAAACTGAGTGGGTCAAAACATACGTATGTGATGTGGCTGAGAATAAACCAGTGACAAATAAAATCACCTGGCAGGCATTCTGTGGTTGAAATCCTGTGGCTCATCTCTCTGTAGGCCACAGGGTCAAAATCATCATCATCAGCAAATTAACAATTCCTCAAAGAAAGCATTTGATCCATGGAGATTTGTTGTGGTGGCACAGTGGTTAAACTGCTGTACTGCAGCCAGAAGGTTGTGAATTCGATCCTGAGTAAGAGACAAGATTGACTCAGCCTTCCACCCTTCCAAGGTTGGTAAAATGAATACCCAGCATGTTGGGGCAAAATGCTAATTAACTTATGAACCACCCAGAGAGTAATAATAATAATTCCATGTCTGAAATTATTCTGCTTCGAAAGGATTTTTGCTGGAGAAACTCCGCTCAGAGGATGCTCGGATGAGGCTCCTTTCATGTCCCCAAGATCTTTCCCACCAAAGTGGTCCCTATTGATCTACTTGCAATTTCTTGCTTTCAAACTTCTAGGTTGGCAGGAGCTGAGACAGAGACAGGTACTCAGTCTGTCATGCAATACCAGTGTCTCAAACTGCTGACTTGCTAGCCTTCTAGCTAACAAGGCAAGCTTCTTAATCACTGAGGCAATGCAGCCCCCACCCAGGGAGTGCACTGAGTGCTATGGCATGGTATATAGGTGTAATTGCTATTTTTATTACCATCATCATCCTCTTGAAGCTGCAGAGCAGGATTTCAACTGACGTACCTGGGAAACATTGGAAGACTAGTTTCAGGAGAAAAGTTGTGACTCTGAGGGCCCAAACACCTTTCTTATTCTGGACTGAGCATCCGGGTTGCTCACTGGAGGGGAAATCGGGTTCAATTTACTGTTCTTTGTTACCATGCAAGGGAAGATTAGATTTTAGATTGTCCTCATAGCTGAATGGGTACAAAATTAAAATTGGTTGAGGGGGAGGGATAGCAGCTGCCTGTTGTGACCCTTCTCAATCCCAATGATCTCTTCCATTCCTTGTGTACCTCCAGCTGCATTTGTGATGGCTTTAAATCAAGTCTCATTCCCATCGGAAAGGTCATACAGTGATGGAAGTCTCATCCAGCTTGGCCTCTCATTTCAATGTGAAAGGCCTTCTTTTAATACCCACAGAGATGGATTATTGACAAGGAGGGAAATTGTATTCTTCTAAACCCACTTGATGGACATGTATAACATGATTAAAGGGGGAAATGCCACCAATTGTTGTTGCTTTTAGTTTCTTGTTCTGGTGCTTCTTCTATCCCATCCTTTGAAAAGTTGGTTAGCCTTTGGCCACTGGAAGAATGCCTGGTAATAATCATGAGTCCTCAAATCAATTCTAACTTTCAGAGTTGTGGTTCCCTTGGTTTGATCTGGCATTAGAAAAATTAGCCGAAAAGAATGCCACCCAGGGTATGCCCGATTATATTCACCATCTTTGAGGAGGCTCTGTCTATGTACCCTCTTGTTGGTATCACTCCGCCAAAGTTCAGAAGAGAAGTAGCAGTGGACACTGAGAGACTAAGCAAGAGAAGGACCCTCAATATCTTCTGAATGAAGATGAGCCTCAAGTCCACCAGATCAGATCCAGAAAGAGCTTTATGGCAAGAACAAACATCCTTGATGGTACGCAAAAACAAAACCATACATCACTTGGAGGACCCCGAAGAATCTGAGGGTTGTAGTCTCTAAATGCAAGACCAACATCCTCAAGTGGCGGCTGCTGGCAGACAACAACACACTGTGTGAATGCAGAGAGATACAAAATCCAACTCATTTACTGGTCTACCGATTTGCCAGAAACATGCACTGATGAGGAATTAAGTTCGACCAATGACAAAGCCAAGAAAGTAGCTTCATTTTGCCACTCCAGGGTTTAGTTGGGACACAAAAGATGAAGAAGGGATTGTGGTTGTTTTTGGATAGAGACTATTCACAAGTCATTTGCTGTTCCTTTCATCTTTGGTGGTGTGCTGGGATTACAGCTTGCTCAAAGCTTTTCTCCCAGGAGCACAGTGGAGAACTGAACTCCTGATGTTGGGTTCTGCAGCCAGATACATAACCACTGAACTATACTGTGAGCTGGAAGGAATGCAAGAAGTCTCCCACCCCCACCCCCCCAAAAGCATTAATGGAACTGAAGATACAGCTGTCAAATTCCTGTGAGGTTTGAAGTGTTATATATAACCAGGCTATGTGGAGTTAAAGATACTGGGGAACTCCATTGCTATCTCTTCATTATATTTCTGCTTCACAATTTTTCGAGGGAGTACAGCAAACCATACATTACCCCTTACAACAAGCAAGCCTTCCTTCCGGGGTACACAGAAAGAGCCTCCTCGAAGATTGTGGTATGTTTGAACTACAAGCAGGTATACCCTGGTAAAAGCAACCTTTTGTTGCTAACTCATCTTTCTCACACTAGGTTGGGCAGAAGGAACTGCAGAATAAACTCACCAAAAGGTGCATTCATTTTGGCAGTTTCATCTCTGGCCTAGACATGGACGAAGAAGAAGACTATTACTGTATAGGATTCTGATCAACAAAATAATTAAACAATTATAATCAGTGATCATCACAGTGGTTTTAAAGGCCAGACTGAAGAGCAGCAAAGAATGGTTGAGGAGCTGAGTTACCCGGAGAAGATTAGGTTAAGGTGTGATTTGATAGTTATCTTCAGGAATCTGAAGAATTGTCACATGGAAAACACAGCAGGTTAGTTTTCCTTTACTCTGATTTGTAGGATCTAGGTCAATTGATTGTATTATAAGAAAGGAGAGTCTGACTAGATGTTAGGAACCTTAAGAGTTGTTCAGAAGTAGAGCACTTTATCTTGGGTGACAGAGATTCTCCTTCATTGAAGATTTTTTTCAACACATTTTAGCAGTGAATTCGAGCATTGACAAGATGCTAGATTAGATGACCTTTGATATTCCTTTAAACTCTGTAGCTCTACAGATCTGTTGGTAGTTCAGCTCAAGATTTTTTGGCTACAGCAACTCATCAAGACAAGAGGGTGACATGGTAGGGATGAAAATGGCTCCCAACGTCCAGAGTATCAACTGAGGACCACAAAATATTGTCATCTTGTTTAGATACTGAGAGAGATTTTTTTTGTAAGGTACTTCATGGCAGCTCGTTCTCACTGTTCCTTTCTCATGGTTCATTTCTTCCTTTCAAACTCCCAAAGTACCTCCTCCCAGAAAGACTTCTTTACCCTTCCCTTGACTGCCCATGTTTAAATCTACACTGATACTGATTTAATCACCATTTAACTTCCTAAAATACAACCTCACCAGGGTGAAGTTCTCTGATCCTTAGAGATGTTCCCAGACAGCCTTTGAATTCCAATTAGCTTCAGTCAAGAGAAGGGTAAAGAAGATAAAACATCAGTTTTAAACAAGAAATGTATTTTCCCCTTTTCTTTTGAAGCACCTGTAAGGATATGATATCTGTAAGAATGGTATCTGTATGGTACCTGGACGGTAGTGGGCATGCTTCTTAATTAGTATGCTTAATAATAGTCCAAAGTTGCACCCACAGTATAATGTCCTTGCAGGAGTGACATGCAGAAAACAATGTTCCTTCGATTGTTCAGTGAATATGGCACAGTTTATCTTCCCTCTTGGCAAGAGGCTGGTTTGGAGTGCTTTGGATTCAGAAGGTTCCAGGCTCCAATTTAAAAGAATCAAGAAGCAGATGGCAGATGGCAGAAGAACATCCACTGGGGACTTGGGAGACCTCTTTCTAGACATAGGAGACCAAACTAAGAGTCATGCTTCATTTGTGTTTCTCTCTTGCACATGTTAAGTTCTGAGAACATTTCAATATTCTAGTGATATGGAGATGGGATAAACAGTCATGCAGGCAGTTTCTTATGGAAATAATCATTTTTTGTCTTAAAGGTAAAGCTAATGTAAAGTATAAACATCCACCTTAGAGTGGTGGAGCTTTCTCATCATTTTTAGGGAGCTCTAAACCATTCCATGCAGGATGGGAAGAAGAAGAAGTAGTGTTACAGGTACCTCAAAGAAACAAAACTGTAGTTCAGAGAAATATGAATGTGTTTCTTTTCTCAAATCATTACTATAGTCAATATGATCACACACACACACACACACACACACACACACACAGCACACCTACTGATCAGGGCTAATGGGAATTGAAGTCCCAGAACACCTGGAGCACCAAGGTTGGCCACCCCTGCCCTAAAAGATTCCATGAATTCCTTCCAACCCTATAATTCTGTCATTTGATTTATGAAATCTAGCTGAGTTGTAACTGCGACAAGGGGAAAGTAACACATACGATGGGACATTTCTGTTATTGTTTGGTATCATGGAGGTGCTTCTGACACCACATGCACACCATCATCGTGAGGGGGTGAAATCATGTGACTAAAACTTGGTGAGGAGGGGTGTCAGACATATTCTCACCAATAGGACTGTCGAGATGTTCCTCTATGTGGCTATAGAGATGGTTCCACTTTGCGTATGTGAATTAATGGGTCTTAGAGTAGCATCCTATAGGAATAAAGGAGGTCTCAGGAAAATTACTTTTGGGGCCGCACTGGTTGTGAGATTCCAAAGATTATGTTTCCCCAAAGGAGCTTGTCTAAACTCTAACATGAAGAAATGTGTTATGATGTTGGAAAGGCATATCAGAAAACAAAAACAAAAAATTAAAAACAAAAACAAAAACACCGCAGCACTTTTAAAGACTAACTGCTATATTTTTACCATGAGCTTTCGTGGATCAAGTCCACTTCTTCAGACAAAGGAGTAAAACTTCCAGATATGGTTTATATGCACCAGATGCAGGGGTGAAGACATCTGACTTTTCTGGACTACAGCTTCTAGAATATTCAAGACAACCGCGACAGTAGGATAATCTGGATGCTAAGATCTATGGAGGTGAAGCAGTGGCCAGAATCCTCGTTAATATTTATGCCCCAAATGATAAACAGGAGGAGTTTTTAAACAAAATACAAAAAATTATAAAGAAAGAGACAATAACGAGGATGATTGTAGCTGGTGATTTTAACTTAATAAGATCAGGAATTGATAGCACGGGTGAGAAAAGGAAAACCAAAATATATATTTTA
This sequence comes from Furcifer pardalis, assembly GCA_030440675.1. NCBI lineage: Eukaryota > Metazoa > Chordata > Lepidosauria > Squamata > Chamaeleonidae > Furcifer > Furcifer pardalis. The sequence goes on from CP126891.1 coordinate 49,395,843, forward strand.
GATAATTGGATTGAGTCAAATGGTTTAATAGATGTATGGAGGGAGATGAAGGGCAATGAAAGAGCATATACTTATTTTTCTCAAGTACATAACATGTATTCTAGAATAGACTATATTTTTGTTACTGAGGGTCTGATTAGAGTAGTGGAGGATATAAATATTGGAGCTATCAAAGAATCGGATCATGCAAAAATATTAATTGAGATAAGATTAGAGGGATCTGGTAGAAAAGCATATAATTGGAGGTATAATACCAAAATATATAGGGATCAAGCTATTAAGACCTACATTACTGGAAAATGGGAGGAAAGTTGGAATTGGAATGATAATAACGAGGTAAGCTATAGTGGGACACCATGAAAGCAATTTTCAGAGGGGAATCTATAAAAATTACAAGCACAAAAAATAAGCAAGACAAAAGTAGATATCAGGAGTTGGAAAGATTATTGAAACAGTATCAATTGGAACATGCACGTAATAAAGATCAGGCTATATTTGAAAAGATTCAGAAAATAAAAAAGGAATTAGATGGAAAAGATATAGAAAAAGTTAAGAAAGATCTAATTTTTTTGAAAAGACATTATTTTGAGTATAGTAATAAAAATTCAAAACAATTGGCACAGGCAGCTAAAGAAAAGCAGTCTAAAAGGCAGATTGGAGTCCTTATAGATAAAAGAGGGAAAAGGTGTAATAAGACTATAGAAAAAGTGAGAATAATAGAAAGTTTTTATCGAAAATTACACTCAAAAAAGATATAAATTTAGAAAAGCTTAAAGAATATTTTGATATTCAGCAAATAAATAGGGTTTCAGAAGAGCACAGAAATAGAATGGAGGAAGAAATTTCAGAAAGAGAAATTAGGGAAGTCATATTGAAATTGAAATCAGATAAAACTCCAGGTGAAGATGGATTGCCGGCCGAATTTTATAAAGACTTTAAGGACGTGGTAATTCCGAAACTGCATAAATTATTTAATAAGATACTTGAAGGTGAGTTATTTCCAAATTCATGGAAGAGATCGATTATTACACTGATTCCAAAACCAGGAAAAGATTTAGAAAAAATTGAATCATACAGACCAATCTCTCTGATTAATCAGGATGCAAAGATTTTCACTACAATAATGGCAAACAGACTGAGTAGCTTTCTAAGTGAGTATATTAATGAAGATCAAGCAGGATTTGTGAAAGGTAGATATATGTCAGATTTAGTAAGAAGAGTTTTGGACTTAATTGATTTAACAGAAAAGAAAAAAGAAAAGGTTGGATTTTTATCTCTAGATATCTTTAAGGCATTTGACTCAGTTCAATGGTCAACTATTCATGAGAAAATAAAACTTTATGGATTTGGAAATAAATTTCAGGGAATAATTGCAAAGTTATATCAACAGGGAACAGCAAGAGTTAAAATAAATGATACATACACAGGAGATATAAAATTAGAAGCAGGAACTCGGCAAGGATGTCCTTTATCCCCAATATTGTTCATAATGGTAATGGAATTCTTAGCCAATAGTATACGTCAGGATAGGAAGATAATTGGAATAGAGGGAAATAAAATAAATCTTTATGCAGACAATACACTTATAATTATAAAGCATCCAATGAAAATTTTAGATAGAATATATTTACATTTAAAAAATTTTGAGGAAACAACTGGTCTGAAAGTAAATTGGGATAAAACAGAAATGATATATTGCAACGGGGAAAGGGATGAACAGGAAAATATAAAAGAAACATATGGGATGCAGGTCAAAACTAATTTAAAATATTTGGGAGTATTGGTATCAAATAAAATGGGGGATCTTAAAAGGCTAAATTATGAGAAGCAAAGGAAAGAAATTGAAAGAAAGATATTACAATATAATAAATTGAATCTTGGTTTGGCCGGATAGCTCTGACCAAAATGATGCTACTACCTAAATTAAATTTCTTATTTGATGTACTACCGATAAAACATACATATAAAGAATTGGAAGAATATCAAAAAATTATAAATAAATTTTGTAATGGTAAACGAAAAGCAAGAATAGCCAAAAGCATGTGGTATTTATCCCAAAAGGAAGGGGGTTTGGGAATCCCTAATATACATAATTACTACAGGGCTTTCCAGGTGAGAAATGTGGTTAAAATATTAATTAGGGAAGAATCGATTTGGGAAAAGATTGAAAAGAGGGATTATTCAAAATTGGGTAAAGCTACTTTTTTAAGTGAAGATTCAGATAAAAGGAATAGACATTTGTATAATAAGTTGATAAAAACAACGATAGAAGAATGGGATAAAGTAAAGGGAGATCTTACTCCAGGGATATCGCCAATTATAGAATTAGAAGATTTTAATAATTTTCCGATTAAAATGGATAGGGATGTTAAGGCATTATTATCAGAAAATGGGGTTTTAAAGCTGAAAGACTGGGTTAAGGTATGTAGGGAGCCAGAGAGGAGAATGGAGCTTTTTTCAAAATTGAATTTGAATTGGTTTACGATTTTTCAAATAAATAATTGGAATAAAAAATATATATGTTATACTGGTTTAGAAAGGCAGCCGACACCATTTGAAGAACTTTTAATTAAATTAAGAAAGGGAGATATAGGGATTAAGGGGATAGTCAGCAAAATTTATAAGATTATAAATAAGAAAGGTAATATACAGGAAGTACTGAAAAATATTTGGGAAAAAGAATTGAATGTGATAATATCAGAAGAAAGTTGGCAGAAAAAATGGAAAAGAAGAACTATGCGAACTATGTCTGTAAGAGTTAAAGAGCATAACTATAAAATGCTTTGGCGATGGTATCTGACTCCAACTAAACTGCATCAGATGAATAGTCAAATAAGTGATAAATGCTGGAGGTGTAAACAATCAAGGGGATCATATATTCACATGTGGTGGAACTGTAACGTGTTACAAGAATTTTGGGGGAAGATTGAAAAGGAAATTAGTGATATACTAAATATGCGGTTAGAGTTGGGGCCGGATACCGCGCTGTTATCGGAGGTGGATAAATTTAAACTGAGTAATGATTGTAAAGAGTTGATGGTAATAATGTTATCTGCCGCGAGGCAATGTGTGGCCAAAAATTGGAAAATTGACGTTTTGTTAAATATACAAGATTGGTATAGGGAAATGTGGGAATTGACTCTTAATGATAAACTTACTTGGGAAATTAACGTAAATAAAGGCATAGTTCAGGTTAACAGATTTTGGGGAATATGGAGAAAATTTGTGGAGTATGTGATAGTCAAAAAAAAAAGGTGTTAATCCGGTACCAGAACAAATTAATTTTTGGAAAGCATAAAATAACATAATCCCTGGACATTGTACATAGCACTAAGGTGAATAAAGTAATAGAAAATAAATGTAGAAGAGTTGTGGTAGAAATATATGGTAAAGATATTGTATGTTGTATTATTTTTTGTCTTTTCTGTTATACATTAATGCTGTATGTTTATGTGGAAACTTAGCTTTGTATTTTTTTCTATTTTCTTTTGTTGTCATGTTTTAAACTTTAAAAAAATAAAAAAAAAAGAATCCTCTTCTTCTGGTGTAAAATTCAGTGCAGGTGTAAAATTCAATATGAGCTGCTGTGGCTTAGTGGTTTAGACACTGTGCTTGATGACTAGAAGACTGGCAGGTCAGTAGTTCATCACCTGAATGCTACACAACAGAGCAGTTGAAAGCAAAAAAAATCCAAGTAGATATAGGCACCACTTCAGTTGGAAAGGTAACAGTATTTGGTGCCCCATGACCATGGAAATGTCTGCAGATGTACACAGGGCTGGCTCTTGGGCTGTAAAATGAGATCCCCTCCCCCTCCAAGAGATGGACATGGCTGGCTTTCAAGCAAGAGAGACCTTTACCTTTACCTCTAAATTCAATGGAAAAGTACTATCTTTTGGGGGTTTTTAAAAACAGGGTGTCTAGATGTGTGAAGGCATTTGTTATCATTAAGGCTAGGGACATAAATGCATGGACATTTGTTATACCCTGGTGCAATGCAAACTACAGCAACAACAACACTTCCTGTCTCTGGGGTGATGGTGGGGAAATATTGTCTGAAGACTGGACCGTGGATCAATTATCGAAAGGACACCAACGGCCCCAGAATCGAGTAGGGAGTAAAAATGTGCAAATGGGTTTGAAAATAATTTTAGCTGCAGGTATCTTCTAGAAAATGACTCCCTTGTCAATCATTACATTGGATTTTCCCTTCCTATTATTCAGTACAGCTCTATTTTCAGTTCCCTCTTCATTCTCCTTCCTCTTTCCTACAACCTTCTCTGTGCCTCCTAAGTGGAGCTGTGTTAGAGATAAAATTCTAGGACCAAGAACAATTAAAATATTTCTTTGAGGTATGTCCCACACTCCTTTAAAAAAAATTACAGAAGCACTCTCTTGCCATTTTGCCCATAACCGACCTATTCACGTTCAAATTCCTGTTATTGACACAAGGGCACCATTCCCCCCCCCCTTGCACAAAGTTAACAATGTAAATATGCCGGATGAACAGCCCGCGAACCAAGATAAACTATTTTGATGCCCAAGGGATGCATACAAGATCAGGAAATAATAGGAGAACATTATGCATTTTGCTAATTATCATTTTTTTAAACAAAAAAAAATGAGATTGAGAGGGAGGGAGGGAGGAGGAGGAGAAAAGAAATATTTCGATATTGGAGGAGCTTTCAGTATATTAAACCTGAAGCGGAGAAACAAATTGAAAATAGCAGCAGGCAGACAATCCTCAGTGATTCATTATTAGTGATGTTTTCGGTAGCAATCAGTTGTATGCAAGTTGATTTGATTACGGAGGAGGGAGAGGCTGGAGAGAAAAAGGGGGGATGAGCACTCTTAAATCCTTTTCTGAGGAAGATTGCAGACCTTAGATGTGTGTGGTTGCATTAGACACTTTGCAAAGCGTTGATCAGAAAGGAGCAACGGGAGGCAGAAAATCGCTCTGCTGCCTCTGGAGGTTAGAGGTCCAGGAAAAACAAGTGTTTCAAATGAATGTTCAAAGTTTATAGGTTAATTTGGATTTTGCTGGGAAGGGTGGAGGGCAAAAGAAGAAGGGGCCGACTCAAAATGAGATGGCTAGATGGTATTGTAGACACAATGGGCACAAAGCTGAGCAAGTTGAGGGGGATGGTGGAGGACAGAAGTGCCTGGCGGACAGTGGTCCATGGGGTCGCAAAGGGTCAGAATCGACTGTGCGACTGAACAACAAACAAACATTAGTTCTGTGCCATTTTCTTGAGTTTTTAGGGCCATCAAGCAATTAAAAATACAAACAACTAAGGTAGCTTTGGAGGAAGGTGACATTTAAGGTGCCATTTTTCTTCCTCCACCTCTCACCCTCCAAGATTTTTAATGGAATTTTTCTTCATTTGTGTCCAGATAAAACTTTGGAGTGCCAAAATGAATCCGTGTTCTTGGCTTTGTCATTGGCCATATTTAAATCTTTGTCAGTAGATGTTTCTTGCAGACCAGTAAATGAGCTGGATTCTGTATCTCTCCACATTCACACAGTGTGTTGTTATCTAACAGCAGTCCCCACTTGAGGCTGTTGGTCTTACATCTGGGCACTCCAACCTTCAGCCTATTCAGGGTCCTCTAAGTGATGTAGTGGAGGTTGAGTTCCTCAGCTATATCTTTCTTTAATGTTATTCCTTGTTCACTGAACTCCTTCCTCCATCTTCTAATTTGGTTTTGCTCTTGTGTACCCTCAAGAATGTTTGTTCTTGCACACTTGAGGCTCATCTCCGTTCAGAGGGTGCCATGGGTCCTTCTCTTGCTTAGTTCTCTTGGCATTCACTGCTACTTCTCTCCTTATCTTAGGGTATATTTTCTCACCTGGTGTTGGTTTGAGACATCCTGTCACTTACATATGGCTTCATTAACAGCAATGTCAGCCTGGTTTCATGTGGGCAGGTGTGCTCCATGCTGGAGTAGCATACTCTGCTGCGGAGATGTCCAGGGCCAAAGCTGATGTGCACAGTGTGGATGGTTGAGCTCCCCATGTTTCCTGATGATGTTGTTCCTCGTACTAACTTTAGCTGAGCAAAAGGGTTTTGGAATGAAATGTTTATTAAAAGGCTAATATCTCCTTTCCCCGGGAGAGATAATTCACGCAAGCAATCAGCCCCGGGTTAACAGAAGAATGAAAGAGCCCTCATCTATGATACAGAGGGTGCTCTCTGCAATCCATCAAATAATCAATTATCATGTCCATTAGTACCCTTTGAGGACACATTAAAAGAATTTGCCAAACACTCTAATGACCAGGTCATCACCCCTAAGGAAGAGCAGAGATGGGAGGCATCTGTCGAAATTCTGATGCCCCCTGCTTTTAAGGACACCAAACATCTCCCTCTGTCACTTCCTGTTGGTGTTTTTAAATGGCCTTTTTGAAAATAATTTGAGATACTGACATCTTAGTCATGGTTTCAAGTCGCAGAGACCTTGTGAAAATACAGGTTGGTGTGGTTTCTCTGCCTTTTAGAAAAACCTGTTGATTGCAGCTGAATAACATATTTTTAAAAATTAAAGTATTGGCTTGTTGCTACTGCACTATCTGGGACCAACGGCAAAAAGAGTGGAGGAGGAACTCTGATTCCCAATGGTCATGGAGGCAGAAGAGGCCATGCCAGATGGTCTGGCTGTGAAGGCACACCTTGTCCATATCCTCAAGGTTGCAGAGGTCCATTGCAGTCCTGGGGTAAATCCTGCGTGTCTCATTTGATGGGTACCATGGGTGATGGCTCCATGATCACGGTGTGTGGGTCACTTCATGGCAAGCTGGGATCCACCTTAAACAAATTCACACCAGTGATATTTTTCCTGCTTCCCGGGGGGGGGGGGGGATGCATTCTCGGATACAAGTTGCAGTTGATGATGATCTGCATTAGCAACACAGAAGACACACAGACTCCTACATTACCGTGCAGGCTGCAATGTTTCATAGAATAACTGAGCTGGAAGGGGCCTTTTAGGCAGCAGTCGAGTCCAACTCCCTACTCAATGCAGGAATGCCAGTCAAAACAGATCTGACAAAAGGTTGTTCAATTCTCTCTTGAGTGCTTCCAGTGTTGGACCACTCACCACCTCTTGAGGCAGTTGGTTCCACTGTTGAGATGTTTCCCCTGATATTCAGCCTATATCTTGCTTTTTGTGGTTTCAACCTGTTATTATGTGTCCTGCACTTTGGAATGATGGAGAAGAGATCCTTCCCTTCCATTTTATGATTACCCTTAATGTATTTGAGCGACTGCAGTGGCTTAAGGGGCTAAGATGCTGACTGGAAGGCGGCAGGTCAGCAGTTCAATAACCAAATACTGTAGGACGGAATGAGCTCCCGCCTTTGTCCCAGCTCCTGCCAACCTAGCAGTTTGAAAGCAAGAAATTGCAAGTAGATAAATAGGGACCACTTTGGTGAGAAGGTAAACAGCATTCTGTGTGCTCTGGTGTCTAGCCATGCCTGCCACATGACCATGGCAACATCTGCCAAAGCAGACAGCACTGGCTCTTCGGCTCTGAAACAGAGATGAGCACTGATATGACTGGCATTCTAGCAAGGGTGACCTGTACCTTTAAGAGTGTTGTTGTTGTTGTTCATTCGCACAGTCGATTCTGACCCTTTGTGACCCCATGGACCACTGTCCGCCAGACACTCCTGTCCTCCACCATCCTCCTCAACTCGCTCAGCTCTGTGCCCATTGTCTCTATAATACCATCTATCCATCTCATTTTTGGCCGCCCAATTCTTCTTTTGCCCTCCACCTTTCCTAGCATCAAGGCTTTCTCAAGTGAATCTTCTCATTTGATGTCCAAAGTACTTTAGCTTCATCTTTATTATTTGACCTTCTAAGGAGCAGTCAGGGTTGGTTTCTTCTAAGATTGACCTCCCAGTCTCCTGAGAGGCTAAACATGCCCACTTCCTTCAGTCTTCCCTCATATGTCTTGCTTTCCAGTGCTCTGATCATCTTTGTTGCCCTTTTCTGTACCTGCTCCTGTTTGTTTGCATTTTTCTTCAAGTGTGGTGTCCATTATCGGACACAGTACGCTAGATGTGTTGACCTGTTTTGCACCCACATCACACTGTTGACTTAGTATGAACATAGCCCATGATCTACAACAATTCCAAGAAACTTTTCATGTGTTGTGTTACTGAGTCAAGTTATCCCCATCTTGTCCAGTGTATGTGATTGTGCCTTCCAGGCCTTTCCTTCAGCACAGTCTTGTACTGGTTGGCAGTCACTCATGGCACGATAATTCAGAGCGCTGATGCCAGACTTGCAAATCCTGGGTCCAGGCTCTTCTTTACCAGGAGAACTCACAGGTTGGCCTTAGGCCAGTCATGCTCCATCTGGCCTGCCACATAGGGTTGAGGTGAAGGTAACATGGAGCAAAAGAGGATCTCCAATACCAGTGATGGAAATGTAGGATAGAAGTGCAATAAATACATTATGCACCCATGGGGCATAATTGGCTCCTGGTTGGCTAGCTGCCTAACTATCCCCTTACAGCCAGCACATTATTTGTATTTATCTGTTCTGTATTCTGCTTATGTCCCATCTTTGCTCCAGTCTCTCAAGGCAAACATACAGAATTGAGGTCTGTCATTAGGTTACCCAATGAATTTCACAGCTTTTACCTGGAAACACAATCCAGGCTTCCTTGTTGTATTTAGCTCTCTAGTAATAACAGTGTTATCAACAACAGGCATTTCTAAGGTGTCCTTTGTGTGTTTTGAGCACTTCAGATAAACTTAGGTCAGCTTAGCCTAGCGGTTCCTTTGCACAGCCTAAACAAATATTGTCTTCAGATAAACTCTCAATTATTAAGGCTTAGGTAAAGGTAAATTTCGCCCTTGCTCAAAAGCCAGTCGTATCCAACTCTAGAGTTCAGTGCTTATCTCTGTTTACAGCCAAAGAGCAAGCACTGTCTGCGTCTGGAGACATTTCTGTGGTCATGTAGCAGGCATGGCTAGATGTCGGAGTGCACAGAACACTGTTTACTTTCTCACAAAAGTGGTGTTTATTTATCTACTTGCAGTTTCTCCCTTTCAAAAAGCTAGGTTGGCAGGAGCTGGGACAGGGACAGGAGCTCACTCCATCATGCAGGACTCAGGTTTCAAACTGCTAACCTGCCAACCTTCCAGGCATCATGTTCAGTGTCTTAACCACCACCCTATAAGGTCAATTTCATCCTAGCAAAACTGAGCTTTGGCCAACAGAGCCTTTTGCAAGCTTGAAATGTTTGAAGTGGTAGCCGTGTTAATCTGTGCAAGCTATCTGAGAGTAGACAAAATAGAACAGGTCTGATGAAGTGGACTTGATCCACGAAATCTCACGTTGGAATGCAGGAATTAGTCTTTAAGGTGCCACAACATTTTTATTTTTAATTTTCAAGATTGTATCCCCAGCGATGTTAGACCTCCTAGTCCTGTCACCCTTAGCCAGCAGGCCATTGGGGACCCAAGCGTGGGAAGTGGGGTTTGCCTAAGGCAGAGTTGGGGGAGGTGTCTTTCTCTGGATGTTTTTGAACTCCAGGCCCTACAGACCTAAGCAATATAGCTGGTGGTCAGAACCATAGAGGTTATCGTCTACCAGCACGTGTCAGGCTGGCCTTTTTGGGCTTAGCTACAGTCCTGACAGTAGCATGGAGTGAAGTGGTTTCCTTGGGAATATTGTATGGGTTTAAGGTATCCCTGTTCCAGTGAAGAGCATAGGAGCCTGGCTTGATCTTGAATCAGCCATTAAGATCTATTAACAACCGTCAGGATTCTGTTCTTTATTTGTGGATAGGGACTGATTCAGGTCTCTGCAATTTTGGACTCTACTTTTGCAGTAAAGAGATTGGCAAGAGACTGGACTTCCCAACTGGCCCGTAAAACACTACTCTGTGATCTTTCATCTGCCTTCATCTTCTGCTGGTGGCAAGAAATTTTCTGGGCTTTCACAGCCTCTTCAAAAGTCCACTGCCATTTCTCTTCCATCAGCAGCTCCTAAAACTCTTTCAAAGTCTGTGGCTGGATATATTTCCAACGACGCAGGTACACAAACAAATCCCATCATTCCACTTTTTGTTGTTGTGTTTTGTTTTTCGGAAACCAAGGAGACATTGATGCTTGTGGCGTGTGAACCTTACACTCAGTCAGGGGTCACTATTTTGGATTTCTTCACTTGGTATTTAAGGTGAAATTTGTTCTTATATTTTTAGCAATACTAAGGGGGGTGGGGAATCTAGTATACTGACCTTTAAGTAATGCAACCTTCTCTGTTCCAACACCAGAGTACAAAGTACAATTGCATTACACCATGGTGTGTCATTTTTTAAAAAACAAAGCACAATAACACATTTATTTTTCCAACATCTGTCTCCAGCTTGCACATGGTGTTGAATGATGTGATCCAAAACACTATTACTAAAAGCTTTGTAGAACATAAAGTGACTTGTGTTAAGAATTGCATGATTAAAGCCTTGGATGGATGGATGGTTATCAATAGAGAAAGGAGACAGGAAGGGAAAATACTGTTAGTCATGAAAAAGCAGAAAGCATGTTTTCCAAAAAAAAATGAAACATAGAGGAGGCAGAAAGTTTAGGAAAAGGAAAGTTGGCTGGGATCTTTCTCTGCTCACATCACAACATTGCACAATTAGTTTACTTGTCCATGGTGTTATCTGGGCCATTTGTTAAATCTTCTTTTGTATGTGTGTTGGGGAATTTATTGCTCCACATTAATAAATATTTTGTCCTGCATTTAAGTAACCCCAGTTTATTTGATTTCCATTGACTTCTTGCTTTGCTTTGAAGTGTGTTAAGTGACTTCCAGATGGCCCAGCCATAATCTTGTCCTGGTGGGAAACACGTTTGGGCAGGAAACCCCCCCCCCCATTTTAACCATTGTCTAGACTCTAGGGCAGTGATGGTGAACCTCGAGATGCCAGCTGTTCTTGAACTTCAATTCCCAAAAGCCCTGATCAGCAAGAGTGCTGATTTGTCATGATGTTTTAAGTTACCGTATATGCCGGTGTATAAGACGACTGGGCGTATAAGACAATCCCCCAACATTTCCACTTAAAATATAGAGTTTGTTATATACTCGCCGTATAAGACTACCCCCTCTTCCACACACCAAATAAAACATAAAAGAACATCAGATTTGATTTCAACATCTCCCTGTGGCCGGCACTAGTGCGCAAGTGCTCATGTGCGAGCTCTGTGTAGACAAGGGGCGGGGTGGAGCACCGCTGCTTCCCGCCGAGCAGAACAGGCCGGTCACACTGAAAAGGCTGGCACCCCTGTCTCACTGCTGATGCTCGCCGCAGCCACGCTGGATACTGCGCGATACTGGATGGTATGTAGAATGAGGTGGGTGGGCATCAGGAGGCCACTATGGGCACCAGGCGGGCGTCGGGAGGCCACTATGGGCACCGGGCGAGCATCGGGAGGCCACTATGGGCAGCTATGTCTATCCCAACTGAAGTGCACCCGGCGTATAAGACGACCCACACACACACACACACACACACACACACACACACACACACACTTGGAGGCATGTTTTTCAGGGGGAAAAGTAGTCTTATGCACCAGCGTATATAGTACTTGCCACAATGTCTCAAATTTGAGAAACAGAGCGATTCAAAGTGATTCCTGAAATCTATGTCATCGGGATTAGTGCCTCTAGTGGACAGAGAAATACCTGAAGGAATCTCAGAGTTCATTGCTTGGGAGTGAACTTTGTAATCAAACTTGAAAGATTTTGAGAAGATAAGGCTTATCTCAAGATCTGAGTCCAAGGCCACATAAAAATGCCTAAGGAGGGAGGAAGAGGGGGAAATTGTGTATAAAACCCCATGAATTAGTTCAGTTAGAAAAGTGATTCTTCAAGGAGGGTGAAGCCCTGTGCTTCTGAAGATAAGATTGGGAGAACATTGGGAAGATGTAGCTTGGATCCATGGGGCCAAGTTAATTGGGAAATAGAAGAAATCTGTCCAGGCTGACACTTAGTCAGGGATGAGTCCAGGTTGATACTTAGAATGTGCATGTTTTCTTATTTTTCAGTATAAATTGTGTGTTAGAGTAGAATTAGATTAGGAACCCAGGAATGGGAACTTTTATTTCAAAAGTATGTTGGGAGATTATTAGCTTAAATTTAGCTATGCTTTTGGTTTGGATTTCTCAATGGATTATGCTTTGGTTCTCATTGCTTCTACAATAAAAAGGAGGATGGAGCCAGGATTGGTTTCATTTCCACAAAAGAAAAACAGACATTTTGTTTTGTGAATGGGATTGTTGGTTCAAGTATTGAGATAAACCGTGCAACTGGAGTGCAAGATCTTGCAATACTCCCATTGCAAGTACTTGGAGGTTCGCCCAGGAGAAGGGGGATCAAAAGGAACAGCTGAGACTGTTGATATCTTCACAAGCCTACTGTGGGAGTAAAATTTTGTTGCCTGGCAGTCTGAAAAGAGGGTCTTGATGCACAGCCTAATCATCCCGTAAAAGGCAGCACATGGTTCCTTGACCTCTTCAGCTGCATGCTCCACTTGAGAGCCCGAATTTGGGGGTACAGCTGGCGTGTAAAGTGGTGACAGCTTCTGATAATTGAAGTCCAAGAACACCTGGAGTGCCAAGGTTCACCATCACTACTCTAGTGAGTTGGTGTCCATGAACTGAATATGTTTGGTGTTGTGTTACATTATTTTGTTTGTTTATGTTGTCACCTCTAAATGTATTTCCAGGGGGCAATGCTAGCCAAATACAGTAATACCCCGTATAACGCGAGTACCGTATATCGTTAAAACCGCATAACGTTACAAGATTTTCGGAAACATCTTGTATCGAGTAACGCGATTTTAACGTTACACGATACAGTCGTTCTTAGCAGCAGGGTGGGTGGAAAGCTGAACGGGGTTCTCCGTCCAGCTTCCCAGCCACCCTGCAGCTACGGAGGCAGGGGTGGGGAGGCTGGAAAGCTGACGGGGGGCTCCCCCATCGGCTTACCCAGCCACCCCACAGCTGCGGAGGCATGGGCGGGTGGCTAGGGAAGCCGACAGGGAGTCCCCGTCAGCTTCCCCAGCCACCCTGCAGCTGTAGATCGGGTCCTCTGATCTCTCTGGAGGTGTTTCTGGGCTTCCCCGACGTCCAGAGCCGGTGCAGCAAGCCAGAATGTCAGAGTTCGAATCCCGACGTTCTGGCTTCCTGCACTGGCTCAGGACGTCGGGGAAGCCCAGAAACACCTTGGATCGGGTCCCCACACCTCCCAGGACCCAGCGGGGGGGTCAGAAACCCCAAAATTGGTAAAAAAAACGGACTTTTTTTTACCAATTTTGGGGTCTCTGACCCCCCCGCCGGGTCCAGGGAGGTGGGCAGACACGATCCAAGCTTTTTCTGGGCTTCCCCGATGTCCTGAGCCAGTGCAGCGACCCAGAATGTCAGGATTCGAATCCCGACGTTCTGGGTTGCTGCACTGGCTCAGGACGTCGGGGAAGCCCAGAAACACCTTGGATCGGGTCCCCACACCTCCCAGGACCCAGCGGGGGGGTCAGAAACCCCAAAATTGGTAAAAAAAAACGGACTTTTTTTTACCAATTTTGGGGTCTCTGACCCCCCCGCCGGGTCCAGGGAGGTGGGCAGACACGATCCAAGCTTTTTCTGGGCTTCCCCGATGTCCTGAGCCAGTGCAGCGACCCAGAATGTCAGGATTCGAATCCCGACATTCTGGCTTCCTGCAGCATAAAAGAGGGTGGGGGAAGTTCAAAATTAGCGCGCATCGGGTCTCCCGACCTCCCTAGAGCTGATGTGCGCTAATTTTGAACTTCCCCCACCCTCTTTTATGCTGCAGGAAGCGAGAACGTCGGGATTCGAATCCTGACATTCTGGCTTGCTGCACTGGCTCAGGACGTCGGGGAAGCCCAGAAACACCTTGGATCAGGTCCCCACACCTCCCTGGACCCGGCGGGGGGGTCAGAGCCCCCAAAATTGGTAAAAAAAAACGTCCTTTTTTTTACCAATTTTGGGGTTTCTGACCCCCCCGCCGGGTCCAGGGAGGTGTGGGGACCCGATCCAAGGTGTTTCTGGGCTTCCCCGACGTCCTGAGCCAGTGCATGAAGCCAGAACATCGGGATTCGAACTCTGACATTCTGGCTTGCTGCACTGGCTCAGGACGTCGGGGAAGCCCAGAAACACCTTGGATCGGGTCTGCCCACCTCCCTGGACCCGGCGGGGGGGTCAGAAACCCCAAAATTGGTAAAAAAAATGGACGTTTTTTTTTACCAATTTTGGGGTCTCTGACCCCCCCCCGCCGGGTCCAGGGAGGTGGGGAAACCCGCTCCAAGCTGTTTCCAAAGTTCTCCCACCTCCCTGGAGGCAGCAGCAAGCCAAGATGTCAGGATTCAAATCCTGACGTTCTGGCTTCCTGCAGCCTCCAGGGAAACAGGGCTTTTTTTAACATTGTGTGTTCAATGTATCGCACAACGTTAAAAACCGAATAACGACGGGACTTGTGGAACCAAGTCATAACGTTATTCGGGGTACTAGTGTAATAGATTTTTTTCCTATGGGAGTAGATTTCAGGCAGCCAGTAATAATTCATTAAGAGCTGCTTCCACTTGTTTGACAGATCTGAAACTATTATTTGCCTGCCCACACAATTATAATCATCTTATGGCTATATTTCAGAAGAGGTTCTTTTTAGTTGGACATTTTACAGATAGTAATAAACAGAATCTCTGGCTCTTTATATCTGGGAAGGCTGGATGGAAGGAAATATAACAGAAAGAGTGGCTGAAAAACCTTCACTCTTCAGAATGTGTAGCTCCAGTTCTCTTCCATCTTCATAGGCTGTCACTTTGTTAATAGATGGATTTCAAACTGATCTCTACATAAAAATATCAGAATAAATTTCTACATGTGAGTATGAGAAGAGTCCTGAAGGTTCAGTCCAAACAGCTCTCTTGTAGAACTGTGCAATCTGATTCTCTCCTCCCAATTTGGATTTCCTTTCACTCCAAACCAATTTATGTCTCATCCGATGTAATTTGCAACCCAGATTTGAGTTGATTCATCATTTGGATTGTCATTGACTTCAATGACTTATACTGGAGAACTACAAATCTCTCTCTCTCCCTCCCTCCCCCCCCCCCACCAAGTACATGAAATTTGGAATCATGATAGACCCTAAAGAGGGGAATAAACCTGACAAGTTTCAGTTAACTAGATTTGGGGATATGCATAAATCCCCAAAGGTGCTTTAAAAATATCCTGTAAAAAAAAGACTGAATCAATTTTGTGCCATGTTTCTGCCCTGGATTTAAATAAGTTTGTTGTTGTTTATTCCAGATCAAGTCTGCCCTTTCACTTTAATCTAGACTTCATACAGATCAGTAATTCAGGCCTTGAATAAAACTGTCTGTCCATCTGTCTTTTTGTTTTTATACCACTACCTGGAGAAAGAGATTCCCACTCTTGGCAGTTCACAGCATAATAAATACACATACAGTCAAACCTCGCATAAAGAGTGTCTCACTTACAGAGTAACTCACTTAAAGAGCAGAATTTTCTCTGAATGTTCACTTCACTTAACAAATAAAACCAACCAAAAACTTGCTTAACAAATAAATAGGGGTTTGCAATCCACCACCCCCACCCCCACCAGAAGTCACAATTGATCACTTCCAGTGGTGTTTCACTTAAAGAGCAAACTCGCTTAAAGAGCAATCCTGTGGAACACATTATGCTCTCTAAGTGAGGTACAACTGTATAAACATTATAAATATCATATATTAAAATCAAACATACATTAATAATTGCATGACTAAGAATAAAGAAATACAAAATATATTGGTGGTAGGTATATCTAAACCACAGACCAGTCAATTGAATTTAAAGCTTGTCATGTAATACTGTAATCATTTCAAGCAACCAAACTAACAATAGGTGTGCCATTAAAAACCTTGTTAGATAGGTGTGGTTTAAACTCTTTTAAAATACTGTTAAAGAGGGAGTTTGCCTCAGCTCTGCAGGTAGTTTAGTCCATAAAGTTGGGGCCACCTTCACGAAGGTCTTCCTCCTAGTTATCACCTTCCCAAGTCCTCCTCTTTTGATTTCCATCACAACCGTGGTTTTGTTATGTTTCCATTTCCAAAACTACTATTTTGTTTAGATTTTTAAAAAAACTCCCAACCTTATCTTCTGATGTTTTTTCCCCAGGTGGGCATAGCTGAACATTCAGCTGACTTACCAAATGCTCCCAATTTCAATTTCTGACTCTCATCTCTTTCCTTCAAAAACCATCACATCACATCCCATTGGTTATCCAGACTCTTCATAGAACCCTTGCTTTGATTTATGGGCCCTGTGGGTGTGTTGGAGGCCATTCTGGGTGAGCAGAATCTTGCTATAAAGAAAGACTGCTCAATTTCTAGCAGCCCCACATGGATGGTACCAAGCTAAGAGAATTGGCAAAGGAGGAGGCATTCATATCTCTTCTTTCTACCCGGTCCTGTGGAGTAATGTCGTTCTTACACATCGGATTGTCAGTTCAGGAACAATATAAAAAGAATAAATGTCTGAAATGGAGGTGCAAAAATAACATTAAAGCTAGAGACTGGAGAGGTGAGTCGCTGAGAAAGAGAGCTAAATTTGCGTAGCCTTGGGAAGAGGGTTGGGCAGAAAAATGATTGCACTCTATAAATACCTTCGAGGTGACAATAGATATGAAGGATAGGTAATTTATTTTCACTGTTGGCTGACATGATATCAGTCAATATGGCCAAAAGCAGAGGACAGAAATGTTTAAGAGTTGATAGCTGGCTAGTGTTTTGCTTTAGGAGACGGCTGGGCATCAAAATGTATCACTCACAGGGCATGAGCGAGGAATGCAACCGCTGATGAGGTTCCATGGCAAACACCGTCGGTGGGGAATAAGGTCACTTTTAATAATGTTGTGTCTATGAAATATACACCAATTGTGATTTCAAATTATTTGCGGAGAACCTAATGGCAACAAATAAAATCCTCATTTCAATGTTCCACTAGAAAGCATCAGGGTTACAGAAAACTCTACGACAGTACAATTTCCCAGCAGAATAATCAATATGAATTAAGTGTTGGACACATTTTTCAAAGTCAGAAAGGGAGTCTTGGTGCTGCTCTGGAGATCCTGACACTCGTAATGAATTCACTGGGAAGGCGACAAAGGCTGACAATGGGATTAATTTTGGTGGACACCTTGCCCTCTTCCAATGGGTACGTTTACCCAAACCTTTATGATGACATGATCATTCACTTTGCACATTGAGTCTGAGTCTTGACATAGAAGGGCAGAGGGGAAAACTGTTTCATTGGTTTCCAAGGTTGTTGTGGTTTCAAGCCCACCATGGTGAAATTTGAGGGCATGGTTCTGCCCCATACCCATCCACCTATAGTTCTTCTTTTTGTGCTATATCTGATTCCAGCTATTTGTGATCATCAGCCATGAAGATTGTCCTGAGAATATAATGCAGTGGCCTTTCATCTGCCTTCCACATTGCAGTGTGACACCCTTTCGCCACACAAGGCCTCTAGTTTTCAGGGTGGTCAAGTTAGTTAACCACCACCTGGTGATTGGCATTGAGTCGCTGGCAATATGGTCTAATCCGGTGTTTCCCAACTTTGGTTTTTGGATTTCTGTTCCCAGAAGCCTAAGTCAACTCCCCAAAGCACTCATCAGCCAATGTACTGACTCTGGCTTCTGGGAATTGAAGTCCCCCTGTGGGGTGTGTGCCCCACATTGGGAACCACTGCTCTACTCTGTTACCATAGCAGGATAACCTGACTCAGACTCCTGTAGTTCTAATGGTCCACAAATGGCAACTGTAGCATATAGTGACTTCTCTCTTTCCTTTTTTTAACCATTCCCCACAAATAAGTTCAATCAGTGAAGTGGATGTCTTAGTGATTTCTTCAAGATTTTGCTGAAGATTTCTTATAGACAACCAGCTTTCATAAATAGAAGTTACATGTGGTCCTTCTGACACCTATACCACCGATCCAGTTCCATGAGTCATTTTCTGGTCCTGAGCCCTTTTGGCACACAAAGTTCTCATTGGTCCCAGGCCAGTATTGATGAAGCCTCTGCCCTCCATCAAGATGTATTCAAGTGGGATTTAACCCACTTGGGGACGATTACCCTTCTCTATGGACTTTGCCACACAAGGCCCTTAGTCCTCAGGGTTGTCAGGTTAGTTAACAACCACCTAACCTAATGATTGGCATTGAGTCAATAGCAGTATGGCCTACTGTATTGCCACAGCAGCATGGTTTGATGTGGTGTAAGAAAGATTAACAGGCAAGGTTGTCACCCAGAGTACGCCTGATTGTATTCACAATCTTTGAGGAGGCTCTTTCTGTGTACCCCTGACCTAGGAACAACATTACAGAAGGATATGGCTGAGGGTCTCAACATCCCCTGGATCACTTGGAAGGCCCAGAGTCAGCTAATGGTCATAGTTCCTAAATGCAAGACCAACATGCTCAAGTGTAGACTGCTGGTAGAAAACAACAGCAGTGCACATGTGGAGAGATACAGAATCTGGATCATTTACTGGTCTGCTGATTACTGCCAGAAACATGCACTGACAACAACAAAGCCAAGATGGTTTTATTTTAGCAGTCCAGGCTTTGATTTGAACATGAAAGATGAAGAAGACCGTTGCAGGACAACTTGGCCGTAATCTGTGGAATGTTTGTGAACACAATATGCATAGATCAGGCCCTATATTTTAGCAATAGGCCTAGGTATGTGGGATTTTATACATCCACACCCTTCTAGAATGCTAGAAATGATGGTACCTGGCTAGCACTGATGCCTTATATTGCCCTATATAATGTTGCCCATCAATATTTTTTTTCATTGAGGGCTGAGGCTGAGCTTAGTCATGACCAATTACATGTGGACTGTTCTGGCAGAAGACGAGTTAAGCATTTCCTGCTAGCTTTTCATCGGCCCAAGGATGGGACATAATTTGACTATAAAAGGGAACAGCCTCTATAAAACATACCTCTGGTCTCAGGACTTCTCTGTATTTCTCAGTAGCTTCTTCCTTTCCCTCACCGCTTGTGCTGGGTACTTAATGAAGTCATTGGAACTCCAAGCACAGAATGGCCAATGCTAGTGACTGGAGACATTCTGGAAAGGGAAGGAGGCGAGAAAAGAAATGTGAAGGTCAAGAGCCCAGCAGTGAAGTTAATCAGCAGAAATGAAAGAGAGCTTGGAGAAGGAATACAATCTTTGGAAGGGGGGGAAGAGGAAGCAACTGTAAGATTGAAACAACTCTCTGATCTTAGCTTTAATTCCATAGGGTTCTTTTTAAAGGGTGTGCATGGTTTCCCTGTGCTTTGCAGTTCTAGGATCCCTCCCCCCTCCCAAGTTGCAGATTTCAGTCTGGCCAGGTTATCTTGCTATGGTAATAGAGTAGACCCATGATGGTGAACCTTGGCACTCCAGATGTTCTTGGACTTCAATTCCCAGAATCCCCAGCCCCTGTGAATACACACAGATGGGTTTTCTGCGATTCATTCGGCCCACGCCACCCTCGTTGCTCCCAGAAGCGGGAGTAAAATGTGCCCGTATGTTCTACATACCCTACTAATGGCAACCTTGCGTTGCTAGCTAATGTTTCTCACACTAGATTGGGTGAAAAGAACTCCAGAATGGACTCCAAAAAAGATGGCTTCATTTTGGCAGGTTCATGTCTGGCCTATACATGGAAGAAAAAAAGGTTGCAGATGCTGGGTATCAAATTTACAATGGGGTGGTGGGATGTCACATCCTGAGTCCTTCTGGAGTCCTGATTCCACTATTTGGGTTTTCCTAGGTGGCTACAGTCTTTTTTCTATGATGTCAGTTTTTGTATGGTTTACCTTTTCCCATTCTAGAAGGCAAGATAGTGCTTGTTGGCCTTTGTTGTTGTTCAGTCTCACAGTCGATTCCGACCCTTTGCGACCCTATGGACCATTGCCTGCCAGGCACCTCTGTCCTCCACCATCTTCCTCAACCCACCCAGCTTTGTGCCCATTGCATCTACAATACCATCTAGTCAACTCATTTTTGGCCGCCCCCTTATTCTTTTGCCCTCCACCTTTCCCAGCATCAGAGCTTTCTCAAGTGAATCCTCTCTTCTCATTTGGTGTCCAAAGTACTTTAGCTTCATCTTTACTATTTGACCTTCTAAGGAGCAGTCAGGGCTGATTTCTTTTAGGAACGACTTATTTGTTCTCCTCGCTGTTGTGTTTTTTCAAAACTTCATGGAGTGATAAAAAGAAGAAATTTAGTGCATGTTCTTCATATTCTCAGTTGAAAGGCCACCACTCTTGTATGCACTTTGCTCCTCCATCTGGAGGCAGCAAATTGGGCCAGGGCCAGAGCCACAGAAGCTGAGGCAGGGGGAACCAGCTGCTGTTCTTATCAATTGCACATCAAAATAAGAGCCCTGGTGGTGCAGTGGTTAAACTGCTGTATGGCAGCCAAAATATAAGTTTGTTCCAGGTTGACTCAGCCTTCCATCCTTTCAAGGTTGGTAAATTGAGGACCCAGTATGTTGCAGGAGATGCTAATTAACTTGTGAATCACCCAGAGAGTGCACTAAGCGCTACAGGGTGGTAAAGGTAAAGGTCACCCTTGCTCAAAAGCCAGTCGTAACCAACTCTAGTGTTGTTGTTTTCCTCTATTTCTTTGCATTGTTCATTTAGGTAGGTTTCCTTATCTCTCCTTGCTTTTCTTTGAAATTCTGTATTTAATTGATTGAATTTTTTCCTTTCTCCTTTGCCTTTTGCATTCCTTCTTTCCTCTGCTATTAATAACAAGATTATATATACATATATACGTGTGTGTGTGTGTGTGTGTGTGTGTGTGTGTGTGTGTGTGTGTGTGTGTACGTACTTTAAAGAGTTTTTGGAAGACTTTATTGAACATGTCTTAATTAAAGCGAAAGGAACAAAACCAGGATAGGAATACATAATTTCTTGGAAAGTGAGGACAAATAATAATAATAATAATAATAATAATAATAATAATAATAATAATAATAATAATAATAATAATAATAATAATAATAATAATAATAATAATAATAATAATAATAATAATAATAATAAACTGAAGGCATAATGCCCCATGGGTTGTGGGGAGCACATAGAGGTTTATACAAAAATTCTTCAAATATGAAGAATCAGATAATCTCTGACTATAATAATTTTGTGTCAGAAATTATTCTGGGCTGAAAGAATTTCTGCAGAAGTAACTCCTGCCATGGAATGTCCAAATGAGGCTCCTTTCATGTCCCCAAGAGCTGGGACAGAGACAGAGCCCCCAGTCTGTTTCCCAGCCACATTTCCACAGCGAAGCATGCAGCGGTGGCATGTTTACCCCCTTCTCTTTCTCGAACAGTTCTCTCACCTGCGCTGGCCAATTCGCCAGCACAGGCGAGAGAACTGTTCTCATTAAGCAAGTTTCCACTCGTTCAATGAGATAGCCCTTTTGGGGAAAATCCTGCAAATTAAGCAAGTTACTCACTAAGCGAGATGCTCATTATGCGAGGTATTACTGTACATGGAACATCTAAAGAGGGGCAAGAAGAATGCAGGATCTCCTATTAGAATGTGGAAGTTCTTGTGGTCAATCTCCAACAGTTTTTGACTTTAACCATATTCATCCAACACTTGATGCCCTGTCAGCTCGACCCACAAGCAAACATTTGGCATTAGTCCTATTCTGTAAATTATGCTGTGTTAGGCTGATGATATCATCAGCTATGATGATTTTTATGAAATGAAAAATTTCCAGTCTCCTCGTCTCAAAGGTCTCCAGGTTCCTGTGGAATCCCTTTCGTTGAGCAGAACCCGTCAGGGCTTTAGATGGGAGGGCTAGAGATCTTTAGTTATTGAAAATTGCTACCACTAGGATAAATTTACTGTTTCTTACCTGTAGAATATTAACACTCTGGCCAGGTCTCTCTTCAGTTTTACTGGCCAGATTTAGAGGAAGAGGGGTTAGAAAATCACTTCTTCCCCTGATCTCCTATTTGTGTCTGGCTGTCAGAGAAAGATGTCAGTGTTCCAATTAAAAGACAAAATAAATCCTGCACATCTGAAGTCTGCCCAATCCACAAACCCTCAATATCTATTAGCAGACATGTTCTGCCAGTTTCTCCCTTTAGTGTTTAGCCTGAAGAAAGCCCTAGGCTTTCATGCTCTTTCTTCACGTTTATAAATGAAATGTCCAGATCAATAATTAGAGAAAGAGGCATCAAGCCCCTTGAATCAAGAATTAATATTTAGAGAGGCCAGAGCTGGAAGGAACCCCAACAAACATCAACTCTTTCAAAATCTCTCTGAATCTGTTTCAACAAGATAGGCTTAAACTTAAGACTAGATACAAAGAACAGATGGCGATTTGACAGTCCAATTTAGATGGACAAGTGGAAGTTTCTTGTTCTCAAAATGAATGTGGCCTCTTTATATGTTCTAGAACAGTGGACTTCAATTCTCAGAAACCCAAGTCAGCACGCCTGCTGATCAGGGCTTCTGGGAACTGAAGTTCAAAAACATCTGGAGTGACAAGGTTCACCATCACTGTTCTATAACATCAGAAGCTCACAGGAGGAGGGGAAACTTAATTGGGTCTGTTCTTTCCATCTTCTATAGCCCTTAAATGGAGAAAAGATATCTGATGAATGCAAAACAGGGTAAGAGTTGGTGATGCCTTCTCGTGTCAAGGAGATGAAGGTAGAATCATATAAAAATGGAGTTGGAAGGGGCCCCTGAGGCTATTGAGTCCAACCCCCTGCTCAAAGAAGGAATCCAAATCAAAGCAGATCTGACAGAGGCTTGTCCAATTTACTCTTGAATGTCTCCAGTGTTGAATATACCACTCTAATAGTTAAGAAGTTTTTTCCATTAATATCCAGCCTATATTTGGGTTGCAGTTCCTCGTCCTGTTGTGTGAGAAGCATTGACTGTACAATTAAGTATTTCATCTGTAGCAACAATAGATTATTCAGATAAACTCTAAATGACTCCCTTTCAATTTCAAGGTTGCTGAGTAAGCCCACTATGGTGTCTGATCAACTTGTGACCTGCATGTCGGGGGGGGGGGGCAAACACCTTTCATTCTTTGTCTGATGAAGTGGACTTGATCCACGAAAGCTAACAATAAAAATATAGCAGTTAGTCTTTAAAGTGCTACTGTGTTTTTTATTTTATTTTATTTTGTTTATTTTGTTTTGTTTTGTTTTCTGAGATGCCTGAACCACAGACTAACATGGCTACTATTCCAAAAAAATTCAGTCCAGTATGTAAGATAATTTCTGTGTATAGTTGTTGTTTCAGTCTAAATTATCTTGTATTATTATTATGCATCATCAACTTATTTCTCCTTTAGCAGCTTGCTACCCTGGGGCTTAAGGACTTTCAAAATACTTATTGTTGATGGCACTTTTCAGGTTTTGCAAAGAAAGTGCAGTGGCTTCCTTTCTTGAAGCAATTCATCTAAAGTTGAGTGTTTCTGTTGGTTAACTACCTTCCGCTTTTCCTAGCATAATTGTCTTTTCCAGAAAGGCTTTTGTTCATGAAATGTCCAAAGTGAGATACCCTCTGTACAATCATTTAAGCCAATGTTTCCCAATCTTTGGTTTTAGGACTTCAATTGCCAGAAAGCACTCTGATCAGCCAATCTACTGACTTATGCTCCTGGGAACTGAACTCCACTAGTGTTCCACAGAACATAGTTTGGGAAAGGCTGATTTAAGCTGCTAGTGAAAGGTTCATAGTGGACGTGTTTGAAGACAAAATGGTTTATCCATTGTTTGGTGATCGTGGTGGGGTAGAAGAGGTTACTTCATCACTGTGGAGAGATAGCACACTTGAATGTGCTGCTTCATCTTCATCTTCTTGGAGAAGCCAGCTGGACAGGTGTGAGCGAAAAAGAAATTGTGGGGCCTGTCATGTCTGCTCAAATAAAGTTTCACATTTCAGCTCACAAGAAATGTCACCCCTTCTTTCTGATGCACACACTGAGCGCTTTGTCATGCTCTTGGTGGTGCAAAACAGAAGAGTGTGTGTGATATCTAGCAGTGCCGTTTGTTTTGTAGCATCCCAGAGGTAGTAAACAGTAGCTGGGACTGTACCTCTGGATTATTCTCCACCTGGCCACAGATCCCTAATTGAAAAGGTAGGAATTAACTTGAACTACAGGACATCCCAGGGACTGAACTTGATGACTAGAAGGTTGGTAGGTCAGCAGTTCAAGACCCAAGGGGTGCATGATAGTTTGAGTAACTGCCTCTGACCCAGCTTCTGCCAACTTAGCAGTTCAAAAGCATGAAATTGCAAGTAGATAAATAGGTACCACCTCAGTAAACAGCATTCCATGCATTCCGGTATCTAGTTATGCCTCCACATGGCCACAGAAACATCTGCAGATGCAGACAGTGCTGACTCATTGTCTATAAACAGAGACGAGCTCTGAACCCTAGAGATGGATATGACTGGCTTTCAAGCAAGGGCGACTTTTATCCTACACGTAGTCCCTCAACATTTCTGTACGATTTTCCCCATGAAAATATCAAAGCAAGGCAAGTTGCATAAATACTCAATGGATGTACATTTTACACCCTAATCTCAAAATATTATTACCTTTGTCCCATGTTAAAAAAACCACCCTAAAAATAAATGTTCAAACAATCTCCTAATACTTCTTCCAGAAAGACTTTGAATCCCTTCTTCTTTGTTGGTTTTATTTTCTGCTACATATCCTCCTTTTTCCCACCTGTCTGATTCAAGCTTGTGGGTGTTTAACATCATACAAAGTACAGGTGCAATGGCCTATTAACATAATAACTATTTTGGATATTCAGTTACTACATTAATAATAGGTGATTCTGTCATTTTTGAATAGCAGTATTTATTGAACATAAAACTGGAAGGAGGTATCCTTGAAAAACATGACAAATATGACCTTAAAAATTATAATTACTTAGTATGCCTCATTTGAGTTTATATAAGCAGCAAAGCAGAGGTTCTGTAAATATATAGCTACAAATGCATAGCTCCCTACTTAACTTAATCATGACTAACTTGTCTCATTTATTTCATTGGTTATCCTTGAAGCATGAATTAAATTGCCTGGAACCAACTCCTTATATTTAAAGAACAAAGTAATATCACACTGATAGATCTAATCTTCAGGTTTTAAGGTTTAAAGGCTAAATTGTTAAAGATTAATTGAATTCTCCACCATTTGAAATTTGTAAACTGTAGGGAATTTTTGATTGTCTTTCAGGCATTTATTTTAATTAGCAGTTTTATCTGCTTTTTGAAATGTACAGGATATCACATGCCAAATAACAGAAGGTATACCATGGCTACCGACAGTCAGAGGGAATTAGAAAATACTTGGTTTGATTTTCAGTAGATCCAGTCTAGCGGGAACTGATGAGTGGAGAGAGGTTACAACTGTTGATGTCAACCAAAATCTGTTTCATATGCTACTAGTCTTTGAGCACATGGAAAAAAGAGTATAGAAAATAGTACATGAACTAAAACTTCTCAAACCTAGCCATAGTGTTGAGGACACTATGGGTGTTGCAATAAAAACAAAGAATGTGCTTCAAAATTTGAGAAAAACAGTCTTAAGAATGTGTATTCTCTAGCATTGTTATCCTTACATTATTGATATTTTTTCCTCTTCTCCTACCAGGTCTTCCATGAGAAATTTGCTATAGAATTGAGTCTCTGGCTCTAAATTTGGCTTTTATTTCTTTGTCTCAGCAGAGTCCTAGGACACCTTTCTCAAATCTGGCGGATGATGAGAAAATCTTCAATGGCAGAGACAGCACATGGTCTGAACAGAACCAGGAACATGCTCTCCTCTCCGAAATCACTGAGGAGGACCTTGAAGTGATCCGTGAGCGAGAAGAAACCCTCCAGAAGATTGAGGTCAGTCATCTACTTGGTCTACAAGGTGCAAGCCTAGATGTTGAATATTGGGTCAATATTTAAGCTGAGCAGTCTAACTAGGCAGTGTTGCCCATCTCTAGTCAAGGATGTTAGGCCGGAACTAAAACTCACCCAAGGGTCCTTTGTTGGATCCCTTGGGCCAGGTGAAAGCGGAGGGTACATGTCATGGTCCACCTAACCAGCAGGTGATGGGTTGTGCAGAACACTTTTTAATTCTGCTTCTGGGATCGGCGAGGGCATTGGTGGCTGGATGGATCGGCATCAGGGGCTGGGTTTGGCCCACGGCCTGTAGGTTGAGAATACCTGTGTAATAGCAATTTATATTCCTTCATCATAGCTAATACTGCCAGTTTTGGCTGGTTTTGGCCATGCAGGCTGATTCTCTCTACTTTCCTCCATCTTTTCCCCTATCCACTCTGTGTTATTTTATATTTATTTTATATTTTATTATTCACATTTAATACCCCGCCCCACTTGGGCAAACCCGACTCTGGGTGTTCCCTTCTTCTGAATTCTACCTCCTGACAAAGATATGATACAGTTATTTCTCCTTTGTTTTCCGTGCCCCAGAGTTGAGAGCAAGCTAGCAAAGTCAGGCGGAAATTAGGCTGTCTGTTTATTTCTTATTTGCAAGAAGAGTTTAAACTAAGTGTGAACTCTGTAGTAGGGCTTGTGCAATGTATCACAAGATTGGATTAAGAAATGTAGTTTTAGGTCTCTCTAATTGGATTAAGCTAATTGTTTCAAGGTGGATTTGGGAATATTATGAGTGCAGCAAGAAATGTGATCCTATCAGCACTACGAGGAGAACATAAACGTGGGAAGAACAGCCTTTTGCAAGCCAGTTTTCAGCAGGGAGGAAGCCCACAATGGAAGCAGAAATTAGAACCAGGGTTGATTTAAAGGCAACATAAGCCTCAATCCTGCCCAGGGGAATTAGCTAGGGCAATGGTTCTCTAATCAAGCTGTTTTTATTGTGCTAGGCTTTGCTGCTTGGAGAACGGTGCCTAGGGAAAAGCATGTAAGAGACAAGGTATAATGCGGTGGTTGCCAACATGGGGGCAAAGGCCCCACAATGGGAGTTAAGTTCCCAGAAGCCTATGCCAGTACATTGGTTGATCAGGGCTTTGGGGAATTGACTTAGGCTTCTGGGACTTGAGGTGCAAAAACCAAAGGCTGGGGAACACTGGTCTAAAGGAAGCCAGCTTAGATCCTTGCAGAATCTCCCGTGACTTTGATGAGTTCAACAGGTTGTATGCCCAAATAAAGGTGCATTAGTCCAAGGGTTCACAACCTTTTTGTGCTGTGGGCCAGACCACACTCGGGAAGACAGCTGTACAGGCTGGAGGCATGGTTCCTCCCACCACTTTCAGTGGTGGTGGTGGTGGTGGTGTGGTGTGCATTCATGGTGTGTTTTCGTATGTTTCCACTGCTTCCTATGATGGTGGCAGCAAGGGTAGTACATTTATGGTGGTTTCCAGGGGAGGGGGGTTGGCATGTTTTCAGCAGTTTTTGCAGCATTTCCCATGCTTCTGGCATGTTTTCAGTGTGGTTTTCCCCCCACTTCTGGTGCATTTTCAGCGCACTTTTTCATTTCCAGTGCATTTCTGGTGTTTATGGCAGCAGAGTCCTCACCACAGGCTGTAGGTTGTGAATCCCTGCATTAGTCAAACTAAAGCTGTTTGTTTGGGAATTTTTTATGGGGTTGTGACTTTATCATTATATTATACTATTGTGTTGTTGTATATTATTATGTGCTTTTTTGTAGATTGAATTTTGTATATTGTATTACAGTATCGTGTATTTATTGTGTATATTGTTTTATCATGTGAGCCGCCCTGAGTCAGGTTTCCTGATTGGGCGGCATACAAGTGTGAAAATTAAATTTAAATTAAATTAAATTAAAGGCCTGCAGTGACCTAATGGTTAAGAGGCTGAGCATGATGACCAGAAGGCTGGCAGGTCAGCAGTTTGAGGCCAAAGTGCTGTATGATAGAGTGAGCTCCTGTCGTCTGTCCCAGCTCCTGCCAACCTAGCAGTTCAAAAGCAAGTAGATAAATAGGTACCTCTTCAGCAGGAAAGTTAACAGTGTTCAGTGCACTTCAGTGTCTAGTCATGCCTGCCACATGACCATGGAAATGCCTGCAGAAGCAGACTGCTCTGGCTCTTTGGCTGTAAATGGAGATGAGCATCAAATCCTAGAGTTGGATACGACTGCATTTTGAGCAAGGAAGATCTTTCCCTTTACTAGTCAAGTTAAAATATCTTACAGTGGTGAAGTGTGAGAGGGGAATGCTGATTACCTTTAAAACAGTGATGGGATGTAACAGGTTCTCACCAGTTCTCCAGAACCAGTAGTAAATTTTCCCAGTGTCCTGGAGAACCAGTTGCAGCTTTTGGGGGGAACCACCTCTGGGGCTTACCTTTTCACTATGCATGCACGCCAAGCACTTGGTGTGCATGCATGCCTACAGTGCTTGGCGCGCATACACAACCTCCTTGCTGTCCTCACAAGTGGGGAGGAGGAAGAGAAGCTGCTAGCCTGAAGTTCCCTAAAGCCTGCTCCCTTAGATATCCTAGAGAACTGGTTAGGCAAAGACTTAGCACCTAACTTCTTTAACTGTTGAAAAGTTGAAAAGTGCCAAAATGAAGCCATCTTGTGGTGAGTTCATTCTGTAGTTCCTTCCATCTGACCTAGTGTGAGAAAGATTAGCCAGAATAAGCTTTAAGCTTTGGTTTAAAAGCTCTGGTTGATTTGTGTTGTGGGTGGGTGTATTTTAATGTATTTTTATTTTATTTATTTATTTTATTTATTTACGGGTTTGTGTTGTGGGTGGGTTGAGGTGTGTGTGTGTGTGCGCGCACACACACACTCATTTTTATTTTATTTTTTAATTTTTCTGTCCCTGCCCACAAAGTCATGACGTTGGCTCCGCCCATGATGTTATGATGTTAGCTCCGCCCACACTGTGATGACATCATGGTGGGGTAGTAAAAATTTTGACATCCCACCACTGCTTTAAAAGGATGTAAAAGGTGTAAGGCAAGAGCCCCAGTTAAAGCACTATGAAAAAGGCAAGGCTGGAAAAGTTATTTTTCTGCATTTCTAACTATCTCACAACATAGAATTGCATCAGTTCTTTCTGGTATTAGAGAAATGACATTGGCATAATCAACTTTGCAAAAGGAGAAGAGAAGGAGAAGGGAAGAGGGAAACACCATAGGGGAAAAGAAATGATTCCATCTGTTTCTCACACTGAGCATTTTCTCGGAATAATAAATGATTGTAGTTGGAATTTCTTTATTTCGTATCAAGCCACTGAAGAGCAAAAGAGGTAAGAGGGGCATGGTTGCATAGGGAAATCGAGTTGAGGTAGTTTTGACTCCTTTCTAATAATCACTAGATATAATAGTATTCTTCCCCCTGAGAACTGCAAAATTGGATTCACCGAATCTAATTTCAACCTGTATTTGGAAGACAAGGAGATACTCTCCCCCCATTAAAATGAGCTGTACCATCAGAGTTTGCAGCCTGCACTCAAGTTCAGCTAGGCTCTTGAATGCTTGCTTAAATGTTTTCATGAATAAGGATTGGCATGAATAAGGATTGGCTGTCTTCAGTGTAGTTTTGTAGGGCTCCACTGGTGCAAAGTGGGTATCTCACACCCTTAGCTCGTGGAAGCAAGGGATTTCTTCCTCCTCAACTTCTGCAAAGCCAGTTGAAGGGATGGGGAAAGCAGCAGGAGATAGGGGGAGTTATATCGAAACTTAGTGTTCTGTCTGTCTGTATTATCAGGTATTGCCAGGTATTAAATACCACTTGAATCCATCTTGACGAAAGGCAGCAGCCTCACCAATCCTGGCCTGGGGCTGAGGAGGACTTTGTGTGCCAAAAGGGCTCAGGACCAGAATTTCACTCGTGGAACAGGATCAGTGGTACTATGAGTGAAGTTGCCCACTCGTCTTCTGAAAGAAACCACAGAGTTTGTGCGACTTGGAAGGTTTCATTCATTTTGTTGGCGGGGAGGGGAAAGAGTTTGTGGAATATAATAGAAAAGCAACTCAACCTAGCCCAATGACCAGTTTTCTTCCTGGACCTAATTTAAGTGAAACTTTTTCTCCACTGTGTGTAAGTGTCAATCTGTTTAGTTGTGCCTCACTATGCTTGTCCTCTGCTAGTGAGCTTTCAAGGACAGATAACAATTAAGAGCTATCCTTAAGGTGTCCTTTTCACTTCCCTAAAGACTAAAAGGACTATGACTGCTCACCAGATTTTTGCCCCTGAACTGTACCAGGCCCAGCAAATGATGTTATAGCAATACCAATAAGACCTATATGTAAGGTCCAGAGTGAGATCAAAATCGAGACACCTTGGTTCTGAAAAGCTTAAAGGGGGACCCTGGGTTTTCAGCATGTCTTTGGAAGGCAGAAAACATGTTTCTCCTGGAGGATGGCCCTGCAAGCTCCACAAACTCTTTTCAATTCAGGTGGCCATTTCCCTATAACAGGACAAGAGCCTTTGCTTGTTCTCATAACAAGGAAGGAGGAGTGCATTCTTGAAACATGAGAACAGGAGGCAGGTAAAACATCTGAGAAGGAGGTTCTCTAATTTCCATACAGTGCCCAGGTTGGGGGAAAGTAGATACAGTATATTGCTGAGAAATGTTTTGCTAGTGAGGTTTTGCTGCGGGATTTGTAACCATGTAGTCATTCAAACTAGGGGAAGTCCTTTATGGCTTCAAAACCATAGGAAGGTTTTATTACTTTTAATGTGCTTTTTGAACTGAAGATGTTTCATTTGCCTAAAAAATCTTTTTGATTTCTGTAACTTTGAAATGTATCATTTCTTTGCAATGAAATGAAGTGACCGAATGGGATTCTTTTCCTTCTTGCTACCTTTCCTAACAGTCAGGCACAGGCTTTGAACTGTGGGAGGCTAGCTAAAACCCTGGAAGGCTTAGCCCTAGGGCGTCCTTTCAGGCGAATTCTGTCTCATGCCAGTGCGCAATTGGCAAGGAAAGGGATTTGTACACTATTTACCACCCTTTAGCACTCAGTGCACTCTTTGGATGGTTCACAAGGTAATTAGTATTTTATATCCATAGCTGCATTTCAGAAAGTTTGGGTGTTGTGGGAGGTGGGGGCTTTAGAGGACCCTACACCTCAGCAGGTCTCCCATGGAATAATGACCAGTTGTCAACAGAACCAGGATCAAGAGCGGAGACCAAAGATCCCAAGTTAGACAGATAGACATATTTATAGGGTTCTGAAGTCACCTAAAGTCTGCAAAAAAAAAAAGTCCTTGAGTGGCTGTTGCATAAAATCCACATGTTTTGGTCAAGTTTGGTCATGTTTGTGGCAAGTAATTAAAGAGATGGGAATTCCGGAACACCTTATAGGCCTCATGAGAAATCTGTACATGAATCAAGAAGCAACAGTTAGGACAGAAAATGGAATGACGGAGTGGTTTGGAATAGGAAAAGGAGTAAGACAAGGCTGCATTTTGTCACCCTGCTTATTCAACTTATACACAGAACACATAATGCGCAATGCAGGAATGGAGGAATCACAATTTGGGATCAAAATTGCTGGGAGAAACATCAACAACTTGAGATATGCAGATGATACCACCCTAATGGCGGAAAGTGAGGAGGACCTAAAGAAGCTCCTGATTAGGTTAAAAGAAGAGAGTGAAAAAGCTGGCTTGAGACTAAATATCAAGAAAACCAAGATCATGGCAACAGGCCCTATCAGTCCCTGGAAAATAGATGGGGAAGAAGTAGAGGCAGTGACAGATTTTACTTTCTTGGGATCGAAACTCACTGCAGATGGGGATTGCAGCCATGAAATAAAAAGGCGACTGATTCTCGGGAGGCAAGCGATGAGAAACCTGGGGAACATAGTGAAAAGTAGAGACATTAAATTGCAAACAAAGATTCGCATAGTCAGGGCAATGGTATTCCCTGTGGCAATGTATGGTTGTGAGAGCTGGACCATTAGGAAAGCGGAGCGCAGAAAAATAGACGCCTTTGAGATGTGGTGTTGGAGGAGAGTTTTGAGAGTACCCTGGACAGCGAGGAGAACAAATGGGTCAATCTTAGAAGAAATCAAGCCTGACTGCTCCTTAGAAGGTCAAATAATAAAGATGAAGCTAAAATACTTTGGACATCAAATGAGAAGAGAGGACTCACTTGAGAAAGCCTTGATGCTGGGAAGGGTGGAGGGCAAAAGAAGAAGGGGACGGCCCAAGATGAGATGGCTAGATGGTATTGTGGAGATAATGGGCACAGAGCTGAGTGAGTTGAGAGGGATGGTGGAGGACAGGAGTGCCTGGAGGACAGTGGTTCATGGGGTCGCAGAGGGTCGGAATCGACTGTGCGACTGAACAACAAAATGTTAGAACTTCTGTCTTTTTACTCATTCCATGTTCCTCATTTATGCACCACTGCCACCCTGATCATCTGCCTGCTGGGTTTATCCTATGTGCATCCAGAGATCTGGACTGCAGCATGCAAACGTTTATGCTAAATAAAATGTTTTGGTCATTAAAATACACTGGTGTTCTTATAGTTGCTTTTGCTACCACAGGCTGACCCTGGGACCCCCTGCTTCTGAATCATGTAGCAGTAGAAACCTTCCTGATGTTGAAACTTCAAACCACTCTTGTTGCTCCAACTGTGATATTATCCCCCGTGTCTCTCAAACGGAAAAGGGAAAAGGGGGGGGGGAAGGGGGGGAGAAACATGCACTCTCTTTATTAAAGATAATAACTGTCTAACTTGGTAGTCATATGGAATACTGTATGATTCTTTCCTTTGCACTGTTGCTCATGGAAAGGGCAATTGGCTTGTCAATAGGTGCTGAAGGTTAAACTCATTAGCAGATGTTTAATGCCAGGTGTTTTTCTTGTATCCTCCTGTTATTTGCAATTCTACAGGGCAAAACCTCACAACTAATCCGAATAACAACCAGAGATCATCTGCTATTACCAGTTGTAAAAAGCCTGTTGATTTGTATACTTATCTGTTATGCTAACTAGTCACTCTGTGTCTCTGTACCTGATGTGTATAAATTGATGTCACAAAGCCTCACTCCCATGCCTGACGAAGTGGACTTGACTTGATCCATGAAAGTTAAGATTAAAATGCAGCAGTTAGTTTTTAAAGTGCCACAACATTGTTGGTTGGTTGTTTTGTTTTGTTTACTCCTTGATACGCTTTAACCTCAGAGTTTCTCTGAGAAAAGGAATTTGCTTTGCACAGCAGTTTCCTCCTGTCCACTTCTGCAAAGGTGTTTGCTGATTTCCCAGCCTTCACAGTAGGAAATTCACCCATCTTCAAGCAGAAACCGCTGAGTTTGGATCTGAGGACCTGAACTTGATTCACAATAGCTCACATTAAAACATAGCCGTTAGTCTTTAAGGTGCCACAATGGTTTTGTCTTGATTGTTTTGTTTTTAGTTTGGTTTGGTTTCTTGTCTGATAAGCCTTCCGAGACTAACATGACTACCAGTTCGAACTTTCAACTGTAAATATCAAGTGTAGCATTAGGTGAATTTCTGCCCTTCTGTACTACACTCCCCAGACACACTGAACATCGTTGAGGGCTCATCCACACACAATGTTCAGCTTAGACTGAAGTGAATTGGCACAATGACTCCTTTTCCTCACATCAAGGTGGAACCAACTGCCTTGAGAGGTGGTGAGCGCTCCAACACAGGAGCGTTCCAGAGAGAATTGGGCCACCATCTGTCAGATCTGCTTTGATTTGGATTTGTACCTTGAGCAGAAGGGGGTGGACTCAATGGTTTCATAGGCCCCTTCCCAACACAGTTATTCTATGAATCTCAGAGTTAGCCTCAGTCCACCCACTTTCCTGTCCAGAGAGAAAGCTCCCACCTAACACCAGGGCAAGAACAGGCAGCTCAGACGAAGCTGAGCCATCCAGGTTAGTAATTGCTCATTCGTGAGCCACTTTTTGGGGCCTAGAATACAGGTATGCTTGTCTTTTAGGGAGAACTCTCAGAATTGAGAACAAGGGGCTTGTTCACCAAAAATGTCTGAAAATCCTATCTCTAGTACACACTACACTTTGGGTGTGAATAGTCAAGCTTGGAAGCGTTTAAACTACAAATCCCAATATCCCCAGCTAGCAAGCCACACTCTTGTTGAGCAAAATAGCAACAACAGCAACCATAACATGTCCAAGTTCTAGTGTCCGGGTTCACAAACTTTTCATGGCATGGGCTGGACCATGCCCTCGGACAGCTAAGTGGGCGGGTCACATTTTTCCTCCCACCATAAATGCCATAAAATGCATCCACAGCTGTCGTAAATGGCAGGAGCAGGTGTGTTTATGCATGTACTGACGTGTTTTACAGCTATCATAAACACTTCCCCTTCCAGGAACGGCAAGGGCAGCAGCAGGCCACATGAAATGGTGCTGCAGGCCATAGTTTGGCCACCCCTATTCTGGTGCATAAGGCAGATATCTGAAGAGACAGACTCTAATGTACCGCTATGTTGCATTCAGTTTATTTTGGTATATCAGATGATAAAAGCAAGGCATATTTAACGTTTAGGTACTGCTAAGGCAATGCATACTAAATTCTCTTTTTGACAGCTTGAACGTAAAAGGACAAAGGAAAAGGTTTATCCTTCTTGTGCCTCTGAACCAAATATAATTTCTCCCCTCTGCCACACATCTACATTTGAGTCTTTTATTTGCATTCCAGTGCAAATGCAAAATTCTGTCAGTCTGGGGAAAAAAATATCTTCCAACTCAGTAAAACAAGTAGTGCTTCATATTAATTTCTGGCCCAAGGCACTGCTTCCCTAGAGTGGTAACCTCCTGCACTGTGAAGTTGAACCCACATGATATCATGACTTTATCGAGGGAGGCTAAATAAGAGGCTGCCTTGCTGAGGACGCCCAGCAGATTGTTGCGTCAAAACGAAAGATAACTTCTTGCCTTCGGAAGCATCTCTTGGATAAGGAGAAGGTGGGGAGAAAGAGGAACATTGGAGTCGGTGAGGTTTAAGGAATTAAGAAGGGGGGTAGGTGTGATTCAAGCATATCTTTAGAAAACACAACATTTAAGTTTGGTTTAAAGTAGAGAAAAAGTTGCAGTGGCTTAGTGGCTAAGCTTGTTGGCTGGTCAGCAGTTCGAGACCTGAGTGCTGTGTGACTGAGTGAGTGCCTGTTATCTTTTCCAGCTCCTGCCAACCTATCAGTTTGAAAGCAAGAAATTGCAAGTAGATAAATAGGTACTGCTCTGGTGAGAAAGGTAGTAGTGTTCCATTCACTCTGGTGTCTAATCATACCTGCCACATGACCATGGAAGCATCTGCAGGCACAGACAACACTGGCTCTTTGGCTGTAAACAGAGAGGAGCACCATTCTCTAGATTCAGGCCCAACTGGCTTTTGAGCAAGGGAGACCTTTTATCTTTACTAAAAGTAGGAGGGGGGGGGGGAATACTGTCTCTTCTAAATGGTTTGATGTAGTGAAAAACTGTTGCCAAGAGATGGATGTTCTCCAAAGAAGCAAAGAAAACCCCAAGATCTTGAAGAAAAGTCTATGTTGCAGACTTGAAAAATAAAAAAAATAAAAAAATAAAAAATAAAATTGGAGACAGTGTTTGCCCTGAAACGGAAGCCCCATTTGGGTTTAAGGTACAGACTTGTAAGTAATGTAGGGCAACAGGGATGTAGACTCAAAATTTATGGGGGTGCAAAAATTTGTATCTGGAAAAGTATTGTTGGTGATTGCTGCTAGCAAGGTGCAATCTTGCCCATTCCCAGCAATATCCAACTTCATGAGAGGAGGAGGTGCTTTCTCACGGAGTGGACCACAGTGGGAAACCAGTATGGCCATCAAATGTTCTTACCTACGTGTAACCTTCCACGCCTCCACCCTCCTTCAACATGTGACAGTGATGTCAATGCGCAGTGGTTAAACTGCTGTAAGGTAAAGTAAAGGTTGTCCTTGCTCGAAATCCTATCGTATCCGACTGTAGGGTAGGCAGTATCCGACTGTAGACTCATCTCCATTTACAGCCAAAGAGCCAGCGCTGTCTGCCTCTGCAGACATTTCCAAGGACACGTGAATAGGCACCAGAGTGCATGGAATGCTGTTTACTTTTCCCACCATAGTAGTACCTATTTATCTACTTGCAATTCCTTGCTTTTGAACTGCTAGTTTGGCAGGAGCTGGGAAGAGATGGAAGCTCACTTTGTTGTGCAGTGCTCAGATCATGAACTGCTGACCTGCCAACCTTCCAGTCAAGGTCAGCATATTAACCACTGCAGTTTCTTTGCCTTAGTGTTCCATAGTTACTTGGCTGATCTGTGTTTCACATGTCAGTTTGACGTGACAGATCAAAGCATCGTCTCCCACTGTTTCGAGGTTTTAGAGGGCTCTAGCCTACCACTACCAATAGTGCACTGGGGGCCTTAGCCCCGTGTTTTCAATGCTCCTTTGGCCATTTTAAACACGATGACACATCTGGCTGGGCTCATGTTGAAGTTTGCCATGTTAGAGCAATGCATGGGCCAGGTGCATTGCCTGAATACCTGGCCCCACTTAGCTGACTTTTAGTTCCAGGAAGAAGAACTCCCCATTCCAGACCACTGGCCAACACCTTTGTACCATGGTTGGACCTACCAGGGGAATACACCCCTGCCACCACACCTGTCGGATGGCCAGGGTCGCTGCTGCACCATGTTAAGGTGTGTGGTGGGATTTACAGTGGTGTCTTAGAGTAATATAAGCTAATTTCTTTGTCTATTTTGGCATCTTACATAACTGTTGTTCCTGGGTACACTAATACCTCGGATAACACTAAGACCTGGTTCCACAAGTCTTGGTGTTATCCGATTTTTCGTGTTATCTGATGCCTGTTAAAATCCTATGGGATGGATCCGATAACGTTAAAGCTCCAGAGAGATACATTGTAACTGCACCTTTAGCGGTGGTTATCCGATCCATCCCATAGGACCTTAACATTATTCGATCCAATTCTCCTCCCCAGATTACTTAACGTTATGAGATTTTAGCGTTATCCGAGGTAAATGTTATCCAAGGTATTACTGTATTTCAACTCTGTACCCGGATTCCTACTTTTCCAGTAAATAAAGCTACAACCATTTAAACTCTGCAATCTCTGTGTGTCTTCGCCTAGCATTTGGCTCTTATAGCAGAAGCTCTTGTTTACATCTTGGAAAGAAAAAGGCTGGGGCTTTGCCAAAGGCAATAATCACAACAAGACTCCTGAGGGGTTTTATCCCCTCCTCCACTCTTTAAAGAGTGGCTGGACAAAAGAAGATTTCAGCAGCCACTGCTTGATGCTAAATTGTGTTTGCTGCAATGTTTTCTCTTTACTTTTCAGAAGTCAATGCCAACGTTCAATAACCTCCAGGGCACTTAGGATACTTGCAAAGAGCCAAGTTAAATCATGCAGCTCAGGAATTTTCAGGAAAAGAGGAGATTTGGCGAATTGTCCTCACAAAAAGCAGACAAATTGGACCAAATGAACAGAAGCGAAGCAGAAATGAAAATTAAAAACAGTGCCTCCCTAGGAGAGAACCCAGTGTTACTGGGTGTAGCTGCTAGGAACAGGAGCTTCAAATTCCAAGCTCAGTTGCTGAAATGGTATGGGAAGTTCATAATTTTTTCTCCTTCTGCTGTATCCAAATCCAAATCTTGGTGATCCTCATGACTATCACCCACTGTCCTAAGAATATAATGCAGTAGTCTTCCATCTGCCTTCCACATCACAGCATGATGTCCATACCACCGATCCAGTTCTGTGAGTCACCTTTCTGGTCCTGAGCCCTTTTTGCACATAAAGTCCTCATCAGCCCCAGTATTGATGAAGCTGCTGCCCTTCATCAAGATTGATTCAAGTGGGATGTAATCTACTTGAGGCTCATCATCCTTTACTGTGGACTTGGGCACCCAAGGCCGTTAGTCTTTAGGGTTGTCAGGTTAGTTAACTGCCATTCAGTCACCGGCAGTATGGTCTACTCTATTACAATAGCAGGATAACCTGGCCAGACTGAGTTAAGTGTTCCGTCTTTTCAGTATATTAGCCAAAATAAATCATCCTATGAACAGAAAGTAAGGTGGTAAACCATTTGATGCTAAGGGGACTCTGGCCAAATTCTGAATGTATAACATGTTGTTGTAAATTGTGTTTGGCAAATTGTCTTATATTGGAACACACCCTCATCCCATCGAGAATAATGGAGTCAATTCTAACGTGAAGCAGTTCTAGAGATTTTTAGGCAAGATTTATTTCATAAACCTATATGGAGCTTCCAGTGGTTCTTTGATGGTCTCCATCCTAGGACAAATCAGGCTTGACCTTGCTTAGGTTCTCAAGTCAGATATGATGCACATAGATAAAGTGGTGCTAGAGTAAGAGGCAGCAAGAAATGAAGAAGAAGAACTGTGTGACAGATAGATTCCATAAAGGAAGTCATAGGCTTATGATGTCATAAGTTGAGGAGTCTTGAGAGCACATAACAAATATGGGATGGTGTGATGGTCGTGACATATGCGGGCCTCTGAACATACATTTTGTTGTTGTTCAGTCGCACAATCAATTCCGACTCTTTGTGACCCCATGGACCACTGTCCGCCAGGCACTCCTGTCCTCCACCATCCCCCTCAACTCGCTCAGCTCTGTGCCCATTTTGTCCACAATACAATACAATAGCCATCTCATTTTTGCCGCCCCCTTCTTCTTTTGCCCTCAACCTTTCCAAGCATCAAGGTTTTCTTAAGTGAGTCTTCTCTTCTCCTTTGATGTCCAAAGTACTTTAGCTTCATCTTCACTATTTGCCCTTCTAAAGAGCAGTCAGGGTTGATTTCTTCTAAGATTGACCTATTTGTTCTCCTTGCTGTCCAGGGGACTCTCAAAACTCTCCTCCAACACCACATCTCAAAGGCATCTATTCTTCTGCGCTCAGCTTTCCTAGTGGTCTAGCTCTCACAACTATACATTGCCACAGGGAATACCATTGCTTTGACTATATGAATTTTTGTCTGCAATTTGATGTCTCTACTTTTCACTATGCTCCCCAGGTTTCTCATAGCTTGTTTCCCAAGAATTAGTCACCTTTTTATTTCATGGCTGCAATCACCATCTGCAGTAAGCTTTGATCCTAAGAAAGTAAAATCTGTCACTGCTTCTACTTCTTCCCCATCTATTTTCCAGGGACTGAGAGGGCCTGTTGCCATGATCTTTGTTTTTTTTATATATATTGAGTCTTAAACCAACTTTTTCACTTTCTTCTTTCAACCTAATCAGGAGCTTCTTTAGGTCCTCCTCACTTTCTGCCATTAGGATGGTATCATCTGCATATCTCAAATTGTTGATGTTTCTCCCAGCAGTTTTGATCCCAAATTGTGATTCCTCCAACATACAAGCAAAACTGGGGAGGGGGTGTTAACTTAGGGCACACTTACTTTTTATTAATTTTTAACATTATTTTTTTCAACTCCAACGAGACAATAAAACAGCTAAGAAACATCTATACATTTAACTAATATAAGTGCAAACATAAGAGCACAATTTGATTGCAGATAAATTCTTGGGAACCAATTATTGTGTTCAGTGTGGCCATAGACAAAACCCCGGGTCTAACATCCACCCCATATGTCCTAGCTTATCTCTTGTAATCAGACTTTGGAAGAATCAGTTTTAGAATGAGAGGAAATTGTGCACAGCACAAAGGAACCCACAAACTCACAGTGCCTGTAAGGAGGAGGCAACCATTGGAAGAGCTTGCAGTGTTTCTCAGTCAATGTTCAGTGGCACACTGGTGGACTTCAATTCCCAGAAGCCTAAGTTAGT
This sequence comes from Furcifer pardalis, assembly GCA_030440675.1. Classification (NCBI taxonomy): domain Eukaryota; kingdom Metazoa; phylum Chordata; class Lepidosauria; order Squamata; family Chamaeleonidae; genus Furcifer; species Furcifer pardalis. The sequence goes on from CP126891.1 coordinate 49,435,705, forward strand.
CCATTGGTAGTCATGACAAGATGCCGGAGCAAATGGTATGTTATTACTTTTCCCACCGAAGTGGTATCTATTTATCTACTTGCAATTTCTTGCTTTCAAACTGCTAGTTTATCAGGAGCTAGGACAGACAAAGGGAGCTCACTCTGTCACACAGCACTTGAGTCTTGACCTGACCACTGATCAGTCAATATACTGACTTAGGCTTCTGGGAACTGAAGTCCAAACACCAGCATTTGGGAAACACTCCTCCAGATGATCTTGGACTTCAATTCCTAGAAGCCCTGATCAGCAGAAATGCTGACTTGGGCTTCTGGGAATTGAAGTTAAGAGCAGCTGGAAACCAAGTTTGAAGAACCCTGGTCTAGACTATTAAAAAGGTGGTTTTTGCCCCAGTCCCAGATAAATTACAATCCAAGAATTTCAGCCAACTATGAGAAAGGTAAGATGACGGTCAAATTGTTGAGCCACGAACAAATCATTTTTTCAGTCTCAGCAGCAAAGGATTTCAAAGCAGCCTTCTCAAGGTGCACAACTTGTCACCTTTCTCCCTCATGGAAGGTGAAGAGCTCTTCCTCTTTTAAGTTCATAATCTTTGATATTAAGTTCATCTACTTGAAAATTCATGTGTGCCACTTGGCTTCCTAGCCTGCTTATAAAAATTCTAAGAGGATAAAACCCCTCAATATTTTTTAACTCATCCTTGTGTCTGTTAAAAACATTTGGCTCAGAAAAGAAGCTCACAAATTTAATGAAATTAAATTTACAGCAGTTGCCATAAAACTGGAAGTTTTTACATGCTGGTGATCATAGATTTGACCCTCTCATAAAAGCATGAAAAGAATCCAACTAGATCAGAGCAAAATCATGTCCTATCTAATGTTCTGGTCCTGTGTTGATCAGCTTCTGGGAAGAGCCTTCTAGGAAGCCAGTCACTTGGACATGTGGACATCTTTATACTCCACCTCATGTTACCACGCAAGTGAAATGGAGACACAGCCTGCTACAGAACCAGCTTGAGTAATAGCCACAGATAGTCCTGCCTTTTATTAATTTAGTTGGTCTCGTTTTCAGCCCTTCACTACGACTTGTGGCAATGAATTCCATAGTTTTAACTGTCCACTGGCCAGAATCCTACTGGGATTGTGCCACGCAAGGCAGCATTTGCATAGCGAGATATGTAATTCTTCCAGCTGTGGATCATGTGCTTATACACACTCCAGTAAAGCACTTGGTTGTGTGTCCAGGCATACAGTGGATGGTGGGGAAATTGTGCGGCTTTCTCTATGCTGGTTAAACTGCTCTAAAGGTTGCCCTTGCTCGAAAGACAGTTGTATCTGACTTTAGAGTTTGATGCTCATCTCCATTTATAGCCAAAGAGCCAGTGCTGTCTGCATGTGCAAATTTTTCCATAGTCATGTGTCAGGCATGACTAGACACTGGAGTGCACGGGATGCTGTTTACCTTCCCACTGAAATGGTACCTATTGATCTACGTGCAATTTGTTGCTTTCAAACTGCCAGGTTGGCAGGAGCTGTGAAAGAGAATGGGCGCTCACTCCATCTTGCAGCACTTGGGTCTTGAACAGCTGACCTGCCAACCTTCCATCTGTCAAGTTCAGCATCTTAACCACTGCATTTCTACTGCAGCCAAAACTCTACTCATGATCTGAGTTCAATCCTGACATGGTCAAGGTTGACTCAGCCTTCCATCCTTCCGAGGTTGGTAAAATGAGTGCTATGCATGCAAGGGCAAAAATGCTAATAACCTTGTGAAACACCCAGAGAGCTATGGGGCAAAATATAAGTGTTATTGTTGTTGCTGTGTCACAGCAATGGCTATTCAAGGGTCAAGCTTTGATGAGGTAGCTGGAAAACCTACTGGAGCACTTAAAGAATTAGGACAGTATTACAACATCAACCATTTGAAGCCTAATCTAAGCAAGAGTCAAGTATGTGCTTTCCACATTCAAAACAGAGAAGCAAGGGTTAAGTTGAATGTTACGTGGCAAGGGAATTGATTACAGCACTGTTCAATCCCAAAATGACTCAGTGTGATGCTTGACCGGATACTCTCTTTTAAGCAGAACTGTCTGAATACCAAAGCCAAAGTTAGTAAAAGGAACAACGTCATCAGGAAACTCACAAACTATAAATGGGGAGCTCAACCATCCACACTGTGCACATCAGCTTTGGCCCTGAGCGTCTCTGTAGCAGAGTATGCTGTTTCAGTATGAAGCCCATCCACACATGAAAAAGAAGTTGACATTACTGTTAATGAAGCCATGCGGATAGTGACAAGATCCCTTAAACCTACACTAGTTGAGAAAATATACCCCCTAGTTGGTATTGTTCCACCTAAGATCAGGAGACAAGTAGCAGCAGATGTTGAGAAAACTAACCAGGAGAATGACCCTTAGTATCCTCTGTATGGATATGAGTATCAATTCCACCAACCCAGATCCAGAAAGAGCTTTATGAGAGTACACAAGAGCAAGACCAAATTAGAAGATGGAAGAAGGAGCTCACTGGGCAAGGAGCAACATTAAAGGAAGAGATGGCAGAGGAATTCCATCTCCTCTACGTCACTTAGAGGACCATGAATAAGCTGGGGGTTGGAGGTCCTAAATGCAGGACCAACATGCTCAAGTTGGGACTGCTGGCCTACCACAACACACAGTGTGAATGTGGAGAGACACAGAGTCCGGCCAGAGGCGTAGCTACCGCCGTATCTGCCGTATCAATTATACGGGGGCCCCCCAACGTGCGTAAGCAAAACAAATCTTTACCCTTCCTAAGGGCCCCCAAACAAATTTTTATACGGGGCCCCGCCAAGGCACGCTACTCTTCTGAGTCCGGCCCATTTGCTGGTCTGTCAATTGCTGCCAGAGACATGCATTTGGGCAATGACAAAGCGAAGAAAGTGGCTTCATTTTGGCAGCCCAGGGTTTGATCAGGACACAAAAGAAGAAGAATTGCTATTGCTATGCACATAGTTATAACGTGTTATTTCACGTTATTTATCTTGCTATCTTCCCCCATTCTGTTTCAGTGGAAGAATCCCTGTTTCTGAATGAAGAGAAGGAAAGAAAGAAAACCTTTTACACTCAGCTTTCTTCAAACTCTTCTTCCTCTTGCTGTTTTTGTGTGCATGTTTATTTTGTGAGGTTGGAGATTTAAATTGAGGAAGTCAGTGTCTACATTGTGAGAAGGTAATTTTCCACAATAGCTAAAAGCCAAGCGAAGGATTGTAGCAATTTTGCAAGGTTTTAGAAAGCACATCTTTTATTGGTATTCCTTGCTGGGCATGGAACAGCTACATTAAAAAAAAGTAATGTGTTTTTGTTGTCTAAGACAATGTTAGGGTTGTCTGGGTTTTTTTATCTCTTGAACACCTATCTTATGTTCCTTCTTTCCCAGTTTACATTTGTTTACATTTCTTTTTCTTCTTAAACAAAATCACAGAACCTAGCTTTGATGAGAGCATGTTTATTTATTTATTTATTCCACTTATACACTACACATCTGGGAGGTCTTCCCCACTCAGGGCAGTTAACAACACATTAGAAAAATATCTTAAAATCACAGTATAAAAGTACATAATAAAAGCATAACATTCAACCTGAAACATTTCCCTCTTAATAGCTCCCAAAAAATCTTGAAACTTAAAAAAAATCCCTAAAGTAAGTTAGGTGGAGTGATTTTTTTAATTGTACTTTGTGTTACTTTTGATTTTTACATTTAAAATTAAAAGCATTAGATAGGTTGTTTGCATCTTGTTGATTACTCATCCAATCCTTCTGTGCTTAATGTGTCTGTTGGCTTGCTAATTAGTGAGAAGTCAGTGGTTTTGTATAGAGACACTTTTCACAAATTGTGATTATTTCAAGTGGGGGGAGCAGTGCTCTGGGTCTTGTTCTTATGCCAGATGAAAGAGTTTACCCAACTCAGGGATTAGCAACTTCTTGAAAAGCTGTCTGTGACCTGTCAAGTCAGTCTGAAAAGTTCCATCTGATTTCAGTTTTCTACTCTCCATTCAGGACTGTGGTGGCTCAGTGGTTAAGATGCTGAACTTGAGGACTGGAGGGTCTGCAGGTCAGCAGTTTGAAACCTGAATGCTTCATGACGGAGTGAGCTCCTCTTTCTGTCCCAGCTCCTGCCAATCTAGCAGTTTGAAAGCAAGAAATTGCAAGTAGATAAATAGGGACCACTTTAGTGGGAAGGTAAACAGTGTTCTGGCATTTAGACCTGCCTGCCACATATCCATGGAAATGTCTCCACTCATTTTATCCAGTAGAGAGAATACCTTTGTTGCTAGCGGATGGACATAATTGTGGTGATCTTGACACTGGATGATGCAGCTATGAAAATCATGCATTCAGATCTATATCTCCTGCCTATTCTCCTCCCAATCACCTATTCTTCTTCTCTGAATTCTTCTCCCATTCATCTCATCTCATGTGATCAGCTGTAACAATCTGCACATTCTGTCTCCCATTATATAAGCAAACCGTTCTAGCTCTCTGCATTTTATGTCTTTTATGAGTTCTTGGTCTTCATTGCAAATAAAATATTCATGTTATATATTAAAAATATAATGTTCATAAAATATTCATTGCTAGACTATGCAGTAGTTTCACTGTTGCCTGCATGAACGTGATAGCCTAGGAAGTATTTGGTGTACCTTCAGTCTTGGGATGATTCTATAGAAAAATTCCAATGCTGATGCCTTAGAAAGCAGCTTCTATCTATCTTGAGTGAATAGAGCATTTGTGGAAATGATGTTGGTACTGCATGGACATTTTTGAAAGGTGCAATGGAGAAAATAGACTTACTTCAGCATCACAGACCTAGGGCAGAGCCAGCAGCATTCAAAAGGGTCATCAGCATGTTAGCTGGGGGGGGTGGGGGGGGGGGCGGTAAAATCCCTGGGTGGAGCTAGGCCTAGCTTAGCCTCAAAGCTTTCCACATGAGGCTTTTCCCCCAGGTTCATCAGTTCCAGAATGCAGAACTATGATACAGCTGTACCTCGCTTAAAGAGTATAATGTGTTCCACAGGATTGCTCTTTAAGTGAGTTTGCTCTTTAAGGGAAACACCATTGTAAATGACCAATTGTGTGAGTGTGTGTTGTTGTTTTTTTGCAAACCCTGATTTTTTTGTTAAGTGAGTTTTTGGTTGGTTTTATTTGTTAAGCAAAGTGAACATTCAGAGAAAATTCTGCTCTTTAAGCAAGTTACTCTTTAAGCGAGGTGCTCTTCTTTATGCAAAGTTGGACTGTATTTCTTTGATGTTATCTCTCCACATTCCTCTGGGTCTGCCTTGTGGTCTTTGTCCTTCTCCTCTTTCCACAAAGGCCTTGTGCAGTATGGAGTCCAAGACATTCTCTCCAAATAGGCGAACCACTTTATTTGTTGTTTCTATATGTAGTTTTAGATTGGTTATACACCAATTCTTTCCCTTATAATCTCATCCTTGAGATTGCTGCCCACAATTGTGTAAAATTGCCCCACTGTGCAGCCACGCAAACATAATGCCATATCCAGATTCTGAAAGACAGATGAGACGTTGGTATCTCTCTTAACAATATGCCACTTTAAAAATAATTTATTTGCTGCATGTATGTCGGCTTTGCTTTTTCAGAAACATAACTAGAGGGACTTTGGGTAAATTTTAGAAACATGGGGTATGGGGCTGGGTAGAAGACGGTCTTGACTAGGGGCAATGATTCTTGAAAGGCTTTGGAATGCAACATTCATGTTTCCGTTATGTCAAGATGATATCAGTTGATGCAAATGCCACATTTAGCTAATATTTCTTTCCATCCCAGCTCTTTAGAAACTAAGTGGAGAAGAAACATGGAGCAGGAAGCAGATGTTTGGGGTCATCAATAGTTGACTCTGTTCTATGAAGAAGAAGCCTGTCAGGAGGGGGTTAAAGGGAGAAACTGGTTGCCTTTGACTCTACAGAGAAGTGTGTGTTTCCAACATAGCAGAGAGCATAATGTTCTGGGCATAATCTTTCAGCTGAGCCACACTTAGTTAAATGAAGCAGAGGTTGCTCGGGGCTCCTTCCTTTCACGCTGTTGCTTCTTGGTTTCCACATCAAGCCTTGAGGCAAAGAAGTAAAGCCATATCAAAGCCTCATCCCTATGTTCAATAATCCCTGCTTCCTGTCCTCTTCTTTTCATATACTTTCAGTGTGCATCCTGTACAAGGATTTAGATCAGGGGTGCCCAAACTACAACCCATGCGCCTGATCCAACCCACAATGCCAATTCATCTGGCCCATGACACCCTTATTGGTCCCGGAAGTGGAGTGCATTTTACGGGCGTGTTTTTACTTTCACTTCCGGAAGTGATGAGGGCGTTGTGGGCCGGATGAATTGTCATTGGGGGCTGGACCCACCCCATGGGCCATAGTTTCTATCCTCAGCTGGGGAGCGAAGTCTAGGTGGGACATTGAATTTCCACCAAGGTTTTGGCAGCCTTTCCTGTAAATCAAGGGTGGAGGCAAGATAAGTATTATTTCGGGGGAGTATTCTCCCCAAAAGTCTGGCCAGGTTATCCTGCTATGGTAATAGAATAAACCCTACTGCCAGAGGCTCAACACCAAGCCGTCAGGTGGTGGTTAACTAACCTGACAACCCTGAAGACTAGCAACCTTGGCTAAGTCCACAGGGAAGGGTGATGGTCCCCAAGTGGATTAAATCCCACTTGAATCTATCTTGATGGAGGGCAGCAGCTTAATCAATCCTGGCCTGGGTCTGATGAGGATTTTGTGTGCCAAAAGGGCTCAAGGCCAGAAATTGACTTGCGGAACTGAATCAGTGGTACGCGTGTCATGCTGCGATGTGGAAGGCAGATAAAAGGCCACATCATTATATTTGCAGGACAGCATTCATAGCTGATTGCCATTAGGATCACCAGTATTCGAAATCAGATACGGCACAAGAAGAGGAAAGAAGAAGAATTTCCAAGATAACTGAGGTAGAATGCTTCTGGACTTTGCCAGCTGAGAGATTCTGGGTCATTTCTCACCATCTCTGCATTTGGACTTGTGTGAAACACATTTCCTTCTTCGCATAAGATGGGGCAACACGTTTCCTCTAAAATTGTATGTTTATCTTGCTCATTGCTATTATGCCAAGGAAATAGTTGCATGGGGATGACTTTGGCAAATTGAGAGAGAAAGTAGATTCAATTAAAGTTCCTAAGTGGGGGCCATACCAGGTCAGCTCAGTCTAATAACAAGACCAGGCCAGAACAAGGACCAATAAAGGAGCAAATGGCACCTACAAAAACTCTAGCATTCTCTGTTGCATGCTGAGAGCAACCTCTTCTTTCTCCATCTCTTAATATTGGTTCAGTTTCCATTGACAGCATAGAAAAATCTTTCATATTGATAGTAGCCAATTTTACTGGGTCATTGCTGAGATTATTCCAAGTTAATAGTAGTTATTACTCCAGCAAGGTGAAGGCAGATTTAGGAACAGAAAGAGAGCAAACATGACAGGAGCATCTGAAAATAAATCTGAAATTTTGAAATGTGGATTTACAATGGCTGCTAAGGATAGCATTAAACAAAGAAAGCTCCAATATCACGAGGAATGACACAAAGTATAGAGTATAGAATACTCCAACTTGCTCTGCAAGGAAAGATCCCTTGGGAGAGATGCCCTGGATGTAGATGGACTTCATGGGTGAAGAACCTAAGAGACTGGTGTGGCATGTCCTCAGAAGACACTGTTCTGAGGAGTTAAGAACAGGAAGACTATGGCACCTGAAGAAGAAGAAACATGACATGGATTGACTCAAGAAAAGAAGCCATGACCTTTTGTTTTCAAGACATGAGCAGGTTTGCTAGTGGTACAACCAAGTAAACTAATGGTGATTAACTTTGGCAGGTTATTAATTCCCAGGGTTGCCATAAGCACCTATCACCGGACTACTTCAAAAACTTAAAACTGAGGTTTGAAGAAAATAAAAGACAATAAATGTTCAATCATTGCTTCCGGAAATCCATACATAAATAGTGCCGGAGAAAAAGCCAGAAACTTCCAGAAGCTGCTAATGCTGCCACGCCACACACCCCACATGTTGATAGCGATCATGGAGGAGACTGCAAATGCTGTCTCATGTTAACAAACTACAGTGACTTAAAAGAAGAAAGGAGGAAATAAGACATAGCTGTAAAAATCTACATCAGAAAAAGTGGTTACTTCATAAGAACAGGAGCTATTTCTGTTGTTGCTAAAATTGTAGATATGATGATATAGAGCCATCTGGAGCCACTCCAGATATGCTGAACAGCAGGCAAGTAAGATGGGTGAATTGACAAGAAGGAAGGACAGGCTTCGTTCCCTCATCTGTTAATCATTTCTTGATTCAAAGGCAACCTTGTGTCCTATTTAGGAGGTGAAAGGTGAGCTCGGAATATAGACAGTAAGCTAATAAATAATTCTCAGCACCTTCTTCCTTAGCCAGAGTGAACTTTTACAGTGTAATTTGGCTGGAAAAGACAGGAGACCTCTCAGCAGGCTGTACGCTTTGCAACTATCACCTGTCAAACCAAATAAGTGGAAAGGAGAAGAAGGTTGAGTTGGGAGAAAGAAACATATGGGATAAAACTCTGGAATTTGGGATACTCCACAGCCATCTGTACTATGCTCCGTTAAAGCAGTCCTGGCATGAAAAGCCATTGAGTAAGGAGGACAGAAAATCACTTTTGATATTTGCTTAAGAGAGTAAAGAGATGTGACCGAGGAAACTTCCAGGCATCTAATGTGATAAAAGGGTGAGAAACGTAGAGAGATCTACACATTTCTGTCTTTATCGGGAGCGGTGACAGTCTTTGTACTTCTTTAAGGGTGACATGAGAAGCCACGGATGCCATGTTCAATGTGTTTCTGGAAGACTTTTGTGAACATGACAGATCTTGCCTGTTTTTAAAAACTAAGAAGAGTTGGCTGTGGTTAGTACTTGGAAGGGGGGCTGCAGGGAGATCTTGGAAGGGTGAGAACATAATGGGATCCAAGGCTTTGGAAAACCCTGTTTCTTAGTTTCTGTGAGACAGCAAGATTGAAATCTCTTAAGAACTGACACATAGAGGCCAACTTGAATGGACACTGTCGTGGTGGTTTTATGTATGAACAATGCACCACTTAAAGCTAATAAAGCAAAGTGGTTGTGGCAGTCCCACAAAGAAGGATTTGAAGGTACCTAAGAGTGTACCTTTGGTGCTGAATGGCTAGTCAAAACAGCATCCCATAAGCCAGAGATGGTGAACCTTGGCACTCCAGGTGTTCTTGGGACTTCAGTTCCCAGAAGCCCTGATCAGCAGGAATGTTGACTTGGGTTTCTGGTAATTGAAGTCCAAGAACACCTGGAGTGCCAAGGTTCACCATCACTGCCATTAGTCATTTCTTATGGAGCAGGTGAGTTCAAACAAGATATTTTGAATAAGTTATTGAATCCGGACCCTATTGAGTTACTATATCTAGTTAGAGTGGAAGTAGACCACATGGGCTTAATTTTTGACACTTTTTTAGAATTTTGGAGAAGTTCTAATTTCTGGTTGGAAGGAAGAAAATTCCCTTTTCCTTCCCATTATTCTGTGGTGGCTTTTGGTGGCTCATGGTAAAGTCATTATTTTTCAAACACTTCCCAGAGTTTGACAAAAGAACGTGATTCCTGCCTTGCATTGTCTTTCATTGTTTTAATGAGAAGCAAATATCTCCCATCATTTAATAAATGCAAATGCAGCTGCTTCTAGATTGCCCTAGGGCCGAGGTGGTGAACCTTGGCACTCTAGGTGCTCTTGGACTTTACCAGAAGTCCAAGTCAGCCCTTTTGCTAATCAGTGCTTCTGGGAATTGAAGTTCAAGAATAGCTGGAGTGCCAAAGTTCTCCATCACTGCCCTAGGGTGCTAAAGCATTGTTGGTGTGTAGCTTAGTGGCCGGAGGGCACACAGCAGAAGGTGTGGGCACTTTGATCAATGCAGCAACCCAAACTTGTTTTGTGCGAAAGAGTCCCTTTACTTATGGTTCAAAACAGAAGGATTCAAATATTTATACAATATCAACAAACATAACAACAACTCAGAGAAGATAACTTCTCTTTTGGTGTCAAGCAGTTCAGTCAACCGTGGCACAAACAACACAGCCTGTAACTTACAAGTTACGTGGCTCAGAAAAACAGCAGTACTTGGCTGAGCAACTGGTTCTGCTTACAATGCAAGTTGTAAAGTGATTTGGTATGGTGACAAAGCACTGAGTCAGCATACACAAGCAGAAACAGTTCCAAAGACTTTCAGGAAAGAAAACAGTTAGTTTTACTCTTTCCTTTAGCAAGACAATCCTCGGTGAGTCTGCAGTTTCTTCTTCCAGAGGGTAGCAACCTGTAGAAGTCCTTGGCACACAAGTAGTATCTTGTGCATAGATTACAGAGAGCACAAGGGCAGCATTTTGAGCACAGATGGTGAGCACATAGGCTCTGGTGAGCACATAGGCTGAGAATGTGTGAACAAGTGTGTTAGGCTGTGTAAGTGCCTGTCCGGCACATTGGTGTATTGCAAGGCGTATTACAGGCATATTTTTTTTAAGACCTGGCTAAGGGAGCACACAGGTGTTCTCACTCTACCTTACTGTATGCTATCAGGCTGTGTATTTAGCCAGGAGCTACAGAGAGCTTCTCTGTGTGTTCATTTCCATGAACTTTTGTCTCCAGGAGCATTTGTCTCCATGAGCTGCTGACACCATATGAAGAGCCATTCCAAGGCTGATGTCCAGAGCTGGGTTTGTGGGACTGCTTCATCGCTGTTCAACCTTACAGCTACCGGCCTACCATTTGCAGGTGCTGTTTTGCCTGCTTCAAAGCCTGCACTGATTGCTGCCAGGTATGCAGTGATGCTTCTATACCTACTGTCTTGGAGACTGGGTTTCTGGCATCACCGGGCAGGCTTTCTTTGCTGAAAGGACTTGGGTAAGACCACAGACTGAGAAACTATAGCTGTGAATTTCTGTGACTGTTTCTTGCTCACAGCTACTGAACTGAACTGTGTGAACTGTATATAGTGCCGTGGACTGAACCAGTGAATGTAACTGGGAAACCTTGTTTGCTGCACTGTAAATACTTCTGCACCTTACTTCCGAGTAAACCGGCTTTAAGTTTGTTTTGCACCAAACTGCCTGCCTGCTTGTCTGTCTGTCTGTTTCCAAAGGGGCCAAACCTTAGCAAGTGGGTGCCGGACTACAGCCAGCTAACTCTGCTATCCGCATAACAACAAAGTGCCTTGATTTATACACAGGTTTGGGGATTACACAGTCAGTCAGTAACACCTGTCTTGTTACAGCCATAAACCTCTTAAAGTGATACAACAGTATTACAATGGTATACAATATCCTATATATCCTATACAACTAGTTAGGTGAATACTTATTACCCTAACAAGCAGTTAGCAATGCAATTAGGCAAACAACATTTTGTTCCCATCACTCTGGGTCTTCATTTTACCTACCTCAGAAAGAGAAAGCATAGCTAACCTAGAGTCTGTCAAAATCAAATGCAGATCATGAGCAGTGTTTTGACTGCAGTACTGCAGCTTAGTCGCTGTGTCACTGGTGCTCTTAAAACAGGGATTCTCAACCTGTGGCCCGTGGGCCGAATGCAGCCTGTGACACTATTTCATGTGGGCCCCCCACTGCCTCCACCACACCAGGAAGTCCAGTGATGTGATGTAACAGGTTCGCACCAGTTCGCCAGAACCGGCAGTAACTTTTCCCAGTGTCCTGGAGAACCGGTAGCAGCTTTTGGGGAGAACCACCTTCAGGGCTTACCTTTTCACTGCCCATGCGCACCAAGCACTTGGTGTGCATGCATGCCTACAGTGCTTGGCGTGTATGCACACCCTCCTTTCTGTCCTCCCAAGCGGGGAGGAGGAAGAGAAGCTGTTGGCCTGAAGCTCCCTATAGCCTGCTCCCCCAGGGTAAGTGTCTCACCTTTGGATGTGGTGTGTCTGTGTGTATTTTAATGTGTATTTAATCCCTTTACCCATATTGACGTACTATCACCATTCCTAAAAAGGCCTGGCGGCCTGGCTTGGGGTTTTTAAGAAAAGTCTTGGAGTTACCACATCAATAAGCTACACCTGTGCTGTTCCAATTGCTGTTCCAATTGGAGAACCCTTAAGGAGGTACAGCTGTTTTACATTTACATTTAGGCATATTATCCTAGAGAACTGGTACGTTGACCATATCCATCTTGCAATATGGTGCTGCCCAGGCACTTATACTAACGGGTAAGTGACGGGTTTGTGTTTGGGATGGGTGCGTTGATTTGTGTTTGGGGTAGGTGTGTGGGTGTGTGGGTGGGTGCATTTTAATGTATTTTTATTTTATTTATTTATTTAATTTATTTATTTAATTTATTTATTTAATTTATTTACAGGTTTGTGTTGTGGGTGGGTGGGTGGGTTGAGTGGTGTGTGTGCTTATTTTTATTTTATTTATTATTAATTTTTATTTTATTTTTTCTTTGGCCCCACCCACATCATGATGTCATGATGTTAGCTCCACCCACACTGTGATGACATCACGGTGGGGTAGTAAATTTTTTGACATCCCACCACTGAGGAAGTGTCATGTGATGGAGGAAGGACAAAATGGCCGTCTGGCCCCCAAAGCTGTCTGGGGGAGTGTGACCCAGCCTCCAGATTTAAAAGGTTGATAACTCCTCTCTTAAAAGATAAAGAACCTTCCAGATAGACATTTTATGGAGGTTTTTCTATGTAAAATGATTTTGTTGTCCTTGTCCACTCTTCTTGCCAATACTTGAGGCAACACATGAGTCTCCTTGAAATGAAAGGGCCTCATTTATAGGCAAAGTGGTAGGTTGGTGCTTTAGTCTTATCACAGCCATAAGTGTCCTTGAAAATATAAACACAAAGAGAGAATAAGAGAGAGGAAGGAACTGTTTGCCTGATGCTTCTAATTCTTAAAAAAAACCACACAACAAGATAGCAGTAGCCAGAGTTTGTTGTAGAGTAATTAACGTGCAATGAGAGGATGTTGTGTGACCTCAAATATTGAAAAAGGAACTCTTCAGTAATATTTCACCTCCCACTGCCTGTGACATCACTTCTGTCATGGAGGCTGGGCAGTAATTTTGCATGACTCCCCCATTTGTACATGATGCACCATTTCAGCAAGATACACAATTTGCATAAAATTTGATGAATCTGGTGGCTGTTTTCTTGCAGCAGAAGAACATTATTTTTGTATTTGCATTTCCTGAAAAAATTAGAGAAATTAGGATTTTAATCCCTAGTCTGTCCAGGTTATCCTGCTATGGTAATAGAGTAGACCATGCTGTCGATGACTCAACACTGAGTGTCAGGCAGTGGTTAACTATCCTGGCAACCATGAGGATCAATGGCCGTATGTGCCAAAGTCCATGGGGAAGGGTGATGATCCCCAAGTGGGTTAAATTCCACTCAAATTCACCTTCCTGGATGCCAGGAGCTTCGTCAATCCTGGCCTGGGGCTGATGAGGAGGACTTTGTGTGCTAAAAGTGCTCAGGACCAGAAAGTGACTCACAGAGCTGGATCAGTCCTCCAGGGGTCACACTGTGATGCACAAGGCAGATGAAAGACCACTGTGTTATATTCTCAGGACAGTCTTCATGGTTGATCCCCATGATGATCTCCAATATTTGGATTCAGATATGGCAGCAGCAGCAGAAGTCTACACTGCCTGGAAAGAGCTCACTAGTGTTCAAGCAAGGATTTTCCTCACCCATCCTTAGAAATCATATTGTTCCACTGGATTGCTCAGTAAATGCCATGGCTAAGAGACCAAATTGACATCTATTCTTCTTTAAATGGACTATTTCTACCACAGTATCACAACTGTTTCTGCCATTGTTGCCTGCCCTGAAAAAGAGGCTAGCCAATCTGATTGTGACTTGTCTCTTCAGCAAGTCATGAAAAGCTCTTTAGAACTTCTTCTTTGTTTTGCCGCTGTAAGGAACGCCAGTGTAGGAAGTGGTTTTATGTGATTTTTCTCTACTGCACTATACATTTCTTCCAGACTTTTCTCAGACTATAGCTCTCTCTTGCCTTTCTCCAAGCCACATTTCCTCATCACAGATGGAAAAGGACAGAATCAGACTCATTCTGAAAATATATGCTTGCCATCCCTCATTACTACACCAGCCAATCTCTTGGAAAATAAACACAGAGGCTCCCATTGTATCACTTTGGCTTCTAAAAACAGATCTTTGCCCTTGATTGGCAGTCTTGAGTTAAGAGCATACACAGCTTGCAAATGTTATTGTTCTTAGCTAATGAGATGAGCTAGGGTTGCCTGATTAGCTTGTGATGTGAATTAATGACCTGAAATATCTTCTTCACTGGTTGGTGCATTGTGCAATTTTCCCAGGAGCTGCATTATTAGCCTGATGCAGTAAAAATAACCCTAAATCTTGAATAACCTTAGATGTGTTAGAATTTACAAGAATCATAGACTCATCACATAACTGAGTTAAAAGATGTCTGGTGGTTATTTGGGGTTTTTTTTTGTTATTTTTATTAATAGATGTTTATGTTCATGTTTGTCTATAATTATGCCAGAAACTACCATGAGTAATGTGTGTACAACGTCAGGTGCTAGATAAAGATTAAAAATGTATAAATAAACAATAACTGCTCTGTCCAGGAAAGGTGGCAACTAATGGAACAGGCAGAGTCGGTAAAGCAGTTGACAGTGCAATGCAAACATGGTTTTATTATTCACATGTTCTGAAAATGTAGCCTAGGGCCATGATGGTCAACCTTGGCACTCCAGGTGTTCTTGGACTTCAATTCCCAGAAGCCCAAGTCAGTACTTCTGCTGATCAGTGCTTCTCAGAATTAAAGTTCAAGAATAGCTGAAGTGCCAAGGTTTGCCATCACTGGTCTAGGTGTTCCTTTTGTGCTCATTCAACATTCAAGGCCAAGGCCATAGATGTGGGTGACCGAATATTTTTTTCAGGATGGTCAATGATGTCGTGTGTGAGTGTGAGTGTGTGTGTGTGATATGTAAGCAGCCTGCGGGTGGCAAACTGCTAACTCAGGGTGGGTGAAGCAGTATCCAGGGCCATAGCCAGGATTCTCTCTCTCTCTCATTTTCAGGAGGGGCAAACATTTCAGGAGGGGCAACAATGTCACACTCATATGTATAACATTAGCATCCCTGGGTGGGTTTGGGTGGGTGGGCTGTTAGCTCAGGGGGGGTCCCCCCCTCTGGCTACGGCCCTGGATAAGATGCTGAGCTTCACTACCAGAAGGTTGGCAGTTCAGCAGTTCGAGACCCAAGTGCTGTGCAATTGAGTGAGTTCCCATTGTCTGACCCAGCTCCTGCCAATGTAACAGTTTGAAAGCAAGACATTTCAAGAAGATAAATAGGTAACAGTATTCCATGTGCTTCAACATTTACATGACTATGGGAATATCTAAAGATGCAGACAGTGCTGGCTCTTTGGCTATAAAAGGCGATGAGCACCACCTTCTAGAGTCAGATATGACTGGCTTTTGAGCAAGGGAAACCTACATTGGAGCAGCTCTAAGTCAGTCCTGTCTGACTTCAACTGAAGTCAGCAGAGTGAAATGCAGTTTTGCAGCCAGCGACTGCAGAGTTTGGCAGGGAAGTGAGACACATGTTAAAGCTTTGAAAAGAGAGTGTAATTTGCAGGTGGGTTTTCCAGGTGTCTTGAGATCACAGAGAGGGCAGGCTATTGGGAGTGTGTTTAATCACTTCCAACCTTCAGTGCTCAAGAGAATGTGGATATGTAGAGAATCTTTGTGCCTGGAAACTGGTTTCCATTATCAACCTTTTTTTCTTTTCTTTAATGAGAACTGTGAGGCAGGAATGGTGAAGCAGTGGCAAACTGTGTGACGTTGTATTTGACACAAAAGCAAGGTTATGGCTCAGGTGAGAACAGACATGTGCAGAACACTGATAATAAGGCCTCAAAGTAATTTTACCAGTGAGAACATTTAATTTGTCCTGGATTATTTCAGACCCAAAGCAGATCCACATATTCATAATAACAACAATGGCATTCTTTATCTAAAGCGTTTGGAGACTAATGCTCGGGTTCTTTCATTTCCATTGTACAATGGTACAATTGATCACTTATTGCAGGAAGAAGCATATACAGTCATGTAGAGAAAGAGAGCATGGCTCTAAAACAAACCCAGCTTAAAGAATAGGTATTAACAACTCAAGAGTCCGATTTCTCTGTGTGGTGTCTAAAGAGGCTTTATACCATCAAGTGAAAGGAGGAATCGAAAAGAAAAATAATAATATTTGTTGGGGGGGGGGGGTTGGTCATGTCATTGAAAGTATGTTACTGTTTTGGCAGGGAGAAAATATGTATTATGAATCCCCTGCTGATCAAGCAAATGTGCTCCATGTGCTGCCTAGACAGAATGGACTTCTGGAGAAAGATACATTTATTGGTTGACCGTGAGCCAGCCATTAGTTCTTTGCTTAACATGGCATCTACTACATACATCTTTGAGATATGTGGGCTATAAATCTCTCCATCTCCATGCACTATGATATGTTGTGTGTCTGTATGTCTGTGTCTCTCTGTACGTGTCAGGCTTGTGCACATGTATGCTTCACACACCATCTGCAACTGAATTACACTGGCCAGAATCTTCTAAATAATTTAGACTTGTGTAAGGGATCTTGTCTAGGACTGTGGTGGCTTAGTGGGTAGCACATTGATCTTGATGACTGGAAGGTCGGCAGATCAGCAGTTTGAGACCCAAGTACTCTATTAGGGAGTGAGCTCTCCCAACTCATGCCAACCTGGCAGTTCAAAAGCAAGACATTGCAAGTAGATGAATAGTTACCACTTCAGTGGGAAGGTGAACAGTGTTTTGTGTCTAGTCATGCCTGCCACATATCCACATAAATGTCTGCATACACAAATAGTGCTGGCTCTTTTGCTGTAAATGGAATTGAGCATCACACCCTAGAGTCGGATAAGACTGGCTTTTGAGCAAGGGCGACCTTTACTAAGGGAACTTGTCTAAGTTTGTTGGTGGCAGGTTGCTACTCATTAACACGGAGGTGGTTGCAATCCTGAACATACACACCCATTATGCAAAAAGAACCTTGTTAATGAGTGGGAGAATGCTACCAAAATTTAAACAATTTCACTTATACAACTCTTAGTTGTCCACAGGATTCTGGTTACTTTTGTTGTAAAGTGCTGTTTTTAATAATGATTGTGTATCAGTACTTCAACAGAAGTGTCTCTGAATACATTGTAAGGTAGCATATGAATTATGGGGAAATTGCCTATTTCTACTATGGGCAGCAACTGATGTGGTTTGCTAGAATCTGATTTGCAACATGCTTGCAATCTGCAAACTACAAGGTTAAAGACCAGGTTTATCCTTAGTTTGTAAACTCTGCCTTAATTTGTTTCATGGTTGGTTGTGACACCTGAACCCACCACTGTGGCTTGTCCTTAGCTTGTTTCTCCTCAGCAAGATGTTTATAAATTTTAAAAACGTTTAAATTTTATAACTGTAATTTTGAAGTTTTTTAACAATGGGTTTGGGTTGGGTTTTATTATGCTTTTATATTGTTGTACACTGCCCTGGGTCATCCCGGCGAGAAGGGCGGTATAAAAATGTAAATAAATAAATAAATTAGTTTTGACATCTTCTGAATAGATATGAGCCTCAAATCTATTGGCTCAGATCCAGGAAGAGTTTTATGGCCAGAAGGAATATTCTTGAGGATACACAAGAGCAAAACCAAATTAGAAGATGGAGGAAGGAGCTCACTGAACAAAGAATAGCGTAAAATAATTATATGACTTAGGAACTCAACCTCCCCTACATCACTTGGAGGACCCTGAATAGGCTGAGGTTTGGAGTGCCTAAATGTAAGACCAACATACTCAAGCGGGGGCTGGTGGTATACAACAGCACACTGTGTGAATGTGGAGAGATACAGAATCCTTTGGCTCATTTACTGCTCTTGTCAATTACTACCAGAAACATGTACTGATGAAGGTTTACTTTTGGCCAACGACAAAGCCAAGAAAGTGGCTTCATTTTGGCAGCTTAAATTTTATCTAGACGACGACGAAGCAGCAACAGCAGCAGCAGCTTGTTTCTCCACTGTCCAATATGAATCAGAGCCCTCCAGAAGGATGGGAGAAAAGCAAACCCAAAATGGAGAAGGCAAATTGTGATTTGTTGTCTTGGTGTGCAATTTGTGGCTGAGCAACTGACCTTGAAAAACAAGGGTTATCACAATGGGCACAAACTATTGTAGGGGAAAGCGCTTCACCACCAGTAACTTAAGGGAAAATGGTACAAGATTTCAGAATCATAATGTTGAACAGCCATCAGGAGAAGCCCAGGAAGGAAAAGTATTTAGGAAAATCAGTTTTGGCTCTGAGTCCTCAACTTCCTCACCCTGGACTAGATAAAGTCCCATCATTTGCATTCTGTTTTGTTCATCTTTATTTATTTATTTAAAAAAATAATACTTTGCTTCCAGCAAAAAAATTCAACGGAAGCCAACATCCAGGTTGTTTTTTTTTCTGCTCAGGCTACAAGAGATAAATTGCAGTGGGATCAGTGAGAGGGAATGATATAAGGACTAAGTTTAATTTATGAGGAGAGATTATAGGACTGGATGCAAGTAAAGCCTGGAGGACTGGGGAGGGTACCCTGGGGAGGATATCTGTGTCTCTGTACTTTAACCTAATCACTTTCCCAGGATTGGAATTATTTAAAAGGGCTGAAAAAGAAGCATGGAGAGTGTAACAGATACAGAACAGAGTTGTTGTCATCTGCAGTCCTCCGTGGTCCACCCAGACCTACACCCACTGTGTCAACAATGCTGTCTACCCATCTCATCCTCTGCCCCCTTCTCCTTTTGCCTTTGATCTTTCCCAGCATCAGGGACTTCCCCAGTGTGTCCTTTCTTCTCATTTGGTACCCAAAGTGCTTGAGCTTCAGCTTCAGAATGTGTCCTTCCAAGGAGTAGCCAGGGTTACTTTCCTTCAGGATGGACTGATTTGATCTCATTGCAGTCCAAGGAACTCTCAAGAGTCTCCTCTAGCACCACAGTTCAAAGGTGCCTATTCTTCTGTACTCATCCTTCCTTGCAATCCAGCTCTCACAGCCATACATTACTACTGGGAAGACCACCGCTTTAATTATGCAGACTTTTGTTGGCAGGATGATGTCTCTACTTTTTGAGTACTGGTTATGTAAATGAAGAAAGGGAAAGGTAAGGTAATTTCCCAGAGTTAGTTGTTGGGAAGATAACAGGATGATTTCAAAGGGCAGCAACTGAGTCTCTGCTGCTCATGTATAAGGTTGATTAAAAACCATCAGAGGGAACAGATAGCCTCTTTCACTCATGCAAGACTTAGCAACCATGGTCACGCATGCTCTGGTCACCTCCAGACTTGACTATTGTAATGCATTCTACATGGGGCTGCCCTTGATGACCATTTGGAGGCTGCAACTGGTCAAGAATGCAGCTGCTCAGGTGGTGTTGGGATGCGCATGTTATGCATGTACATCACCACTGCTTCGGGAGATACACTGGTTGCCAGTATGCCTCCAGGTACAATTCAAGGTGCTGGTAATTACCTTTAAAGCCCTACATGGTACTGGGCCAGGATACTTAAGAGACTGTGTCACTCCAAGAACATTTGTCAGTCCAGAGAGGCTCTCTAATTGTTCCATCGGCTAGATGGGCACATCTCTCTAGCATTAGAAGGAGGGCCTTTCTGTGTCCACTCTGCCCCTATGGAACCTCCTGCCCACTGAGTTGCGTCTCCAGACAGAGTTGCTGCCCTTCAGAAAAGACTTAAAGACTTGGCTGACAGGGCAGGTGAGGGGTACCAGTAATACGGTAACCCCGGCATGTTGGCTGATTCAGTCTTTTAATATTTTAAATTTTTAAACGTTTAATCTTAAATGTTTAATCTTGTAATTTTGTAACCTTTTAGTCCTTTGATCTCTTCTTTGGTTGGAATTGTGGATTGGTTTATGTTTTTATGTGAGCCGCCCAGAGTCCTTGGAATGGGGTGGCGATATAAATTTAAATAAATAAATAAATAAATAAAACCACTTGTGTTGTTCAAAGTGCCCTTCTTGAATACACTGACTAGGGGTCAGCAACTATGGCCCATGTGCCAAATCCAGCCAATGGTGTCAAATCATCAGGCCACCACCCTCTCTCCAACCACAGTTGCTAGCACCAGAAGCAGCCACAGACACATTTACAGCAGCTGTGGACATATTTTACGGCTGTCATAAATGTGTTTACGACAGCCACGGGCATGTTTATGGCCGGGGGGGGGGGGGACTACCAGTCCAGCCCCTTCAATTGTCTGAGGGAGCGTGACCCAGCCCCAGACTTAAAAAAAAGTTGCCGCTCCCTGAACTAGACAAATGCACCGTCCTGGGTAATGTGCAAGTTTTAATCAGTGCTGATAACCTAATGCAAAAAGACATAGAACAAACAGAGCTGAGGTCTGTGGTTCCTCCTGTGTGCAACAATGCTCAGAAGCCGACAAAGTGGGAACAAAAGAAAGGGTGCCTCTCCCACCTGTGCTGAAGAAAAGGTCTTATGTGAGGAAGATGTAATGTGAGTGTGATGTGGCTGCAAAAAAAAAAAAAAGGTCAATGCTGTTTTATTCTGTTAACAGAAGAATGCAGCCTGTGGTGCTGGAGGAGACTCTTGAAACTCCCCTGGATTGCAAGGAGATCAAATCAGTCCGTCCTGAAGGAAATCAACCCTAACTGCTCCTGGGAAGGACAAATACTGAGGCTGAAGCTCAAGTACTTTGGCCACCAAATGAGAAGAGAGGACTCACTGGATAAATCCTTGACACTGAGGAAGATTGGAGGCAAAAGGAGAAGGGGTTGGGAGAGAATGAGATGGCTAGATGACATTGTTGATGTTGTTGGCATGGATCTGGGCAGACTACAGAGGGCAGCAGATGACAGAGGAGCCTGGTGTGTAGTGGTCCATGGGATCGCAAACTGTCAGACTCAACTGTGTGACTGATAACAACAGAAGAATAGTTTCCAAAACATGTCAGGTGCTAGTCCCCCTCTATTCACCACTACTTAGCCCATATATAGAGTACTGTGTCCAATTCTCAACACCACACTTGCAAAGAAATTCACCCCTCATAAAAAAAAGACTGTCAAGTTAGGACCGTGATGGCGAACCTTGGCACTCCAGATGTTCTTGGACTTAAATTCCCAGAAGCCCAAGCCCCCATGAATCCACATGAATGGGTTTACTGTGATTCATCCGGCCCATGCTGCCCTCATCACTCCTGGAAATGGAAGTAAAACATGCCTGTCCAGGCACGTTTTACTTCCACTTCCAGGAGTGACAAGAGTGGTGCAGGCCAGATGAATCACAGTAAACCCATTCGTGTGGATTCATAGGGGCTTGGGCTTCTGGGAATTTAAGTCCAAGAACATCTGGAGTGCCAAGGTTCACCATCACAGAATTAGGATGTCCTTGCCTTCCTCTCTGTTACCAACCCATGATATTTTTCCATTAACTATATATTGAATCATTTGAAATGGGTTTAGATCAGAATTTTTTATTTTTCCTTCCTCCTCCTTTTTTCCCTGCCCCATATCACATTCCAAGTAAAATAATAATTGAATGGCAATTGATTATTCATGACAGTTTAACATGGCAGTAATTACTCTGATTTCCCAGAATACTTTTTAAATGTGGGTGATTTTTTCCCCCTATAAAATATTTTTCATCACAGTTATATTACTCTGCGGAGAAATGTGGTGAAGGGCGGGGGGAGACCAAAAGCAATGCTATTAATTTGAGATGGCAAAGAAGCCAGGGTGTACCGAGATTTTGGTCAAATTCTTTACTTTTACTTTTCAACATTTCCCAAAGTTCTTGTACATCTAGATTCACAGATTTGTCAAATGAGGAGGTGGAAAACGTCTGTTGACAGAGTCTAGATTGGAATTCTGCCTACTCAAAAGTAAGTGATGCTGACCAGAATGCAAAGGTTTTCTTGCCAAGTAGGTGTCCAAGCGGTTATTAACTTAGTTCGATCCTACACTCATTTCTCCTAAAACGAAACCTTGCTGAGCTTATTGGGCTCTCTTCTGAGTACTGAAGATCTCTATGGCTCTCTTTAAAACATGATAAATCATTACATTACAAAGAAATTAAACAAATCCTTAGCATTAAAATAGTCCCTTTAAACTGTTTAAAGGTAAATATAAAGGTCTCCCTTGCTGGAAAGCTGGTTGCAGTGCTCATCTCCATTAACAGTTAAAGAGCCACCACTGTCTGCATCTGCACACATTTCGGTGGTCATGTGGCAGGCCTGAATAGATGCCAGATTCTGTATCCACATTCGCACAATATGTTGTTATCCACCAGTAGCCTCTCACTTGAGCATGTGGTGCTGCTGCTGCCGACAATATATTTTGTTTGTTCTATTACATTGTTTTGTTTATTTCTCTGTGCAGGGCCCAGAGTGGGAAATAACCCAGATGGGCGGTAAAAAATGCAATAAATAAATGAAAATAATAAATTAAATAAATGTTGGCCAGTGGTGGAATGTCAAGAATTTTACTACCCCACCGTGATGTCATCACAGTGTGGGTGGAGCTAACATCATGACATCATGATGTCATGGGCGGGGCCAAAAATAAATAATAAAATAAAAATAAGCACGCACACACACACACACACACACACACACACACACACACACACACATCAACCCACCCAGCCACCCACAACACAAACCCATAAATAAATTAAATGAATAAATAAATAAAATAAAAAATACATTAAAATACAGCCACCCACCCAAACACCCCAAACACAAATCAACCAGAGCTTTTAAACCAGAGCGTAAAGCTTATTCTGGCTAATCTTTCTCACACTAGGTCAGATGGAAGGAACTATAGAATGAACTCACCACAAGATGGCTTCATTTTGGCACTTTTCAACTTTTCAACAGTTAAAGAAGTTAGGTACTCTTTGCCTAACCAATTCTCTAGGATAATATGCCTTAATGTAAATGTAAAACAGCTGTACCTCCTTAAGGGTTCTCCAATTGGAACAGCAATTGGAACAGCACAGGTGTAGCTTATTGATGAGGTAACTCCAAGACTTTGCTTAAAAACCCCAAGCCAGGCCTGACAGCTGCCAGGCCTTTTTAGGAACTGTGGTAGTACATCAATATAGGTAAAGGTATTAAATGCACATTAAAATACACACAGACACACCACATCCAAAAGTGAGTCACTTACCCTGGGGAGCAGGCTATAGGGAGCTTCAGGCCAACAGCTTCTCTTTCTCCTCCCTGCTTGGGAGGACAGCAAGGAGGCTGTGCATACACGCCAAGCACTGTAGGCATGCATGCACACCAAGTGCTTGGCGCGCATGCGCAGTGGGGGAACCAGTAAAAAGGTAAGCCCCAAAGGTGGTTCCCCCCCCAAAAAAGCTGCTACTGGTTCTCCAGGACACTGAGAAAAGTTACTACTAGTTCTGGCGAACTGCTGAGATCCCATCACTGATGTTGTCCCAAATCTGGGAACACTGCCTCATAGCCAAGATTTCTGATGGTATTCCTGACCAGACTTAATCTTCTGCTGCTGCTACTGTATCCAAATCTGAATATTGGTGATCATCACGGCAATCAGCCATAAAGATTGTCCTGGGAACAATATAATGCAGTGGCCCTCCATCTGCCCTCTGCATCATAGCATGACACCCATACCACTGATTCACTTCCATCAGCCACACACACAAACTCCGCGCCAGTCCCGAGCCTCACCGGCACACAAAAGTCCTCCTCAGTCCCAGGCCAGGATTGATGAAGCTGTTGCCCTCCATCAAGATTCATTCAAGTGGGATTTAATCCATTTGGGAGGACCATCACCCTTTCCTGTGGACTTTGGCACCCAAGGTCATTCGTCCTTTGAGTAGTCATATTAGTTAACTGCTGCCTGACACTTGGCATTGAATCTCTGGCAGTGTGGTCTACTCTATTACCATAGCAGGGTAACCTGGCCAGAATGGTTAATGCAGACTTAATGGAGACATTAATCTCCAGCAGGGGAGCCCTTCTGTGAAACATCAGAACCCTTAATCATTTGATGGTATTCTGTGGGGTGGACTTCACATGAGTACCATGGGCAAGAGGAAAACACTGCACAAGGAGAGGGAAAAGACAGATAATGTGAAGAGTGAAAATGGAAGTGTACTGAAATTTTGGCCATTGGAAATTCATGCCAACTAATGCAGAGGCTGCCTGAGACAATTCTGTTACTACAGATTGCCATGTCATCCTCCTCTTTACCCACCTCTTATTCTGGTGTTTCCCAAACTTATTCTATCATGGAACACTTTACAATTCCTAAAAAATTAACAGAACACTTTGTTTATTGTAATAGAAAGATAGGTTTGGATTTTGCAGTTTTAATAACAAATAGTGCTGCTGCAAAGTCAGCCAAAACCCCAGTGTTCCGCAGAACGTAGTTTGGGAAATGGTGTCTTATACCATTCTCTGAATTTTGAGAAAGCAATAGATTGGGGTTCTCAACCTTTTTAATCTATGGGCCAGATCACACACCCTCAGACAGTTGAGCGGGCTGGACTGGTGGTTCCTCCCACCATAACCACTGCCATAAAACGTGTCCGCAGCAGTCATAAATGTGTTTACGACAGCCGTGGGCACATTAACGCCATGTTTATGACAGCCATGGATGCATTTATGGCTGTCATAAATGTGTCTTCCTTCTGTGGTGGTGGTGGTGGCAGGCCACATGAAATGGTGCCATGGGCCAGAGCTGGCCTGTGGGCTGTACGTTGAGATCCCATTTAGTGCCTCTTTCTTTGATCAATGTAAACTTTCTCATAGTTTGAGCTGGTTTCCACTTTCCTTTAAGATAAGATCACACAAGTTTTCTCCCCTGTAATCAAATCACAGTTAGAGTATCTTCTGGCCTCTCCAGGTTTATGCATCCATTTATTCCTTGTATCTATTTATGCTCCATTTCTACCCTCAGGCACATATTTGACAATTCTCAAGTTAAAAGAGAGTTCCTGTGATACTCAGAAAAAGCTGGCTTGTCAGTTTCCTTCCCAAGTCTTTGGTTACAGGATCCTTTGTTGTGACAAATTGTTTCAGAAAGACACAACTCTGGCTTTGCAAGATAAATTCTGATGTGAAATTAATTAAGACTGGCGTTCCACGGGTGATTTGGGCTGCATTCCAGTACTGGCAAGGAAAACTTTTTCTGCTAACGAAAGTATGTACAAACAATGCATTCATAGGCATCAGAACCAGCCTTTCCTAACCTTTGGCTGACCAGATGTGTTGAATTGAAACTGATAAATAAAAATATATACTTTTAAAGAAAAGGAGAAATGTCTCCTGACCTTTAGAATTAATAAAAAATGTGTGGAGGAGAAAATACCAGAGTTCAGAGAGTTCTATTTGTTTACCTGGAACTCCACTTTTTGTGTTTAGAATGTTGTTGTTAAGTTGCACAGTTGAGTCGGATCCTTTGTGAGTCCATGCACCACAGCACACCAGACTCCTCTGTCTTCTGCCATACTTCATAGCCTGCACAGATCTATGCCCACTGCATCAACAATGCCATCTAGCCATCTTATCCACTGCTGGCCCCTTTTCCTTTTGACTTTGATCCTTCTCAGCATCAGGACCTTCTTCAGTGAGTCCTCTCTTCTCATTTGGTGGCCAAAGTACTTGAGCTTCAGCTTCAGGATCTGTCCTTCCAAGGAGCAATCAAGGTTGATTTCCTTTAGGATTGACTGGTTTCATTTCCTTTGCAGTCCAGGGGACACTCAAAAGTCTTCTCCAGCACCACAGTTGCAATGGTGTCTATTCTTCTGTGCTCAGTCTTTCTTATGGTACTGCTCTCATAGTTCTGATCAGAAGATGGTAAGGAGTAGGCTGGCCAAGAGAATGCAAATCCTGGTTTGTTTGTTAGTTCAAATTTATATTGCCACCCACTCACTGAAGCAACTCAGGGTGGCTTACAAACAATACAGTACAGTACAGCACAATATGTTGATGGGGGCTCAAGGGTAGGGTGGCAAAGTCCTCAACCTGCCCTGGCTTCTTCTTCCCCTGGCCGTTGGTGTGAGCACAGAGGAAGGGGCGGTGAAGTTCTCAACCTGCCCTGGCTTCTTATTCCAGCCATTGGAGTGGGCAAAGAGGGAGGGGTGGCAAAGTCCTCAACCTGCCCTGGCTTCTTCTTCCCCCAGCCGTTGGCATGGGCAAGAGAGGGAGGGGTGGTGAAGTCCTCAACCTGCCCTGGCTTCTTCTTTCCCCAGCTATTGGCGTGGGCAGAGAGGGAGGGGTGGTGAAGTCCTCAACCTGCCCTGGCTTCTTCTTCCCCCAGCCATTGGTGTGGGCACAGGAGGAGAGATGGTGAAGTCCTCAACCTTCTCTGGTTTATTCTTCCCCCAGCCATTGGCGTGGGCACAGGGGGAGGGGCAGCGAAGTCCATGGTTTATTTCACTCATACATAGCGATCAGGACAACTTCTTCACATGTTGTAACTGGTTCCAAATATTGGCTACCGTCATGGCAATCAGCATTCAAAATTGTCCTGGGCACAATATAATGCAGTGATCTTCCATTTGCCTTCTCCATTGCAGTGTCGAAGCTTGGGCAATGACTAAAGCACTTGTAAAGAGAATCAAAGCATTTGAAATGTGGATCGACAAATGGCTGCTATGGATATCATCAGCTGACCATCTGACTATTGTAGAAGTGTCTTTTGAACAAGGGGGACCTTATCTTACTTACTGCAGCCTAAACTGCTCGCATTGAGAATTTGATCCTAACGGGAATCAAGTTCGACTCAGCTTTCCATCCTTCTGAGTTTGGTAAAATGAGGACAGAGACTGTTGGGACTAAATGCTAATCACCTTGTATACCACCCAGAGCATGCACTAAGTGCTATGGGGTGATATATAAGTGTAATTGCTATTGCTAACTGTTAAAGGAGCAGAACAGTGGAACCCGTGACCTTGGGAGGTGGAGAGTGGTCCAGCACTGGAGGCCTTCAAGATAAAGTCAGCCAGGCATCTGCCAGAGATACTTTGATTCAGATCACAGCAGAGGATTGGTCTCAATGGTCTTCTAGCCCCCTTTCAACTCCCTTATTCTATGATTAAGCAACTCTCTCCCCCACCCCATCAAGATGTGTTCTGCAATATATTTATTAACTACAGTGGTACCTCGCTTAAAGAGCATAAAGTGTTCCATGGGATTGCTCTTTAAGCGAAACACTTGGAAAAAGTGTAGCCACTGCCATTGTAAGTGACTGGTTGTGACTTCTGGCCCATGGGGGCGGGGGGATTGTGAACCCTGATGTAGTTGTTAAGCAAGTTCTTGGTTGTTTTTAGTTGTTAAGCAAGGGCAACCATTCAGAGAAAATTCTGCTCTTTAAGTGAGTTAGTCTCTAGGCAAGGTGTTCTTTATGTGAAGTTTTACTGTACAAATATTAGCTACTCAATGCTGAGTGTCAGGCAGTAAACTAACCTGACAACCCTGAGGACTAAGGGCCTGGGGTGCCAAAGTCCACTGGGAAGGGTGATGGTCCCCTAGTGGATTAAATTCCACTTGAATCCATCTTGATGGAGGGTAGCAGCTGGGGCTGAGGAGGACTTTGCATGCCAAAAGGGCTCAGGACCAGAAAGTGACTCATGGAACTGGATCAGTAGTACTAAGGGTGTCATGCTGTGATGTGGAAGGCAGATGAAAGGCCACTACATTATATTCTAAGGACCGTCTTCATGACTGATCATCATGATGATAGCCTAGATTTGGACTCAGATACAGCAGCAGAAGAAGAAATATTAGCATAAATGATTCTGTTTGAAAATGGAGAAAGTGACATATATGGGTGATGCCTTGTCTTTCCTTCAATTTCCTGCCATTTATCTTTGTTCTCTGTGCTGTCAGCTTATTAACTTTACTGATTTTAGCATGCAGATAGGAATTGTTTCTGTGGGTTGGCTTATTTTTGGATCATAATGGATCTCACCGCCCCGAGTTGTACTACTCATTGAATTGAGAGGTATACAAGTACAGTCAAACCTTGCATAAAGAGTGTTTCGCTTAAAGAGTAACTTGTTTAAAGAGCAGAATTTTCTCTGAATGGCTGCTTCACTTAACAAGTAAAACCAATCAAAAACTCGCTTAACAAATAAATCGAGGTTTGCAATCCCTCCCCACAATTGGTCACTTACAATGGTGTTTCGCTTAAAGAGCAAACTCACTTAAAGAGCAATCCCGTGGAACGTATAATGCTCTTTAAGCGAGGTACAACTGTACTATGAATAAACAAGCAGACTAATATTTCCTTCATCATTTCATCAGTCAAGCCTGTCTCTACTCTTCCATTCCACCTTCTCCCCCATCCACCC
The DNA here is from genome assembly GCA_030440675.1 of Furcifer pardalis. Lineage (NCBI taxonomy): Eukaryota > Metazoa > Chordata > Lepidosauria > Squamata > Chamaeleonidae > Furcifer > Furcifer pardalis. The sequence continues at coordinate 49,464,208 of CP126891.1, forward strand.
ACCTTCTCTCTTTTAACTATATTCAGTCATTCACAAACATTCTCTCCAGCTTTATTACAAATTAATGGGAGTATCGCTGCATTACATAAAGCAGTACTGTGGCATTCTCCAAATCTCCATCACATACTGAACTCTTCCCCCTGAAAAAAAAACATAGATCCACTTGACACCTCTTATGAATTCATTGCAGGAGACAACCCAGCAACCTAAGGCTCTAGAGCTACAGGTTCAAATCCCAGAAGGCCCCAAAATACACATAGATGTACACAGACTCGTCCTCGAGGGGGCTTTTGATAACTGAGCTGGGAAAGGAGTTTCTTCCTAAACTGAGAATGTGGGAATGTGAGGAATTGGTTTGCTTGCAAAACTCATTCCTTCATCAGAAGCCAGTGTGATTTGTGAGATCTGCCTGGAACTCTTGACCAAGGCTGGTCTCCGATACTGTTCTGAATGGGGGTGAAAGATTGAGAATGATGCCTGCTGTTTGCGACATAGTGAGTGATCCTTTTGAGTACAAAAACAAGACAACAGTTATTTGGAAGGAAGGGGAAATATGGTTTCTGAACTTTGCACCACAAAGCAGGCATCTTTCCCCTAAGCTCACATTCAAGCTTTGCACACATACATGTGTATGCACAGATCAAGGGAGGTGGGGCACAAACACAGGCTGGTTGGTCAAAAAGATACAAATAACCTATCCGGTGTCACTAAATTAGCTAATCTATATGGAATATCACATTTACAGTAGTGTACCTCTGTCTCCAGGAAGACTTCAGTGGCTCAGTGGTTAAGACACTGAACTTGATGACTGGAAGGTTGGCAGGTCATCAGTTCATGACCCAAGTGCTGCATGCCGGAGTGAGCTCCCATCTCATCTGTCCTGGCTTCTGCCAACCTAGAAGTTTGAAAGCAGGAAATTGCAAGTAGATAAATAGGTACCACTTCGGTGGGAAGGTAATGGCATTCCGTGCACTCCAGTGTCTAGTCATGATTGCCACATTACTATGGAAACATCTGCAGATGCATACAGTGCTGGCTCTTTGGCTACAAACAGAGATGAACACTGAATCCTAGAGTCAGATATGGCTGGCTTTTGAACAAGGGAGACCTTGACCTTGACCTCTGTCTCATAAATAATGATAGTCTTTTCAAGAGCACATCTTTTCCCTATGAGAAGAATGTGTGTGTGTGTGTGTGTGTGTGTGTGTGTGTGTGTGTGTGTGTGTGTGTGTGTGTGTGTGTGTGTACTACTCACACTGTATCGCACATTTACCATGCAAGGACAAACTAGATCAAGAATCATATTCCTAACGTGGAAGCGAAGGCAGATCATTTTTAATATTTGCAAGGGGGGGGTGTAAAACTGGACTTCCCACGTGCAGTAGCTGAATGTTCAAGGGAGGGGGGGGGAATCTTGCTTTTATGGGGCATTCTGTTCTGATTTTAAGACTTGATTGTGAAGTCTAATTAATACTTTGAATACAATCCTAGCTATATCCCCGTCACACTACATTTTCCTGTTTCATGTTGCAACAAAGTGTCAAGACTATTTCATCTGGAATATCACGGGCCCAAATGCCTCAATTATACTCCTTTCTCTTTTGATGCCGAAATTATCTTAAGCAATTTTTCTCTGTATTTTTTGTAATAGTGCCTGGATAAGAATATATGGGATCACAGTGGTCACAGAAATGTATCTGAAATGATGTCCCTCGAGGTGAACATGGAGGTTACCACTGGGGCAAAACATAAGAGACAATGTGAGAGCGGAGATGGTACTGAAATTTTCCACAATATAAAATGCAAAGCTAAATGGGAACTTTCTTCATTGAACCCAAATTCTGAGAAGGGCAAAACCTCTGAGAAACTGTGAGGGAGACAAAGAGGTTTTGTTGTGTGTGTCTTTGCCACCCCATCCAAAGCAACAGATGAAGACACCGGTGTGGTAAAAAACTATGGCCACTTTTATTAACAACACAGAATCTGTCACCACAACTCCAAATATCCCTGCCACAGCCTCTGAAATCTCACCCCTAACCTGCTCAACCGGGTCTGCCCCTTCTGCTACCTACTCCTCCCTCTGACTCCCCTCCGGGAAAACTTGGGCCAAACCAACTGGCTGTGATGGGGGGATAAATTCTCTATTCGCCTCCAAGAGGGATAACCTACGCTCAAACTCCTCCTAACTGCCGCCGTTCAAGCTGCCCTAGTCCCCCTCTACTGCCTCGCCAGACTGGAAAAGGGCTGAGGCTCCCCAGAAAGGCTCTCACCCCTCTCCAGTGCCTGAAGCCTAGCAGCAAAAGGAGCCAGGTCGGCCACTACGTCCTCATCTGAAGACTCAGAAAGAGCTTCAGCACTCTGTGACTTCTTCGGGCGTGGGGGGGGGGGGTTAGCCTCATCCCCCCACCCCACGGCACTTCCCTGTCCTCTCTTCCTCAACATGATCCCAAGAAAATTCCCAACTGCTTTCCACAGAGCAGACACAACCGCAACCTGCTTCATTGAAAACCACGACACCACAGAGATACAGTCCAAGGCACCACTGTTTGAAACTCACCTAACTCCAATCCCTAGCTGCCACACTGGTGGTACGATTATGAGGAGTGCCAAGGGCCTCTCGCGCTGTGCAGGTGCTCACAAGAGGTACCCTTGTCAGGAGAGAACTCAGAGCCAACCTTACCATGAGGCAGAGAAAGTAAACCATGGGTTCCCAACCTATGACCTGTGAGCCGGACCTGGTCTACTGCAACATTTAATGTGGTGTGCTGCCACCCTTGCCGTACCCATAAGTGGAAGCAGACACATTTACGACAGCCATAAAATGCACCCGTGCATGCATAAACATAGTGATGTCACCCGTAAATAGAAAGGTTGGGAACCCCTGGAGTAAACCTTCTAAGGCAGGCATGCCCAAACTACGGCCCGCGGGCCGTATCCGGCCCGCCAGGCCATTTCATCCGGCCCCCGACATAGTATAAGAACTCTCATAATTTTATTTTATTTTTTAAAAAAAAATTTTTGGGCGAACTTTTTTTTTGGGCGGAGGGATCACAAGTCAGTGAAAGACAGTGATTTGCCTAGTTCCTTCCTCCTCCTGCTTAGTACTAGGAGTTCTGCCGAATCTACTTTAGAATGGCTGAATCAATACGCCAGAGGTGATACTGTTATTGTTAAGAGTGGAGAGAGGGACTTCAGTCGGAGCTAAAAGTAAGTAGTTTGGGCATGCCTGATTTTAAGCAATTAAAAAAGAAAGCCAGGATCAGGGGGGAGGGGGAGGGAAGCGAGGTTTAGAGTTCTTCACATCTCTTTGTCAGGCTGCGTATATTGCAAACTTAAGATATCAGAAGAGAAGCAAAAAAAGTTCACAACTTATCAGGTGCCACAATGCATAATGCATCCACCCATCCATTGGCTGGGCAAAAGAAGTTTGTTTTGCAGCCGTTTGTAGGAGGTTTGACTAAGACCCCCGGGACGTTCCCTTACTGTCAGAAGCAACAAATGTTGCTTTTCAGCTCTCTTGTGGCCAGTCCTTGTGCAAAGAAGATTGCTCTGCAACCTTTTGCAATTGCAAAGGTTTAAATAACCCGGGATTTTTCGTCAGTTGCAAAAAGAGACGTTACTTTACCTTTAGGCTTGCCCCGTCATTGTGTGCCTGTGGAGTTGATGTGCTCTTACAAATTCAACCCACGAAGCTTTGCTCTTCTGCCTGATGTGGTGGATTTGATCTCAAATCCACCCCAAATTTAAATACAGCTCAAATTTAAATACAGGAGTTAGTCTACAAAAGGCCCTGGAGAATGCATTAAATTTGGTAAAGGTTTCTCTTGCTCGAAAGCCAGTCGTATCCGACTCTAGGGGTCAGTGCTCATCTCTGTTTCAAATCCAAAGAGCTAGCGCTGTCTGCTTCTGCAGGCATTTCTGTGGTCTTATGGCAGGCATGACTAGACACTGCAGCCCACAGAACACTTGTTACCTTCCCACCGAACTGGTCCCTATTTATCTACTTGCAATTTCTTGGTTTTGAACTGCTAGGTTGGCAGGAGCTGGGACAGAGACGGGAGCTCATTCCGTCCTGCAGTACTCGGGAATCGAACTGCTGACCTTCCGCCTCCCAGTCAGCGTCTTAGTGACTTGAGCCACTGCAGTCCCATATGTATATATGCAGTACTGTAAAGCTATTTAGATACACTGTATGTCTATAGTGGCTGCACTCTACTCTGGCAGCAGAGGTAGCTCCAGTTGATGGGGCAAACTGTCCCCAGCTAATCAGTGGCATCTCCGCTGCCGCCATGAGATTTCCCATTGATCAGCTGACTGGCGGTATAGAGATGTCCCAGGTAAGCCGATTGGCAGTCACGATGGCATCAGAGATGCTGTGGACCAAATGGTTATGTTCTCCTTCATCAGCTGGAAATCTGTCTGCACTACCAGGGCAGATCAAAGCCACTGATCAGTGAAAACAGACTCCAGCTGATCAAGGGAGACCATTCCTAGCTATCTCAGAAAACAAAACAAATAAAATAAAATACACAGTAGCACTTTAAAGACTAACTGCTATTCCCACCAGTAATTCTTTTCAAAAAAATGTTTATTTGAAGAGTCCTAGTGCTATGACACTTTGAATAAATATTTTTTAAAAAAACAATGCACCATAGCAGCAGAGGGGCTCCCACTGATTGGTAGTAACTGGTGTCAGCTGATCTGCAGCTGCAGAGAGATGCAGCAGATCTGTTAATGCTGCCTCTGCCAATCAGCTGTAATCTATGTCACCTCCTGCTGCAAGTTTATCTGGGCTTTCCCAGGTAAACATTAACAGGAGTGGGCACAAAGTCTAAACCAGTGATGGCAAACCTTGGTAGTTCAGGTGTTATGGAACTTCAATTCTCAGATGTCCTGATCACCAGAAGTGCTGATTTAGGCTTCTGGTAATTGAAGTCCAAGAACACCTGGAGTGCCAAGGTTCACCATCACTGGTCTGAAGTGATTTATTTTACACTGATTCAAGTATTGGAATAAGTTGGAAGTCAAAATTGATTTACAGTATTATGGCTGTGCATTGTGTAATTCCTGATTTTAAATTGTTTGGGAGACCCAATGTGCGCTAATTTTGAAGTTCCCCCACCCTCTGAGGCTGCAGCAAGCCAGCCAGGACATGATGTCAGGAAGCAGATCTTTTCTAAGGCTAATGACTTTTCATTGCTAATTAAAATCCAAAGTTCCAGGTACGTGGGGTTTTAATTGGCAATGAAAAGTCACTAGCCTTATAAAAGATCTGCTTCCTGACATCATGTCAGGAAGCTGATCTTTTCTAAGGCTAAAGACTTTTCATTGCTAATTAAAATCCAAAGTTCCAGGTAGGTGGGGTTTTAATTAGCAATGAAAAGTCACTAGCCTTATAAAAGATCTGCTTCCTGACATGATGTCAGGAAGCAGATCTTTTCTAAGGCTAATGACTTTTCATTGCTAATTAAAATCCCACCTACTTGAAGCTTTGGAACACAACAACAGCTCCTTGGATGCCACAATGACCAAGCTGAATGTGAGTTTCTAGGATCTGTCATATTTTTTTAAAAGGACACTTTTAAAGGACACCGCATAGGCGGCGAAGGAGGAGCCGGCGAAAGAGGAGCCGGCGGCAAAGGCGTTAGTGGTGGTGGCGGCGGCGGCGGGGGCAAGCCTGGGTGGATGTATGTACCATGGAGAGATAGTTCGGCCCTCGGAGCATCTGATAAAATGTTATCCGGCCCCCGGGACGAAAAGTTTGGGCACCCTTGTTCTAAGGCAACAATAACCAACCATCTTTTGCTTTTCTAAATGATCTGTCTCATCTAAAGCTTGGAAAAGTTACTTTTTAAAAAGAAACCATGATTGCTGAAGTGTCTTGGACTGACCCCAGACTTAATTTTTTGCTTCCTTTGAGAGGTTGTCAACTGGTTTCAATAAAACCATCATCAGGTTTACTGTGCTACCACTTCTAGATAGGAAGGATTTGCCAGCTGCACACCATTGCCCAAAGCACACCAGAATAATCTAGCAATATTTCCACTCTTCAGGGAGATTCTTTCTATGGAGTATCTCCCATCAGGATAGGCTGGATCATTTGGAAGTCAATTAATAGACTTCAAAGTGAAGTGGGAAGTTCAAAGAACAATCAATTAAAATGGCCTACTTGGATGCAGGGCAGTTTTTGTGCAAATGTGGAACAATTTATGTCCCACCATGGGTACAAAAGAAGGTCTAGCAAGTGGTCAAAATGACACTATTGTTATGGTCAGAAATATTACCTCTTATATGAGTAAAGAAATGATAAAATAATAAAACCATCTTCAAAACCAGCCATGTTGCTAAATTATCTTGAATTTCCATTTAAAAAGATAATTCCTGGACTTAGCTCACTCTTAGTTTCCAATAATTACACATACTCTTTATCTTTTTCATGTTTTTCAGAGTGATATGCTGGATGTCAACCAGATCATTAAGGACCTGGCTTCTATGGTTTACGAGCAGGGAGACACTATTGGTAGGTATAACTGTACTACTGTTAATGTTGTATTTGCTTTGTTTTGTTCCTTAAACCCAAGAATTTTAGTTTCTAATTGATATTATTATAAATATAGTGGTACCTCGTTTAAAGAGCATAATGCGTTCAACAGGATTGCTCTTTAAGTGAGTTTGCTCTTTAAGCGAAACACCATTGTAAGTGACCAATTGTGACTTCTGGTGGGGAGGATTGCGAACCCCAATTTATTTTTTAAGCGAGTTTTTGGTTGGTTTAATTTGTTAAGCGAGGTGACCATTCTGATAAAATTCTGCACTTTAAGTGAGTTATTCTCTAAACGAGGCGCTCTTTATGTGGGGTTTTACTGTAGTTGTATATAATAGATGGACAGAAAGACAGAAAGAAAGAAAGAAAGAAGAGGAGGCAGACAAGAAGCTCGACAGGATGGATACCAGTAGGATTTGAATTGATGTTCATCTAAAGCAGTGGTCCCCAACCTTTTTTGGCCATGCCCCACCTAAGTATCTCTAAAATCTTGATGCCCCTCCTCTGTGACATATAATTCTTATTATTCAAAAAGTGAACTACAGTAATATTTCAGATAACGATTGCATTGGATAACGCTAGAATCAGATAACGATGAAAAATTTTATTAAAAAATTTGCATCACTATTGATCTGTTAGTATTATCCGAGGTAATCGTTCGTAGTGGCGGGGTGGCTGGGAAGCTGAACGGGGGCTCCCCAGCCACCCCACCCCTGCACCTGCAGGGGTTCCCTTCCCAAACAAAGGACTATCCCAGCATTGGATAGCCCTTGGCTTGTGAAGGGAATGCGGTCTGCAGACCTACCCGGCCAGTGCTGTAAGGCAAAATACCAGGGTCTGAGAAGGTCAGGAACAGGGCAGATCAGGTCCCCCAACCTCCCCAGGGGTGGCAGGGGTGCCGGAGAGCCAGAAATGGGCTGGAAAAAACTTCCATTTGTTTTGCCCATTTCGTGCTTCTTACCACTCCTGTCAACTCCGGGGAGGTCGGGGGACCCAATCCGTGCTGTTCCTGATGTTCCCTGACCTACTCGGCCACAGCAGTAAGCCAAAATGCCAGAATCAAACCTAGCCATCTCTTCTTTCTAGTAGTGAGGTTCAGCCTCTGCACATTCCTTGTGCAATTCAAAGGGAGAAGAATGCAAATTGGCAGCTGAGGAGGAAAGAATTCCCACATGCCTTGCTGTTTTCCTTGTTTTTCATTCAAGAGAAGAGAACAAACCAAGATGAGGCTTGAGATTGACTGAGACAACCTTCCAAGATAACTGAGATGTTTTCACAAATGTTTGTCTGCAAATTATGAAGTATGCTTTAGGATGTTGAGGTACTTCGCATGAGGGCACTGAGATCCCAGAAACTTCCAGCGCTGTGCATGTATCTTATGCACAGATACACACATGGAACAATATTTTAATTTGTTTGTAGTTTCCAACCGAAGCATCAATTTTGTCATTCCTTCAAGAATCATTGGCTGAAATCCAGTAATAGGTTGCAACTAGAATAGCCCATTGAATCAGTGGTGTTTACAAAGGTGTTGACTCGCCAAATTCCCACTAACTCAATGGGCCTAATCTAGTTTTGACTTACTACTGGATTGCAGCCATTGACAAAAGAAAGTCTATTTGTTTCGTTTAAACACATTTTCACTGATAATGCAGAGAAGGTCTTACTGGCTAAATTACCTCAGAGACTAAGTTGGCTGAAGCAGAACACTGGTCAGCATTGAATGGAATAATAGCCATGATACCATCAGGCCTCTAGTAGGGAATGAAAGATTTCCCAAACTCATAAAAGCTGAGCTTTATAAGGAAGAATTGAAGATTTTCACCTTGCTGTAATTCCTCTCATTTCGTCAACATTACACACACACACACACACACACACACATTTGCAGGGTTTGGCATTTATCAGCCAGAGTAACTTCTTTGTTAGATGGGTGGTATATAAATGCAATAAACCAGGATTTTGCAACCTACGGTCTATGGGCCAGATATGGCCTGTGGCACCATTCCATCCAGCCCATGGTAACAACCCCTGGAAGTGGATGCGCTTACAACAGCCATAAATGTAATGTAATGTAATGTAATGTCCCAACAATCAGGTGTTAAGCTCCCCAGCCACCTGGAAGTACCAAACTCTGCACTTTAGCTGCCAAAATGCAGCAGAAACATGACAAAAAAATCCAGAAATGGAGCAAACATGCTCCGAAATCCCTCCTGCCACCGTGGGAAGTGGTGGAGCTTGCCAAAGCAGCCAAAAAATGGCACAATTGTGCCCACCATGCTTAAAAAATACTGTTTGTTATGGCAGTAATTTGAGGCATCATTTTCTCAGGATTTCCTTCCATATCATGGGTTTTCCTTTGCACGAGGTGTCCGTAAAGTGGGCTTCCACTGTATTTCTACGTGAGCTAACTAATCCCTCTGTACCTGATGTGTATAAATTGATGCCATGAAGCCTCACTCTAATGTCTGATGAAGTGGACTTGACTCACAAAAGTTCATATTGAACTATAAGTTAGTCTTTAAAGTGCTATAGCATTTTTGTTTTGTTTATTATCTGATATGCATGATAACAGATATTCTTTATTTGTGACATTTTAGTCACCATGTCTCTCTTAACCAGATTTATTCGTGAAAGAGATACGCACACAGCACAAACTTCCTGTTGTCTTGCTGGCAAAGTAGGGGTGGCCAGAGCATTACAAACTAGGATTGTAACTACCTTGTATAATCTTAATTTACAGATAGCATCGAAGCCAACATAGAGACTGCATCATCTAATGTGGAATCTGCAAATCAGCAGTTGGCTAAAGCCAGTCAGCACCAGGTAAAGGAATTGTTCTTTTAAAGAATTAGAATTCTGCATTAATCCACTCAGGTACACATACTATTTAATATAACTTTGAGAAGTGAATCCTTGTACGGTACCAGCAATTCCCCTGTGGTTGCTAGAAGTTACTATAAAGAGTGTTATTAAAATGAGAGCTTAACCACTGTTTTTCCCCCTCACCATGATTTAAATACTTTCAGGGATATATTAAAGCCATCATTTTCAGATCTGCCTCTTAAGTAGAGCTTTTCCCATTAGTAAATGAAGCAATTAGCAGCTGTTGAAAGATGGCAGTAAAACACATCCTTTATGATAGTGTGTTCTTTTCTTCTCGCCAAGTCCTAACTAGGCTGCTGATTGAAAAGATTGTGTTACCAGCAGATGTGGACCCCTTGGGGAAAGAGGATGTCTTTTTAAACTTGTGTCAAGAATCCAGTTGCATCAGAATATGAATGAAACTGGCATGCGTGATCCACTGAAAATATCTCAGACACAAAATATGGGATGATACTAAAATTATTGTCAAATTTGGGGGATAGGTGGTAAACTTTATCTCTGGAACAAAATGTAGCTGAGAAATCTCCAGATTTGCCTTGAGACTGCTAAACCCTAATTCAGTGATGGTGAACCTTGGCACTCCAGGTCTTCTTGGACTTCATTTATCAGAAACCCAAGTCAGCACTCCTGTTGATCAGGGCTTCTGGGAATTGAAATCCAAGAAGACCTGGAGTGCCAAGGTTTGCCATCACTGCCCTAATGCATCACAATAAAGGGATAGGATTTACAGCTTCAAGGATGCTGGCCGAAGTTTCAACAAATTGCTTCCCTGGATTTCCACCTGGATATCAAATCTCAAGGCAAGCAGAGATTGCACAAGGAAAGAGTTTAGTTTGTATGTGACGCAACTTTAAGCAGGGTCATCCCTATTTGTCTATTCTTAGCTGGAGATCACTGGATGAGTGTAAAGACATTTGATTACACTACCCCCACCCCCATATTCATGGGTTTGGGTATCCATGTTTTTAGCTGTCCATGGCCTGAAAATATTCACCAGAAATATGTAATACCAATTACCATATTTGCCAGCATATAAGATGCATTGGGGTATAAGATGCACCCTGTTATTACCAAAATAGCCCACTATAGGCCATTGTATACAATACAAGACATAGTTTAGATATAAATCTAAATAAATAAATTCGATTTTCCAATGTATTTTAAGGGGAGAAAAGTGGGTCTTATATGCCAGGAAATACTGTAATTGATTTCCTAGGTGTAGTACCAGAACCAGCCACTAGAGCCCACTATTTAAAATGTAATTTATAGGGTTTGCTATTTTCCACAGTTTCAGGAAATCGTGGCAAGTCTTGAAACATATCCCCTGTAGATAATGGTGGCTACTATATGTGTTGTGCTTGCTTCTCTCTTATACTTTGCTGGCTCCACTCGCATCTTGTTTTTGCACAAAAATCTGATATTTACCATGGAAAATTATGAAAATACAGGGTTTTTTTCCTGCACAATTCTGACAATTTCATGCAGAAAGGGAGAAATTGCACACAAGCCTCTTGGGTAGCTCAGTGAATTTAAGTATCTGGTTGAGAGCTCAATTTCCTACTATGCCTTCTTGACAGAGACTGGACTTGATAATCTATATGTGTGATGGTGAACCCTGGTACTCCCAGTATTCTTGGACTTCAATTACTAGAAGCTCAAGTCAGCACTCCTGCTGATCAGGGCTTCTGGGAATTGAAGTTCAAGAACATCTGGAGTGCCAAGGTTTACCATCAGTGATCTATATGGTTCCTTCCATCTGTGCTGTTCTAAAAAAATTATAATTTCTTGCTGCAAAGATAAAACTTTTGAATTGTTTTGTTTTCTGTGAAAACAGAAGAAGTGAGTGTTTATGTCCCTCTATTCTGAACCTAAATAGTGACTACTGCTGTTGGTACCCTGAGGCTGTGAGCTGCAGTATTACCCAGCTAACCCATATTAACTGGGTTGAAACTGGCCCATTTGGCCAAACTGCTCTTGGTGCCATCAACTGGTTCAAAAGCATTGAATCTGCACGCCCCCCATGCCTGTAATGTTTCTGTGACTTCACATGGACCACCTCTGTGACATAATTGTGCCCCCTATCAGTGGTGGGATGTCAAAAAATTTCCTACCCCACCGTGATGTCATCACAGTGTGGGCGGAGATGATGTCATGATGTCATGGGCGAGGTGAAAGAAAAAATAATAAAAATAAAAGTAAGCACACACACCCCTTAACCCACCCACAACACACACCCGTAAATAAATAAATTAAATAAATAAATAAAATAAAAATTACATTAAAATACACCCACCCACCCCAAACATAAATCAACCCACCCACCCCAAACAGAAACCTGTCACTTATCTGTTAGTATAAGTGCCTGGGCAACACCATGTTGCAAGATGGATATGGTCATCGTACCAGTTCTCTAGGATAATATGCCTTAATGTAAATGTAAAACAGCTGTACCTCCTTAAGGGTTCTCCAATTGGAACAGCAGTTGGAACAGCACAGCTGTAGCTTATTGATGAGGTAACTCCAAGACTTTGCTTTAAAACCCCAAGCCAGGCCGCCAGGCCTGCCGGCTGCCAGGCCTTTTTAGGAAGTGTGGTAGAACGTCAATATAGGTAAAGGTATTAAATACACATTAAAATACACACAGACACACCACATCCAAAGGTGAGTCACTTACCCTGGGGAGCAGGCTATAGGGAGCTTCAGGCTAGCAGCTTCTCTTCCTCCTCCCTGCTTGGGAGGACAGCAAAGAGGCCATGCATATGTGCCAAGCACTGTAGGCGTGCATGCACACTAAGTGCTTGGTGCGCATGCACAGTGGGGGAACCAGTGTAAAGGTAAGCCCCAAAGGTGGTTCTCCCCCAAAAGCTGCTACCGGTTCTCCAGGACACTGGGAAAAGTTACTGCCGGTTCTGGAGAACTGGTGAGAACCTGTTACATCCCATCACTGCCCCTATGTATTGTCCAGGGGAATTGTGGAAGATGGTTGCAATTGCAAGGAGTTTGGTACATTCCTATTTTCCTCTTTTAAGCTTTGAAATGAACATGCATTAAATAAGTAGAATTTGCTTGCTAGCAATTAATGCATTTAGAAGGTCTTGCTGGCCAGGACAGGGATGTATTCCCATTAAACCTATCAATTAGTAAGATTTAGTAGGACCATAAGGATAGTCTGGGAGTTTTTTGCAAGAGAAGGCAGAGGAAATAGGATGCCTGTGAATGCATTGGTGTCTTTGGCTAGAGATAAAGTGGTCCAGCACCTGGGATGTATGATGGGTGGAAAGTCCAAGCCTAAATAGGAAAGAGATAAGGTAGGTCATGGTGACCCTTTCTTGAGATAGTGACCAGTAACGTTCCACCTGCAAGGACGAAGCACAAATTAGCCCAGGTCAGATGGCCATTGTTGGGTTTGGACATCCACCAACCAAGGTGCTTAGAGCCAAATAAGATGAGACAACAATTTAGCTGCTATGGTATAAAGAAATGGAACTTACCTCCCAGACATTTGAGCTTGCTGAACATCAGAAGTGCCAGGATGTGTGTCTGCTACCTAACTGGGCACCCAGGTGTCTAGAGAAGGAACAGAGGGAATTCACACTAGATAAATATGGTATTTTGATTAGATAAATATTGTAAATAAGTACTGCAGGATGGAATGAGCTCCCATCTTTGTCCCAGCTCCTGCCAACCTAGCAGTTCGAAAGCAAGAAATTGCAAGTAGATAAATAGGGACCACTTCGGTGGGAAGGTAACAGCATTCAGTGTCTAGTCATGCCTGCCACATGACCATGGAAACGTCTGCAGAAGCAGACAGTGCTGGCTCTTCGGCTTTGAAACAGAAATGAGCACTGACCCCTAGAGTCAGATACAACTGGCTTTCAAGCAAGGGAAACCTTTACCTTACTAAATATTGTATTCTTGTCTCTTGTTTTTTTCTTGCTCTGTCTCTGTTATGTTTTGCTTAGAGACCTGTGTAAGAAAGCTTTGTTTTTTCACCTACTAAGTACTTACTGTCTCTGAGAGCATAAAAGAACCATCAGGTCTGGCCAGCCTGAATTGGCAAGGCACTCTTGACATATTTTGGGGTTGGGGTCCTGAAAGTTCAGAAAATAGAGTGCCACTGAGTTGGCAACGTTGACCATACAGACGGCTATAATTGTGTGTAGATACGAAGCAATGTGGATGTTTGGAGGGACTATAAACATGCTGTGTCTAATAATCATGCATGACATCCCACATGTAGGGGCCTGATTGTGAAAAACAGAGAGATTCCAATCCATGCTAACAAAGTACAAGCCGCGTGGGGCTTCCCTTGCATTGTTAACAACAAGGAAAGCAAACACCAACATTGCTTGTGTGAGCAGTGTGTGATGCAATTAAGCCATCAGGCTTTCAATTTCCATTTAGGAACGAATAGGAGCAGGTGGCCCCAATAAAACACCGCATTCTTGTGTTTATTTTTGCGGCCGGCTGTGCTGGCAGCAGAAGGGGTCTTGCCTGTAATTGCAGGTAAGCAGAACAGTTTGGGTTTGCAAGACAGCATCTGTGCACCTGTGATGTTTTATTTGACTGTAATGCAAACCTTTCTTGAAACAGCTGCTTCTCCTGTAGGGGATAAACCAAGAGACAATGAAAAAGCAAACCTATGCACTAGCAGCCAGATGGAGAAATGAAGCACATGAATGTTGTCCTTTCACCTTTGCAAGGTCTCAGCTGTCTTTTTTTTTCCTTTAAAAGAAAATTGTTTTATTTATTTTGATCTTTTTGTTTGCAAACTTTCATTCTCTTTCTCTGTGTCTCTAAATAATGGATCTATAATCAAACATTTATGGGTCGCTTTCTGATGTCAAACTCACAGATGCTTTTAAGCATGCAGGGGCAATGTTGCAGAAAAACTCCCGCCACATCTGGGCAGTCATGCCTTCTGTTCTTCTAATGGGCAGGTGTTTCTTCTTCCACACTTTGCTTTTAATTGTTGTGTCTCTGTAGGAACAAGTTTTGAGAGAGCAAGGTACGGCTTCTGTGACGATAGACGTTGACCTTCCAGGATCAAATGCCCTTGACATTTTCATAGTATTTAGGAGTAAAAAGCTCGTGCCCAAACTGGTGAGGTGCCTTTCCATAGTGTGATACAACAGCCAGAGTGGGCAAGAAGTCAGACTCTCCTCAGATAGCTATAAGCTGAGTCAAAGCAAACATAATCCATTGGTTGGCAGGTCTCCTATGGAGGTTGGCTGCTCATCAGCTCTGGCCGCAAAACACAAAGAAATTGCCATGACTGTTTTTCAATAAGTGTGAGTGGCAGAGGGCACAAGAGAGGATCATGTAGACCGGGGGTCGGCAACCTTTTTAAGTCAGGGTCCAGGTCACACTCCCTCAGACAGTTGAGGGGACTGGACTGATGGTCCCCCTGCCATAAACACTGCCACAAATGCATCTGGCTGTCGTAAACACGTCCACAGCCGCCATAAATGCAGCCACTTCTGCCGGTGGCACCGGCGGTTGGTGTGAGGGCGGGGGCCTGATGATTTGGCACCATGGGCTGGATTTGGTTGTTGACCCCTCCTGTAGACCATCTTGACTGTCAACATTGGTGTCATCAACATTCATGCTGACCTTGGCTATATAAAGTTTGCATCCTTTTTCCTGCTGGCAATGAAAGGGCAACGTTGTGCAGTAATATTGGGCCATTTCCTGGCATTTTGAAACATGGATGTGGGGCACAATATGCCACATTCAAACATTTGCCACCCTCCTCCATATTCCATCATGAAGTCTTACATGATATGGGATTGAATGTTTAAGTTTGCAAACTGCCACACGGAGTCTGTTTCATGCAGATTCCACTGGGTAATTATGGCATATTCTCTGGTCCTAGCAACTTACAGGGATCTTGTTTTGCAGAGATGGATCACAGCAAGATCAGAGACAGTAAAACTAACCAAGCAGTAGAAGCAAAACATCCTCCCTCCCATGTTTTGTCACCTAGAGCAAAGCCCCCCCCCCACGCCAAAATGTCAACTGCCACATTTGTGAGTCCATAGCTGTAACCATTGTGAGCCATCAGCTTGTCAGGTCTCATCAACTATAAATCCACAGGGTACAGTGAACTCAGGGGCCTCGCATGGGGAAACCCAAAGGCACTTGGAACAAATGTGCTCATAGGGATAGATCCAACTCTGTATTCCTCTAGTGGGAATCCATGCCATCTCACGGCACATCCAGGTCTTTCTGGAAGCTAAGCAGTTGAATTTGCAAAGTCTTTCTCTGTGTTTGTTTATGAGTCAGTTTGTTTTGTTTTGTTTGTTTGTTCAAATTTATATTGCTGCCCACTCACCGAGGCGACTCAAGGCGGCTTACAGTCAAAACAGCAACAGTACAGTAAAAATCATAAAATACAACCTCACAAAACAACCAAAGCAGAGCACAGACTAACTCCCCTCTGGCCGTTGTTGTGGGTCCAGAGGAGGGGGCGAGGTCGTCAGCCGCCTGCCAGGCCATGGAATCTTCTCCCTCAGGCCGTTGTTGTGGGCCCAGAGGAGGGGGCAAGGTCCTCAGCTGCCTGCCAGGCCATGGTATCTTCTCCCTCTGGCCGTTGTTGTGGGCCCAGAGGAGGGGACAAGGTCCTCAGCCGCCTACCAGGTCATGGAGTCTTCTCCCTTGGGCTGTTGTTGTGGGCCCAGAGGAGGGGGCAAGGTCCTCAGCCACCTGCCAGGCCATGGAGTCTTCTCCCTCAGGCCATTGTTGTGGGCCCAGAGGAGGGGGTGAGGTCCTCACCTGCCTGCCAGGCCATGGAGTCTTCTCTGTCAGGCCATTGTTGTGGGCCCAGAGGAGGGGACAAGGTCCTCAGCCACCTACCAGGCTATCTGCCAGTTCTTAGGCAGAGGTGTTGAATATACTCTGACACAGCATTTCCCAAACTATGTTCTGTGAAACACTGGTGTACTTCAATTCTCATAAGCCTAAGTCAGTACATTGGCTGATCAGAGTGATTTGGTGAATTGACTTAGGCTTCTGGGAATTGTAGTCCAAAAGGATTCATCCCAGGGTACCCTAGCGCCCTCCCCCCAGCACCAGTGGTGCTCTGGGATTGACCGCGGGTGTCCGCACACACTCGCCAGGAGCAGCAGCCAGAGAAGACATCTCATCATTGCCATTGGTTGCAAGAGGAGGACCACCAGGCTGCCCCCCTCCCCCAAACCAAGGCGCCCTTTGGTTTGAAGAAGAAGAATGCCTGGTGCTCCTCCTTTTGTGACCAAAAGTAATGGCTTCTCCAGCTCCTCCTGCTGGGTGTGTGCACATGCCCATGCCTTCAGTGAGTACCGTGTGCTGGGTGAACCAAGTGAGGGGTGATAGCCAAAGCAGCAGTTCCAGGGGGCCATCAGGACTCACGTTGTCAGGGAGGGGGGAGAAGGCAACACCCGTGCTGCCCTGATTGCCCACCCCACCACAGAACAAGAAAAGCTGGGACTTCCAGCGTGGTCCCTTGCCACGGCTCTGACTTTGTTCCGTGGTGGGGTGGGTGATCAGGGCAGTGCAGGTGCTGCCTCCTCCCCTGTCCCAAACAACGTTGGTCCTGACAGCCTCCTTGAATTGCTGCCTCCACCCCACCCCACCCCACTTGGTCCACCTGGTGCACGGCACTCAGGGAGGGAGGGGATCAGCTCAGCTCTCTCACACCCACCCTCCTTCCTCCCACTCCTGTGCTTTTCAAAGCGGAGCCCCACAAAGTTTAAGCGCTCGTGTGTGGCAGCAAAGAGGGAAGGGGAAAGAAGAAAAGAGTGGTGCGTGCGTGCATGCGGTGTGCGTGAGTGGCGGCATGCGGCAGGAACAAAACACTCCTGGCTCACCCCGCCCGCCTCTTCTCCCCTTTTTCTTTGGAGGCGGGAAGTGGGGTGGAAGTGGCACCTGGCCTGGAGGGAGCTGGAGTGGGGAGAGTTTTGCAGGGGTGCATGCGAGATGCAGTGATACATGCAGAGGCTGCAAATGGTGGGCAAGGGGGCAGAGAGCAAAGAATGTGCATAAGAGGAGGGGTAGAGAGCAGAAGGGGAGGGGGGACCAAGCTCCCTCCCTATTTTTGTTCCACTTGTTTGCATCCCGTCTGAGTGTGCAGGTTGCTAAAAAAAATAGTGTGCTCGGGTTCTATCCTACACCACCAATGGCACTTCAGGTGGAGGGAGGAGAGGAGCTCCTCTCTAAGAGTTTTTGGAGGGGGAGAGAAAAAGGAGGAGGGAGGGAAGGGTTTTTTCTTTCAAAAAGAGACAGGTTCCATGGAGGGTGGGTTGCTGTAGATATGTCGGTACCAATGCTTTTTCTCCCACCCCCACCCGGACGTTGGATTCCTCACAGAGAGGTGCCCTCATCCCTCCCAGGCCACCTAGCACAGGCCTGGGGGGAGTGATGTCATGGTCAGGAACAGATTGCTGATGATTAAAGACTTCTTTTTTCAATTTTGTAGGCATAGCCTATACCCAGTTGGGTGAAGCTGTGTGCACTGGACAGTTCAAATAGGAAGTTTTTAATCAGTGATAATTGACCATAATAATGACATCATTATAATTATGTAGAGAACATCTGTCCAATAGGATTTAGGCTATTGTGTATTATTAATCCCTTTCCAGCAATATCAGCTCCTGTGGTGCAGTGGTTGAATTTCAGTCCTGCAGTGAAAACTCTGCTCATAATCTGAGTTTGATCCCAGTTGGTTCAAAGTTGACTTAACCTTCCATCTTCCTGAGTCGGTAAAATGAGTTAACAGCTTGTTGGGAGCAAATTATAGTTGGTTTAATTACTTTGTAAACCATCCAGAGAGTGCTTTAGCAGTATATAAGCAGCTGCATTTTTATTTTTATTTTGCATTTATTACCAGAAACCAGAAAATAGTATAAAATGCTCTCTAGTTTTTACTAATGGCCAGTTCTGAGATCATCTCTTAAAAGTGCTTAAAAACACTCAAAGGATAAACAAAGCAATACTTTTCTTCCTGCATGGAGTGATAAGTGAATGGCATTAAATGTCAAAATGCCTTGAAATGACTTTGTAAAGTATTCTTTTGGCGAGGCTCTAAAAATGTTGCTTTTTATATTGCCAAAGAAACTTAACTACTATTTACATTAATTGAAGTCTGGCCTAGTTATGCCCTCATTGTCTTCCAATAATAATTAATTACACGTATCTGTGCTATTTTTAATTAGTCACTTCCACTTCTAGATTAAAATGTGCAAATATCCATCCTTTGATGATGGCTGCTGGTCAGATAACTATAATGTGGAATGATTGGTTCAGTTGTGTGATCGTTTCAGTTGTATAAACTCTTTCGTTGATACTTTGGATACCTTGGAGTCGTTATTCAGTGGGGAGTCCTTGTATGAGTAGACGTCTCCATGATGACATTCCGCACAACATCTGTCCATAACGATCTTTGCCTGGCAGTTCTTCTCCATATTAGTCCAACTTTTTTCTTGAGAATATCTTCCCATCTGTGAGGTGGGTCTTTTACAATCTTCCTCTCTAGGTCTTTTATGATCTCTCAGATCCCAATTCATTATTCTGATGCCCCATCTATTGTCACTTGTGTGTGCAACATGGCCAGCCCACCTTAATTTGTTCATCCAGTATTCTGCTACTGTGTCTTTTAGCAGTGATCTCCGTCTGACATCCTCATTTTTTACTTTATTGCGAAGTGAGATTCCGAGCATTGATCTCTCCATTGTTTGTTGTTACTTGCAGCCATTTTTCTTCCACAGCTGTTAAAGCCCATGTTTCACTGCTGTATGTCATTGCTTTCAAGACCCTAAAGTTGAACAAATTTGCCTTTGTTTCTGGTTAAGCTTTTAACTTCAAGATGACTAACACTTCTCTGAATTTACCCCACTCGGCTCTCTGTCTTCAAGAGATTTCTTCTTTTAAATCATTATCCATTTTGACTACTTGCCCCAAATAAATGTAGCTTTCCACTTCTTCTATTTGTTCTTCACCAAGTTTTATTCCACCACATCTTCTGCTATTTCCTGGCTTTTTGGAGGTTGCGGGGATATGAAAAGCCATTTGATATACATGTTGAATTGAAAAAAATTGTTCATTTGCTTGGTCTAGTGCCTTGGTCTGCAAATGTGGCTCTCCAGATGTTCTTGGACTTCAATTCCCAGAAGCCCCAATCATCAGGAGTGCTGACTTGGGCTCCTGGTAATTCAAGTCCAAGAACATCTGGAGAGTCACATTTGCAGACCACTGGTCTAGTGAATGCAGTGGCTCAAGTGGTTAAGACGCTGAACTTGAAGACTGGAAGGTCGGAGTTCAATACATGAACACTGCATGACGGAATGAGCTCCCATCTTTGTCCCAGCTCCTGCCAACCTAGCAGTGTGAAAGCAAGAAATTGCAAGTAATTAAACAGGTACCACTTTGGTGGGAAGATAAACAGTGTTCTGTGCACTCCGGTGTCTCAGCATGCATGCCACATGTCCATGGAGGCTTTACATTCCTTCTGCTGCCATGCTCTTCTTCTCCAGGTTCAACCAAAACTTTTCACAATTGGGTCTTCCCATCTTTTGGGGGGCCTGCCAAGGATTTCTTTTATTCCTCTGGGATACCACTCAGTGACTCCTGATATCCAACACTTGTCTGTCATTCAAGAAACGTGTCCATCCCAGTGCAATTTCCATTTATGATATTCAGCAACAGCTTCATTGATTCTGCTTTGTTTTCTTATCTGGACATTGGGGATGTGGTTGTGAACGGATACCTTTAGCATTGATCTTTCCATGGCTCATACAGCTCTTGATAGTTATTCCTCAGCCTTTGCTAATGACCATGTTTCACTCCTGTATAGAACTGCAGGTTGTACTGTCGAATTATCCAATGCAAAATCCTAGACCCATTAGAACTTAACAGAGTTATGTTGTGTTTCCATCTGGTCTTCTCTGTCTGTCAGTCTTCCATGGGAGAGGCTTATACCACAAACATTAGCTGATATACTTCAGTGGCTTGGAGCACCCGACCTGGGGAGGGGTCAAGAGTTTGAAACCTCACGGTTCCTCCCACCGGCAGAGAGGTCAGCCAAGAGCCCACTGGAAGTTGTGTGGCTGATGGCAGGTTGAGTGTCCTGCCAATGTGCTTGGCCTTAGATGGGCTTCATGTGGTCCCAGGAGGCCCCAAGAAAAATGGGCTGATCAACCATTTGGACATGCGTCTTCCCTAGAAAACTCTGGGAGGGGATGGAAAAATGAGTCCAAATTGACTTTGCTAGCATGTTGTTGCTACAGCATGAATCACACTACAATGGAGGTAGCTAGATAAGTAAACCAGGATGAAAATGAAGATTTTCCTGATGTTAGTTTTTTGGGCTCTCTGGAGTTCTTTTTCTAAATCTGTGTGCTTCTGTGTATATGTGTGCCATCACCAGCTGTTGTACGATTCTGGTTCATTCAAAGACAGATATCCAAATGTTAATAGCAGGCTGCCTTCTATTGCCTGATCCAAGTCTCAGAGAAAGAGATGTGCTCTAAAGCCATACAAAGCCTGTGCACCCCCTTCTCCATAAGCAGCTTTTGCTACTCTGTTCTCATCCTCAAGCAGCCAGAAAACTGTTCCACTTTTGTCTATCATCATGGTCCCAGCCCCACCCAAGCAGATGGAGGTGTTCTGGTTCACTGAGTGCTTAACTCCCAAGCTGAAATTACCATCAGTCCTGGGTCCACTTTATAAAGAGTGAAACATGTTAGGCTAGAGAGAGCACAGAAATAATGTCAGAGAGGGTGATCGGAGGTGGAGGCAGGAGGAGGCCATTTAAAGTGTCACAAAAAGAAACTAATGAATATTTCATATTATTTCCATAACCTCCCTATTAATAGGATAAAGAACCCCTTTTTCTTTTGTCCATAAACTTTCTGTTTCTTCTCCTTTTTACTATCACAACTAATCTGTGTTTGCATTCCCTCTTCCTTCTATCTACAGTGGTACCTCGCTTAAAGAGCATAATGCATTCCACAGGATTGCTCTTTAAATGAGTTTGCTCTTAAGCGAAACATCATTGTAAGTGACCAATTGTGACTTCTGGTGTGTGTGTGTGTGTGGGGTGGTGGTGGTGGAGGATTGCAAACCCCAATTTATTTGCTCAGAGAGTTTTTGGTTGGTTTTATTTGTTAAGTGAAGCAAACATTCAGAGAAAATTCTGCTCTTTAAGCCAGTTACTCTATGCGAGGTTTGACTCTATCTATCTATCTATCTATCTATCTATCTATCTATCTATCTATCTATCCCTTCCTTCCTTCCTTCCTTCCTTCCTTCCTTTTTTCGGCTCCACGATCCCTAGCACTGGTGAGATGCAGGAAAAAAATATCTAGTGCAGACTTAGGGATTCTGCCAGTCCGTTTTAATGCAAGGGGGAAATTATTTCAATAATGTCAAACCTGACCCTGCTGTTGGTTTGGCTGAGGGCTCATTCCAGCGTTTCATTTGACAACAGACGTTAACCTCCCTTGAACTAAATTTCTGATAACAACAACTTCAGCATAGAGAGATACAAAAACATCATCTGGCTTTTAGCATAACTGCATTTCAGGCTTGCTCAGAGAAACACTGCTTATTATATAATCTGTCTGCCTGCACTTTCACTGAGGTTATAAGCCTCCAAAGAGAAAGGCAGAAAGCTCTCCTTTGACTTCATGCTTGACAAAGCTTCGTGTGGACCTTGTAGGTAGGTCTGTGACTTTTAAGGTATTGATGATGAAGCTAACTCTACAAAAGTGTAATATTTATCAGAGTTTGAACAAGTACATATTTTGGTTGACAATAAATTTCATTGGTCAGTTCTCAGAATTGAAGTCTCAGTTTGTACCCAGTATGTTGGGGGCAAAAATGCTAATTTCCTTGTGAGTTTTTGTGGGTCAAATCCACTTCATCAGATATAAGACTGAGGTCTATAGAAGTGTAATTGTTAAACAATTATTCCCAAATGGTTCGTCTCATCCCTCACCAACAGCTTTTTATTCTGTGTATCTTATGCTTGAGTTGGCTAGATAACTCAGTGGTTTAGATAACTGGATGCAAAGCCAGAGGTTGGGAGTTTGATTCCCCTCTGTGTCTCTATGAGAAGATCCAGTCTGTCCTTGGACAAGCTGCACAGCCTATGGTTTGTCCCTTCAGGAGTGAAGAAAACCACTTCTCTATATCCTCTACCTAGATGACTCTAGAAAGTCAGTATAAGTCAATTTTGATATTGCAATTGTGATAGCATGCAATTATTATTAGTTATGTCACATTTGAAGACTTTTTTTGTGTATGTGCGTCGGTGTATGTGTCATTTCTGAACTTGATTTTGGTTTTCTAGATTGTAAATTACCATCAAATCAATCCTGCCATGTGGCTCAGCCTGGCGAAGGGTGACCTTCTAGTAGCCATGTTGCAAATGTCATGGCTGACATTGAACTTGGACCTTGAATACTATTAAAGGTAAAGGTCTTCTTTGCTTGAAAGCCAATTGTGTCCGACTCTAGGGTTTGGTGCCCATCTCCATTTACAGCCAAACAGCCAATGCACGGAACACTGTTACCTTTCCTGCCAAAGTGGCACCTATTTATCTACTTGCAGTTTCTTGTTTTTCAATGGCTAGTTTGGCAGGAGATGGAGCAGACAACAGGTGCACACTCTGTCATTCAGCACTCGGGTCTCAAACTGCTGATCTGCCAGCCCTCCAGTCGCCAAGTTCAGCATCTTAACAACTAAGCAACACGAGGCATCTTCATAACTGTATCAGGTGTAGAGGGCAGTTTCCACGAATTCAGTCCAAGTTCTGGGGGACATGGTAGGAGCCTCTCGAAACCTCCTACTGTGTTCTCCAGAATTCAGATTGAATTGGTAGAATCTGTAATTGTGAGTACAGTTGAGCAAGGAAGACACATTGCCAGGAAATCCTTCTGGTAGAACTTTTGGGTTGCCTCTGACATAAAGGCAGTAGAGTTCTAGCTTTTTGGACGCTGTTGGTATATTCCTCTTTACCTGCTTCCAGCTGGAGGGCATGTCTTGGAATTCCATACCATACAAGGCATTTGTAGAAAGAGGAGAAGGACAAAGCGTACGAGGCAGACTCAGAGGAAGGTGGAAAGATAACATCAAAGACATGTTACAAGGACACCAAATAACACTGGTGAAGGCTGCTAGAAGTGCCAGAAAAAGAACCTTGTGTCTCCCTCAAGACCCGATGGGGTGAAAGAGGAAGTAAAGAAGAAGAAGACCTGCTTCAAGAGGGTCATGGAAATTAGTCCAGTATATCTCCAACATCAGCAACAATGTGATAGAAAGCGCTGACCCTTAAATCTCATGGTTTTCATTTGAAAGTCTGTGAAAGCTCTTAACAAGTCAGAAACTCCCTGTAAGTCATTGCAAATGTGGTTTTGTTAATTGGGTTTGTATGGATCCCCACTTTTGTAGCCTTAGGTTCTTTCTCTTGCAATGGATGGAGGAAATCTAAATTTCATGACTGTGGTATCTATTTGTACCTGAAACCGCAATAATGTTTGCATGTATCAGAATTAAAACTGCTTCTCCCTTTTTCAGAGCATCCTTTTCTTCTCACACTTCCTATGACTGAAACTGAGTCCCCTCCTCCCCTCTTCCTTCCTCAAAATGGGACTTTCTGGCCCCAGATGTCCTCTTTTCATATGTTTAAAATGAATGCAAAGTAGGGGGGAAATAACCTTGGGCAAAGATTTAAATCAAACTTTCCCACACTGAACAAATACGAGGGAGATTGCTATCATATCAACTTTGCAGGGGAAAAGAAAAAAGGAAGAAGAAAAAGAAAAATAAATTTTCAGAATCTCTAGAGAAGAATGAAAATGAGAAGAAAGGAACTGCATAGAACAATGTGCTGTTGCACATTTTGTATTTTAAACTTTGTGCAGTAGCCACACTTGAAAAAACTTTCATGAAATGGAGGGTTGAGAGAAGCAACTGTTGAGATTTTTCCTCTACCAGCATAAAGAAACATGTAATATAGCTTACTTTCTGCTGTTATTATTTTCTATTTATATTCCTATATTCCTATTATATTCCAGATAGCTTGAAGTATGGCACATGCAATAACATTCTGAGGTAGAGTAAATTCTTCTTTTATGTCTAAGTCAGACTTTAAACTACCAAAATGAAACCACCTTCTTGATTTTGTCATTGGCCAAACTTGTTTCCAGCAGTAGCCGGCAGACCAGCAAATGAACTGGTTTACTTGCAGTTTCTTGCTTTTGAACTGCTACGTTGGCAGGAGCTGGGACAGACAACTCCATCACACAGCACTCAGGTCTCAAACTGCTGACCTGCCAGACTTCCAGTCATTAACCACTAAGCCACCACCATAGCTGAATAAGTTAGGTACTGTATCTGGCTGAGGAGACAGAGGTTGGGGTTTTGATTCTCCACTGTGCCTTCCCGGGAGGAAAGCCTACCTTTGTGGCCTTGAGTAAGCTGCAAAACCTATTTAATTACAATTCTGTGCTCTCTAGTTGATTTCAAATTATGGTCATCTTTTCCTAGCTTTTTGAAGTATGGAGTACTCAGAAGTGGCTTACCATTACTTGTACCTGATAAATGTCAACAGACATGCTCAAAGCTTGCCAAAGTTAAAGTTTTTATCTAATTCCCATAACCCCCTTTGCCAGCTGAGCCATTCTGAGAGCTGTAACTTTCCCATGTTCTGGGGATGTTCTGGGGATGCTTGCTTATGAACCATCAGAAACATCAAATCAGGAATTATCTTGCTTTTTGGAGAGTATGCAGATAGGCCCTATGTTCTGATTAGACGCCATGTTGTGTTAGGCATACATACTCTTGAGCAAGGAACAGGGTTTTAATCAATAGGCCTGTTCTTTAGTCACTGTTCCTGGAGATGAAAGTGCAGAAAGATGGAATCCCCATACAGAGCAGCCAAGGAAATAGATTTCTCAGCAGCAAGCGCAAGGATTGTGATTTTAGAGCCAAAAATAAGAAATAGGGTAATGCACTTGAGCATTGAACAGAACCAATCCATATTAGTCAAGGGAGATACTTAGGAGTTAGTGACTTAGAGATAGCAAATCATAACATGGGGAACAGAGTCTAAGTTTGACTTTGTTTTGCTTACATACAAAGGGAAATAATAGCTGGGGAAACCTGGCCAGGAGGGAGGAATGAGGATACTGTGTTTCCATGGGCAACATTAGGAGCAGGTTAATGGCTGTGGCATCCTATCCTTTCCCAAGAATGCTGGCTGGGCAGGGGGGGGGGGCATTCTAACTCATGTTTACTGGGTTCATGTTGACCCTATCTGCAGGTATGCGTAGGTACATTTGATTCCTCTTCTTTTTTCTTGTCCAGGGCAAACTTTAAACTACTAAATGAAGCCACCTTCTTGGTTTTGTCATTGGCCAAAATTAAATCCTCATTGGTACATGTTTTTGGTAGTCATCGGCAGACCAGTGAATGAGTTGGATTCTGTATATCTCCACATTCATGTCACATATTGTTGTCTGCCAGAAGTCCCCACTTGAGCATGTTAGTCTTTTATTTAGGGACTCTGACTTTCAGCCTATTCAGAGTCCTCCAAGTGATGTAGGGGAGGTTGAGATCCTTATCAATATCCTCCTTTGATGTTATCCTTTCTCTAGTGAGCTCCTTCCTCCATCATCTAATTTGGTTTTGCTCTTGTGTACCCTCAAGAATGTCTGTTCTTGCCATAAAGCTCTTCCTGGATCTGAGTCAGCAAACTTGAGGCTCATATCCATTCAGAATATGTTGAGGGTCATTTTCTGGCTACATTCTCTTTGTGTCTGCTGTTACTTCTCATCTTATCTTAGGTAGTTCTCCTTCGTGTTGTTTGTGAATGCACACTGATGGGTTCTGCGCTTGCGCGGGAGCCATGTCGGAGCTGGAAAGCTGATTGGATAAATTTGAATGGTTAGTACTGCCCACCATCTCCACCCGCCCTTTGCGCCATTTCGCGCTTTCCGCCTCAGTTCTTGTTTTTCCGCTGCTACAGCAGGAGCCTGATCGAGAGCTCTCCCGTTTTTCCCTCGCTACCGAATTGTTCGGTCGTTTATCCGGGATAGCTTTCGGCACCTTCACTTCTGGTTTATCCAGTACCCTTTTTCTTTAATTTTTTTTTAAAAAAAAAAGAAGAAGAAGAAGACAGAAGTTAGAAGAGCCGCGAAGGGCCCCCCCCTTCTAGCCCTTCACCACCCCACTGTGGATGGCATCGGCGGCGGCCTTCAAGAAGTGCCTTTCGTGCTCGGCCAAAATCCCGAGCACCGACAACCACTCTAAGTGCCTGATCTGCCTGGGCGAGGACCATCCTGTGCACTCGTGCTCAGCCTGCAAGAAATTCTCCAAGGTTGCCCTGAAGAACCGGAGGAACCGTCTGCAGGCCCACCTCATGGAGTCCGCCCTAGCACCACAAGGCCCAAGCCGCCCGACGGAGGCCCGCCAGGAGACGTCCTCTTCGGCCCCGCCAGCCACCAAGAAGCTGACCACCGTCGAGCTCTTCAGAAAGAAAAAGAACAAGGAGGAACGGAAGAAGGAGGAGAAGAAAAAACATAAGAAACACTCCTCCTCTCTACCTCCAACACCTCAAGTGCGCCGACCGTCTCCTTCTGCTTCCCCGGCCTCTGCAGTCTTCGTGGCCGCCATTACATCGCCGCCACCATCTCCTCCACGTGCGTCCCAGGCGGAGTCAAAGGGCATCCCGCCGCACCAGGAGACCCCCCCGCCACCAACTCCACGGGGACCATCTCTACTTCCCGACGGGAGAAGCGATGAACGGGGATCGGAGACCGCCGCACAGTCCTTCCTCACCCTGGAGATGCTGTCCCCGCTCTTGGAGGCCATGACGGAGAAAATCACCGACAAGGTACTCGCCACCATTGGTCCCCCGCCCAATCCTACATCGCGGGCTACCTCCAAACGGAAGGCCGATCACGCATCCGTGGCCTCCAAACGGCGCCGAGCCCAATCCGTGGCCTCCCAACCGCTGCCGCCACCACCGCCATCTGTATCCGGGGAGGAACCGAATTCAGCCAGGCCTTACTGGTCTGATTCGGACCCCGAGGCCTCACTGCCACCCCCATCCCTTGCTGGGGTGTCTGGAGGCTCGGACGATTCGTCCGAGGGAGAAGGCGAGGAGGAAGACATGGACGATCTTCCTCCAGTCGATGCCGAAAAGTCCCCGGTGGAACAGATCGGCGCCAAGGAGCGCCTGCAGCCGGAGGATCAGAAATCCTTCACTGCCCTCCTGACCCGCATGGGCCCGATACTGAATATCAGGGCAGAACACCCTCCGGCTCCATTCGTGGACGAGGTGTGCGGATTGGTGGACACCAAGAAGATCCTTCTGGTCCATCTGCCTTTCCTTCCGGCTGTCGCCCACTCGGCCAAGACGGTTTGGAGCAGGCCGGTCTCATCCCACGTCGTCTCCAATCGGCTGGATGGGATCTACAAGCTCCTTGGGGAGGAGGGTGAGTTCCTCCATTCGCACCCCACGCCGAATTCGAGGGTAGTCAAGGCCACTCAACACCGCACCGCCATGCATAGCGTGCCTGTCCCATCCTCGAAGGAGGGAAAGAAACTAGACGCCATCGGAAGGAGGGTCTACGCCGCCTCATCCCTCTCTACCCGCGCGGCTAACTACGAGGCAGCCATGGCAGCCTATAACATCAAGCTGTGGGGCAAAGTGGAAGCCTCCCTGGACAGACTGCCACCCGATCTCCGCGCCGAGTTTGAGACCCTGTCCGAGGAAGGGATCCAACTCAGCCAACAACAGCTCCGAACCGCACGCCACATCTGCGACTCGGGGGCCAAAACCGTAGCGGCCGCGATACAGCTTCGTCGCCACGCGTGGCTCAGATCAGCCGACCTACATGACGACACCAAGAGACTCATCGAAGAGCTCCCTTTCGACGGCAAGGGATTGTTCGCCGAGGACACGGACAATGCCCTTAACGAACTTCACAAGGACATCACGACGTCCAACAGACTTCGGCTTGGCTCGACCAGTGGATACCAACGCAGGTCTTCCTCGGGTTACGGTCAGGACTACCACAACCGCCAGTCCTTTCGATCCCAAGGCCAAGCCAAGCAGCAATTCTACAAACCGCGCAAACAATACAACCGCACGCGCTTCCAGAACCAGGGCCAGAACACCAAGCGCTCTGACAGGAGGCAAAAGCAACAACCTTGACTCCCTCCGAACCGAAGATCCTCCCTCGCCCCATCCGATGCCGTACATACCGCTCCGGAACTTCCTAGCCACTTGGAACGCAATAACTACCGATCGGTGGGTGCTTCGAATCTTAGACGTTGGCTACGCCATCGAATTCGAGAGATGGCCAACCTTAGGGCACATCCGCACCACCAACCCATCCCCCCAGCTACACGAAGAACTCTCAGCGCTTCTACTCAAGGGGGCAATAGAACCGGTCGCTCCAACATCTCTCTGCGACGGATTCTATTCCAGGTATTTCATAGTCAGCAAGAAAGACGGAGGACTCAGACCCATCATGGACCTCCGTCGCCTCAACAAACACATCCGAGTGGCGAAGTTCCGCATGGTCACGCTCCAGACCATTCTCCCTCTCCTGAAGGCCGAAGACTGGTTTGCAGTAATCGACCTCAAGGATGCGTATTTCCACATCTCAATACGCCCAGATCACCGCAAATTCCTCAGATTTTGCATCGGGAACGAAGCCTTCCAGTACACGTGCTTACCGTTCGGCCTCTCCACCGCACCGAGGGTCTTCACGAAGTGCATGGCACCGGTAGCGGCATACCTACGAACCCGGGGCATCCAGGTATTTCCCTACATAGACGACTGGCTGATAACGGCGCCGTCTGCAGAACAAGCACGGAGGGACGTGCGATTCACCCTCAGAACCATGGAGGATCTCGGGCTTCGGATCAACGTAAAGAAATCACGCCTGGAACCGGCCCAGGAGATGGATTACATCGGGGCGATCCTGGATGCCACAAAGGCAAGAGCATTCGACCCTCCCCAGCGCCTGGCACACATCGCATCGCTGGTACGCCAGTTCCAGAACAACCGCACGGTAAGCGCCAGGTCGGCGCAGAGACTCCTAGGCCTCATGGCCTCCACCACGGCGGTCATACCGTTCGCCAAATTAAAGATGAGATCGCTCCAGTCTTGGTTCCTACACCTCTTCAACCCTGTGCTGGACGATCCGAACAAACGGCTCATGCCAACCCGCGAACTCAAACAGCAACTACAGTGGTGGACCAACCACGAATTCGTGGCCATCCGGAGACCCTTCCTACTTCCCACACCGTCAACCCAGATCTCCACGGATGCGAGCACACTCGGATGGGGAGCATGCTACGGATCCCTGGAGATAAGCGGCACGTGGACTCGACAGGAACGAGCACACCACATAAACTACCTAGAACTACTCGCGATTTGGAAGGCCATGAAAACCTTCCAATCCAGCCTCCGAGGAACGGCGGTTCAAGTCGCCTCGGACAACACCACAGCCCTATCTTATCTCAACCAGCAAGGAGGGACTCACTCACCATCCCTACTTTACCTGGCAGTCCAACTCTGGGAGTGGTGCCTCCAGAACCACGTCCTACCGATCGGAGTGCACATCCAAGGGACACTCAACACAACAGCGGACGGCCTCAGCCGCAAGACCTCGGACGTTCACGAATGGGAGCTCAACGCATCGGTCTTCGAGCTCCTATGCAACAGATGGGGCCAACCACGAGTGGACCTCTTCGCGTCCCAGACCAACGCGAAGTGCGACCTATTCTGCACGAGGGCCGGAGCGGGACACGGATCCATGGGGGACACCTTCATGATCCCCTGGCAAGGAAGTCTCCTCTACGCCTTCCCACCTTTCCCGCTCATCCAAAGGGTCCTGGTCCGCCTTCGCCAGGAGAAGGCCCGAGCCATTCTAATTGCACCAGCGTGGCCCAGGCAACACTGGTACCCACTGCTCAGGGAACTAGCGACGGACTCGATCACCCTCCCGGATGACCCGTCGCTCCTCCACATGGAACGGGGCCAGATGTTCCACGCAGACCTACCGAGTCTCCACCTCACGGCTTGGCTCATAATCCCAGGATAAGCAGGATCCTGGAACAGAGCAGGAAACCCTCCGCATCCAAGTCCTACAAGAACAAGATGGAGAGGTTTAATGCATTCCTCAGGGACCGGGACAAGGAACTGACCACGACCTCCCTAGAGGACCTGATGGACTACCTGCTCCACCTGGCTGAAACCGGCTTGGCACACTCCTCCATACGTGTGCACTTAGCTGCAGTTGTCGCCCATGCTTCACCTCGCTCTACCCTCTCTTCGGCCTTCCGAGACCACACCATGAAGAGGTTCCTCAAGGGCCTGAAAAACGTCTTCCCCCCCACATGGATACCCACACCACAATGGTCACTGTCTACCGTCTTGGAAGCCCTGATGAGGCCACCCTTCGAGCCGATGGCAACAGCCGAGATCCACCTGCTCTCATGGAAGACTGCGTTCCTGGTGGCCATCACCTCAGCCCGCTGAGTAGGGGAACTGACAGCCCTCAGGAATGATCCCCCATTCCTCAAGTTTTTCCATGACAGAGTGGTCATGCACCCGGACCTCTCTTTCCTCCCTAAGGTGATCACAGAATTCCACCTATCCCAGGTCATCACCTTACCTGCCTTCTTTCCCAACCCTTCCAGTGCCCAGGAAAGAAGCTGGCACTCCTTGGACGTACGAAGAGCACTGCTCTTTTACACACGACGTACCAGAGATTTTAGACAATCTAATAGACTATTTATCGCCTACGGCGGGAGATCCAAAGGCCACGCGCTCTCTGCCCAACGCCTTTCCAAATGGATCTGCGAGGCTATCTACTTGGCCTACCGCCTGACGTCGAGGGAACCGCCACCCCATGTCAGGGCTCACTCCACCAGATCCATGGCCACCTCCACGGCCTTCTTGGAGGGAATCCCCATGGAAGACATCTGCAAGGCTGCAACGTGGTCCAGGCCACTCACCTTTGTCAACCACTACAGACTAGACACCAGAGCCATCCCCGACTCCAGGCTGGGATGCTCGGTCTTGACAGCAGGTCTTCGCGCTTCAATGCCATGATGACCTCCTGACCTTTGAGTGTATCCTGAGACCAGACCACATCTCCACCAAGCGGCACATCTCACCACAGCACCAGCTACCCACCATCCAGGTAAGAGAGCTTGCTAGTCACCCATCAGTGTGCATTCACAAACAACACGAAGGAGAAGGACAGGTTGCACTTACCTGTAACTATCGTTCTTCGAGTATGTTGTTTGTGAATTCACACAACCCACCCGTCCTTCCCCTCTTACTGCTGCAGGGATGAGATGCTTATCCTCTGTACAGCTTTAATATTAACTGAGGCGGAAAGCGCGAAATGGCGCAAAGGGCGGGTGGAGATGGTGGGCAGTACTAACCATTCAAATTTATCCAATCAGCTTTCCAGCTCCGACATGGCTCCCGCGCAAGCGCAGAACCCATCAGTGTGAATTCACAAACAACATACTCGAAGAACGACAGTTACAGGTAAGTGCAACCTGTCCTTATATTTTCTAAACTGGTGTAGGCTTGAGGGATCCTGTCGCTATATGCCTCGTCCATTAAAAGCAACGTCAACTTGTTTCCATTGCAGGGATCACCCTTATTACCAAATGCCTGACCAGATGAGACTGCAGCTAGTGTACTAATGTAAGCTGGTCAAAAGGACATAGTCTGATAGTTAGAGAGATAAGCATTGCAAATCTTTTTTCCCGATGGGTCTGAGTGTGATCTGGTGCTATCCAGGTGATATTTCAGTTCTTCCTCTAACCCTGGGTCTGCAAATTTGGCTCTCCAGATGTTCTTGGATTTCAATCCCCAGAAGCCCTGATCAACAGGTGTGCTGACTTGGGCTCCTAGGAATTGAAGTCGAAGAACATCTGGAAAGCCAAGTGTGTAGATCCCTGCTCTAGCCAAACAAAGCTCCTTCTCAGGTCAGGTGAAAGGAACTGCCGCATGAATTTACCAAAAGGTGCCTTCATTTTGGCAGTTTCACATTTAGCCTAGACACAGAAGAAAGAAGCTACTTTTGCCAAGTACAGGTCTCTAATAACATGGCTGACACATATAGAATAAAACCAACATTGTTTTCTAAGAGCACCCAAAACTGGCCTTGTTTTTATGGACTACATTTGCCAGAATACTTCATCAGTATGGTCAATGTTAATGTTTTAGTTGAGCTGCTGTTTAAAGGGGAACTTTTCTGAGACCTGGGTGAAGGTAATTTCACATTGCTATGAACCGATTCAACACAGCTGCTCCCCTATCAAGGAAGCCAGTGTGGCATAGATGTTCTCTATTCCGCAGGCCTCTTACAGGGCTTTTTAAAACTATTCTGCATGCAAAACCAGTCAGTTTCTCATTCCCTTTCTATGCATGGCCAATTTTCCCTCGCACGCACGGATTTAATATCTTGAAGCTCCAAACTGCTCCAGCTGGGATTGAAAAGTGCTCTAAAGTGTCAGTCCTGATGTCTTTCCTAAATGTTCAGAAACGGTGATAATTAATTCCATCTGTCCATCTTTGGATTTTAAAAAAACATGCACCAGCAACCTCTCGCAGTTTGAAGAGCTATTGAGGTATGAATATTCCCAAATCTGTAGACGTCTGACAGTTCTCAAGGCTTTGCCGCAAACACTGAAGATGCTTTTGATGTTTCCCTCTTAACTTTATGTGCACATGCCAAAAAAGAGAGGGAGAAAAACCCAAAGCAAAACACAGGGAAGTCAAAGCAATTTCACCCTGCTCGCATTGATCATCCTAGTTGATTGGAATTTTGATTGCGCCATTTGCATGTGGGTTGTCCCCATTCTTAAGAATGCTGGTTTGAAGAAACTAAACCAGAAGCCTTTCTCAGGATGCTGAAAAACATCTGTTAATGCTACTTATCATATCCATTTTCCTTCTAATGACTGCTAGAGAGTTTTGGGCCAATTAAGGTTAGGAGGCCTTATATAACTGTCCATGATGATAGCCAATATTCAGAATGGATACAGTACAAGAAGAAGAAGAAGAACCACCCATAGGAAAGCAAGAAAGAGCAACACAACAAATATTTCCCAGCGAACACTTCAGTCCATCAAAGGCTGGAGATGAACTGAAGCTTTTTATACTATTAGCCTAGGATTGTACTGTTGATACTCTAATCTGTTTCTCTACCTAGCAAGCCTTATAGGGCAAATTCCCTAACCTTGTGTTTGGCCTAAGTGATTCAAGCCAGGCCAATTATAGAATGAGGTCCAATCCAAATGTCTTCTTCTTTGGCTTCTCAACTTTTCAGTTTATGTTCAGCCCACGGCAGGCTTTGTGGGTCTTGCCTGTTATAGCATAGAAAACAGTATTTAAATATAGAAAGCTCACTTCTATAAATCTGTCTATGTCAGAGATAGGCTAGTTTTGTGTCATCAATTTAATGTGGCCTTTGGAAACCCTAGAAGAGTCCCAGGTACCCCCAGGTCTCCCTCATCGCCTGTAAAATATTTCTAGCTCCTGAGGGAATAGATAAGAGGAAGTTTGTTTCTACCTTCTCACATTTTCCATCTGAGTTTGTTGCTTCACCCTAATAAACCCAAAGACAAGAAAGTATTAAGAGGTCATAGAAGAGACTAAGCAGACACCTTCTCTGTATCTCTGCTCCAATTCATGATTAACACAGAAAAACATGAACAAGATTTTGTCAGGCCAGTTACAGTAGGAAACACTGGTCTTCACACACCTAGTAATACTGCAAGTTTCTCCATGGGGTTTTCTCCATCAGTGATTCTCAGTGGGTGGTAGATGTAGTAGCTACAGTGAGCAGGGATTTTGTGACAGAAGTTAGCAGTGTAATTATTAATTTTTATTGTTTTAGTTACAGCAGTAAAAGTATCGTCAATAATACAAGTTTTTTATTTCCTATCTTTTATTTCTTATTTTGATGTTTAGAATAAAAATTATACCCAAAAGTATTATTACAACTTCTGTTTGTCTATGCTTACTTGCAACAAGGTATTGCAATATTATAGCTTTAAGTTTACCATAAATGATAAGTACAGTAAGAGAACACTTGCGAACAAATAAGTGCCATTACAGCAAAGAGAAGACTGAAGTAATGGCAATTGGAAGGAAAAAGCATACTTTAAATATTGTGATGGCGGGAACAAGCATAAAACAAGTGGCAAAGTTCAAATACATAGGAACAACGTTTACTGAAGATGGCAAAATGGGTAAAGAGATTAACATACGGTGCAGGAAGGCAAACCTGATATTGAGATATTTAGCTCTGTTCTTACAACATAAGGCAGCACAAAGAAACACCTCATACAAAATATACCCATATCCACCTTATGTTACCAATGCCAAACCTGGACACTTACAACAAAACATAAACAAAAATTGGTCGCCACAAAAATGAGATGTATGAGGAAAGTTATTGGAATTGGAATAGAACCAATCTTAAACTACATAAAGAAACAACAAATAAAGTGCTGTGCCCATCCAGAGAGAAGGTCTTGGAAGTCCATACCATACAAGGCATATGTGGAAAAAGGAGAAAGGACAAGGAGCACAAGGCAGACCCAGAGGAAGGTAGAAAGATACCATCAGAGACATGTTACAAGAACATCAAATAACGCCAGAGGAGGCCACTAGAAATGCCAGCACAAGAACCTTGTCTCTCCCTTGACATCTGAAGTGTTAAAAGAGGAATTAAAGAAGAAGAAGAAGACAGGAAAAAAATATGAGTTTGTTTTTTTCTTTCTGCCATGGGTATTTTCTCAGAGTGATCATTTTAACCTTATTTGGTATTTGGTTCTGAAGGACAGCTTTGATTGGTTGTGGGTCTTGATATAATAATAATTTTGTGTCAGAAATTATTCTGGGTAGAAAGGGTTTTTGCTGGAGAAACTCTGCTCAGGAGATGCCCGAATTTATTTATTTATTTATTTAGATTTATTAGCCCACCCCAATCAGGTGAACCTGACTCTAGGTGGCTTACAGAAAAGGGGAAAGACTATACACAATAAATGCAAAACAATTAAACAATCCCCCTACAAATTCAGAAATTAAAACCTTAAGGTTCAAAATCACTTTAAAAATCAATTAAAAAATTAAACTATAAATTTACAAAAATTTAAAAGATTTAAAAGGTTAAAAGGTTTTAAAAGGTTTAGAAAGTTTAAACGAGTGAGAGAGGGGTGGCTATCCCATCAGACCAGCCACCCAACGTGGGACCCCATATTCCTGGAGCCCCACACCTGCCCTGTCAGCCAGGTTATTAGGCCCTTCCAAAAGGGCAGGAGCTCTGTCTGTAGGCATAACTCAGTTGGCAGGAGGTTCCAAAGGGCCGGGGCGGACACGGAGAAGGCCCTCCTGGTCCTAGAGATGCGCCTCTCTAGATGATGGAATGATAAGAAAGCCTCTCCGATCTGCCCTGGTGGGACGGACAGAAGTTCTTGGGGTGAGGCGGTCTCTTAAGTATCCTGGCCCACTACCATGTAGGGCTTTAAAGGTAATGACCAGCACCTTGAATTGCACCCGGAGACATACTGGCAACCAGTGCAGCTCCTGAAGCAGCGGTGAGGCACGAGCTTACGCCCGCACCCCATCACTACCCGAGCAGCCATATTCTGGACCAGCTGCAGCCTCCGAATGGTCACCAAGGACAGCCCCATGTAGAGCGCATTACAGTAATCAAGTCTGGAGGTGACCAAAGCATGTGTGATCATGAGGCTCCTTTTATGTGCCCAAGACCTTTTCCCACGAAGTGGTTCCAGTTGATCTACTTGCAATTTTCTGGCTTTTGAACTCCTAGGTTGGCAAGAGCTGGGACAGAGACTGGTGCTCAACCCATCATGCAGTACTCAAGTCTTGACTTACCAGCCTTACAGCTAACAGGGTGAGCTTCTTAACCACTGAGCCACCACAGCCCCAAGACATGGGTCTTGGTTGATACATATGGAAAGAGATTGTTCTTTGAAATGCTTCACTGTGGGCTCCCCAGAAGGATATCTCTTTCTGCTGTGGTTACTAAGCTAGACAGGTGATAGTCTAATCCAGCAAAGTTCTCTCTTTCTTCTGTTCCCCTTGGTTACAAACACTTGGCACACATGCAGTGCAAAACCCAGATCAAGCCTGCTTAGTGTGGAATATCCTCAAGCCACTTCATCGATTTTACCTTGTCTTGGGTTTTGAGAAACATAACATGAAATAGAGCCTAAATTTGGAGAATCAAATTGGAACGAAGAGCTTCATTTGTTATTGCTGCACACAAAGGTTCTGTTTTCCAAAATGTATTTGTAGAACTGGGATGAGAGCGCTGCTTTAATTAGTTGCATTAATTAACATGAATTGTGATATTATGAGGTCCTTAGCAATAGTCTCACTATGTGGTTTGTATACAGAATATCAGTAAAAAGAAAAGACGGGTAGCTAATAATTTCTTTTTGGAGGGGTGGCTGTACTTTCCCTAGAACAGGGTTGCCCAAACTTTTTGGGCCATGGGCCAGCACCTTGAACCACATGACTGGTCACGTGGTTCAGCGGGCCAGTCACATGGGTCCTTCCATCGGAAGTGGAAATAAAACGCACCTTGCCATCTGTTTTGCAACAGGATGAGATAGATTTTAAGCTGCCATTTTCTCTGCTTAAACCAAGGGTGCACAAACTATGGCCCATGGGTCAGATCCAGTCCCCCAATGCCAATTCATCTGGCCCACACCAACCTCGTCACTCCCAGAAGCAGAACACACCTGTACAGGTGCATTTTGCTTCCACTTCTGGGA
This sequence comes from Furcifer pardalis, assembly GCA_030440675.1. NCBI lineage: Eukaryota > Metazoa > Chordata > Lepidosauria > Squamata > Chamaeleonidae > Furcifer > Furcifer pardalis. The sequence goes on from CP126891.1 coordinate 49,501,469, forward strand.
ACAACGAGGGTGGCATGGGCCGGATGAATTGGCATTGGGGGCTGGATCTGGCCCAAGGGCCATAATTGGGCACCCTTGCTCTAGAATATGCCATTGTCTTATCTAACCAGGCATTCTCTATTGAGACTATATAAAACTAGAGATAAATATTTTGTTTATTTGTTTGAACACAGAGTAGACTCATTCTGCTTGTTCAAACTTTGGAGATGACAGCAGAATCTTATCCCCTCTGCCACCCCCCCCCCCAAAAAAAAATCAACATCAGTCCAGGATCTTAATTTGGAAGAGATACAGAATCTAGTGGCACATTTACTGGTCTGCTGACGACTGCCATAAACATGCACTGATGAGGACTTCTGTTTGGCCAACAACAAAGCCAAGAAAGTGGCTTCATTTTGGCAGTCCAGGGTTTGATCAGGACATCAAAGAAGTATCTTAATAAACTGACTTGGGAATGTTTTGTTACCGTGGTTATTTGAAAGGAAAACCTTCCATTACCAACCTCTTCTCCAACAATTCTGTGGCATTTCTCTTTTTTCCAGCTTTAGTCCTAATTGTTCTGTGAAAAGGCTTTAAGCCTCAATGGTTATTGTAAAAGCCTTGTTTGCAGAGAAAGAGGAACTTTAATTCTACCACAGAAAGCAAAGTACCTCATTGTTTTCAAAACTGATTTTAAGTTATTCTGTAATTACATTAAAATTAATTAAATTGCTTGTATTATCCTTTTATTCTCCTAATTAATTTAGTTATTCTGTAACTACAATAATTAGTATCAATGGTTATAATTGTTTTAATTATTTTACCATTAATTGCTTTTATTAATGTAATGAAATTAGTATAATGTGCCTGAAGAAGTGAACTGTGATAAGCAAAAGCTCATGCTGAAAAACTAATCTGTTAGTCTTGAAGGTGCTATATGAACTAACCTGACAACCTTGAGGACTAATGGCCTTTGGTGGTGAAATCCACAGGGAAGGGTGATGGTCCCCAAGTGGATTAAATCCCACTTGAATCCATCTTGATGAAGGGCAGCAGTTTCATCAATACTGACCTGGGGCTGAGGAGGACTTTGCATGGCAAAAGGGCTCAGGACCAGAAAAGTGACTCATGGAGCTGGATCAGTGATACAGTGGGTGTCATGCTGAGATGCGGAAGGCAGATGAAATGCCACTGCATTATATTATCAGGACAGTCTTCATGGTTGATCACCATGATGATTGCCTATATTTGGATTTGTATATGGCAGAAGAGGAAGAAGATACTGGATAAATTGTTGCCAAGAGTGATATTTCCACTAGATACGGAAAAGAAATCTGTGGAATTGGATGGTCTTCATGAAAGTAGCATTTAGGAGACTTGCTGTAGGATGGAAAGTGCTTCGTATCAAACCTTCACCCATCTGTAAGGCTTACAAAGCATTTCAAAAACAAGACTGAAAAACAAAAACAATACAATCAGATCTTTTTTGTATATCTAACTCCAACTTTGGACTGCTAAAATGAAGCCACCTTCTTTGCTTTGTTGTTAGCCAAAATTAAATTAAATTTTGTTAGCCAAAATTAAATTAAATTACATGTTTCTGGTAATAATTGGCTGACTAGTAAATGAGTTGAGTTCTGTACCTCTCAGTGTGTTGTTGTCCACCAATAGCCTCCACTTGAGAACATTGGTCTTGTGTTTAGGGACTCCGACCCTCAGCCTATTCAGGGTCCTCCAAGTGACGTAGGGGACATTGAGTTCCTCAGCCATATCCTCCTTTAATGCTATTCCTTTCCTTATAAGAGGATATGTTTATCAACCGGTGTAGGTTTGAGGCATCCTGTCAAAAGAAGCATTGTTTACAGAGAGTGACATCAATTTGTTTTGTGTGATTGAATGTGCTCCATATTGGAGCCACATAATCTGCTGCAGAGAGGCTCAGTGTCAAAGATGATGCATGCCTTTGGGATAGTTGAGTTAACGATGGTATTGACAAATACATTTTTGGTGAATCCCTTCCTCAGTTCTTTTGGATTGATGTAGTGTGAGAAAGATTAGCCAGAAAAACAAGGTTTGTCATTGCCCATATTACGCCTGATTGTATCCACAATCTTTGAGGAGGCTCTTTCTCAGTATAAAATAGGAAACAGCTCAACACATGTGGATTTAGCAATGCAACTTCCAACATGCTTCACAATGTGCATTTGATAAAATGCATAAATAAATATGTGCTTTAAAATAACATTATAAGATGTAGTAAAGTCCACATTAAGAAACAAATCCACAAAATTGTGCTACCTGTTATAGGAGGGGAGAATAACAAGAGAATGCTGATGAGATTCATTTAAAAATGACACAATATGGAGACTAACATATTTTCCTGTTCATAACACCTATGACAACAGTGAACCCTAAGGTTTCTCGTTTTGTTTTAAAATTTCTGCAGGCTCAGAATTTCTGCAGGCCCATTTAAGGCTTTTTGGTGTTTCGCTGATATCATAATGTTGATATTAGCCAGTTAGGTTCAGTCCTGATGGCATCAGACACCAATTAGTTTAGTTTAGTTGAGTTTAGTTTGTGAGGTACAGTCAAACCTCGCTTAGCGAGCGACTCACTCAGCAAAAAAATCGCATAACGAATGGGTTTTTCAAAAAGCGATCCGACTCACATAACAAAAAATTTCGCTATGCGAGTCAGACTTTCCCTATGGAAATGCTCGCATAGCAAGTGTTTCTATGGGGGGAAACTCGCATAATGGAAAAAAAAATCGATATGTGAGTCTGACTTGCATCGCAAAAATATTTGCTATGCGAGTCGGACTTTTCCTATGGAAAACTCACATAACGAGCATTTCTATGGGGGAAACTCACATAATGAAAAAAATTTGCTATGCGAGTTTTTCCCCTAAAAAAGCTTGTTATGCGAGTTTTCCCATAGGAATTTTTGTTATGCGAGTCCGACTCGCATAGCGAAAAACTTGCATAGCGAGCAGCCTCGCAGAACAAATTAAATTCATTATGCGAGGTATGACTGTACTCGTTAGTGGTGAGTTTTAATTTGTTGCAGATATTTCTGTTATTGGTTTCTCTGCTTGTTCACCGCCCAGAGTAGGTTAACACCCAGATGGACAGTATAGAAATCAAATAAATCAAATAAATCAAATAATGCATCTGCAATGGAAACTATCATAAGCATGTTTACTCTGCTGAGAGTGATCACGAGGTCGCTGTGACGGCTCATAGAAGAGCTTAACCTTATAAGGGAATGCTTTATTTTATTATTATTTTACAAGAGTTGAGCTTGTGATGGAGTTCTGACATGCATTTGAAGTGATAACAACTCATTTTTTTTTAAAGTATACCTTTTGCAACATTCCTGTGTGGGGATCAAGAGATTATCCATTTAATACAACCCAACACCTGGCTGCTTAATAGAGGTCAGCAGCTAAATCAGACAGAAATAGCTTAGGTTGGCATATGGAGGTACGATTGAATTGGGACGAAGTCCATCCTTGCTTTGGTGGCCAATGTGTGGAAAATGGAACTAAATTAAG